>JAOANR010000013.1:23375379-24047880 GCA_030278955.1 Hygrophila difformis | reverse complement strand
AATATTTGAATTATTATGAGCCCTCCCCTTACAAAGAAGATGTATCCACGTGACGAGTCAATCTAGTGGCTTATTGAAATGGGAGATGAAATGGAGTCGTTATATAAGAATGATACTTGGGAGCTAGTCAAACAACCACCTGAAAGGAAGATTGTTACTTGCAAATGAATCTTTAAAAGAAAGAAAGGTATCTCTCCAACCGAAGGCGTACGATATAAGGCCCGACTAGTTGTTAAAGGATTTATTCAGAGGGAAGGAATTGATTACAATGAGATTTTCTCACTTGTGGTCATATATATTTTATATTCGTGTCCTATTGGCTATGGTAGGGCATCAGGATCTGGAGCTTGAAAAAGCAGATATGAAAACAACCTTTCTTAACAGGGAATCGGAGGAGGAGATCTATATGTCGCAACCTGAAGGTTTTCTTGTTCAAGGAAAAGAGAACCATGTTTGCAGAAATTGAACAGACTATCATATGGTCTAAAGCAATTTCTAAAGCAGTGGTATAAACAATTTGATAGCTATATGGTTGAGCTTGACTACAACAGAAGTCCATATGATTGTTGTGTTTACCACAACAAGTTAGAAGATGGTTCGATCATATATTTGCTTTTTTATGTAGATTATATGCTTATTGTTGCACGGAACAAAGCCAATATTCAGGAATTGAAGGGTCTACTGAGTGCAGAGTTCAACATGCAGGAATTGGATGCTGCGCAGAAAATTCTAGGGAGTGAGATATAACGAGATAGAGATCAGAAGAAACTTTTCTTGTAATAGGAAAGCTACATCCAAAAGATTATGTCGAAGTTTGGGATGTCTTCAACGAAAACTTTGAATACTCCATGTGCTACTGATACACAACTTTCAGCTACCTTTGCACCTAAATGTGAAGATGAGAAAGTTCCTTAAAACAAAAGTTCCATATTATAGTGCAGTGGGCAACTTAATGCATGCCACGGTGTGCATAAGACCTGATTTGGCACAAGCAGTCAGCGTGGTTAGTCGATTCATGGCAAACCCAGGTAAGAGCATTGGCTCGTTGTGGACTATATCTTTTTCTATTTCAGAGGTACATCTGATTTTGGCCGTTATGGAGGCGACTTAGAGTGTTCAATGGTTGGGTATTTTGATGCTAATTACGCTGGAGATATGGATAGCAGGAGATCAATGACTAGTTATCTTTTTACTCTTGGAGGTTCTATTGTTAGTTGGGAAACAACCATGCAGGCTACAGTGACATCGTCTACTACGGAGGCAGAATATATGGTGTTGACAGAGGCTGCCAAAGAGGGAATTTGGTTGAAGGGACTCATTATTAATCTTAGTCTACATCAAGATCAAACAGTTGTGCTTTGTAAAAATCTCAATGCAATATATTTGGCCAAAGATCATGTTCATCATGAGAGAACCAAACACATTGATGTGAGACATCATTTTATGATATCTAAATCGAGGACAAAGTGCAGAAGATTGTCACGACAGATAATCCTGCAGACACTAAACCTATACATCATAGCAAGTTTCGACATTTCTTGGACTTTCTTAATGTTTTGAGATGTTGATTGCCTCACCGATGTATTTTGGTTTCCCATGGTGGGAAATTTGGAGGCATGAGGAGAATTGAAGTACTGTTTGGCACATTATGTTCATGGTTCCTGTACATCTGTTTTTAGGAAAATTTTTGAGTTCAAGGTGGAGCCTACTTATCATTCACCATGCTTGGGAAGCACCATGCTGGAGATATGTTAGGTGGTGCCATCATTAACATTTAAATGAGAATGTTGAAGCTTCCATTTACCTATGCAATTCTGTAGCAACTTATGCTCATAAACCCCTATAAATAGATGGCCATTTTTGCAACTGAAATCATCCCTAGTAAAAGGTACAATAGACCAAGCATAAGCAAAGATTTTAATATACAAGCCTCTTGTCAACTCTCATTTTATATAAGAAATAGTGACAGTTCCCTTAATGTGGGAGACAGTGGCATCTCTGTGATAAAATAGAGGGCTTTGGCTTGTAGGTTTTTATACTCTAAAGCCATTTGTTTTGATAGGTTTCTTCTTTACTGAGAAGCCTTTTTTATTGAGTGGGTTTTGTGGGTCAAGGAATTATGGCCCAAACCCTTTCGTAATATTTACCTCTCATAGTAAAAGTTTGATTCTCCATTTTTTTTTACTGTGGATGTAGATCGATTTGATCAAACCATGTAAATTCTCTATGTTTTATTTATTTGTTTATTTTGCTACTTTGGCTAATTTGGGTACCGATTGTTCCAAATTGGTTTTGTTTGTGAGGCATATTTCCGCAACATCCATTCATGATCAAACTTTTTCCGGTAATTATCATTTTGATTAAACTATATATGTCCCCTTCTTGTCTGAATGGAGTGTGCAACATGTATGATTTATCTTCTGAGTAAAAGCAACATATGTGTGTAGGGCTACGTGCTTCTTGTTATGTTCAGGCGAGCTTGGTGCTAAGGATCATTGAGATCCAATTGTGGATAGGTCCGAAGCCTCGTTGGATGATTCCAACTTGCATTCCAAACAAGGAGTTTGTTGCCTTCATCTTGGCCATATTCTCTGTTGTTATTAGAGCATGGATTGAAGGCATAGCCAACGATGGACTACCTTGGGAGACTCTGAATGTGTTCGCGCAATTGGGGATTGGTGTTTTATGCCTTGTGTAGAAAGTCCTCCAAATATTGTGGTGGTCGGCATGACTTGAATTTAAGTGTACGTCCACTTAACTCTATTAGTATGAGACCTTTTAGGACATTCCCTATAACAAAACTGCATGCGCTTGACCCAAAGCATATAATTCACTACGAAGAAAAAGATTTTTAGTGAGGAAAACAATTGTCATTGACCTGTCACTAAAAATGTCGTCACTAGATTTAGTAACAAAACCACTAGATTTAGTGACAAAATTTCGTCACTAAATCTAGTGACAACATTTTTAGTGACAGGTCAGTGACAATTATTTTCATCATTAAAAATCTTTTTTTTTTGTAGTGGAATATTGTACTATTCCTAAATTAAGGTGAGGCTTGCACTCCCGACGTTAACTCGCATAAATGTGATCATATCAACTATAGTTTAAAAAAAATAATATGAATATTCTCGAATTTATGATTAGTCTAACCTGTAATACCAAAATCATGCAAGGCTCAGTAATCACATTCTAGTTCGGCCTCCAATTAGATTATTGTTTTATATTAAATAAAATTTTTATAGTGTATTTGAATAAAATATCAGGCCATATCCAGCAATAAACTCTATTTTACAGTCAACTCTGTTCTATTTTACATTCCAGTTTACAGTTTTTTACTTTTCATCTCCAACAATCAACTCTAAATTTCCCTCTATTAAAGAATATTCCATTTTAATTCTTTTACTATTCATTTATTTTTCATCTATCAAATTAATATATTATTTATATTTAAATATATATATATTATATTTGAATTTTATAATTAATTTTTATAAATATATATTTTTCATTTTTTGTTTAATTTTATGTTGTTTTTATGTTATTTTTAATAAAATAATGTTTTATAGTATAATCTAATCATTTGTCAACAAATGTTTGTAGAAGCCAAGCCGCACAAATTACAAATGGAAAAAGGTAAGGGATAAGTGGCCGGGTAGGAATCGAACGACAACCATAAGGTTGGAAGTTAGGGGACATTGACCACTAGGTCAAGTCCCTATTCCCGAATTTGTTACAATTTTGAATCTACTTTCAACAATTATAAATATTTGAACATAAAAAATTACTTAATAATCAAAACACACACATTTTTTAAATTATTACTTGAAGTTTAAAACGAAAAAAATACATAGAAAGAGTAAAATTCCCTTCCCGAGCTTATTACAAATCAAATAAGATTATAAAGAAGGAAAAAAAAAAAGAGCAAAAAGTGAAATAGCTATAAATAAAATAAAATTACAAAGAAAAGAAAAAGGGGGAAAAAAAAAGGAAAAAGTGAAATAGCGTGGGCTACAGTAGCCCTGGCAAATTAGCGGTGCACTATTCATGTAACATGAAAATACCGCTGCATTTACCGTTTGCGGTCGCCTGTTGGAGAAGACTCTGACTGTATTTTGGTGTTTTTCACCAATTTACAGGGACCGTTGGAGTTGCTCTCAGTATGAAACTCTAACCTTAGGTAGGGGCCGGGTTTGAATTCTCACGTGCCTTACCCATTCTTTATATTTCATATGTAATTTGTCTGATATGGTCTCTCACCACCTCCTTAAGCAATTCGTCTTATGAGTAAATATATATATATATATATAATATCAATATGAAACTCCATATATATGTATATATATTGATATACATATACCGTAAGGATCATGGAAGAAAAGATATTTTCTATGGACTTATATACATTATCCTTAGCCTATTGGTAATCGCCTCATTTTATATCTCAAATTTATGATCGCTAGGGCATGTTTGCTACCTAAAATAAAAAGGGAACAAAATTGGATTTGATGATTTGTCAAGCAATTGTTCTCTCAAATATGTAGAGTTAGACCTCAATTTTTCAGTGGCTTTCCTGAGTTCATGATGAACTCTCTTTAAATCCGTTGATGTGAATGTATTATAAATAAGGTACTCTACCAGCGAAGCAATATGACCTTTAGTACTTTTGATATGCATTATGCAATTTATATGTATATATATACCATGCTCTCAAATATTGCCTCATATTATTTTGGTATAACATGGAATTCCAATTCAATCCAACTCAAACTTTTCAATATTTAACTTGCGTAAAATTCATGAAGAAGAAGCTTTCGGAAAAAAAATCCATTTAGAAGGCAAACAAATGTTGGAAAGCTCAGGATGATGGAAATCTCTACTTCTGAATGGCCAAATCAAAGAAAGTATAAGAAGCATGTAAATGGTAAAATAGACCTATATCACCTTTCCATGGCCCAAATATAAGTAATAAGATGAACTAAGATACACAACATGAAAACTAATTGATAATACCTTGAAAAAAAATGAAAAAGAAAACAACTTATATTAGAAACGTCTCAAAAAGCGTCGATAATCAAAATTTGGATTTTGCACGACTTTCGATGTTTGTTTTTCTTTTTTTAATTATTATTTTCTACCTCTCTATTTTAATGACACCTACTTAAATGTTTTAATTGTACATGTATATATGTGGAATTGAGTTGTGATATTTGGTTACTTCTAGAAATTTGTCTAGTAAAGTAATTAAAATTAAGGTATTGTCAACTTTCCGCAACTTTTCTACTTATCTAAAAGTAGAAGGTAATTTTGATGAGAAATATTCAATATTGTCATGTAATTAGGGTTTCTGAAAAACATAATACTAAAGAAAAAAATATTCAGTAGAACTATTTTTATTAATTCATTCTATGCGTAAGGAGATGAGAACCCATCGGATAGAGAAACCATGACCTCAAAAATGATAAATTAAGGAAAATAAGTAAACATACACACAGGCGCACATGTATGTCTAAATGATTAAAGAGAAAAAGACTACTCCCTCTTTCCCAACTGTCTTGTCATTTTCGGATATCCCATTACACAAGTTTAGTTTCTAAAATTAGAAATAATTTTCACTTCTAAAAATTATGTGAACTCCATCATATACTCATAAATTATTTCCAACTTAATAATATCCATATATCCAATAATAACAACATATGTTAGATGAGACGGAGGGAGTATTTGATAGAGTAAGAGATAGAACAACATTTCACTTATCCCACCTTTTATTGATTAAAGGTGGTTCAAAAAAACGCCTTTATTGAGTAAAAATGATTGATGCTTTAAATTTGATCAGATAAAGAAACAATAAATGATTAAAAATAATAAACTCTTTATCACTTATTTGTAACAAACTCTGTTATTGCAAACTTCTTATTCAATAGTAAGTGATAAGAGGGAATAAGACGTTTAATAATACAAGTAACAAGAGTAAATTGGTGTGTACCTTCTATTAGGATGAATGAATAAGCAGCCATGTGGAGTGAACCCACGGGCCGAATCAAGCCCTAATAACTCATTCTCCATGAGCTCTAATCGGCTATATCTCGACAATTTTACACTATCCCATATATTTTCCCCGGCGTATTCAAGTCCATCGATATCGGCTTCGTCCTCTTTTTCCTCGCCATTAACCCTCTTGTCCCCATTAATCCTATTACTAAAAGATTTTTGCACCTCTCTGAATGATGACCACATTTATTTAATTTATATTCAATGGGGAAATTTTGATGGGGAATGAAGGAATTTTTTGGCGTTAGAAGACCTAGATGAATTCTGTATTTTAGTACCTTATTCTGAAAATCAAATTCTGAGATGTTAGGTAAAAGGTGGTATTTTTGTCTATGGGACTTTCGTGGGAAAAGGGACAAGAATGGTGTGAATGGAGATGGATGCGGGGATATGGTTAATTATGGAAAGTTCTTCGGCTATTTAATGGGAATGAAATGTTGCAAAGGAAGTTATTACAGTTATTAATTCTAACAAACCTCCATTACATTCGTTGGAAGTAATTTTAATTAGAAAATCTGAATTTCAATTGAAGAAATAAATCAACGTTACAAAAAGACATGGCTCCAAATCCTCACTTATGAGGTCCTTACTAAACCACATCATCATATACACACAGTATATTACAAAAATGGGATCCGTTACGGTGCCGTGACATGATGTGCTGCGACACATCACAACCGTTCATTTATTTTATAAATTAATGGTTGAGATCAACTTGAAGGGTAAAAAATAGTAAATTTGATATATTTCTCCCAAATATAGTTAGTACATTTCAGCGACAGAGTAGGTATATTTCAGCGATATGTTACAAGCTATAATATTATTCAGCGACATGCAAAGTGTTTTCAGCAATGGCGTCTCACTACAAGAAAAAAGGCGTTTACCGACCCCAAATTGGGGTCGGTAACAGGCGGAGACGGGTCGCCCAGCCGTTTACCGACCCCATTACCGACCCCAAAGTGGGGTCGGTAATTTCTTGGTAGGTGATCCAAGACCGACCAAATTTTCTTCGGGTCGGTAGCGTACCGACCCATTTACCGACCAACTTTTGGTCGGTAAATTTACCGACCCCATGTAGGGTCGGTAGAGGGGTCGGTATTTTGGGATCTGGGACCTCTTGGTCCAGGGATTACCGACCCCAATTGGGTTCGGTAATGGGGTCGGTAGGCTTACCGACCACCATGTGGTCGGTAATGGGGTCGGTACCCAACTGAATTTGTGACCAGAAATGGTTGTTTTCACAGCCATCCCTGCTGCCACAAATCAATCAATACCAACAAAACAATGAGACATCCAATACCACATCCACTACATTACAAATCTTCAAACAACTACAACTTATATACTCTTCAACTCTTCCATTCTTACACAAACATATCAAATACTATTAACTAAATCCTCATTTCAAACATCCAACATTGAATATAACAAAACAAGTATTATCAAGTTCTCCAACAAGTTCCAAATGCAAGTCTAGCAAAATCCATTCATCCCAACATCAATAAACACAAGTCCAAATGGTCTATCCACATCTAACATTTGTAATATAGACAAAAGCATCGTACTAACCATACAAAAAAATGTCATCAGTGAACACCTAGGCCACCTCCACCCAAGCCATCATCTCCATCTCCGTCGTCTGGGGAACGAGGCCTCCGCACTCCAAGTACCCGCTCCAGCTGCTCGGCCATGCTCATATGATCCTGTGACAGCCGCTCAATCCTCTCAAGTGCAGCATCGAACTGCTCCTGTGTGACATACCCAGATGGGGGAGGAGGTGTGGAATCAACAGTGCTTGGCCGCCGAATCGCTCTAGCCATCGAGCCTATGCCATAAATGTTCCCCCGTCTGTCGGGGCCACCCGCAACATCGACGAACACGTCGTTCGGGTCGAAGTTAGACCCAATGGCTGGATTCTGTGACAACTGTATAGAGACAGCATTGAATTGTTCCTGCAATACAAGTGGAAGAAGATAAGGTGCAATTTAGTGCCAACGTGTTGAATTGAGACTATATTTTAATTGATCATTAGTAGATATACATGAAGTCGCTCTGAAGTCGGCGTGACCCAATTATCCTTTTCGTGTCCCCTCGTATGTGTGTGCTCATGAAGCTCGTGAAGATGGATAGGCCTGCTACGATCAGCAGACTACACAAAATTTGCACAATATAAGTCTTCATTTTGTACAAATATGTGAAGAATGTTAAAGAGAAACATACCAGCTTATCGGCAGTGGCCAGATGAGACTTCGTGCCCGCTGTATGTGTGGGGAGGGCTGGTGCATCCTCCTGTCCCCGGCGGCGGTTCAACTTTCCCCGTTTTGACTTCTCCTTAAAGGCCGCCGAATCCCAGAAGCGTCTCCAGTTCTCTGCAACCAACTCATCCGCCGGGTACGCCTTCTTCTTCTTTCGTATGTATAGGGTGTAATCCTTATACCTAGCAATATTCAAACGGTGCAGTGAAATTATGTTATCCGTTGAACAGAAATGTAAATTCAACGCTAGAAAGTACCGGGCAATATTCTTCTTCTCCCACTCCTTCCTCACAGCCAGAGCGTGCTGAGGGGCCCACCGTGCCACTTTCTGCATTTTAATTTGGATCAAGATGCATAAAACAATGACGGAACAGATATGAATCTTAATTAATGTAGTCGGTACCTGAAACTCGCCCCAGTAGAAGTCTTTGGTCTCCCGAGAGACCTTTCCCCAACTAATCCCATTCATGTCAGCACGCATGGGATAAATATCAGTGATCTTCCGGACCAATGCGTTACTAAACTCCAATCTATATGACAAAATTGTTATGTCACACGTTGATCAAAGTAAACATGTAACCCAAAACATTTAAAACGTAAATCACTTACACCCCATCCGATCTGGGCTCAACTAAGATCCTATCTCCTCCAACCTGGGCAGCGGGAGGTGGCTGCTGTGAACCGGAAGCTGCCCCAGATGCAGATCCCACAGAACCTGTTAAATATTATCACATTAATAAAGTCTATAGAATATAACGAATTTCTCAACGGGAAACGTAGTACCTGGAGTACGAGGTAATGGAGTCTCTGGGACGGGAGAAGATGTCTCCGGTATGTCGCCGGGCTGCTCCTGTGAGCCAGCCTCTACAACTGTGTTCCAATAGATAAAATTTGAGTAGTGAAGGCTAATATATGAAGTTAACATCGAAAAAATAATTTAGACCATGTCATGAATTGTTTAAATTTATATCACAAATACCTACGTTCGAAAGCTGATAGTCCTCCATTGCCGCTCGGATAGCTGCCTGAAGCTGAGGCCCTGTGACCCTGTGCGGGGTCCCCGAACCACCGGATCTGGATCCCGATCCTGACCCACTAGGCGTCCTAGAAGACACCCCACGTCCTCGTCCTGACATCTGCAAAATTTATTTATCATTAGTTGTTACATTTACAATTAAGTTCAATTAAGATATACATTTTGAATATTAATAAGATTAGCAATTAGGTAGATCACATTTTCAAACTTGAAAATCCTCATCCGAAGTCTCCTGTGATGGATCATCCGGATCAGAATCATTTGAGTTGGAATCAGTGCTTATCGATGATTCTGAATCACTACTCTCATCCTGCTGAAGTTCAACATATTGAACGTCGTCGTCTGTTAGGCGCTGTCGCGAGGCAGTAATGGTTGTGATCTCGAGACCAAGTTGTTCTGGGGCATCGACTTGGAACGCATCCACTTCTACTGATGGACTAACTGTTATTACACCTCTCGGTTTGACTTTACACACCGCTAACCACTGATTCCGGCTGGCAACTGGTCTGGTGTTTGGGAACGGTACGTAACACACCTGTTCTGCTTGATTAGCAAAGATGAAAGGTTCGTATACGTTCAAAGATCTAGAATGATCTATTTCCACAAGTTTGTACTTGGGGTGAGTGCGTGTCCCAATTCCTTCACGTGGGTCAAACCATCTACATTTGAAGAAGGTTGTTTGCTTAATAGGCAGTGCAGGGTACTCTATGACTATAATCTCCTCGATTATACCTTAGTAGTCTCCCTGGTTCTCCGACTTGATACATACACCACTGTTGTAGGTCGCTCTGTGCCCACCATGGGATTCTGTGTGAAATTTCATCCCATTAATAAAGTACATAGGATACGATGTAGCAACGGGAAGTGGGCCTTGTGCAACGTGCGCTATGCATGGATTGTCGGGGGGATTTGCAGTCACATATTCCTCAAACCATTTTGGAAACTCCGCAGATTGTGCTAACCAAAGCTCCGGACCACCTATCCCAGGGCGCTCCTTCAGCAATTCATCCGTGAATTCGCTAAAATACATATGAATTTAGGTTAAGTGTCATATATTCCAACACGTGCAGTTATTACATATTGAATACAACTTAATATTGTTGAATGAACTTACTCGATATATGGTTGCATCTCGATGCAGTTCAAGATTAGATAAATATGGATGGCTTTCAATTCTTGTTCCGTCAAACGCCTCTTCTTCGACTTACCCTGGGGACGTCCCGCGTGATTGAATACACTAGGCAGGCGTGCATCAAAATTTTGTAAGCCACCATCATCATTCCTTGGCACATTCCTACCTCGGGTGAACACATGCTTCTCAAAGTAATGAGAGCAAAAAATTGAGGCCTCTCGCACCATATATGCGTTGCAAATACTACCTTCAACATGTGCTTTGTTGCGCACGGTTCTTTTCAACCGATTCAAATACCTAAGAAAAACAAGAATTATTTCAAGTATGACGAAACATATATTAAGTACGAAGTGTTAAAATTCCAAAAATACATTGTTTCATTTACCTCTCATAAGGATACATCCATCTGAACTGAACGAGACCGGCAATCCTTGCTTCGTAAGGTAGGTGGATGGGAAGATGTTCCATACAGTCGAAGAATGCAGGGGGGAATATCGTTTCTAACTTACATAGAACCACTGGAATATCGGTCTCCAATTTCTGCAAGTCTTCTATTGTAAGTGTTTTCGCAGTCAGGGTACGGAAAAAATTGCTTAGTTCTGTGATCGGTTCCCAAACACTCTTGGGAAGCAAATCCCGCCATCCTATCGGTAGTAGACGCTGTAAGAAGATATGGCAATCATGACTTTTCATTCCAAACATTCGATGTTTATTCATGTCTATGCATCTGCCCAAGTTCGATACGCATCCATCGGGAAACCTTAACCTGCAACCCACCTCAAGAATACATCACGCCTCTCCTTATCCATTGTATAAACGGCTTTAGGATATCGGCCGGAACGACTGTCCCTATGCAGTTCAGGCCGATTACACAGCCCCACGAGGTCCTCATGTGCCTTCGCATTATCCTTTGTCTTCCCCTGAACATCCATGACCGTGTTGAAAACATTTTCAAACACATTCTTCTCAATGTGCATTACATCAAGATTGTGACGAACCAAATTTTTTTTCCAATAAGGTAGATCCCAGAATATACTCCGCTTTTTCCAGCCACAAGTCTTACTGATTACTGCATTCTCCTCAGCTCCTCTTAATTCAGTTACTCGACGTAGACCATGCAATTCTATGTCTTCCAACACTTCGTCGCCGCTCTTGTACCTTGGTGCAAATCTGTGTTCCTCCCGATCCTTCGTAAATTTGGACTTATCAATCCTAAAAGGATGATCTGAGGGCAGGAACTTCCTGTGAGCATCAAACCACGACTGTTTGCCACCCTCTCTAAGGCGTATCGATTCTGTTTCCTCCATACAAACTGGGCAGGCATATTTCCCATACGTGCTCCAACCAGACATCATAGAATAAGCCGGGAAGTCTCCAATTGTCCACATCAATGCTGCCTTCATCTGAAAGTTTTGTTTTGTATTTCGGTCGTATGTTGTGATCCCAACATCCCACAACTCCAAAAGCTCGGCTATTAAGGGTTGTAAAAAGACATCGATCCCCTGTTTTGGGCTTGATTTCCCAGGAATAATGCACGTGAGGAACATGTATTCATCTTTCATGCACATGTGGGGAGGGAGGTTATATGGGGTTAAAATTACTGGCCAACATGAGTATTGCGATCCCGACTGTCCAAAAGGTTGGAAACCGTCCGTACAAAGTCCCAAGCGGACATTTCGCCCCTCCGACCCAAATTCTGGATGAATTGTATCAAAGTCTTTCCATGCCTTCGAGTCACAAGGATGACACATCTCTCCTACCGAATCATGATGGTGTCCGACGTGCCAAGTCATATGTTCCGCTGTCGCCTCCGATGAATACAACCTTTTTAATCGGTTTCTAAGTGGGAAGTAGAACATGTATTTTCATGCGATCCGTGAATTGGAATTGGTTTCCCGATAACGAGGTTTGTCACAGAACTTGCAATTCTCTAATGTAGCATCTTCACGCCAAAACAACATACACCTATTCTCACAACAATCTATCTTCTCAACAGGTAGGCCCAATCCCTCAAGTAGTTTCTTTGCCTCGTAGAAGTTCTTAACCATAGCATTATCCTCGGGAAGCAAATCAATGATTAGTTGGCACAACGTATCAAAGCACCGCTCCGATAAGTTGTGTTCGGCCTTAATGTTTAATAACCTTGCTATTGTAGATAGCAAAGTCATTTTCTTGCACCCAGGCCACAAATCTTTGTCTGCCGCCTCCAACATACGGTAAAACAGTCTCTCCTCTGGATTTGGTTCCTCTAGTGGCCTCGGTTCACCGTCTTCATCATGTGCTGTAGTGTCGGGCATACCAAATCCCATTTCCTCGTAAACCATTTGTAAGTAAGTATCCTCAGGTGCATCTACTGATGAGGCTCCCGCACCAACATCGTCGTATCGTTCAAATTGGTGCATTTCACCATGACACGTCCACCTTTCATAGTTAGGGACAAACCCATATTTTTGTAGATGGTACTTGATGTCATCATCAGGTAGATAGCACTTGTTCCTACACTTACCACATGGACACCTTAATTTTCCCTGGGCCCTATCCACATCTGGGTTTCCATGAGCTTACGTAAAAATAATTCTACTCCATTAATAAATTCGGATGTCACTACTCCAATTTCACGACGGGAGCGGTACATCCAACTCCGATCCATCACCTACGAATATGGCAATACGACACATAATGAAACTAATTTAAATCAATAATTTAGGTTGTTCGTTAACTTTAAGATATTGTATTTCTTCAACTCCTCAATTAGATATGACTTATTTTATATGTTCATTATTACATTATTAATAAATTAAATTAGAATTGTTTCGTTGAAATTATATTACTAACTATATTTTATTAGAATTTAGATTAGCAATTTTGATTCATTGTCGCTCCTAAATGTGTCTTCATAATAATATTTTTTATAATTCATTCAAGGAATCCAATACCACATCTAACCAAAAAAATTCATTCTTCTACACCTCCAACAATTCTACATCCACATCATAGAGTCCAATTATACCAACACATGCACTTCCCACTCCAATCACATCTACTTCAATACGACATGAGAAAAACAACATAAAAAATTCAAGAAAAATTGATATACCAATTTCTAAATTAATACAAAGTTCAAAAAACACATGCACTTTGGAATCATACAACATTCTCAAGACATATAACTGTGCAGGCATGTACACCGTATGGATTTCAACTTCAACAAGACATAAGGTTCTTAAAAATCCTATAACTTTCTCATACGAACTCCAATTTGAGCATATCATATATCAAAATTCATCTACTCGACGAGACCTTTCTAACTATGTGCCTATAATTTTGAAATTCCAAAAAATGAATTCGTATGAGGCCGAAACAGCCGCTGCCCTATACATTACAACCCGAAAATTATTTTTTTTGCAAATTTGGATAAGCAATCGCACAAATATGACATTATAGATTACGACAATACAAGTATACCAATCTCAAATTAAACAACATATGCGAATAATATAGAAGGATCTACCAACGAAAAAAAACAAAGCTCATCTTCAAACAATCCAAAAATAACAACAAACGAATGAATTAAAAGTGAAGAAATAGCCAATCGAGTACCTTCGATTACTACACGAATGGAATGGAGAATATGTTTCGGGTGGAAAATGACTTGGAACCCGCAAGCCTCGAAAGGCCTCGGTTGAAGCGGCGAGAACTGTGGCGGTGGCTTGGCGGCGGCGGGGCGGTGGTCGGGGACCGGTGACGACGGGCGGTGACACGATGGCGGTGGTCGGCGGTGCTCGCAAGTGGCGATGGGGTCGGAGTCGAGTGGAGGGGACGGGAGGAGTGTTCTGTTTTCGTGAGTTCTGTTGTCCCCGATTTGGGGATTTTAATCCCTAGATTACCGACCCCAAATGGGGTCGGTAATGGGGTCGGTATCACCGACCACATTTTTTGTGGTCGGTGATTTGGTTGCCAACTACAGGCGGACCCCATAACGGTCAAAAAAATTACCGACCCCAGCTGGGATCGCTGCTGGGGTCGGTAAATCCGACCCGCACTTTGTGGGTCGGTAATTAGGGTCGGTAATCTTCATTTTTCTTGTAGTGTCTGTGTATTTCAGCGACATGGAATAGTATATTTCAGCGACGTGCTATAGTAATTTCCATCGACTTGATAATGTGCATTTCAGCGACTTTGTAAAGTTGCAACCCCAATTCCTCGTTTAACATATTTCAGCGACGGTTTCTATGTAGTTCAGTGACGTATTATAATATATTTCAGCGACGTGCTATAGTATTTTTAGCGACTGGATGATATGCATTTCAGCGACTTCATAACAGTTGCAACTCCAATTCCGTGGTTTAATATATTTCAGCGATGAGTTGCTGTATTTCAGCGATATACCCTATGCAACCTTATATATATTTCAGCGACAAAACTATTATAAATATTTTTTGGACAACTTTACCCTCAACCATTTACAACCCTTGGATTTAAATGAACGGTTGAGATTCTAGCCTTGATGTGCTGCGAATTGCGTTAGTCGCACCATAACTGAAGCCTACAAAAATAGTAATCAAACATGCCACACATGACAAGAATACAAAACACCACGTATCACTTTTCAGTTTTTTAATAATAACTAGATGAATCTCCTATGAATGCACCATTTCAAAAACAATAATTTTTTAAGTAAAATACATGCCTCCAATTAGGGCGGATCCAGAAAATACTATAAGTGGTATTGGTGTGGAATATTTTATAACATAACCCGTAGTGTACAGTCCAAGTAATAACTGGTGAAAGCCGGGTTGAATCCACATGGAACAGTGGATTGCTATAATTTATTAAATACAAGTAGCGACTAAAATTAAAGTGCATGAATTGTGGATTTATCTAAGTTCCTAAAATTGCAATTAATTAAAATTGGGATACAAAATAAAATTATTTATTTCAATTAACGAAGCAAAGAGAGAGGGAATTAATACGCGATGATGAAAGGGGATCCCTAGATCTTTCAATTGTTGACAAACTTGCAATTTCATATAAAAATCCATTTTTAATTAATAAATATGCCTATGTAGAATTATCGCAATTTAGAAACCTCTCGGTTTTAAAGACATGCAGCTCTTCCGACTAGTGATTATCATAAGTTTGGTTCTAACAATTTTGGCTCTTTTTCAAATTACCAATTATTAAATTTAATTTGTTCAATTATGTTTGTTCAAGTATTTTTCAATCACTTAAACAAAACAAAGCCCTCTTTCAGATATCCTCTCGGTCTCTCCAAACACACATAAGAATTGAACAAATCAGCATATAATTAAAGAAATTCACATTAAGAATTGCAAAAATCAACAACGTCAAGATCTAGGTTTCCCAAACGATTGGTTTAGCCTAACATAATGTCACAAGAACGCAAAAGAATAATAAAAGGGAACATAGCCTGTGACACAATTGGTGAATAAATTCTGTTATAGATTTCCACTAGATTGCCTTCGTCTTTCTCTTCTCTTTGCCCGGATGATGGATGGAAAGATATGGAAGTATGAAGGATGATTTTATGGAATTATTGAATGATTGGAACCCTTAATTGGCTTAAAAATGCGTTATTTATAGACCGGGTTGCAGAAGATATGAAGCAGCCAGAAGAGTCGCGCGATCAAACAGTGATCCGGCCCAAAAATTGGGCACTGCCACCTAGCGCGCACTATGCGCGCGTTCGAGCCTCGCACAGCGCGGCCAGTGCGCGGTGCACGGCCAGTGCGCGGTGCTATTTCCATCTTGTGCAGTCGCGCGTTCGACTCGCTATGCGGACCTTTTTCAGCTTTTTCCTCTGTTTTCCGAGTTTCTGAGCTCCAATTGACTTCTTTTTTATCCCTTTTGCCTTTGACTTGCTAAAAACACCTAAACTCATGCAATCTCAACACAAAATACATTAAAATGCATAGAATCATGGAATAAAATCACAATTTAACATTTTTACTCAAATTCATTATTTTTAGCAAATAATTTCATAATTTCCACCTATTAAGCATTTAACTTATTATTAATCACGAGTAAATGCTGCACTTTGTGCAAGGCATTAGGTATCCTAAAAATGATGGAAGCTATGTTGAAATTAGGGAGAATAGTCAAAACACAAAATATATTGAGGAAATCTAGGTTGGAATGAATGATTGTGGTATCACAACAAAAATTGAGTGGTGGCACTAAGCATAATTAATTTAAATGTAAAAAAGAAAAAGAAATCTATCTTAAAATAACAATTTCATCAATTTAAGTGGTGTCGTGTCACCACCAGTTAACAAGTAAATCCGCCACTGCCTTTAATTATGATGATATATATATGCTGTCATTGAAGAACGATTAACAATAGATAGTAGGCCTTTTGCAGGCTAAGACGACTGAATATTAATAAATTCTACTGTAAGATTGCGCCTTTCAGCATTGAACAACAATAAGCAAGAATTAATTCATTACTAATTGTGAATGATAAGAAACTAGTGATTAAAACTATGAATTAAACTACATAAACTATAGAACTATAAAATCTCATGGCAGGTGTTGAGTTGTGTGTGGATTCCCTTCATTCGACAGGGCAGTGGTATTTACAGATACCCTGGTAACCGCTTTAAATTATAACCAGCATAGCACGATGTCCCATAGGAAAAATCGTCCATCCCAATAGTGAACCGCTTCAGGTTCTCTGTCTGGCTTATTATAGGTGGCCGGTTATTCTTCATGACTAGGTTGGTCTCATGTGTTTCTAGCTCATAGCCCTATGCTGACAATTAGACGGCTTTATGTCAGTTTTGGTTCACCCTACAAGCTGAAGAGTTGTACGTCCCGCGGATGCCCACCTGTTGGTCGACCAAGGCCCTTTTCCCTAGCATATGGCATGTGTTTCCCATGTCCAACCTTCCGGTGGGCTGTGTGACCCCTTCTAACAACTTTGGGCCCATTCAGAAGCTTTTAATCAGTGAATAGGTGTGCCTCTGCCAAGAGTACACCTCATGGTCGACCAAGACAACCCCTTGGTCGACTAGAGATCCTTCCCTAGGATCTTGGCATGGCCTCCCCCTGTTCAGGCTTCCGGTAAGGTGTTCAAACACTAAAGAGATGTACCCCTGGTACACTCATGGTCAACCAAGACGGTGTCTTAGTCGACCGATGACCCTTTCAAGGGGAATGGCCATGTGTCACCCCTATCCAGGCTTCCGGTAGGTCGTATGACCCCTTCTGGCCACTCGGGCCTATTTCGAAGCATTTAAACTCTAAAGAGGTGTAGCCCTGCCCATAGTACACCTCATGGTCAACCAAGACACCCCTTAACATAGGGTCTGAGCATGTGCTTCCCCCTGTCCAGGCTTCCAGTAAGGTGTTCAAACACTGAAGAGGTGTACCCTTGGTACACTCATGGTCAACCAAGACGGTGTCTTAGTCGACCGATGACCCTTTCAAGGGGAATGGCCATGTGCCACCCCTGTCCAGGCTTCCGGTAGGTCGTATGACCCCTTCTGGCCACTCAGGCCTATTCGGAAGCATTTAAGCACCAAAAAGGTGTACCCTGCCCAGGGTACACCAAATGGTCAACCAAGATACCACCTTGGTCGACCAAGAACCTTCTATGGGGTCTGGGCAGGTGTCTCCCTCTGTCCAGGCTGCTGAAATACACCTCATGGTCAACAAAGACATTGTCTTGTTCGACCAAGGACCCTTTCAAAGGTTCTGGGCAAATGGCTTCCCCTGTCTAGGCTTTCGGTAGACCGTATGACCTTTTCTTGTCACTTTGAGCCCATTCGGAAGCATTTAGACACTGAAGAGGTCTACCCCTTACTCAAATAGACCACATATTTGGATTCACATAAAACAATACGAAAACTCATGGTCTAGGTTTAGGAGAGATATTACATTGCTCGAAATAATATTATGGAGTTCTCGTAGTTATTAAGAACGTAGAATTCTTTACGAAATTAGTTAAGTTCAACTTAAACGATTTTGACATTGCACTGGGAAAAGACTGGTTGACCAAGTATAAAGTATTCGTAGAGTGCCGAAAACCAAAAAAAAAGTTGCTTTCTCTAAAACTAGGAGCAAGAAGGTTATCTACTGCGCACAACCCCATAAGAAAAGCCTCAAGGTGGTAAATGCTATAATTTTTTATAACTTAGTGAGCAAAGGATACAGGTTGTATGCATGCTACGTACATAACCTAAAAGCATAAGAGAAGAAGATCGAGGACGAGACGGAACTAGTGTCAAAAGCCCCTTACCGCATGGCGCCGGTAGAGATGATAGTGCTCAAATAGAAACTCGAAGAACTGTAGAGAAAGGTTACATAAGACATAAAATATCGCCATGGGGAGCGCCAGTTCTATATGTGAAATAGAAGGATGGAGGACAGAGGTTATGTATAGACTACTGAGGTCTGAAGCAAGTGAAATAAAGAATAAGTATCTATCACCAAGGATTGAGGACCTTTTTTACCAGCTCAAAGGAGCAATGGTGTTCTCGAAGATTGATTGATGTTCTGGCTACCACAAACTGAGGATTGCATAAAAAGATATTCTGAAAATGGTATTTCGAACTCGTTAAGGACATTATGAATTCATTGTAATGTCCTTCGGATAGAAAAATGCCTGGAAGTATTCATGAACATAATGAATAGTATCTTCCGAGAATTGCTAGACCAATGTGTTGCAGTGTTTATCGATTCTGGTCTACTCAAATAATGAGGAGGAGTATGCAACCCAGTTGCGCAAGATATTGGAGATCCTGTGTAAGAATAAGCTTTATGCTAAACTGTCGAATTGTGACTTTTTTATGAAGGAAGTAACCTGCCTTGGTTACATATATATAAGCCGGTGGAGAATGGGTTGATCCAGTAAAGATTTCAATAGTAACCGAATTGTCTTCTCCAACAAATCATACATAAATGACAAGCTTCTTGGGACTAATTAGATATTACAGGAGATTCATAAAGGATTTATCTAAAATTGCATGACCCCTAACACAAATGATGGACAAATTACTGAAGTATGAGTGGAGAGCAAAATGCAAAGCAGCATTCCAAGAGTTAAAGAAGCAACTTTTGACAGAACCCATATTAGGACTATCATCAGAGAATGATGACTGTGAGGTCAACAGTGATTCCTCAAATGAAGGTCTGGGATGCATGCTGATGCAACAACAAAGATTTATTGCATAAGGATCTCGGCAATTAAAACCTCACGAAGAGAATTAGATTCATGAGTTTGAGTTAGCAGCAATAGTATTCGCATTAAAGATATGGTGAGCTACTTATATGGATGAACATGTCGGATATTCATGGATCACAAGAGCCTCAAGTACATATGCCATGTATTGAGGAATCGAAAGCTTAAGAAATGAAAAACAAGAAAAAATTCAAAAGACAAGATAATGAAGCAAACACATAATGAATCCAATGGAGTGATCAACATTCACTTCTAATATGAATTCAACCAAGGTTAATAACAATTTGAGAGCCTCAAATTCCAATTGATGCATAGCCAATTTGGATATTGATTGAAGGTTGAGAGTAATGTCCTCTCGGGTGAATTTTAAACATTGATAAATTTATATGCATTCAAAAGTGTCTTACAAATAAAAAGGGGGAGGCCTAGACAGAATAGCTTCCTAACTTTTTCTATTAAATAAAGGTAGCTTCTACTAGTCTATACATATAGAAGTTCCTTACTCCTCCTTTTGGACGGCCACTCTCTTAGCCCTATGTATAAATAAATAAAGCAGGAAGTATTTCCTCTTTGCATTATTAATATATAGGGGTATTTATTCATGGATGAGCTAAGGGAAGAGATCACTCCCTTCTCGGATCTTTCAAATAATTCAAGGGGGAGGTTTGGTGTAACCCTAAGTCCGCAAATTCGACCCCAGAAGAGTGAATTGGATAAGGGATTGTAAAACCAGATTTAGTACTATGTTACTTTTATTCTTTTTTTTTTTTGTTGGAGTTTATAGCTTACTAGTAATTCCTATTTATGTATGTTTTTGGAAAGAGGTGAAAGTGATATCAATTTCTTTTCTTCGCATTTGTATGGTTCAACCACTTGCTTAATGGAGGGTAAATTAAATTATTACTACTTAATTAATTGATAAGGATGGATTATGTTATTATTCGGTAATTTCCGTCGGTACTTTATTTGCTTTTCATGCTTTGACTTGTTCGGATTAGAAAATTTTACTTGTTCGGTGCACTTGTTAGCGTGACACCTATCTACATGAAATTTGTTTACGGAGAGAAAAGAAATCTACTAGTTGTGCATTTAGTTCATCTTGGATATGTTCACTTTGATTGCTAGAATGGTAATCCCTTTGGATTATATTTACGATATGTTAATCCTAATCACTTGGAGTGGACTATTTATAGTATAATTTGACTTATTTAATAACTCTTTAATCGATCAGGGGCTCACCTAAATGAACAAGGATAACCATTTAAAATACAAGTAAAATTTGATATCTGATGTGAAACATTGAAACAATGGTTTATAGTTTACTTGTCTAGCTATGTGCTGAATGTTGGTAATAGTTGAGTTTTTGTTTTAATAGACACCTCAAAGCCAAGATTAAGCTTCAGCTTTCCAAAACTGGTAATTGGCCCTCTTTCAATACTTTGGTATCTTCCTTAACGAATGAGTGTCCCCTTATATTGAAATAATTTTAACGGTGAAGATGTTGTGGTCATGCCTACTAGGCAAGGTTCTTTGTTTTCACCATGTCTTGAATGCTATCAAAATTTTCTTGTTTCAACTCCCTAAGCGAGCATCAAGTTGACCTTTTCTGGAGGGAGTTCCTGGTACGCAATAGCAGATTATTAAATCCATTATATGACTTAATCCTTCGTCATTAGCTTCATCATAGAAATGTGAGTTGATGTGTTTCAACTAATTTTGTACGTTGCAGAGACATTGGTTTTCGACCCTCAGTATTATACCCAAGTGACGCAGCAATGTGCCTCAAAATTATAAGTCCGGTATACCAATTTCATTTGCAAGAGGAGAAAGAAACGTCAGAAGCTAGCTGGCCAGAGTGATGAGCACTAGCAATCGTGTTGCGTGTCTGGGACTTTGCTGAGAAGGATTTGTATGCCCGTAACAAGAAGAATCGATACGGCGGTGATCCCACACACTGCAGGATCACACTCTCACCGCGCAAAAATTGGCAATAAAATTACTGTCCAACCAATGTATTTCGTTTATTACATTTTCTTTTAGTACTATACTCTAATGTATCTTGGTTTTAGTTCATTTTGAAACTAAGTTTGTTGATGTGATTTCATGTTGATTGTTGGATATTCTTAAGGTTTTGGATATTGCACAAGTTGTGCCTGGAAATGCATATCGGTTCATATTTAGTGAATGTTCAAAGTTTATTTTGTTTATTGTTAAAATTCAGTGTTGGTTTGTTGATGTCACAGGTAGCATAGGGTAGCTGAATAGATTCTGCAGAAAATGTTGGCTTTTGTTTTCAAGGACTGTTCCTTGTACTAGTCCTCGGAAAAATTACCGAGGACTTAAGGGACTACAAGTCCACGGAAATATCAGTGTTTAGACCGGTTTTGAACCGGAATTTGCCTAGTACTTTACCAAGAACTCGTCCACGGAAAAATGGTCCTCGGAATAGTCCATAGGAAATTTTGTGCGATGTGCGTGGACAAAAGAGGGAGGACAAATCCTCGGAAACTTCAAGTTGCCTTGTACTAGTCCTCGGTAAATAAGTTTTTTCTTGTAGTGAAATCGTAGGGAAAACATAAAATGGATTGGGTCTAGTTAGGGTGCTGCCAATTACACCCTCCGTGGCCTCCAAAATTCAGAATTAGTGTAAGATATTTCTTGGATCATTGCCTTCTCTTTTCCAACTATTTCAAGTTTGACTTATTCAATTGATTGATGCCTCATACCTGACTTCTAATTTTCCAGACCTTATTAAGATATTAACTAGAGTGATTTTCATTTTCATGAGTTATTGTATTGTTCCTTAACTAGTCAGATTTTCTCCTTTCATGCTCAATCATGTCCAACTTATGTGCATACTTTGTGCTTCTGAACCCTTAGCCAAAAATAAAGATTTTTTTTTATCAAGGGGTGGTTTTTCGTGGCTTTCAGTAGCTTGGTTTCGCATTATTAGGAGGAGTCACATGACATGACATTGCAGATGAAACTTCAACTCCCCTACCCTTGACTTTGCTCTTCTTAGAGTTTTTCAACCCATAAGTCAGAGGGGCAGCTGTGCCAGCTACATATATCTACATTATTTTACCACGTTTGTTTCTAAAGTTTCCCTTGTTTTGGCCTTATATTCATACTTCACTAATATGCACACTCATCTTTGAAGTGAGACTAGATTGGATCAATCTTTCTAACCTTAGTCCAATTTGTTGATTTTAGTATGCAAATCACTCAGGTTAATAAAATCATAAAGTCTTCAAACTAATCATCCAGTAATGACATCAATCAATCTCAAAGTTCTTGGCTTTCAATAGTTGTCAAGAGCGGCTCTGCATGCAATCAAAATCTTTAAGGTTAGTGTTTCTATTATCAGCCACTTAGACTTAGTCTTCTACTTCTTTAACAACTCTCTATTCCACTTGAGGTTCTAGTTCTGATTATTAAAACATACCCTGTGTCATGGAATTCTGTCCTACAGAATGATTTAAGCTGTAGCTTTGAAAAACATTAACTGTGTCCTAAAATCAAGTAATCACTAATCAGATAATAAATTCACAATTTCAAAAGAACAATCAAGAGTCCAATTAAAGAAACAATGAAAGAAATATAGAAAGAAAAATATACAAGAGAAAAAAGGGTTTTAGGTACTCCCTTGTAGAGATGTCTGCACTTCCTTGGTCTATGCAGTACCTGACGGACCTGCATCGTTATTTGGATCTTTAGGTGATGCTTAGAGTGGCTTCTTCAAGTCTGATACTGTAACACCCCGGATTTGGTTACCAGGCCGAGGTGTCACCGCCGCATCTCCCTAGCAAGACACGGATTTCCGAACTCGCTAAGGAGGTGCAAGGCTTATGGGTATGCAAAGTTTTAAAAACATTCAACAATGAATCCGGAAGTTATTAATACTTTAATCAAGTACGATAGTAAAAATCATCATGCATGGATAAGGTAAATGCAGCGGAAAAGTAATCACGGCCAACACGGCCAAACATCGGGTTTAACAGACCCGGTAAAAACAGTAGTATGATGCAGTAAATAAAAACGTTCACAAATATGTCCCCCCAAATGCGCGTGCATGCGTCACTCGACATACTCTGTAGGAAAAAGAAATGACAACGGTTGTCAGTATAAAAATATACTGAGTAAGTTAATCCCTAACTAACAAATAAAAGGGGTTACATGCGCTTACCATACGTAAATTTAAAATACATAATTCATTTGCAGCGGAAAACATGATTGAAGGACATAATTTTAAAAGCGTAATTAAAAGCATAATTTAAGATGCATAATTTTAAATACATAATTTAAAAACATGATAAATACGATTTAAGCATAATGGAGTACTCACACAAGTCTTTTACATTTTATCCCGTAGACTAAGAAGAGGACACCATACCGGGAGATCACTAACGAGGCAATCTCAACATCGGACCACTAACGAGGCAGTCCAAACAATGGGAGACCACTAACGAGGCAGTCTCAAAAAGATAGTAGGACCACTAACGAGGCGATCCAAAAAGATAGTAGGACCACTAACGAGGCGATCCAAAAATACAGCGCGCGAGATCACTAACGAGGCAATCTCAGATAGTAAGGAGACCACTAACGAGGCAGTCTCAAAGATAATGATAGCATGAAGATCGGCTCAGCCTAGTGAACGGGATTTTTCGAAAGTTCGTATTTCAATGTTATCACATGATCGATATCGCGTTTTCATAGTTCGAGTTTTCTCAAGTTCGAAAAATCCTATTCGAGGCAGTTTACGCCTTTCTCAATTAAAAATTCGTCTTTACACCAAAAATTCTGAAATTTTTACAGTAGTTCAATAACACACACACGAACAACTTTCATGTTTTAAGTTTGTGGAAATAAGGTTCCGAATGAGTCGAAATTCGAGTTCATTGCAAAGAATAATTTCTGTCTTAAAAACTGGTTCCGTCACAGGTTCGTGCAACGCCGATTAAAAATTCATTTCAAAACCAATCGATGCGAAAGTTTTACAGTAACTACAAAACACGTTAAGGAACAACTTTCATGTTTTAAGAATTTGGAAATAATGAATTCTTGGTACTCAAAAATCGACCACAACTCACTGCATACTCGCGGCCTTCGAAACAGTTTTAAAGCAGTTCTGAAAATTCGACCGTTTGACATATCAAATGAATACCAAAATCCGTGAAATTTTATATGCATAATCTAGACTCAATTATCTACAACTTTGGTTTAGGAATGCAAAGTTAAATCATTCGAAAAGTGGGTGAAAAACATGCATCAAGTTGAGTAAAGAAAACTGTCACAGTTTAAAAATGTTCGGGTTGTCACAGAAAGTTTACGGCGTGATTTGGGATAGCAAAACTTAATGTCAACGGCTGAAATTTGGACACAGGATAGATAAAGGTGTTAGGAACAACTTTTATGTTGAAAGGTTTTGGTGTGAATTCCCGAAGGTCGAGTTTTAGGCGAGTCTTTGAAATTGGACGAAAATAGGGTTTTTGAAAACCGATTTTTGTTACAAGCCTATATCTCGAGTTTTAAACAACAAACAACCACGAAAATTTGTGAGTAAGGTTTTAACTTACTTAGTTAGAGAATAGGGTCGCTGGATTGGGTTTCCGGACGTCCTAGGGTCACGACGAACGGCCAACTTCTCCGATCGCTTTTTTGTTCGTTTTCCGACGGGAAATCGTAGTAAGGGAAAAGGGTTAGAATATGAGTTTCTGAGATATATGGACGAATTAAAACTTTGTACAATAGCTTACCAAGAGTCTAGAGGGCAGGGCTTGGTTCCTCTCGCCTTGCCGTCGCCGGAATACTCGCCGGAAAGTGAGTTCGGAGAGGTTTTGACTTGGAGAGGAATATTGGAGGTGTTTAGGGTTAGGTTTTCTGAGAATTATGGGGAGGGGGCGCCGCGGGCCGGCCGGACCGGCCGGTTCGGCGGTCCGCGTGTTCTGTCGGGTCTTCCTTGCTTTCCCCTATCGGTTTTCTACGTGTTAGCTCGATTCCTTGGGTCGTCTCCGGTTCGGAATCTTTTCCTTAAACTTGTTACGAGTCCGGCTTATCGCTCGCAACATTTCCGTGTCCTAATTAGCCTAGTCTAAATTGGTTCCAACTCCTCCTATCGTCCTTGTGATCTATTTCGTGATTTATTTTGTGATTTATTTCGTGACTGAACTTAGAAATTAGTTCCAAGCTGCCTACGTACCCTGTGAAGGGATCAAGTCATGACGTAGTTCAAAACAATTTGAATTTGTTTTTCCTCGGGTGTTACATCCTCCCCCCCTTAAGAATACAGTTATGTCCCCATAACTGTGGTCGGGTCGTCTTGGAAGAGGGTAGGGTAACGTTGCCTCATGTCGGCTTCCAATTCCCAGGTCGCCGTTTCTGTCTCGTGGTTGGACCACAGGACCTTGACCATCTTTACAGATTTATTCCTTGTCACCCTTTCCTTGTAGTCGAGTATTTGCACCGGGGTTTCTTCATAGGTCAAGTCATCGTCCAATTCGATTACGTCCGGTTGGAGTACATGCGACGTGTCGGGCACATACTTCTTCAGTTGGGAGACGTGAAACACGTTAAGGACGCGTGCTAGTTGAGGCGGCAGTGCTAGCCGGTACGCTAGAGTCCCCACTCTCTCGAGGATCTCATATGGCCCTATGTAACGTGGGCTCAGTTTCCCTCGCTTGCCAAAGCGCATTACGCCCTTCATTGGTGAGACTTTCAGCATGACCTTGTCACCGACTTGGAATTCCAAGTCCTGCCGTCTCACGTCCGCATAACTCTTTTGCCGGTCCTGAGCGGCTCTCATCTTCCCCTGGATGACCTTAACTTGCTGGGCCATGTCCTCCACCAGTTGTGGCCCTACTGCCATTATTCGATCGTTCTCTTCCCAACTCAATGGGCTCCGGCATCTTCGTCCATACAGTGCCTCGAAGGGCGCCATGCCGATGCTCGCATGGTAACTGTTGTTGTAGGAGAACTCGATCAAGGGTAAATGGTGCTCCCAACTTCCCTTGAATTCCAACACACAGGCCCTCAACATGTCCTCCAGCGTTTGTATTGTTCGCTCCGTCTGCCCATCCGTCATAGGGTGGAACGCCGTACTCATTTTTATTTGCGTCCCCAGAGCTTCTTGCAGCTTGGTCCAAAACTGGGAGACGAATCTGCTATCCCTATCCGAGATGATGTCATGTGGCACCCCGTGCCGGCGTACCACATTGTCTACATATGCTCTTGCTAGTTGGTCCATTGTCCAAGTGTCCTTCATCGGGATGAAGATGGCGGCCTTCATTAACCTATCCACGATCACCCAGATCTTATTCATCCCCTTTGGCGAACGTGGTAACCCTGAAACGAAATCCATGGAGATACTGTCCCACTTCCAGCTTGGGATCTCCAATGGTTGCATTAATCCTAAGGGCCTTTGTCGTACTGCCTTGATCTTCTGGCAGGTAAGACACCTTGCCACGAACTCGGCCACCTCTCTCTTCATGTTCGGCCACCAATAATTTTTCTTCAAATCCTTGTATAGCTTATCCCCTCCGGGGTGAACCGAGTAGGGGGTGCTATGGCCTTCCTCCATCACCTTCTTCTTCAGATCCGCGGACTCCCGCGGTATACACCACCTTCCCCTGAAGCGGATGCTCCCGTCCTCGTGAATCTTGAAATCCACTGCCTTTCCTTCGGCAATGCTTCTCCTTATTTCCTCCAACTTTTCGTCACTCGACTGGGCGAGTCGTATCTCTTCGAATACGGTAGGCCTTACTACCATCGCGTTGATGACCTCGGTTACCGTACCGGGATGCACCAGTTCCAGGCTTAATTTCGCCAAATCTCTGTACAATTCGGCCGGTATCACCAGTGAGTTCGTGACGTGTTGCGTCTTCCGACTCAAGGCGTCGGCCACGACGTTGGCCTTGCCCTCGTGATACGCGAATTCCAGATCGTAATCTTTGATCAGTTCCAACCATCTCCTCTGCCTCAAGTTCAGTTCTCTTTGCGTGAATATGTACTTGAGGCTCTTATGGTCGGTGAACATCCGACACTTCCGCCCATAGAGATAATGTCTCCAAATTTTCAGGGCGAACACGACCGCGGCCAGTTCTAGGTCGTGCGTCGGATAGTTCTGCTCGTGTGGTTTCAGCTGTCGTGATGCGTACGCTATGACTCTTTGATCCTGCATTAGTACGCATCCCAGTCCTTCTCTCGAGGCGTCGCTATACACCTCGAAGTCTCCATTCTCTGATGGTAACGCCAATACTGGCGCCGTGGTAAGTCGTTTCTTCAGCTCCTGGAATGCGGCTTCGCACTCGCCAGTCCAGTCGTACTTCACCCCCTTCTTCAGCAGTTGGGTCAATGGGCGGGCGATTTTGGAGAAGTCCTGGACAAATCGCCTGTAGTAGCCCGCCAGTCCGAGAAAACTTCTTATCTCCGTTGGGCTCTTCGGTGGTACCCACTCGGTTACTGCCGAGATCTTTGCCGGGTCTACCGCCACTTCGCTGGCGGATACGATATGCCCAAGAAATGTTACTTCCCTCAGCCAGAAGTCGCATTTGGACAACTTCCCATATAGCTGATTTTCTCGGAGGATCCTCAGCACTTTATGTAAGTGCTCGGAATGTTCTTCCTCGTCCCTTGAGTAGATCAAGATGTCGTCTATGAATACCACTACGCATTGATCTAATAGCCCTCGGAACACGTTGTTCATGAGGTTCATGAACATTGCCGGGGCGTTCGTTAGTCCGAATGACAGTACTGTGAATTCGTAGTGTCCATAGCGAGTCCTGAACGCTGTCTTTGGGATGTCCTTCTCAGCGATTCGCAGTTGATGATATCCCGAACGCAGGTCGATCTTGGAGAACACAGTAGCTCCCTTCAGCTGGTCGAACAGATCCTCGATTCTGGGCAACGGGTACTTGTTCTTGATAGTGACTTGGTTAAGTCCTCTATAGTCGATACACAGTCGCAAACTCCCATCCTTCTTCTTGACGAACAAGACCGGTGCTCCCCATGGAGATGTACTCGGTCTGATATATCCCTTTTCCAGCAATTCTTCGAGCTGTTCCTTTAGCTCCTTCATCTCCGGTGGTGCCATGCGGTAAGGAGCCTTTGAGACAGGTTTCGTTCCCGGGATGAGATCTATGGTGAACTCGAGATCCCTCTCAGGGGGCATGCCGGGAACGTCTTCCGGGAACACATCCGGGTACTCTCTTACCACCAGAATGTTGTCTATCTTTACTCCTTCAGCCTCGAGGTTATGAACGTAGCATGCGTATAGCGCGTGGCCCTTACGCATTAGGCTACATAACTCTAGGACGTTGACTATCTTGTTAGATTTCTTAGGGGGTTGAGAGTAGAAGATGACTCTTTTCCCCCTACTTTTCGACAGCGTGATCTTTTGCTTTTGGCACTCGATCACGGCCTTATACCGGGTTAACCAATCCATTCCTAGTATGACGTCAAAGTCTCTGACGTTGAACTCTACTAAGTTTGCGAAAAACTCTACGTTCTTTATTACTATCGGTATTCCATTGTAGCGTTTAGAGCATGCTATTACTTCTCCAGAGGGCAGTTGGATGCCTAAGCTAATCATCTCGCACTTAGGTAGATCTAGTTCAGTTACGACTCTCGAAGATACAATCGAACAACTGGCTCCGGAATCAAATAAGACTCTAAGTGGAGTACTTAGGACATGGAAAGTACCTGCCATCACGTCACCCTGCGCGGGTATGTCAGCCTGGTTGATCACGTTCAACCTCCCCATCGGCCTCCCTTGATTGGCTGGCTGGTTTTGATTTAGATTTGCGTTTTGCTGCTGGTTCGGAGGGCGTTGGTTCGGATTCGGAGGAGGCCGATATCCTTGATTGTTGCCGTTTCTACCTCCCTGGTTGAACGGCTCGTTAGGTCCAATGACCAGATCTTCTCTCTTTGTGATGTTCTCAAGTCGGGTTCGACATTCCTCCCTCCGATGGCCAATTCGGCCGCACCGGAAGCACTCGCCCACCTGATGACATCTCCTCACCAGGTGCGGCCTGCCACACCTTGGGCACGGCGGCACTCGGCCTCCTTGGTTGACATTTCGACCATTGTTGTTCTGAGCATTCCCGTTCGGACCTCGCCGAAAGTTGTCCCCGCCAGTAGTGTTGCCCGTCCTGTTATCCCTGTTCCTCTTGTCTGGTCCCTGCGACCCTCGGCTAGATTCCCCAGCAGCCTTCCTCTTTAGCTGTTGCACTCGTGCTACTGCTACTGCCCGATCGTAGACAGATTGCAGGTCCGGGTAGTTAACTCCGGTGATCACCTCCCGAATTGACAAGTTCAATCCCATTTCGAACTTTTGCGCCTTCTCCCCGTCCGTAGGTACCATCCTGGGCGCAAATCTCACCAACTCCTTAAACCGTGCATAGTATTCTTGAACAGATTTCTCTCCTTGCTTCAGGGATGAGAACTCCTCGTACAGTGCCGCCTTAGTACTCATTGGGTAGAAGCGCTCCCGGAGTAACTCCATGAACTCGTTCCACGAGTAAGGTTCATCATCCTCTGCCAGCTTCCCCTGGGTAGCCTGCCACCAGTCGTCGGCCTCGCCACCCAGGTAGTACGAGGCCACGTGGACCTTCTCCCCCTCCGGGCATCTTACCGCCTTCAGCAGTTTGTCGAAGGTTCTCAACCATTCCTCCAGCTTAGCGGGGTCTTCCTCCCCGACGTAATAAGGAGGCCGGTAGGGGTTCACCGCAGCCAAGTAGTTGATCCTCGCTTCTGGTGGTGGCGCCACGGCAGCTCCACCCTGGTTAACGTAAGCATTACCTAGTGCGATTAGTAATTCTTCCATATTCCTCATTCGCCCTTCCGCAGGGTTGGGCATCGGTCCTGCCGGGTTTGGCACCTCCGCGTTAGGTGTCTGCTCATTGGGTTGTCCCGGCGTGCCGTGGGTGTTGGGGGTGGCAGGGAAGGTCCTTGGTCGTCCTCGGGGTGCCATCTTGTTACAACCAAGGAAGGTTTAGAGTTCAGGGAGATTCGATAAAGTGTGGGAAAAAGTGTTTTGCTAAATTGTATGGTGCTTATCAGGAGTTGGTTAGTATTCGCATTCATTCATTCAGTCGTTTAGGGTTTTAGGGTTCGAGGTACTTGTCGATTTGTTATGCAGAAATAGATACGTTTGTTTGTCTGCCGGCGCTTTGATAAGATATAAAGATGGTGTATAAAATAGGTGTTTGTGACTTTATTGCCTAGTAAAAGTTTTTTTTTTTTTTTGTTTCGGTACAAGCGACAAGTAGCAAAGATCCTGAAAATAGTTCGGGAAAATAGGAAAGAGAACAATAGGAATAATGTGTCGATAATCCCCTAAGCCTGGGAAGGGTAGGTCGTCGGATCCTCCATGGGGTCGTCCTCATCACTTGCGTCCTCGATGGTGCCCGTGCCAAGGGGCCCATGGAACACCGGGCTTGCTGGCCAAGCGGGTCCAGTGGTAGGAACAGGATCGATGGTGGCAACTGGAGTCGGTGCGGCTGTCGGGTTGGCGACAGGGTCAGCAACGGGGCTAGTTGCGAGAGGAGCTCCTGGGCCAAGGGGGGCGTGTGGAGGCAAGTCATCCTTCCAGTGAAGCAGTTGATATCCCAGGACCCCTGCTTCGGTCTCTATGTCGTCCAGTTGGGCCCGAAGCTTGGTCTCGTGGGCCTGGAGTTTGTTGATTTGGGTTTGGAGTTGGGTCAGGTCTTGGTGCCCCGCTCCCCCTAGGTTAGCCAGGTGACCTAGGTTGGCCTCCATTTGTTCTACTCTTAGCCTGAAGTTGTTCACGTTTTAAGGGGTTCCCAGGTAGGCTTCGATCAACCTCATTAATAGGTTGACCACGTTTGCGTTCGAAGCAGCCATCTAGCGTTGACACGGTAGGTTAAAGTTAGAGTGTGTTTTACGCATGGTCAGGATGTGCAGGAATTAGATCTATATGCAACATGCAGATGTGAGCCCCTTCCCCTTTAAAACTTAATTGATTCGTATGTCTAAAATAAATTGCTAAAGGTTGGGCCTCTATAGTGGACCAAAATTTAATATTTCTTTGGCTAAGATTTTGGGCTACGTAAAAAGGAAAATAAGCTTTTGGGGCTAAAAATAATACTAGTAGTCAAAATAAATAATTTAAAAGAAATAATACTTGGGTTTTAAAAATAAGGGTTTAAAATAATAGTAGTAGCTTTAAAAATTTCCGGGCTCTGATACCAACTTGTAACACCCCGGATTTGGTAACCCAGGCCGAGGTGTCACCGCCGCATCTCCCTAGCAAGACACGAATTCCCGAGCTCGCTAAGGAGGTGCAAGGCTTATGGGTATGCAACGTTTTAAAAACATTGAACAATGAATCCGGAAGTTATTAATACTTTAATCAAGTACGATAGTAAAAATCATCACGCATGGATAAGGTAAATGCAGCGGAAAAGTAATCATGGCCAACACGGCCAAAACATCGGGTTTAACAGACCCGGTAAAAACAGTAGTATGATGCAGTAAATAAAAACGTTCACAAATATGTCCCCCCAAATGCGCGTGCATGCGTCACTCGACATACTCTGTAGGAAAAAGAAATGACAATGGTTGTCAGTATAAAAATATACTGAGTAAGTTAATCCCTAACTAAAAAATAAAAGGGGTTACATGCGTTTAAACTAAAGATTTCGCTTACCATACGTAAATTTAAAATACATAATTCATTTGCAGCGGAAAACATGATTGAAGGACATAATTTTAAAAGCGTAATTAAAAGCATAATTTAAGATGCATAATTTTAAATACATAATTTAAAAACATGATAAATACGATTTAAGCATAATGGAGTACTCACACAAGTCTTTTACATTTTATCCCGTAGACTAAGAAGAGGACACCATACCGGGAGATCACTAACGAGGCAATCTCAACATAGGACCACTAACGAGGCAGTCCAAATAATGGGAGACCACTAACGAGGCAGTCTCAAAAAGATAGTAGGACCACTAACGAGGCGATCCAAAAAGATAGTAGGACCACTAACGAGGCGATCCAAAAATACAGCGCGCGAGATCACTAACGAGGCAATCTCAGATAGTAAGGAGACCACTAACGAGGCAGTCTCAAAGATAATGATAGCATGAAGATCGGCTCAGCCTAGTGAACGGGATTTTTCGAAAGTTCGTATTTCAATGTTATCACATGATCGATATCGCGTTTTCATAGTTCGAGTTTTCTCAAGTTCGAAAAATCCTATTCGAGGCAGTTTACGCCTTTCTCAATTAAAAATTCGTCTTTACACCAAAAATTCTGAAATTTTTACAGTAGTTCAATAACACACACACGAACAACTTTCATGTTTTAAGTTTGTGGAAATAAGGTTCCGAAGTGAGTCGAAATTCGAGTTCATTGCAGAGAATAATTTCTGTCTTAAAAACTGGTTCCGTCACAGGTTCGTGCAACGCCGATTAAAAATTCATTTCAAAACCAATCGATGCGAAATTTTTACAGTAACTACAAAACACGTTAAGGAACAACTTTCATGTTTTAAGAATTTGGAAATAATGAATTCTTGGTACTCAAAAATCGACCACAACTCACTTTATACTCGCGGCCTTCGAAACAGTTTTAAAGCAGTTCTGAAAATTCGACCGTTTGACATATCAAATGAACACCAAAATCCGTGAAATTTTATATGCATAATCTAGACTCAATTATCTACAACTTTGGTTTAGGAATGCAAAGTTAAATCATTCGAAAAGTGGGTGAAATACATGCATCAAGTTGAGTAAAGAAAACTGTCACAGTTTAAAAATGTTCGGGTTGTCACAGAAAGTTTACGGCGTGATTTGGGATAGCAAAACTTAATGTCAATGGCGGAAATTTGGACACAAGATAGATAAAGGTGTTAGGAACAGCGTTTATGTTGAAAAGTTTTCGGTTTGAATTCCCGAAGGTCGAGTTTTAGGCGAGTCTTTGAAATTGGACGAAAATAGGGTTTTTGAAAACCGATTTTTGTTACAAGCCTATATCTCGAGTTTTAAACAACAAACAACCACGAAAATTTGTGAGTAAGGTTTTAACTTACTTAGTTAGAGAATAGGGTCGCTGGATTGGTTTCCGGACGTCCTAGGGTCACGACGAACGGCCAACTTCTCCGATCGCTTTTTTGTTCGTTTTCCGACGGGAAATCATAGTAAGGGAAAAGGGTTAGAATATGAGTTTCTGAGATATATGGACGAATTAAAACTTTGTACAATAGCTTACCAAGAGTCTAGAGGGCAGGGCTTGGTTCCTCTCGCCTTGCCGTCGCCGGAATACTCGCCGGAAAGTGAGTTCGGAGAGGTTTTGACTTGGAGAGGAATATTGGAGGTGTTTAGGGTTAGGTTTTCTGAGAATTATGGGGAGGGGGCGCCCAAATCTGATCTTATGCCCTTCCACATTGTTGTGATTGACTTGCCACCGATTGAGGTCGGATTTTTGGCAAGAAAATCGCCATGGAAGGAAAGTTTACACCTCCTGCACCTCTGGCGCGCTGGTGACGCGCACATAGGCCATTGTCCGCGCGGAGCACCCGTGGTCTGCCCTGGAGTCGCGACACCTCCGTCCGCGCGGTGGCCGCGCGGCGGCGCGCAAAGGGCGCGGGCCGGCCGGACCGGCCGGTTCGGCGGTCCGCGTGTTCTGTCGGGTCTTTCCTTGCTTTCCCCTATCGGTTTTCTACGTGTTAGCTCGATTCCTTGGGTCGTCTCCGGTTCGGAATCTTTTCCTTAAACTTGTTACGAGTCCGGCTTATCGCTCGCAACATTTCCGTGTCCTAATTAGCCTAGTCTAAATTGGTTCCAACTCCTCCTATCGTCCTTGTGATCTGTTTCGTGATTTATTTTGTGATTTATTTCGTGACTGAACTTAGAAATTAGTTCCAAGCTGCCTACGTACCCTGTGAAGGGATCAAGTCATGACGTAGTTCAAAACAATTTGAATTTGTTTTTCCTCGGGTGTTACAGATACTAAGGTGGCAGTGATATCCACCAGTCTTGTATTATTTTGCTGCTCTTGCCTCCTCAACTCCATATCCCTCTCTCTTTCATGTCTCCTTTCTTCAAGCTCTTCTCTCCTTAATCTCTCAAACCTTTCCATCTCCTCTCTTCTCATCCTTTCTTGCTTATCCCATTCTTCCTTTCTAATTTTCTCTTGTCTTTCCATCTCCTCTTTTCTGAGTTTTTCTTCAATTTGTATCCTGGTATGTTCAAGCTCTATCCTTTTCTGTTCCATCTCTCTTTGTATGTGCTTGTCCTCTGACATAGTTTTCACTAATACTTCTGTAACACCCCGGATTTGATAACCCAGGCCGAGGTGTCACCGCCGCATCCCCCTAGCAAGACACGGCTTCCCGAGCTCGCTAAGGAAATGCAAGGCTTGTGGGTATGCAAAAGATTTAAAACATTCAAGATATAGTCCGGAAATTTATAATACTTAAAACGATAGTAGTAATCATCATACGCGAAAAGTAAATGGAGTAAATGCAGCGGAAAGTAATTCACGGCCAACATGGCCAAATCCTCGGGTTTAACAGACCCGGTAAAACAGTACGATGCAGAAATAAAATGTTCATAAATAATTCCCCCAAGTGCATGCGTATGCGTCACTCGACATACTCTGTAAAAGAAAAATGACAACGGTTGTCAGTATAAAAATATACTGAGTAAGTTAATCCCTAACTAACAAATAAAAGGGGTTACAAGTGTTTAAAGCTAAAGATTTCGCTTATCGTACGAGAATTTAAAAATACATGATTTAGTCGCAGCGGAAAATTAAGATTAAAGAACTTAATTTAAAAAGCGAAATTTAAAGCATAATTTAAGATGCATAATATTTAATACGTAATTAAAGACAGGATAAATACGATTTAAGCATAATGAAACACTCACACGAGTCTTTTACTTTTCATCCCGTAAACTAAGAAGAGGACACCATACCGGGAGATCACTAACGAGGCAATCTCAACATAGGACCACTAACGAGGCAGTCCAAACAATGGGAGACCACTAACGAGGCAGTCTCAAAGATAGTAGGACCACTAACGAGGCGATCCACAAAGATAGTAGGACCACTAACGAGGCGATCCACAAAGATGGTAGGACCACTAACGAGGCAGTCCACAAATACAGCGCGCGAGATCACTAACGAGGCAATCTCAGATAGTAAGGAGACCACTAACGAGGCAGTCTCAAAGATAATGATAGTATGAAGATCGGCTCAGCCTAGTGAACGGGATTTTTCGAAAGTTCGTATTTCAAAGTTATCAAAGGATCGATATCGCGTTTTCATAGTTCGAGTTTTCTCAAGTTCGAAAAATCCTATTCGAGGCAGTTTACGCCTTTCTTAATTTAAAATTCGTTTTTCCTCCAAAAATTCTGAAACTTGGCCAGTAGTTCAAAAACACACACACGAACAACTTTCATGTTTTAAGTTTTTGGAAATAAGGTCCCGAAGTGGGTTAAAATTTGAGTTTATTGCAAAGAACAATGTACGTCTTAAAAACTGTTGTCGTCACAGGTTCGTGTAACGCCGATTAAAAATTCATTTCAAAACCACTCGATGTGAAATTTTTACAGTAACTACACGACACATTAAGGAACAACTTTCATGTTTTAAGTTTTTGGAAATAATGAATTCTTGGTACTCAAAAATCGTGTGCAACTCACTGCATGCTCATGGCCCTTAAAACGAATTCAAAACAGTTTCAAAAACTTGGCCGTTTGACACATCAAATGAACACCAAAATTCGTGAAATTTTGTAGGCATAATCTAGACACAATTATCTACAACTTTTGTTTAGGAATGCAAAGTTAAATCATTCGAAAAATGGGTGAAAAACATGCATCAAGTTGAATGAAGAAATCTGTCACAGATTTGAAACGTTCGGTTTAATACAGAATGTTCATGGCGAAAATTGGGATAGCAAAACTTAATGTCAATGGCTGAAATTTGGACACAAGATAGATAAAGGTGTTAGGAACAACTTTCATGTTGAAAAGTTTTCGGTTTGAATTCCCGAAGGTCGAGTTTTTGGCGAGTCTTTAAAATTGGACGAAAATAGGGTTTTTGAAAACCGATTTTTGTTACAAGCCTATATCTCGAGATTTAAACAACAAACAACCGCAAAAATTTGTGAGTAAGGTGTTAACTTACTTAGAATGATGTTAGGGTCGCTGGATTGAGTTTCCGGATGTCCTAGGGTCACGACGAACGGCCAACTTCTCCGATCGCTTTTTGTTCGTTTTCCGACGTGAAATCGTAGTAAGGAAATAATGTTAGAATTCGAGTTTCAGGGGTCTATGGACGAATTGAAACATTGCACAATGGCTTACCAAGAGTCTAGAGGGCAGGGCTCTGTCCCGGTCGTCCCGTCGTCGCCGGAATACTCGCCGGAAAGTGGTGTCGAAGGAGTTTTCAACTTGGAGAAGGAAGGTGGAGTGTCTAGGGTTTGTTTTCTGAAAATAAGGGGTAGGGGGCGCCCAATACCGAGTTTATGCACTTCCCTACTGCTGGGATTCGTTTACCATCGAAGAGAACGTTAATTTAGGCAAGAAAATCGCCATGGGAGGAAAGTTTACACTTTCAGCACCTCTGGCGCGCTGGTGGCGCGCACCTAAGCTTTTGTCCGCGCGGAGCACGCGTGCCAGCCCTGGCGTCGCGACGCCCTTGGCCGCGCGGTGGCCGCGCGGCGGCGCGCGGACAGCGCGGGCCGGCCGGACCGGCCGGTTCGGCTCCGCGTGTTCCGTCGGGTCTCTCCTTGCTTTCCCCTATCGATTTTCTACGTGTTAGCTCGATTCCTTGGGTCGTCTCTAGCCCGAAATCCTTTCCTTAATCTCGTTGCGAGTTCGGCTTATCGCTCGCAACATTTCCGTATCCTAATTGGCCTAGTCTAAATTGGTTCCAACTTCCCCTATCGTCCTTGTGGTCTAATTCGTGATGTATTTTGTGATTTATTTCGTGACTGAACTTAGAAATTAGTTCTAAGCTGCCTACGTACCCTGTGAAGGGATCAAGTCATGACGTAGTTCAAAACAATTTGAATTTGTTTTTCCTCGGGTGTTACATCCTCCCCCCCTTAAGAATACAGTTATGTCCCCATAACTGTGGTCGGGTCGTCTTGGAAGAGGGTAGGGTAACGTTGCCTCATGTCGGCTCCCAATTTCCAGGTTGCCGTCTCCGTCTCGTGGTTGGACCACAGGTCCTTGACCATCTTTACAGTTTTATTCCTTGTCACCCTTTTCCTTGTAGTCGAGTATTTGCACCGGGGTTTCCTCATAGGTCAAGCCATCATCCAATTCGATTACGTCCGATTGGAGTACATGCGACGTGTCGGGCACATACTTCTTTAGTTGGGGGTCGTGGAACACACTGTGGTCACGAGTAAACGGTGGTGGGGTCGTTAGTTAACATGCCGCTCTCATTTCCCTACGGAATTTCTTAGGGTCCCTAGGTATTTACGTCCCGGGGGTTTCCCGTAGTCCTGCGAAAGGAGGGCGGGAGGCAATTCCGCCATCCTTGCCCGGAATAATGCCAGGCGATGCTCCCTGTCGACGTATTTCCCTGTCAAGGTATGCCCGGGTTCGGCGAGGAGCGTACAGCGAAAGAGATCGAGCAGAACAGGAAAGATAAAGCTCCACCCGGGTCCCGCGCGGTGGCCGCGCGTTGGCGCGCGGGGAGCGCGCGGCAACCCCTGTTCGAAAAAATAGGGCTCGCGCTCCGCGCGAGCCACTTCCCCCATTTCTCATCCGAGAACACACCCCCAATTCTCTCTAAATCCGGCGAGTTACCTTCCTTTTTGCTCGATTTCGACTTCAATTTCACTCATCCAGGTACGATTCTACTAAACCCACTTCCTAATTTCAACTTTTATGTTTTGAATGATTCGATTTGTGAAGAGATTTAGGAAGTTAGGGTTTGTGTACAAAAATTGGGGGTTTATGATTTTTAGGCTTGATTTGTGCAATTTAGCAAGTGTATGCGGCAATTGTTGTTACTCTTGTTGCCTTGCCTATGTTTATGTTATAATGTGTTTATGTTTTTGGCAAATTCTTGTTGAATTCGAATCCTTAGAAAGGCTATGAAGTTATTGATACTTGGTTGCTATTGGGGTGTGATTATTGGTTTGTTCCCTCGTTGTTTAGTGCTGTAGGATTTGCCGTATTGTTATTAGAATGATTGTTTCGTTCTGTGGGCGATTTCCGTGTGTTGTTAGTAACTTAGGTTTTGGTTTATTGTGCACATAACGTGTTCGACGAAATGCCACGTAGGGTTTAGGCACTAGTTTTAGCATATTCTTTGTCTAGGTCACCTCCTGGTTGGTCTTAGTAAACGGTAGGATTTGTTGTTCTTACGGTACATTCACGTTGGGATTATATATTAATGCCCTATTCGTATATTCGCTTGACTTCTGTGTGGGACTTAGTCTTATAATTGGTGTTTGGTAACTTGCAGGATGTTGCTCTTTTTGTGGGTCGTTTTGGCGTCTCTCATGTGTCCTCCGAGGACTAGGAGACGGGTTGCTGATGAGGCTGGCCCCAGTCATGCTGCTCCGGCGATGCCGGATTTCGACGAGAGCGAGTCTGAGGAGGATGAGGTGCAGAGGGGCCCGCGTCTCAGGGGCCTCCCGGACGAGGTGCGTCCTCACCGGCATGACAGGTTCCGGTTTAGGACGAGGGCTGCCCAGGACTTTTATTTCGACGAGCTTCGTCGAAACAGGTCTTACATCCCTGAGAGAGGCATATATCCTCTTCATATGGGCGATGACAGGGTCAGTGCGGTCTTGGAGTATTTACAGTGGACTGGTCTGGCACGTCACCCCGAGGGCGTCGCCTCCGGTTATTTGGCTATGGAGGTTATTGCCAACATCGGCGGTCTCGGGGAGGGCGACGATCTATCCCGGGTATGGGTCCGTGGTCGCTATCTCGACTTCAGTGCTCGGGCGATCAACGTCTATTTTGGCTTGCCCGACGATGGCGTGTTCCGGCCCCAGCCTGAGGGGCGCGTTCTTGCTCCTGCGTGGAACACCTTATGCACCCTAGTGCCTCCTGCGTTCGAGCACAGTCATGAGCTTCGTTTGACGTCGATGGACTCCCCTTGGCGAGAGCTCGCTCAGCTATGGTTCGGGCGTGTCCGGCCGATGTCCCGGAGCCACATTGTCTTGGACCACGTCTACGAGACCATTTGCTTCATCGCGCGGGACGGTAGGGTGAATGTAGGGGCTTGCATCGAGGACAACTTGCGGGGTATGCGCAGAGGACGAGGGAGTAGGGTGATTACCCATGTCCACCTCATCTGTGGGTTGTGCGCGGCACAGGGGATTCGCACTACACCGGAGACAGATCCGTACGACCTAGCACCTGGCCGTTGCTACCGTATTCCGTCTTATGCTGAGCGGCGTAGCGCCTTACGTCGTGGGGCTCCCCGTGCTGTACTTCGCCCGCATCCTGATGACGGCGGCCTGATCCTCGTTGTACCACCGGAGCAGCCACCCCCTCCTCCAGTGGTTCCACCTCCTGCTGGGGCACCTCCTGCCGTGGCACCTCAGGGGCAGGAGATGATTCAGATGCTGCAGATGATGCAGGAGATGCGGGTCGGTATGGACGCCGGGTTTGCAGCTGGGCAGGCTCGTTATGACGCCCTCGACGCTAGGTTGGACCTCTATCAGACCCGCATGGACTCGTTTGCTACGAGGCAGGCTCAGCAGCAGGCCACCATGTCCGACATGTACGCCTATGTGCGGCAGATGGACGACTTCATGCGCCGACAGTTTCCGCCTCCCGATCAGTGATGTCTCCCTTCGGTTTCGTGTTTTCGTTTAGGTTTTGCGTTTAGACGTACCTTGTTTAGGCTCCTCCTTATGAGAACGTTTCTGTTGTCTGGGATTTGTGGTTTATATTTTCGTTGTGTTATTGCTTATTTATGTGTTTGACATGTGTTAGTAGTCTACTGCTGTTTAGAAACATGGTTCAATTGTTCTGCCTATTTTATGGTTTGAGATGTCCTGGATTTACTGTTACCTTCCTATCGTATCTACATGTGTGTGGGTCGCCCAACATTACTGGCACTGTTGCTTGACTAAACCGCTTCAAGGAACTTAGATAAACTAGTGTGATAAGATATAAGGGGTAGAGTTTATATGTTAAATAAATAGCTGCTTGCAAGGGGAAAATTTTATTGAATGATGGTTAGTCTTTTAATAGGTATCAATTTATTGGGGTTTTCTTGTAAAGGTTGTTGGAATTTATCTATTTATATGTACATATTTACGTATTGTATATATTTTATTATTATCTTTATTATTATATTATTTTTATTTTTATGATTATTATAATCATCATTTTTTTTTTTTTTTTTTTTTTTGGTTGTAGGTTTCCCTCCTTGATTATGGTAGTTAATGAACTAAATAAAATGCATGGAATAAATTTAAACAGGCTTGTATTTTATTACTCAAGAATTTTGGTTTACAAGCATTCGAAATAGAAATAGCAATGGTGCATCAGTATGGATCCCTAAATCTAGGGTGACTAGGCAGGTATATCCTCGATGGGATCGTCCTCGTCGCTGGATATGTCAATGGGAATGGGCGTCCCCACCGGGCTCGGGCTCGGAGGGAAGATGTCGGCCTCTAGGCCCAGTAGCTCAGCTGCTAGGTGTCCTATTTGCATCATCAGTTCGTTATCCTTGTTTTGGAGCGCAACCACTAGTGTTTGGAGTTCGGCGACTTGGGCCTTGAGTTGGGTTATTTCGTGATGGTCAGCTTCCCTAAGATTTCTCAGATAGTCCACGTTACTCTCTAGATGCCCCACTCGGGCTTTGAAGTGATTGACATGCTGTTGGGACTCGAGGTATGCATTGGTCAGTTTCATCATCAGGTTGGTCATGTTCGCGTTCGGTTCGGCCATCTATTGTCAACAAGGGAGGTTAGAGTTAGATGTTTTTCAGGCAAAGTTAAGATATGCATAAATTTAAATCTATATGCAACATGCAAGTGCAAGTCCCTTCCCCATAAAATTTAGTTTAAAATAAATTGTTAAGGATTGGGCCTCTATAGTGGGCCAAAATTTAATATTTCTTGGGCTAAGATTTGGGCTATGTAAAAAGGATTATAGATTTTTGGGCTAAAAATAGTACTAGTAGTCAAATAAATAATTTTAAAAGAAATAACACTTGGGCTTAAAAATATTGGGCTCAAATTTTGGGCTAAAATAATAATACTAGTAGTCTTAAAAATAATAATGATAATAATAAATTTAAATATAATACTTAGTTCAAAGTATTTTAAAATAATAATAATAGTAGCTTAAAAATATTCCGGGCTCTGATACCAACTTGTAACACCCCGGATTTGATAACCCAGGCCGAGGTGTCACCGCCGCATCCCCCTAGCAAGACACGGCTTCCCGAGCTCGCTAAGGAAATGCAAGGCTTGTGGGTATGCAAAAGATTTAAAACATTCAAGATATAGTCCGGAAATTTATAATACTTAAAACGATAGTAGTAATCATCATACGCGAAAAGTAAATGGAGTAAATGCAGCGGAAAGTAATTCACGGCCAACATGGCCAAATCCTCGGGTTTAACAGACCCGGTAAAACAGTACGATGCAGAAATAAAATGTTCATAAATAATTCCCCCAAGTGCATGCGTATGCGTCACTCGACATACTCTGTAAAAGAAAAATGACAACGGTTGTCAGTATAAAAATATACTGAGTAAGTTAATCCCTAACTAACAAATAAAAGGGGTTACAAGTGTTTAAAGCTAAAGATTTCGCTTATCGTACGAGAATTTAAAAATACATGATTTAGTCGCAGCGGAAAATTAAGATTAAAGAACTTAATTTAAAAAGCGAAATTTAAAGCATAATTTAAGATGCATAATATTTAAATACGTAATTAAAGACAGGATAAATACGATTTAAGCATAATGAAACACTCACACGAGTCTTTTACTTTTCATCCCGTAAACTAAGAAGAGGACACCATACCGGGAGATCACTAACGAGGCAATCTCAACATAGGACCACTAACGAGGCAGTCCAAACAATGGGAGACCACTAACGAGGCAGTCTCAAAGATAGTAGGACCACTAACGAGGCGATCCACAAAGATAGTAGGACCACTAACGAGGCGATCCACAAAGATGGTAGGACCACTAACGAGGCAGTCCACAAATACAGCGCGCGAGATCACTAACGAGGCAATCTCAGATAGTAAGGAGACCACTAACGAGGCAGTCTCAAAGATAATGATAGTATGAAGATCGGCTCAGCCTAGTGAACGGGATTTTTCGAAAGTTCGTATTTCAAAGTTATCAAAGGATCGATATCGCGTTTTCATAGTTCGAGTTTTCTCAAGTTCGAAAAATCCTATTCGAGGCAGTTTACGCCTTTCTTAATTTAAAATTCGTTTTTCCTCCAAAAATTCTGAAACTTGGCCAGTAGTTCAAAAACACACACACGAACAACTTTCATGTTTTAAGTTTTTGGAAATAAGGTCCCGAAGTGGGTTAAAATTTGAGTTTATTGCAAAGAACAATGTACGTCTTAAAAACTGTTGTCGTCACAGGTTCGTGTAACGCCGATTAAAAATTCATTTCAAAACCACTCGATGTGAAATTTTTACAGTAACTACACGACACATTAAGGAACAACTTTCATGTTTTAAGTTTTTGGAAATAATGAATTCTTGGTACTCAAAAATCGTGTGCAACTCACTGCATGCTCATGGCCCTTAAAACGAATTCAAAACAGTTTCAAAAACTTGGCCGTTTAACACAACAAATGAACACCAAAATTCGTGAAATTTTGTAGGCATAATCTAGACACAATTATCTACAACTTTTGTTTAGGAATGCAAAGTTAAATCATTCGAAAAATGGGTGAAAAACATGCATCAAGTTGAATGAAGAAATCTGTCACAGATTTGAAACGTTCGGTTTAATACAGAATGTTCATGGCGAAAATTGGGATAGCAAAACTTAATGTCAATGGCTGAAATTTGGACACAAGATAGATAAAGGTGTTAGGAACAACTTTCATGTTGAAAAGTTTTCGGTTTGAATTCCCGAAGGTCAAGTTTTTGGCGAGTCTTTAAAATTGGACGAAAATAGGGTTTTTGAAAACCGATTTTTGTTACAAGCCTATATCTCGAGATTTAAACAACAAACAACCGCAAAAATTTGTGAGTAAGGTGTTAACTTACTTAGAATGATGTTAGGGTCGCTGGATTGAGTTTCCGGATGTCCTAGAGTCACGACGAACGGCAAACTTCTCCGATCGCTTTTTGTTCGTTTTCCGACGTGAAATCGTAGTAAGGAAATAATGTTAGAATTCGAGTTTCAGGGGTCTATGGACGAATTGAAACATTGCACAATGGCTTACCAAGAGTCTAGAGGGCAGGGCTCTGTCCCGGTCGTCCCGTCGTCGCCGGAATACTCGCCGGAAAGTGGTGTCGAAGGAGTTTTCAACTTGGAGAAGGAAGGTGGAGTGTCTAGGGTTTGTTTTCTGAAAATAAGGGGTAGGGGGCGCCCAATACCGAGTTTATGCACTTCCCTACTGCTGGGATTCGTTTACCATCGAAGAGAACGTTAATTTAGGCAAGAAAATCGCCATGGGAGGAAAGTTTACACTTTCAGCACCTCTGGCGCGCTGGTGGCGCGCACCTAAGCTTTTGTCCGCGCGGAGCACGCGTGCCAGCCCTGGCGTCGCGACGCCCTTGGCCGCGCGGTGGCCGCGCGGCGGCGCGCGGACAGCGCGGGCCGGCCGGACCGGCCGGTTCGGCTCCGCGTGTTCCGTCGGGTCTCTCCTTGCTTTCCCCTATCGATTTTCTACGTGTTAGCTCGATTCCTTGGGTCGTCTCTAGCCCGAAATCCTTTCCTTAATCTCGTTGCGAGTTCGGCTTATCGCTCGCAACATTTCCGTATCCTAATTGGCCTAGTCTAAATTGGTTCCAACTTCCCCTATCGTCCTTGTGGTCTAATTCGTGATGTATTTTGTGATTTATTTCGTGACTGAACTTAGAAATTAGTTCTAAGCTGCCTACGTACCCTGTGAAGGGATCAAGTCATGACGTAGTTCAAAACAATTTGAATTTATTTTTCCTCGGGTGTTACAACTTCCAAAGACTGTGCAAAGCTTTAGATTGAGGTACTCATATTCTGAGATTCATCCACTGACATTGTATTCCTCAACGGTTGCCTTGGAAGTTGAGATGGTGCAGAATTTTCTTCGAGCTCTTCATCCTCAGGAATAGCATTCAATGCAGGAGATGCTGCTGAAATATTTGATCCTTTTGCTGCAGCTCTAGACTGGAATAACTTAGATCTTGAAGGAAGTTTTGCTTGTCTGCCTTTAGGAGATGGTACTTTAGATCCTGAACCTTCAGAGGTTTGTTCATCCAAATCTTGCAATTGGTAAACCAATTCTCCTCTTAAAGTGTCCACTGGCAATGGAATAGGAGGATCTATTCTTATAATTTCTGTCAAAAATGGTGCCATTAGCACTCCTTGTTTTTCAAAAAGTCTTCTGATGAGATTTGGATATGCTAGTGCTGCATCTTCTCCAACTCTTGATTTAATAACATTGAGCACATGGTGTGTTGCACTACACTTCCTTCCTGCCCAGATTAATGCAAATCCTTCAAAAGTTCCAGCAGAAGGTCCTTGAAAGTTGGTAGTAGGCCTGAGTTTTGAATAGTAAAAATCAAGTGTTAGCAGATACTCAGGTCTCAAGTTCTTTAGTGGAATTTTGTTCTGGTCAGTTCCTCTATTTGTTGAACAAAATCCTAATGCAATTTTCTTAGCATTAGCCAGCTTTTTGCCCTGAGTCTTTTTCCTTAGTAGAACTTCGGACCTGACTTCTGGCTGCTCCAGTAAGGATGACTGTATTATCTCATTCAGGGTTTCTACATTAACTTGCACCGTTTTACCATTGATCCATGTTGTCTCAGCCTCTACATTAAAATTGGCAAAAAAATTCCCTGGTTTGCTCCACATAACCACACTTATGATTGTGCCTCATGAAAATGTCCCATTCATTGATACTTCTCCAGTAGTTAATGCACTTATGGCCCAAGTACTTAGGATGGAATCCCTTGTCTGGAACAATCATCTTGGACATACCCAAGTAATTTTCCAGCGCTTCTTTCTTTCCATTGAATTTGATTTTTATTTCCTCCTCTGTGAATTCAGTCTTTTTCTCAATGCTGTCAGGAATTGACAATCTTACTTTTGGGCTATTCTTTCCCCAATAGCTCAAAGGCATAAGTTATGGGACTTCTTTCTCATTAGAAGATCTTTCAGAAGTATTGATGCACCCTGTGAAACCACATTTAAATGAGCTTAAATTGCACTAAAATATGTCAAAATTGCATGCATGTCACCTTATTTTTAGGGTTTTAGTTTATATTTCATGTGATTTGTAAATATTAATAATCATGGTTAAATTAAGCTTATTTGAGTTCAATTTACCATGTTTTATGCTTTTTAATAAGACTTTGGAAAATCTAATACATTGCAATGATGTTTCAGGCATTAAAATGAAGAAAGGAAGATGTTTGGAGGATAAAGAATATCAAATTCGGATTTTTCAACACTGGAATGTGCCCAGGATACGCCACATTAGCATGGCGGCGCCCAAATAGACCTCGGAGCGCCACCCAGGCGCCGCTTCAACACTTAGAAAAATTTCAGAGATGAAAAAGCTTCAGGATGCGCCGCACGTGCATGGCGGCGCCGGAAACAGCCCCTGAGCGCCACTTTTGGCGCCGCAATCTGAAATTGGTGAAAATCGTCAGGATGCGCCGACTCCTTGGTGGCGCCGAAATACCATCCGGAGCGCCACCTGGCGCACCACAGTCGCGGTTTAGCAGTTTTCTAACCTCCCGAACTCGGTTTTTAACACTGTTTCTTCCTCATTTTCGACATTCAGACTGCAATATTCGAAAGAAACATTCTGTAAACATTCTAACAATGGGAGAAGAAAGCCAGAAACACAAAATCAAGACGGAGGAATTGGACAGCATTCTGATCGAGTTCTTCCTATTCTAGGTGTTGCCTTTCTTTTTCTTGCTTTGTAATGTTATGAATTTGCCTCTAAATGTAATTTTCTATCATGTTTCGAATTTGTAGACGGATTTCTGTATTGTTCGTGTTAGAAGTGATCTAGAATGGGAGTTCAGAATCACTTTTGAAGTACGAATCTATGTTTTTATGGAAGCAATAAATATGATCGATGCTTATATGTTTAAATCTGGATTAATCTGTAATGGTGTTAGAATCTGAATTAGGATTGTTGTTCTGCTGCACAATTTGATCGATAATTCTGTGTTTCTTTTAATCTGATGTTTACATCAATAATCTGCTAAATTCTGAATTGATCGATCTTTCTGCAATTTCCTATTTTTAGTGATCTGGCAATAATCCTAATCTGTCTGCATTTTAATATTATTAATATAATCCACTTTACCATGTTTTTATTAATTCTTTTACCATGTTTATTAGATTATTTACACTATTCTGCGTAATTTAAATGTTAGAATCCAATTCTGTGATTTCTACTTTGCTAAATCGGAAGATAAAAAATAGAATTTATATTTTAGTACCGGTACTGGGAATAAATTACATTAAAAATGGATTCTGGCATGTATGCAATGATTTGGGAAATGAAATGTGTCTTTTAGTCGCAATAGGAAAATTTGTATACTTGGGAAAGACTCAAATTTAGGCCTAGAATGATGATTGCAGAATGTTAGATAATTTAATTAGCTTCCATGAAGTCCGTTTAAGCATAATTTGAATTTTAAAAAATTACTATATTTTTAATCTTTATAAAATATTTAAATTTTAAGAAATTGATCTTTTTAGACATTGGAAAATGCTAAATCAATATGCAATTTCTATTTTATATGAAGATGGCAATATTTAAAATATTACAAGCATCTCCCATTTATATTTTTATTAATTAAAATTTTAACTTGCTTTATTTTAAATTTAATGTCTTTATTTTAATTTAATCATCATTAGAATTAATCAAACTCTTTTAAAATATATAAAATATATTTAATAAACTTAAAAATAATTAAAATATTCTCCGGAATGAAATAATATTCTGAAATTCCCTGTGGATCGACTCGGTTATTCATCGATTTTATTACTTGATGACAACCATCCGCTTGTGGTAAAATATGAGTAGTGAAAATCACATATCAAGTATCTGATTCACTTCCTTCAGATTCCTGTGCCTCTTCCTGGTCATTTCCTGCATCTTCATTTCCTTCATCACTTGATTGATTTTCTTCCGGAACAGGTTCCACATCTTCTTCTTGAGTCCTCTACAGTTTCAGTATGATGAATATCATCCATATCCGATCCATGCATCAATGAAGTACTTGTATCTATCCTTTCGGTTACCTCCAAGCTTTGCTGGTTCAATGTTTCTATGGGTTCTTCCTGCTCTGGTTCATTCAAAAGGAGTGGAATCTCAACGGATTCTGAAATGGCTATTCCCTGACTTTCCAAATGTTCTGCCAATTTCTACTTTTGGTCTTCAATCCAAACAGGGTCTTGCATCCTAGAGATTGCCCTCTGAGGTATCTCATTTCTGATTGGAGCTGGCAAGATCCACTGATTTACTAGACTCTCAGCTAGAGTTTGTGCCTTAATGCCTTGATAGATACTCTGCTCAACATGGTATTCTCTTGGCTGTTTTTCTTTGGTATCTTCTTCATAAACAACCATCTGCCTTTCTTGATTGTTCTGAGATTCATTTCTTTGAACTTCTTCTCTGTAGGCCTGGAGTGCTAACGGACTTGGTTACACTTTCTCTCTAGAATCCATCTGCTATTTTACCTTTTCTAACTCTAATTCAAGCTTTTCTGCATATTCAGCTGCTTGTTCCTTGGTGGTGTGAGCATTTCCTCCTTCTATGGCCAGTTTTCTGTACTTCTTAATCAATCCTTCCAAAGATGAACTCATATTCCCCACAGTAATTCCATGCAAATTTAGGTCATCAAATTCTTCCAAATCTTTAGTTGATCCTTCTTGAACTATATTTCCTACCAATTCATTGACTTGGTCTAAGACTTCTTGATCAGCTGGGTGTTGGACAGTAGAATCCATCAGATTTTGTGTTGCATGTTGATACTCAACAATACATGACTTCCATCCCTCTGGATCAATATCTCCCAATTCCACGTCATTAAAAGGTACAAGTTCCAAACCTTCAGCGGATTCTTTCACTGAATGATCTGGTTTGATTTCTTCATCTTCAATATATGGCACTATTGCTTGTTGATCTCCCAGTTGTTGGTTTGACCTTTTCCTCATCAGGGCTGATGTCATGTACCACAAATTTTGATTTCCTAGCCTTCATCTTTATTCTATATTTCTTGACAGGTTTTTCAGGCTCCTTTTCTTGCTGCTTTACCTCCTCAAGTACAGGTTCTTGTTGCTTTTGGGGTGCTTTTCCCTTCCTTCTATATATAACAGCTTCCTTCCTCCCTTGAGATGGTTGCAGTAACTCTTTATTTTTCTCCAAAACTTTCTTTGATTGTGGGGTTGTTCTTTTCAATTCCATAACCTCCTTGATTGTTAATTCATCTTCATGTTTCCTTTTCTTTGAAGGATGACTTGTCTTTCCAGCCTCCTGATTCTTCCCTTGACTCTTCAATCTGCTTTTGCTTCCTCTCCTTGGTATTTCTTGTGGAGTTTCATCAGAGGAACTTGAGGTGGGAGTAGGTAGTTTCCTTTTCCGAGTGGTCACTTTCTTCTTACCCTTTTTCTCATAGCCTTGTAAAACTTGATCCACCTCACGGTCCTTCTTCTTTTTCTCTCTAATATAATGATTAGCAAGATCCTGCAAACCTAGGTCAACTTCATCATTCTCTTCTCCTACAACCCTCAAAACTGAGTCTAATCTCTGCTGTCTGTCAATTCTTTCTTCCTCATCTGTACTGTCCTCATCAGAGAGTTCTTTCCTGATATGAAAATTCTTACCTAGACCTTTGAGCATAATGTTCATACCTTTTATGTTCAGATACTTCTCGTTCCATGCATCCCAATCATCCATGAGTAACTGTTGAATTTTTCCTTGTGTCTGATCAGTGTATGCCCTATGCTCCTTGTATGCGTTCTGTCTGCACATCTGATCATATCTCATGTATTTCTCGATAAATTCTTTCTTTTTCTCCTGAACAATTCCATGGACTTCTTTTTGGAGGGGTGGAGGTAATCTCTTCATAATTTTATGTGGCCTGTCTATGATGAGAATATATGCATATGCTGCTGTTATTGCTGGGGCTGAAACTTTCCTATAATTTGTTATCGGTTCCAGACCCTCATTTATGACTGATTTTCTGAAGATGTTCCTGACTATATTCTGAGGTGTCTATTTGGCATCTAACCTCTGCTTCCTGTTTTTTCCTTTTCTCTCAGCCTCTCTTTCCTCAGCACCTTAACCCATGCCTGTTGTTCAGGCATTAGATCAGCAAAATTCTCTTGTGGAAAGACTTCATCTGGTTTCCTCACTAGTCCTGGATTGAGAATCCTCTTTTTAAGAGTCTGCCCCTTGTTCCATGCATTCATATTTCTTATCCAACTGTCTCTGGCATCCTGGATGGTCTGAAGAAACTTGTGCCACTCCATCTTGCCTTGTCTGGCCTTTTTAAAATGGGGCTCAAGGTCATGCCTGAGGTTTATCCGTGCATCAATTATCCTGTCTCTTGCTAAGTTTGTCAAGAAATCTTGTTCAAGATGTCCTTTCTTTTTAAAAAATGCAGGGGGCATGTATGCAGGAACTGCCTGTTGAGGATCATAGGCTCGAACATTTTTGATCTCATTTAGCTTGCAACAGTGCTTAGTGAGTCTTCTTACATACTTAGGCAACGGTCGGGGGTCAAAATATTCTAACTTTAATCTTGTATGGTCCTTGGGGTTTATAATTCTATAACACTCCTGATTCCATTCTGCCATGCATTTCTTCTCCCTTTCCAGAAGCCTTTCTAGTTTGACTTCTTTAGGAAAGTCTCCATCATTTTTAAGAGCCACCATCTGCAACTCCCAGAAATAGATCATCTTGTTCCAGAATGCCTCTTTAAAGTCAATCAGAAGTGATTCCCTTTCTTTAGACGGAATATGTTGAATCATTAATGGGTTGACATAAAAGATCGGTGCTGAGATATCCATATTCCCCTATCTATAGCCCTTTTGGAGTTGTTTGACAAAGTCCTCTATGTTCTTCTTTTTCCAGAATGTCCTTTCTTTCTTGTCTGTTTCAACACCTCGGGCTTGAAGTTCTTCATATGACATTTTATGAATCCTTTAAAGAAAACAGAAAAATTGATTAAATCATGGCCACCATCGTCACATTTAGAGATTTGCTCTAAATGTGAGGTGGTGATCGGAAACAAGGTCTAAATTCATCATTTATAATTGGCATTTAAAATTTCTCACCATCCTCACATTTAGAGATTTGCTCTAAATGTGAAGATATTAATTATTAATTATATTTGCTGGAGAAAAAAAATGTTGCGATATTTAAACAGATATTGTTCAAGCAAAGCAAAACACATTACAAATAGTGTCATTCAAAATGGAGTCTGTAACAGTACTTAAGAATTTCAAATACAGTAGGTCTTATGATCTATTCTGCAATTTAAGTTGGGAGAAATTCCAGTCCATTAGCAAACTTGGTGAAACAATTGCAATGCTTAGTGACCAGACATCTCATGCAGTATATTGAAGTCACACCATATGAGTTTCTAGGCCATCTATGATTGTTCATGGAATAAGGAATCCGATCGCTGCAGAATCTCTTTCTAGGCTGTCCTAAGAAAGGGGAATAGAATTCAGGTTGAACTGACATCCACCTTCTAACTTGAAGTTGAAGGATGTTCAGCCTGCGTCTGTTTCTGCGAACGGTTGCAAATAACCAGATTCCCTTTTCTTGTTCTTCCACTGCATCCTTGCTTAAAAGCATGAGTGCTTTTATGTAAACAGATGGTTGATGATTGTCAGTGACAGCCGGTTTAAGGAGGTCAAAGGCTTCTTGTTCATCTTTATCTTTCACAAACAAACTCATTGCCTCGTATATTTGAAACATCCAGTTCTCTGCCTCTCTACAGCTGTCAAGGAATTCCCATTTTGTTTTATCAAAGGTCCCCCAGTCCCAGAAGTAGAAGTTTTTAAGAGTGGCCCTCTTCAACACTAAGGGATGATAGGTGGCCTCATTTAGCACCTTACAAACTAGTTTGCAATTGAAAACAGTTTCTAAGTGATCAAATGCTAGTCTAGATAAAATATCCCCAAGAATCTCATAAGGCAAGTCTGTAATCTGAGTGCCTTCTGATCCAGGTTTGCGCAGTGAAATTCTTGGCTGCGTTGATGAGCTTCCAATTTCAGTGCTGAATGGGATTAAAAGAGAACGAAAATGAAATTCCAATAATGAAAACTGAGAAGTACCAGATTACATAGAATGAACACAAATTGTGGCATACCAAAATCAATTAAAAGAAATTAACTGGTTTCTTAACAGCACAGAAGCTACAGATCATAGGAAAAAGAAAATTTTCAAATTTAGGAATACTAAGTCCTAAAGTTTATTCTCGTCCTCTTCTTCATCTGAGTCAACCCACTGTTCTTCATCAGTCAAAACTATGCCTTCTTCCCCACGTGCCATCCTGGACTGTTTAACTATAAAAGAGAGTTCACATGGAATACAGACTGGTCTCCCAGTTGGGGGTACCCGCTGGTGATCATGCTTAGAATGGTTTTGGAAGTACTTTCTCTCCTCTTGTGCATGGAAGGGATTTGGAATGTTTTTACAGTAAAACAACCAGTGAAAGACATCAATTTTGAGAAACACTAAATCTAGAATGTTTTGGGTTACACTTTTGATCAATTCTATTCCTTCTTCATTTAGCTTCTTATCTTGTTTGGATAGTAGTAGAAGACTTCTTATAAAGATGGAGGGCTCATGTTTATCCTCTAGTCCAGGCTTGATGAGATCATAAGCTTTCTTTTCATCTCTTCTATCAACAAATGCAATAAGTGCAGGTTCAAGATTGAACATATAATTTCCTGCCTCTTGACACTTGATGATAAACTTCTTCTAATTACTAGGGTAAATGTTTTCTCTCCATCTGACACAACTCTCCAAGGTCACTCTTCTGTATACAATATTTAAATTGCTCGCTGCATGAAGTCTTTTGCATGACTCTGAAGCTCTAAAAAGCTCTCTCACGCTCCCTCTTCCCAGTCTGGACATCACATCTCCCAAGAGTTCAATTGGTAGATCAATTAATTGAGTTTCCATGAACTGGGGAATTCTAACATTTCTGTTTGAAATAAAATGTGGAATTCAGAAAGAGAAAGATTCAGGAAGCGTATGATTATTGCTTAAAAGCATTAAAAGACATCTCGAAGAAGTAGGATCAGATTATTATTATCACTAAACATGCTGCCCTTACAAAATAAAGAGATATGAATCACTTGTCAAAATTTCATCAAAAAAAAGATATCAGTTTAATGCTAAAATATCAAAAATATGACACTGGAACAACTTATTTAAGAAATCATTCTTCTTCTTCTTCTTCCCCATCTGAAAAATCTTCAGGTGGGTCTTCATCGAAAAACAGTTCTCGTGCCATAATTCTGAATTCTGCTACACTCCTTGTGGCGTCACAGCATAAGCATAAAACTTGATCCGCACCATAATTAATGTTTGGTGGACCATGGATGAGTTCCCTAGAGTGTTCAGAAAATAAACAGTAGAATCTTCTACCTTGCCCTAGAAAGGGATTCGGAATTTCCTTCCATTCAGAGATCAGAGTAAGAAAGGTATTTCTGAGTTCAAAAGTAGCAGTTCTCTCGTTGAGAAGTGGGCTTAACAAGTATAGACCTCTATCTATTTCTTCCTGTGTGGTTTTACTAGGATAGATCAGAACCTTTGTATACATAGAAATCTTATGATTCTCTTTAATTCCTTCATCTAAAAGTTGCATGGCTTCTTTCTCATTGCCCGCTATGAACAATTCTAGAGCTGTTTGGAGCTGAAAAGTTGGATTCTGAGTTTTTCTACATGATTCTAGAAACTTAAGCTTCTGAGGAGACTGATCCGAAAGGCTTTTAAATTGATAATCTTCGATGCAAAACCTTCGAAAAACAATAGGTTGATCCATAGCAATTTTGGTTAATGTACAGGTTGCTTTACAGTTGAGCAAGTCCCTGAAGCTGCTCCGCCCTACTAGTGACATTATCTCCCCGATGATATCAAGTGAAAGATCAGTCAATAGTAGTGCAGAGACCTCAAAACTTTGCTCCACTTTATTAACGCTGTTAGGCGAATTTTAAGGAGAAAGTTAGCTCCATAGAAAGGCTATTCTATACATTAAGTTTTTAAAGCTGAAATCCGAACAGAGCTAAGCAGAATTGCATTTCAAAGAATGAAAATGTTCAAACAAGAGAAGCAAACCATAAACCCTAGCATCTCTAATAAGAAAAATAAGCAATAGTTACAGAATAGAGCGCAGTGAAGAAAATTTGTAAGAAGTTCAAGGAGCTTATGGATTTTCTCCGGCCATTTTCTTTCTTGTTAAGGCTTTTATGGAATGTGATTGCTAAGGATTGAAAGAGAGAGTGATTATGGCGGTTTCGTTTTCAGAAGAGAAGGAAAGAGTGATAATTGAGTTTGAAATGACTAATGAAAAGAATATATAGGGAAGAATGGCAGGCCTAATTGCAGAGAAGGCATGGCGAGGGTACTTGAGTAATTTGCTTTAAGCGGGTAGTAATGATTATACCTAGATTTGCCCTATTAGTAATTTTTGTATTTTTTATTGTTATTATTACTAGTATTTCCCCCGCCCAATGGGCGGAAATTATGGACAATATAATTAAAATTATCCAATTTCACAAATAAAATTGTTCAATTTTATTTTGTCAATTATATTCCCCAACCTCTTTAAACTATTTTAATCATTTCATGAGTACGTCTATACATTGCATAGAAATCGACCAACATATGTCATTACTAATGTTTATATATTAGAATTTAGTATCTTAGAAAATACTTATCCTACATAATAGTTGAAAGGACAAAAAATGAAAAAGCAAAGATAAAAACCTTTCTACTCACAACTCTAATGTCATACATTGACAAAGAAAGTATTTGAAATCATATTGTACTTGATAATTGATTATTGATATTGATTCACACCCCAAAGCATTTAGATATTAGAAATTTCATAAAGATGATATTTTCAAATTAAATTAGAAAAATATAAGAAATACTCTTATAAATAAATCAATTGACAAATTAAAATAACTATAGTTTCATCAACTTATTGTCGTATTGCAATTTATCTAATTTAGTTACTTTATCTAATATAAATATTTGTTATTCATTAATGAATATAAATTAATCTATAAAGTATTCATTAATAGTTTACAATATATTCTTTAACTATAATTTCAGTTAATAGAGTATTGGTTAAGAATAATAACAAATATTGAAATTATATTTAAAGAATAAATATAATATTAACCCATAAAGTTTTTGTTACATGATTAATGAAATTAAATTATCTAACATGAATTTCGCTCAAATTTGGTTCTCCTATATTTTTAGAACGCACTATGTATTTTTTTCCCTTCATTTTTATAGTGAAAATGAATTGACTTTTGCTACTTTTTATTATTCAACTTTGACTAATGCTTATACAACATCTATATAAGAAAAAACATAGTCAAGTGGGATCTCGTTAGATTCGTCTCATAAAGTAGTTTTAAAATATCAAATTTTTAAAATTTTTTCTTGTACATATTTTGAGTTATTGATGAGTTATTGATCATTAGAAATGTGTGTTGGATTGCGTGCAGAAAGTGAATGTTGATAAAATAGATAGGTTACTGTTCATAAGGGGATTTTTGTGAGAGAATTTATAGGTTACTGTTCATAAGAGTAGGTTACTGTTCATAAGGGATATTGTTTTTATATATTATATAGATATAGATTATTATTATTATTATTATTATTATTATTATTATTATTATTATTATTATTATTATTATTAGGGCTGAGTTGAAATTATGTGGTAAAAATGTGGATCAAACTCAGTTACAAAAAAAAAAATGCTAGGGCGAGGATTACAAACTGAACCCAAAATCATAAGCACAAAAATTCATTCTGCAATATATCATTAAAAGGGATAATTACAAATTTTGAGAATACAAAAACTTAAAAATGAACAATCCTAATCAGATTCTGAATCAAAATCTGAGTCTAATTCATATACGACAATATGTTCATTAAAAGTCTCCCTCAAGACTTTGATCAATGTGGTAACCTCACAACACAAACAATCAATGTTTGTGGCACCATAGTTATAATGTGGGGGTTCCCAAACCAAGTCTTTGTCATGAGGAGCTAGGTAATCGCAAAAATCCCTATGCTTTTGCCCTAAGAAGGGATTTGGTTCCTCTTCACTATTAGCAAAAATTTTACTAATCTTCTCTCTCATGCTCAGGATGTGATCTCCTTTCTTGAAGATTGATCCCATCAAATACAGCCCTTCATCTATCTTTTCCAGGCTTTCTGATCTCAGAAGGATGAAGGCCTTGATGAAAATTGATGGATGATGATCATCCTCTATCCCTGGTCGAAGAACTTCGAATGCAGCTTCCATGTGTCCTGAGTCGCGAAAAGCTATTAATGCGGGTTCTAAACTGAGCATGAAGTTGTTCACTTCCCTGCATCTTCTCAAGAATCTTCAATATTCTCGATCATAAGTTCTCTCAGCACTAATTTCCCAGACCACGTTAGCCCTTCTCCGAACAATGGGAAGCTCGCTTGCTATTTGAAACTTTTTACAGGTGGGGGCTGCTATGGCCACATCTTATATATCTTCTCGCCCTAATCGTGATAGAATATCCCCTAATAGTTCATTAGGGATATCCAAAATGGTGGAGCTTGCATTGGGAGCTGCTCCGGCCATTCTTAATTTCTAATGAAGGTTTAAGATTTTGGAAGATAGAAGAATGTTTGAGCATGAGAGGATGAAGGATCCTTCTGAATTTTATAAGCAAAAAGAATTAATACTGGCATTATTGCAGACGATTGAAGCGACATGCGATGGTTAGTGAGAAGGAAGAAGAAAGGTCTCTGGAAGGGTATTTAAGTCATTTGGAATTTTTGAAAATCTACCCGTTTAAAATTCCAACTCTGTGCTTTGTTAACTATGAACGAAGCGTATGCGTTTATATTAAAAATTACCCACGCTTTGTGAAATTAACAAAGCATGCACATTTATACTCAAAATTACCCACGCTTTGTCAATGTTAACAAAACGTGGAGACTTCCTGAATTCAAACAGAAAATGTGTATCTTCTATATACCACGCTTTGTTACTTTGTATCAGTGCGTGAGTATTAAGGGTATCATAACAAATCATTATACTATCAAGACTTTAGCAGGAATCAAAAATTAATCCCAATGACAATTTGTTCAATACTGAAAAACCTGGTTGAAGATTTTCTTCATATTCCTTTTCTGAATCATCACAGCTTCGTCTCTTTCAATCTGAAAATAATAATAAAAATAAAAATAAGGAATTAGTCTCTATTAAAATAAGAAAGGGTGATACTACTCAGTTAACCTGGTAGTTCCCCCCCCCCCCCCCCCCCGTTTTTTTTTTTTTTTTAAATCAGAAATCATGGATTATCCAAATATTCTGTATGAATATTCAAATCTTGTTGTCCAATGTACTCCTTTAATCTATGGCCATTTACTGTCTTCTCTCCTTCATTGAGCATGATTGTGACAGCCCCATTTTCGTGAACTGCTACAACAGGAAATGGACCTGTCCACCTTGATTTAAGTTTACCTGGAAAGAACTTGAGACGAGAGTTATAAAGCAAAACCATTTGACCAACATAAAATTCTTTGTGGTTTATTTTTGCATCATGAATTTTCTTTGTTCGATCTTTATAAATTTTGCTACTTTCATATGCTTCCAATCTCATTTGTTCTATTTTTGACAGATCAAATTTTCTTTTATCTTGTCCTTGCTGAACATCCATATTAAGCATCTAAATGGCCCAGTATGCCCTATGCTCAAGCTCAACCGGGAGATGACATGCTTTACCAAATACCAGTCTATAAGGAGACATTCCTATAGGAGTTTTGAAAGCAGTTCTATATGCCCACAGAGCATCATCTAATTTCTTAGACTAATCCTTCCTTGAGATGTTCATAGAAGCCTGCAGAATATGTTTTATTTCCTTGTTGGATACCTCCACTTGCCCATTTGTTTGAGGATGATATTGTGATCCAATTTTGTGGTGAACGCCATATTGCTTAAGCAATTTTTCAAAAAGCTTGTTCACAAAGTGTGATCCTCCATTTGAAATTATGGCGCGAGGAGCTCCAAATCTGGTGAAAATATTCTTTTGCAAGAACTTAGTGACTTGTTTGGCTTCATTATTAGGTAAAGCTACTGCTTCAACCCATTTAGAGACATAGTCTACAGCTACCAAAATATAGTGTTTACCATATGAAGGAGAGAATGGTCCCCTAAAGCCTATCCCCCAGACATCAAATATTTCTACTTCCAAAATTCCCTTCTATGGCATTTCTTCCCTCATAGAAATATTTCCTAATCTCTGGCATCTGTCACACATCTTAATCAATTTCTGACAGTCCATAAAAATAGTTGGCCAATAAAATCCACAGTCTAAAAACTTTTCTAGTTGTTCTTGCAGGGCCATGGTGTCCTCCTAAAGGGTTTTCATGGCATTTTCTTATGATTTGAATTCCCTCTTTCTCATGGACACAGCGCCTTATAACCTGATCAGAACAGAATTTGAATAAAAAGGGATCATCCCAGTAATATTTCTGAATCTCTCTAAAGAATCTAGATTTCTGATGAGAGTCTTTAAACTTCAGAATAATTTTACAAGCTAAATAATTTGCAAAATCAGAAAACCAAGGACAATCAAATTGCTGCAGCGGCAAAGCATACAGTTGTTCATCTGGAAATTTGTCATTAACAGCTTCTTCCTTCTCTGTTCTTTCCTCTAACCTTAAAAGATGATCTGCTACTCCATTATCTTTCCCTTTCCTATCTTTAATGATGATGTCAAATTCTTGTAACAGTAATACCCATCTTATTATCTAGGCTTAACTTCTTGTTTTGAGAAAAGATATCGTAATGCTGAATGATCTGTTTAAACTATTGTCTGAGCTCCAATAAGGAACTGTCTAAATTTGTCAAAAGCAAAGACAACAGCATACATTTCCTTCTCAGTGCTAGTGTAATTTATCTGAGCATCATTAATAGTGTGACTAGCATAATATATGACATGTTGTTTTCCTTCTTTATGTTGCCCTAAAACTGCACCCACTGCATTATCACTAGCATCACACATCAACTCAAAAGGTAGATTCCAATCCAGAGACTGAACTATAGGTGCAGTAATCAATTTCTCCTTCAGGGTTTTGAATGCAATTAGACAATCTTCATCAATACTGAATGTAACATCTTTATGAAGAAAGTTACATAATGGTCTAGCTATTTTAGAAAAATCCTTAATAAACCTTCTATAAAAACCAGCATGGCCAAGAAAACTCCTTACTGCCTTAATTGTCTTAGGAGGTGGCAAATTTGCTATAATAGAAACTTTAGTCTTATCTACTTCTATTCCTGCTCTGGATATCTTATGTCCTAAAACAATGCCTTCTTGAACCATGAAATGACACTTTTCCCAATTGAGTACTAGGTTAGTGTCTTCACATCTCTGCAAAATTTTTGACAGATTTTGTAAACAGTCCTCAAAGTCATCACCATAAACACTAAAATTATCCATGAATACTTCAATGCATTTTTCAATAAAATCTGAAAAGATACTCATCATGCATCTCTGAAAAGTAGCAGGAGCATTACATAATCCAAAGGGCATTCGTCTATAAGCAAATGTTTCATAAGGGCAAGTAAAAGTTATTTTCTCATGGTCCTCACTAGCTATTACTATTTGATTATAACCAGAATATCCATCAAGAAAGCAATAAATGGTTTTCCCGACAATCTTTCTAACATTTGATCAATAAAAGGTAAAGGGAAATGACCTTTCCTAGTAGCAGTATTTAATTTTCTATAATCAATGCAAACCCTCCATCCTGTTATTGGTCCAGTTGCCTACTTCATCACCGTGTTCATTAGTCACTATGCAAATTCCTCCTTTCTTAGGTACAACTTGAGTTGGACTGACCCATTTACTATCAGAAATATGATAGATTATACCTGCATCGAGTAGCTTGATTACCTCCTTTCTAACAACTTCCTGCATTGGTGGATTGAGCCTCCTCTGTGGTTTCGGTTACATCAGAAGGAGACAGATTAAAGCTGTCTAAAAAGTTTCCTGCCTCAATGCTACCTGATTCTACCCCTTCCCCAGTTACATTTATTTTGAAAGCATCGAAAGGATACGTTGCCATCTTCACCATGTCAAAAGTGACTTCCTGGTCATCCACATGCAGTTTAACAATTCCATTCTAAGCGTCGATCATAGCTCCAGCAGTTACCAAGAATGGTCTTCCCAGTATGATGGGGATTTTCACATCTTCTTCAATGTCGAGGATTATGAAATCGGCTGGAAAACATAAACCTCATGTTCTCACCAGAACATCTTCAATCATTTCTTCAGGTGTGGTGCCCAACTGGTCAGCAAAGAAAAGAGTCATGTTGACTGGCCTCATCCTTCCCAATTCCAGCCTCTTTGCCATGGAAAGTGGCATCACGTTGATGTTGCTTCCCAAGTCGCTGAGTCCTCTCCCGGCTTTCTGGTAGTTGATTATTAAGGGTAGAGTGAAGCTTCCTGGATTTTCAAGATTTGGGGGTATCCGTTGTTGGATAACCATGCTACAATTCTGATTCAGGATCACCATCTGTTCCTCTCCTACCCTTCATTTCCCTGAAATCAATTCTTTCAGAAACTTAGCGTAAGAAGGCATCTCGGAAATTAATTCAACCAGCAGTATTGGGATCTCAATAGGCTTAATGTTTTCAAGAAACTTTTTAAATTTTATTTCTTAAAGAACAGTTTTGAGTCTCCCAGGGTATGGTACCCTGGGCATGTGTTCATCCAATGTGTCCCTTTTGTTACCTGCAGCATTGTAATTATTATTACCTCCCTCTTTTTCAATTGGAACAGGGTGTCTGCTTCATTCCATTCCGTACCCTTACTCTTAAGAATTGGATCATCTTCAGCATGATCATCTTCTTCTATTGTCTGAATATCATCAAGCTTCTGTTGCAAAAAGCTTATTCCTCCTCTTTTCAAACTCATTATCAATGACTTCTTTGCCTCACCTAAGCATTACTGCCTTGCACTGTGGATTAGTTTCAGATGAGCTTGGTAGTTTACTGTAATACCCCGGTTTTTGGTAACCCAGGTCGGGGTGCCACCGCCACACCTCCCTAGTAAGACACGGTTTCTCCGGCTTACTAAAGAGATGCAAGGCTAGGTATTGCAGTATTTAAAACATTTAAATCATTCAAAATAGCCCATACAATATAATTCGAAAACAATAATATCATAGCGCAGCGGAAATAATTGTTTTAGTATAGTATCGCAGCGGAAAATATAAATAAGGCCGACATGGCCAAAACACGGGTTAAACAGGCCCGTTCATAATATAGTCTAAAGTACGAATTTAAAAGCAAAGTAATATTTCCCAAAATCCCATGCATGAAGCGTGCTCATACATGCTCATTCCACATACTCTGTAAGAAAAAGGAATAAAAATGGTTTGGTCAGCACAACTTGCTGAGTAAGTTAACACATGCATGATCGTAGGGTTTAAAAGTCATTAATTTAATTATTTAAATAAAAGCATGATAATACATAATATCCAATTCAATCTAATCAACTATCCAGTTGCATAATTTATTTCAGGGCTTTATTTCACAACACATTTCGCATGATTTAAAATAATAGCCATAATTTAAATAAAGCATTTAAATAATTTAATTGGACATAATTTAATCTAATTTAATTTGATTTAATATCCCCATTACATCCCAGATTTGGTATTTTAAAGTTTCACGATAGCATCGCGATGTCAACAAGTTCAGCCGGTAGCCCGGCGGCCGCAACCGTATCAGCCATACCCAGTACCACTCCGGAGCCTCGGGAAACCCATGTGGATATTCTCGAGAGTGTAGGCTCTATATTTCGCCGTTTTGGCAATATCATATCTCAAGTTTAGCGCGCAGGGTCACCATCGTCCATTAAGGCACGAAGTGAATCGTTAGGGGGCACCCTGCAGAGCACTCACCCCTAATTTTAATTTATCAAGTTTGTAAGGGGATTTAATTCCAAAAATCTGATTTCAATTTCATTTATTTAAAAATAATATTTCAATTTATTTCAACCCTAACGGTTAATTTTATGTTTCAACAAGATTTCAAGATTTGATTTTCGGTAAACCACAGTTTACTCTAAAATTCGTCTAAAATCAGATTTAATTCCAAAAATTCCAAAATTTCACAACTGACTCAGAAACGTCAAGATCTACAACTTTTGTGTTTTAACGTTTTCAATCCGAGACACCTAAACAGGTCAAAATCACCAATTTTCGTAGAAGAACAATTCTGTCCGAATTTAATGTATCACAGTTTAAAGATTTCGAATTCTACCATAGCAATTCAACTCCAAATTTGATGAACTTTTACAGAGATCATCTAAAGACAATTATCTACAATTTTCATGTTCGGCCAAAGATCTAAATCGGTCTGGAACCTATGTCAAAAACGTGATCAAGATTGGACCTAAGTTCTGTCAAGAATTTCAAGATCTAGATTCAAGCAGTTCGGTTTCGGTTGGTTTTTGCATATCAACTCGTCTCTAAAAATTCTCAAAAATTTACAGTAGATCGATCTAAGCCATAGGAACATTTTTTGTGTTTTAAGTTTTTCCGTTTGAAGTCGTTTTAAGGTTCGGAAAAATTCATCAAAACTGTTGCGTCGGTAGAAAATATAAGTTGGCATATTCACGAGTTCTTGTTAAATCTTTTAGTTTCGAACGTTTTAAAACCTCTCAAAACCATGTAAGAGTTAACTTACTGATTTTTGAACGTCCGGGATGTCTATTTCGGAGGCGTGGCTTCCAGATCACCGTTTCTCCTCTCCGTTCGTCGGGTTCTACGTTCTAGATCCAATTCAAGGTGTAGAGAGGAAAGAGACGGGGTTAGAATCCGTTTTCGGATTGAAACTAAGAAGAATCTGATGGACTAGAACTTACCACACGTCGGAGATCCTTGGTTTTTCGTCCACAGCTGCTGCCTTGGTGTTCGATGCCTCCGTAGACTCCGGGATTTCGACTTGTGTGTGTAGAGAGTAACGTAGGGTTTTGAAAAAGAGTTTAGGCTTCCGAGGGAGTTTATTTATAGATGTCTAGGTCCTAGGGCGTCCAAAATCTGACCCTAAGGGTCTTGAGTCGAGAGACGTTCAACCGAAAATCGAAAAATCCGCGTTCGGGCGAGAGATTCACGCAACGGGCGAATCTGTCGTGTGGCGCGGGGTTGGCGTGCGTTTCCCATCATTAGCGCGCGGTCAGCGCGCGGCTAGCGCCTGGACTCCGGTCCGGGCGGGTCGTGCGATCCGTCTTGCTTTTCCGCCTCTCTTTCGGGTTTCTATCCCTCTATGCTCTCGGATTCCAATTTCCGGACTCTCTTCGGGTTTACGAAATAGGAACCCCGTATAATTTATGTTTGGACTCGAGTTCTCGAGTTCATTTATATCGGGTACACGTGTAACGACTTATTTAACTTTATTTAATTTTTATTTCTTTTGTTTAATTAAATCTCTTTTAATTTCATTTCTTATTTCTTCTATATTTATTTCTTTAATGTATTTGCTGATTTATTTATTATATTTATTTATTGTATTTATTTATTTATTTATGTTGTAAAATTCTCGGGTATTACAGTCTACCCTCCTTAAGAATCAACTTCGTCCTCGAAGTTGTCCTCGAAGTTGTGTTTCGGCTTTTCTCGTGCTAAGGTCTTTTGTTTATTTTAGTATTTTGTGACTGAACTTAGAATTAAGACTTCTAAGCTGCCTACGTACCCGATAAAGGGATCAAGCCATAACGTAGTTCAAAAGTTTACAAAGATGCACGAAAAATAGGTGGTATGACATCCTCTCCCCCTTAAGATTGCAGTTATGTCCCCATAACTGTGTCGGTATCGGTTTGGAACAATGTCGGGTAGCGTTCTCTCATGTTGGATTCTACTTCCCAAGTTGCCATCTCACTTTCGTGGTTTGACCAAAGAACCTTGATCATTTTGACGGTTTTGTTCCTCGTTACTCGTTCCTTAGTGTCGAGAATACGCACTGGGACTTCTTCATAAGTCAAGTCTTCATCGAGCTCAATTATCTCCGGTTGAAGTACATGTGTCGGGTACGGCACATACTTCTTTAGTTGTGAGACATGGAAGACATTATGAACTCTATCTAATTGTGGCGGTAAAGCCAGTCGGTAAGCTAGAGTTCCGACTCGTTCTAGAATTTCGTAAGGTCCTATATATCGAGGACTTAACTTTCCTCGTTTGCCAAAGCGCATCACCCCCTTCATGGGTGATATCTTTAGCATGACCCTATCTCCCACTTGGAATTCTAGGTCTCGTCGTCTCACGTCAGCGTAACTCTTTTGACGGTCTTGAGCGGCTTTCATTTTCCCTTGAATCACTTTGATTTGTTGAGCCATGTCTTCGATAAGTTGTGGTCCCACCACCACGGACTTATCGTTTTCTTCCCAGCTCAACGGGCTTCGGCACTTTCGTCCATACAATGCCTCGAATGGTGCCCTGCCGATGCTAGCATGGTAGCTATTATTATAGGAAAACTCAATTAAGGGTAAATGAGATTTCCAATTCCCTTTGAATTCCAACACACATGCTCTCAGCATGTCTTCTAGTGTTTGGATTGTTCTCTCGGTTTGACCATCCGTCATTGGGTGGAATGCGGTGCTCATTTTGATTTGAGTACCGAGAGCTTTTTGTAACTCCGTCCAGAAATGAGAGACAAATCTACTGTCTCTATCGGAAATGATATCATGTGGTACTCCATGTCGTCGTACCACATTATCAATGTAGGCTCGGGCCAATTGGTCCATAGTCCATGTGTCCTTCATCGGGATAAATATGGCTGTCTTCATTAGCCTATCCACAATCACCCAAATCTTGTTCATGCCTTTAGGTGATCGGGGTAATCCCGAGACAAAGTCCATTGAGATGCTATCTCACTTCCAACTTGGAATCTCTAGTGGTTGCATCAGTCCTAAGGGTTTATGTCGCACTGCCTTAACCTTTTGGCAAGTGAGACATCTCGCCACGAAGTCTGCCACTTCCTTCTTCATTCCCGGCCACCAATAGATCTTCTTCAGATCTTTATAAAGTTTGTCGCCTCCGGGATGCACTGAATATGGCGTGTTGTACCCTTCCTCCATCAACCTTTGCTTCAACTCGGCACATTTAAGGGGCACACACCATCTCCCTTTAAAACGGATGCTTCCATCCTCGTGGACAGCAAATCCTATTGCCTTTCCTTCGGCAATATACCCTTTTATCTTCTCGAGTTTCGGGTCGCCCGGTTGAGCGAGTCGAATCTCGTCCAATATTGGAGTTTCTACGACCATGGCATTGATCGTTTCTCTCACTGTGCCAGGATGCACAAGTTCTAACTCCAATCTTGCCAACTCCATGTACAATACCGGCGGAATTAGCAACGAGTTTGTCACGTGTTGGGTTTTCCGACTTAGGGCATCGGCTACCACATTCGCCTTCCCCTCGTGGTATGCTATCTCTAAATCGTAGTCTTTAATAAGTTCCAACCACCTTCGCTGTCTCAAATTCAACTCCTTCTGAGTGAATATATATTTCAAGCTCTTGTGGTCGGTGAACATTCGACACTTCCGCCCATAAAGATAATGTCTCCATATCTTTAGAGCGAAAACGACCGCTGCCAACTCCAGGTCATGTGTCGGATAGTTCTCCTCGTGAGGTTTTAATTGGCGTGATGCATACGCTACGACTCTCGAGTCTTGCATCAAGACACAACCTAAACCTTGCTTCGAAGCATCGCTGTAAACTTCGAAGTCACCATTCTCTGATGACAGTGTTAATACGGGTGTGGTTGTGAGTCGTTTCTTCAGCTCTTGAAACGCAGTCTCACACGCTTCGATCCACTCGTGTTTTGCTCCTTTCTTCAGTAGCTGGGTCAAAGGACGTGCAATCCTTGAAACGTCTTTCACAAATCGTCTATAATACCCAGCTAATCCAAGGAAACTCCTTATTTCCGTTGGACTCTTCGGAGTTGCCCACTCCGTTACAGCAGAAACCTTTGCCGGATCCACTGATACTCCATCAGCGGATACTATGTGTCCGAGGAATGCCACTTCTTTCAACCAGAAATCGCATTTCGACAGCTTGCCGTATAGCTGATTTCTTCGCAAGATTTCTAACACTTGATGTAAGTGTTGGGCATTCTCTTCCTCGCTCTTTGAGTAGATCAGGATGTCGTCGATGAACACTACGATGCACTGATCTAACAATTCTCGGGTATTACATTTACCCTTCTCCCTTTGCTGTAACAATTTTGCCATCTCAGTGACAGAATTCTCAACATTCTTAATAGAAGCTTGCAGCTGATTGTTTGTCTCAGTCTGCTTAGCGAATTCTTTCAGAGCTTTCTCAACTTTTGTAGAATAATTTATATCTTGGACAATAGAATGAGCCACTGGAGGTACTAGTTGAGGGGGAAATGCGCATACATGGGTGAAAATGGTCCAAATGGCCGATTCTGCTGATTGAATTACTGAGGGGGTCTCTGAGGATACATTTGCTGTTGAGGATAAAACTGCTGCTGAGGACGAATATTTTGTTGAGGCTGTTGAGCGGCATTCTGCTTTGGAGGGTTCAGGAGATGTGCATTTTGTGTATTTTGTGTATTACCATAGCTCAAGTTGGGATGTTTGTTCTGAAATCCTGTGTAGTTGCAACTCTCATCTTGTTTGGGTGCCTCTTGAAGAAGAGGACACTGATCATTGTGCTGAGGTCCGGCATAGAGACCACATTAAAAAAACCTGCTCCATTGTAGCGGGTTGAAGCATGATCATCGGTTGTTGTTGCTGAATCTGAAGATTTGAATTCTGGGCTAGCTGCAATTCTGCAATCTACTTAGTAAGTGCTGCAAACTTTTCATCATTTTTGTCTGTGTGAATAGCAAGACTCTTCCTTGTAGGGGATGGTGGATCGTCATCTTGAAGAACTGCCCAATTGGCAGTCATGGTATCAATTGTAGCCCAAGCTCTCTCCAGTGTCATCTGGAGTAGTTGTTCTCCTCCAGTGGCATTGATCATCATTTGCCAGGTATGAGAAAGTCCTGGGAAGAAAATTTTCAAAAGTCTCCTTTCTGTAATACCATGCTGCGGACATCTCTTTAGCATGTCAAAGAATCTGTCTCGAGCATCCTTCAATGATTCTCCTTTCCTCATCTTAAAGTTGGATATTTTATCCACCCACTCATCTATTTTGCTCTCCGGGAAGTATTTAAGCAAGAAATTCTTTACCAGTTCTGGCCACGTAGATTTTTGTTGAGCATTTAAAGAGTCATACCACTCTTTAGCTGATCCATCCAAAGAGAATGGAATCATGGCCAGCTGAACGCTCTCTCTAGAAGCTCGTCCTTTCTTCACGGTCTTACTCAGTTCCAAAAACTTTCTAAGGTGTAGGTGTGGGTCTTCTGCACTTAGACCATAGAATGCTCTTGAGGTTGCCAAGTTCAGTATACCAGAGGGTATATCCACTTCTTCTTCTGTTCCGCCCAAATACTGATCTACATTAGGCTGCCACGGCTGATATTGTTCTTCCTGAGGATTAAGAACAGGGTTGACAAAATTTGGAGGAAAATAATGCTGTTGAACAAAGTTAGGCGCTGCATTTCTTGGAGGGGCTTGAAATTGTCCTCTTGGTGGCAAATTGTTCAGATTTCCTGGTTGTCCATTTGGCAAAGCCCTACTCCATCATTCTGCCTGTTATTAGCCATTTGAGTTATGGTCGAAAGTGTCCCCAGTGTGTAGTCTTTCTGCCTTCTCCTTGCGTTTGTTCTGATCAGTCTTGTTGTTCTCTCAAGCTCACAATTGAAAGGAAGTAAGGGTTGTTTTGAGGATCTGGTTATTCTTTCGCTCATAAACTGCTCAGCGTTCTCCTGCGGGCAAAATGAAAGTATTAGTGGAAACAAAATAATATTATGACAAACCAAAGAATATATTTGTTCTACAATTCATAATGCTACACCCTCCCAGGCAACGGCGCCATGAAGCTTTTAAGGGATCTCTTGTAAAGACCCCGTTTGCAACTTACTACAATGACTCTTGATTCTCTTCATAACATAATTCTTAAAGAGAACTTCAAGAACATGTTTCTTTTGCATACCGAGAGCGCATGGTATCAAGCTTGCAGTATTTATTTAATTTGTGGGATCATTCACTAGAGAGTTATACGATAGAACATTTTAATAGCACAATGAATCTTGAAACATTACTATATTCTTGGTTGTGTGTGGGTTGATGAATTTGTCTAAAATCTATTACTGAAAATTAAAGTGCAGTAAAATGATAAAAGAGATAACAGAAAACATAATAAAAGAAAACATTAAATCGATGAATGAGAATGAATTCATGATTACTATGATAGTTCATGAGTTTATAATTAATGTGGGACAAATGACAAGACAAACGAAATAAGACTGATGCAAAACAAGTCATGCTTTGTGATTAATGATAATGTGTGAGCTCAGAGAATTTGGATAACTCCTTTAATAAAGTTTGCTAAATTCTTTATGTCTTTGATCACTTTCCCAAGACGAGTACTTGTGATCTAGTGTCATAACATTTTCCCGTACAGAAATCATGAGATACTTAGTACTAAAAGATAATCGGTCAGACTTATCTTTTAGCATAAGCTTTTACAAATACCACTTAATCTGTTTCTTTCGAATTCAGTTTAAGCCATTGAAAACTCAAGGTCACGTCCAATCAATCTGAACTAGTCTGAACTCGTTGTTGTTCTCTTATTACTTTGATAAGAATGTATCTCGCACTCCTAACTTGGATGTCCTCTACAACAAAATAAAAAGCTAGTATTTAAATCTATCATCCAAGGGTTTTACAAGATCCAAACTTCTCAAAATAATTCCAACAAGTATTTATAAGAAATAATAGTCCTGTAAGTATATCAAGATGAAATTGCTAATCAAAGTCCTTGACTTATCTGGACTACTCAAATTCATACATATGCATTGGCAAGAGAATCCACTGTAAATATTTCTAAACACTCATGACTTGACTCAGGATTAATGAAATTCTAAAAGTTGTTTAACTTCCTGCTCATAGCATATGATTGGGCTTATCATAAGGTCTATGACCCCCGGAAGTTAATTCTTCTAGATTTTCATCAATTCTTAAGGTAAAAGATGATTTTTGAAACATCTTTCCCTTTTAAACGACAGGTACTGAATGTCCAACTGCAAGACAAGTTTGTTCTTCATTACTCTGAGTAGATGTTGGTTGAGCAAATTCATATCCTTCTCCAAATCTCAGTGTGCTTATGAATGTAATAGTGCATGACTGATTATGAATGATATGTTTGTTATAAGAAAGCTGAGATACTCTGCTCAGTCTGGGAAATATCCCAAAATAATATGGACATAGATAGTAATATATGTATAAGAAGCGATGAGGGTTCTGAATCCTCTAAGTAAAATGCTAGAGTGCTCCAAGAATATACATTAGGAGCTAGACAGAATGTAGAGAATTTCTTCTCTTAAAGAGTATTTGAGAATTAATTCTGCAAAATATATGTCCAAAATAACTTGCAGTAATTATTTTAGGGTTTAAAACTATGAACATCCTAATTTTCTGCGCACTATATCTGAACAGCGTGGAGGGAGCTAATATTCATAGAATGTTCCCCAGATTCAAATATTGCATAGAATTAAACTCCTCGCAATAAGATCTCTTAAGAATACGGCGAGGTTGTTCAACTCCCATTTATAAGATAGGTGATATACGTATATAGCGAGAAAGTACTTGGCTTCCTTAAGAAAAAGAACCAATTCTGATGCCATCTCAGAATGCTCCCTCGCTTTGTTCAAATGAACAAAGCGTGGGTTCTGAAATAACCTATTATGGAGTGAAAGTTTGTAGGTAGGTTCCTCGTGTCATTCCTATTATAGAATAAAGCGAGAATGAGTTGTGCATGAAGGAAAATACTGAGTTTTGAATATTTTCAAAGATTCGTCTCGCGATGTTTCCATAGGAGTTAAAGCGAGAGTGGTCTCTGAGCCTTAGTTAGGCTTATGAATTCAGAACTTTAGTTCTCAAATATTATCATGCTATGTTTAACACTGCGTGGGTCTTTAAGAACTTAGTGAAAAATAATTCACCCAACTTTTAGAATTGTTATTAGAATCAAAATCGGATTAACAATCAACTGCTAAAATCATTCATTCAATAATTCTGCTAAAAATAGTATCAAACTTGGAAAATATTGATTCAGAATTCCAAGAATTATGTGTTTGTGAACAATTATTATCCGGAAAATGATATTATGAACAAAGTTGAAGATGTGATTATAAAAATTTCTCAGAAATTCATAATCAAACATCATATCAAGGATTATATCACTTCTTCACAAAACTAAAGAAATTAAACAGTAGCTTCATAGCAGGATTTCTAAGCTTCAAGATGTTTACGATCAACATAAATTGAGATCCTCCTGAATTCGGCCATCGTTCTTACTGATTCAGTTGTTACAATTCAAAGATTAAGATTCCAAAAGAAAAAGACAAAATTGAAACACGACTTACCTCCATACAACAGAAATTATAAACAGAAAAAGAAACGAATACACCTGGAAATCTAAAATTCATCAGAAAATTACGAAATTGAATTGATGAACGCGAAGTAGCAAGGTGAATCGATCGTCATTTGGAATGGAAACGAAATATTCTCTGATTACAGAATTCTTTTCTCCATGAGATTCATAATCTACTTCTACTAAAATGGAATTAAATCTAAACTAGAATTGAATCTAATCTACGAATTACAAAGAAAAATCTGAAGAACATTACACGAAATCATAAAGATGAAAATCGGAATTACAGAACTTAAACTAATCTAACCCTACCTACTGAAAAACTGTAAACTGATCGGGAGAAGTGAAGTGAAAATCCGATATCCTAGGCTAAGCTCTGGGCATCTATTTATAGATTTTAGTAGCTAACTGCCTTTCAGCTCTTCGAAATAACCATCACTCACGCTGCTTGTTTGACTTATTTCCTCACATCACGCGTTGTCCTATTCCCTTTCTTCGCCTCGCGCTTTGTGAAATTGCTTTTTGTCAAAGCGAGAACTTTTCCTTCTTCAGACTTCTTCTTCCCGCTATATCGGCTCACATAGACTTTATCTCTTGGCCTCTCGCAATGTTGCTTTGAATGCCGCGTAAACTTGTCCAGTCTTGAGCGTTTTCTTCCTTAAGCTTATCCAAGTCAAATTTCGCGCTCCTCGCAACATTCCTTGCCTCCGCTCGCGACATGGATTTTTATCCATACTCTGCTCTTTTCTTTTCACCAAGTCTGTTTCTCGCAGCATTCCTTTTCTTTCCTGCTGACAAAGCGAGACTCAGTTCTTTGATAAAAACATCGCGAGAAATACTTCAACTTATTTTTAACAATTTCAAGCTATTTCCATGAATTTCAAATTCTTTTTCTTATCTCACCTTTTTCTTAATCTTATGAATTTCTTTAAATCTTTTCATCTATTCTTCAAAGAAAATATGATCAGAAATCATCATTAGGGCACAAATTTGGACGAAAATGGCAGTCATGAATGATTGTCATCACTCCGTCCTAGCAAACTTGTCTGGTTTGACTTTTGACACTGTTCATTGTTCAATTTTGACTCTATTTCATTGCAAAATATATTTGGAAAAAGATAGTTAAGTTTGGTCTTGTTGGATTCATCTACTCGTATAGTTTTAAAATATATAATTTACATAATTTTTAGTTTTATATATTATGAGATATTAACGATTAAAAAAGTACATTGGATTGTGTGTAGAAGTCAAATAAGGCAAGTTAGTTGGGACAGCTGGAGTATTTAGTACTACATCAAAACAATCAATCTAAGACCGTTAAAAATAATTCAATGGATACAATATAAAAAGGGTATAATTCTTAAAATTTCAATGATTTGTATCATTAAATAGATATTAACAAATCTATAACATGCAGATTTCCATTTACAATGGAAAAAATGCATTTGAAAGAATAGATAATTTAAATATATTTTATATGAAACAATATAATAATAACACATCAACCAGATAATCGTTGAAATGCACATTATCAAGTCGCTGAAATACACATTATCACGTTGTTGATAATACAAATAGGGTATCGCAAAAAACGTACTATTGTATGTCTGCTAAAATATTATATAGCACGTCGGTGAAATACACATAGGTCGTCGCTGAAATATAAATTGGAGTTTCAACTTTCAAGAATCCATTCTTGTACGCATACATCAACCACATACTTAGATCACTAAAATCAACATTATGAAGTCGCGAGAAAATACTATAGCATGTAACTGAAATATACTATAATAGATCGCTGAAATAGTAACACGCCGTCGCTGAAATATATTGTGCTCGCAGCTAAAATGTACATTAGATGTCGTTGAAATATACTAAAGTATGTCGCTGAAATATACTATAGTGTGTTGCTGAAATACATACATGTCATTGATGAAATGCACGTCCTCAAGTTGCTGAAATGTTTGTGCACGTTAAAATGCAAGTAGTGATGAAATTGACTATTTTACCCTTTAAGTTAATTTGGACCGTTGAAATTCACATCTCATTATCAGCTTAGATGCGCCTAAGTACATCAAGAGGGGAGGGCTCTCCGCACCCTAACAAAAGTGGAATGGATTACAAGAGGAGAAAGCTAAAATTTATGAACTTGGACAACGAGCAGTGGTCATGGGGTGTGGATTTTGTCGTCCATGCAGCAACAGTATGTTGCTTGGAGCTTCACAGGGACCTGCGGAGCTGGTGCGCTTGTTGTCCATGAAAGGGCCTGTTACGGAATCACTACGATGGACGAGAAGACTCGTCGTCCATGGTGGCTTTGCAAGGTCCGTTAGTTTTGGGACGATGAGTTCGTCATCCTTGGAGGAGTGATTTATTGTCTGGCTTGGAAGTTGAACTGGAGACGATGAGAACTGATCGTTCGTCATCCAGCTTATTGTTTTGAAATACTTTGAGTATTATCCTCTTGTTCCTTGTTCAACTGGTTCAAGAAAGGCATTGGGCCTTGACTTGATGATGGAAATGATGGGCCAGAATCCACATACTTATTTCCATGTTGGGTCTTGGGGATTAAATTTGGTTTATTTCCAATTACTCTTAAATTAATTAAAGTGAGCGCAAATGCTTCAATATTCGGACCCAACCATTCACCAATATGAAGATGTAATTAGGGATTCTTCTGGCTCGTTGTTTCAAGCAGTGTCCATCTATAATTATCAATGCGGATGCCTTGGTCCCATGTCATCCCCACCCCCTTGGAGAGGTTGATCCGTCAACTGATTAGCATCTTCATCATCCTGTTCGTAGAGCTGGAGATCTACAACATTAACCGTTGGATTTAGTCCATATTCATCAAGAAGTTTTATTCTATAAGCATTATCATTTATTCTATCTAGAACTTTAGAATGTCCATCTCCACGAATGGCAAGATTGTTGTGTCTTAAAGTAAAATCACTCTTTATACATATGCAACCAAACCTAGTCTCCCGAGTGGAAACCAATCTTTTCCTACTGCATAAGTCTCAACGGATTTCTCCAAATTGTTCTTCACATCCTTATAGAGCTCTTTGTTCATCCGTGCTTTATCTCTGCCACTAATATTAGGAAATAGCATTAGATCACGAGGGGAAGATGATTAAAGCCATAAAATATTTTAAATGGTAACATGTGTGTGGTACTATGAATGTGTTTGTTATAGGCAAACTCAATGTAGGGTAAGCATTCATTCTAGTTTTTTGAGTTTGTGGAGGTGAGGATTCTTAACAAATTTCCCAAAACCCGATTTACTGATTCAGATTGGCCATCTGTCTGGGAATGGTATGCAGTAGAGAACATCAATTTTGACCCTATTTCAAACCACAACGATTTCTAGAACTAGCTTACAAACTTCATCTCCCTGTCAGATACAATTGTTTGTGGCACTCCGTGCAGACGAACGACCTTTAAAGAAAAGCCATGAGATATGTCAAGTGCATTGCTCTTAGCACAAGGGATAAAGTATACCATCTTGGAGAATATGTCAACCACAACAAAAATTAAATCTTTCGCTCTGGCAGTGCGTGGAAGACCTAAGACAAAATTCATGGGGAGATCGACCCAGGTTCATTATGGCTGTCGTAGAGCTTGATAAATTTCGTAAGGTTTTGCAGTAGATTTCGCCTTCAATGGAAAATGCATTTGGAAATAAAACCCTCAATTTGTTTTCTCATAATTGGCCAGAAGAATCGCTCAATCAAGACACTCATGGTAGTCGTTTGCCCAAAATGTCCCATTAGGTCTCCACGGTGAGCCTCTTTAATCAATAACTCCCGAACTGAGCACTTGGGAATACACAAACAGTTTTCATAATAAAGAAATCCCTCAAGTCGTGTGTACTCCTTATATCCATGCTTCTCAATTTGTTCCCAAATTTCCTCAAAATCTTCATCACTTGAATATTACTCTTTCAGATGCTCGAAGCCTATAAGATAGATGAGTATTGGCAAACGTTACAAGTATCACTCTTCTGATATATAAATCTTTAAATTTAATTTAAAAACATTCTATGCAATAACACTACAATAAGCCATAGCTAAATAATCATTCCAATTAGTAAGTGTGCATTTGAAATATTCTTTATAGATGATCCCGTTACAATGTTTAGTATCTATAAGGTTACTTTTTATGTGGACCATAACATAATACGAGTAATTTTTTTCTGAAATAAATTATTATAGTACCTCTTATTATAATCAATATTCAATCAATAGTGATCTAATTGTTTAGAAAAACAAATAGTGATCTAATTTGGCCAGCACATTCGATGGTATATTAAATGTTGTATATAAGAAAGTTTTATAATATATAAAATTTTCTTTCTTTAACCGTTCGTATTTATATGGTCACCATAGTTTCTAAAGTAATTTGTGTATAATTTATAAATATTTTTTATAATCAAATTACAAAATTGGTAACAAAATAACTTGTATTCATGTTGATGCATTTATCAGGTATTGTATACAGATCCTTAAGTCTATACTTTCCACTTTCTTTGTAATTTTATAATGTATATTATATTTCTGTTAACCCCAATATTTTAGGCCCAACGAATTAATTAGGCCCAGTGAATTTAGCCCAATCCACTTTCGAGGGGCCCAATCCAAAGGCCTATTAAATTTAGCTCAATACATTTGTCGAGGCCCAGTCCAATTGAAGATCTATCCGGATGATGACAAAGTGGTAGGAAGCTCCTGGCAGTGAAATTCATTGGATAGATTCGTGGCACATTGAAGGCACACAATCAAAAGGAGGAAGATCAGGCATCATCAGTGCATAGGTATCATGGGCATTGAAGACAGGACGAGCACCATCAAAGGGGAAGTAAGTGCGGTCGAAAAGAGAGGATGCGTCCCATTAATACAAAACGCCATCAAGGGGGAGGGAATCAGTGACATTAAGAGCCCTTTTGCAGCTTGGGGGAAGGTGGTATCCCTCTATAAAATGTGGAAGATGGCGTGAAAAAGGATCATCTACAGAGACCCCAAGAGGGCGCACTTTCATATTTTCACTTCCTGCATTTTCATTCCTGCAAGTTTAATTCCAGTATTCTTTTCATTCTGCAACCCTTTTCCTTTACTGTTTTATTCAAGTTTTCCTGTAATTCTCTACAATCCTTGTAACGATCTTCAAGTCATATTCAATCAAAAAATTCTTGGTTAACAAATTGGCACGCCCAGTGGGACTCGAGTGGAAACCATATCCGCTTTGAGTGTATGCTACATAGATCTGGATGAGTAGTAAGGGACTTAACACAAAAATTTGAAGAAATGTCGCTGCATGAAGAAACTCCAGTAAGAACACCATCTGAGAACGCCGATAATGCGGCGACTACCTCTCAACCACCGCAAGGGATAATGCAAGTCCCAACCCTTTCGGAACAAATGCGGCTATAGATGACCGAATCGATGGCCGAATTCATGCCTTTACATACCATGCATCTTATGGACGTATTGCGGCCTGCTATGGCCGATCAGACTGATAAAATATGTGGATCCCTGCGAACTTCGCAAGAGGGCTCCATTTCAACGAATGGTACGAATGTGCCACCAAGCATCCCAGGGCTGTATGGCGGCCCGCAGAGGACTTGGGGGACTGCTATTGGCCAGCTGCCACTCTCGGAGTTTGGAGGACTGGCGAGTCTGCCTCCATTTCCTTCTATTCATACTTTCGTTCCTGCGGCATCTAACGTGCCGAACTATTGTTATGCGGCACCGACCATGGGGTATGCTCCTTCTTCGGGATACTTGATGGCGTCTAGCGTTGTACCAACAATTCCAGGCATATCACCACGCCAGGTGACGGCACAGCCATTTGAAATGGCGGCACCCATCCCACCGGTCGCCATCCCTACTCTAGGTGCGGGAGAAGGACACATGCAACATCAGGCCACCAACATGCCTCAGGCCGCCAACATGCCTCCAGCCGCCAACATGCCTCCAGCCGCCATGCCTCAGGCCGCCAACCCATACCCGGCCGCCATGACTCATCCGGCCGCCATGACTCATCCGGCCGCCAACATACCTCCAGCCGCCAACATGCCTCAGGCCGCCATGCCTCGGGCCGCCATGGCTCATCCGGCCGCCAACCCTCTCCCGGCCGCCATGCCTCCTACACAGGCTCCCGCGGTGTCACCCGAATTGTTAGCAGATATGATACAACAACATTTCGGGATTCAATTAAGGCCGATGGAACGGCCCACATACAGGAAGCCATACCCGGATTGGGTAGACAATATGCAGCCTTATCCTAGAGGCTTCAAAATGCCCGAGTTCACCACGTTCTCGGGAGACGACGGCAAATCAACAGTAGAACATGTGGGCAGGTTTACTGCTCAATGTGGGGAAGCTGCAGCCAACGATTAGCTGAAGTTAAGATTGTTCAGCTCATCTTTGACTAGACCTGCATTTGCCTGGTTTGCATCCTTGCGGCAGAATTCAATTCAAAATTGGGCCGATCTCGAGCGGGCATTTCACGACCGATTCTATACACCTCTGTCACAGGTTAGTCTTGCAGATCTCACTAACGCCAAACAATTTGCCGATGAGGCGGCAAGTTCTTTTATTAATAGATTGCAGCGCCTTAAAGGCCGATGTACGATAGCAATACCTGATAAAGAAATAGCCAATATAGCCGTGGCTAACATGTTACCGAGATTAAAAGAACATTTAATTGTGCAGGATGCAACTGACCTTGCCCAGCTGGCCGAGAGAGCGGCCCGCTTGGGAGAGCAGGAAGAGAGGCGTCCTACGCGTCGAGTCCACTTCGAGGAAGTGAGACTCAGTGATGAGGAGGACAATGTTGTGGAGGTGGCTGTTGCAGAACTAGTGCACACAGCCAAACCGCATACATGTGCGGCTCTCAAGCCACCGAAACAAAAAGAGGCTAAGTATAAGCCTGAAGAAGACCTCTTTGAGATGGGCAAGGCGGACCAAGTGTTCGATGCCCTACTCAAAGATGGAGTGATCAAGTTGCCTGAGGGGCAAAAATTACCAGCGGCCGAGGACATTCAAGGCCGAGCATTTTGTAAGTGGCATAATTCGTATACTCATAGCATTACTAAATGCAGGAGTTTTAGAACTGCCATACAGAACAAAATAAAAGAGGGACGTTTGAAAATTGCAGGTATGAAGGTGGATTTAGATCCGTTCCCTCAACTTCCAATTGGTGTTTCTAGACTCATCCCAAACCCAGAAGATGGCGGCTCCAGTAGCCGGACTAATAGAGGAAATGAACACATTGAAATCGATGAAGAGGATGTAGACTTGTTATCCGACGAGTCCGATCATGAAAAAAGAAAAGAGTTGTATAAAAAACAACCAAGATTTAAAAACATGTCGAAAGAGGACTTCAAAAAAGTCCTGGAAGCGGAGGAGCGAGAACACCAGAAGAAGCAGAGTCCTCCTTTGAGGGTTGAGATCCCTAAGCAGGCGGTAGAGATCCATGAAAATGGGAGACACCAACCTATTACTCGTGATTATAGGCATGGTGTACAGGTGGTTCCAACCTTGATGAGGCGTCCAGAACATCCAGTTGAAACTGAAAGGTGGATGAAGAATAGCGCTCAGAGCAAAGCTGTTCAAAAGGAGCCGCCACCCATGACTAGGAGTCAGTTTAGGCGAGCTCAGAGACGGTATGCCGAGGAGATGCGGCAGTGGGAAGCACAGATCCATAAGTTGGAGTCTTCCAGGCCTCGGAAGCCAGTGCAACCAACTTATTTCAGAGGAGAGACATCCCAGCAGCGGAAACCCCTTCATGAAAAGGTACAAAGTACGAGGTCGAGGTCGGTGGCAAGGGAACCTAACTCACCCATACCACCTCATAAAGAAAAGTTGCATGAGGCCTCAAGAGGACCACCTCAGCCGCCATCACCTTCCGCTAAGAGACCGATACGGGAGAGGCTGCAGCCGCCGCTTCCCTCCACTAGGAGGCTAGTGCGGGAGAGGTTACAGCCGCCATCACCTTCTAGCACCAGGAGGCCAGTTCGAGAGAGACTACAATGGGCGGAAAGAAAACCTCAGCCACTGTCACCTCAACCTAAGGCAACACAAATAGAACCTCCTCACACCAACATTCAGCCGTCTAAAGACAAGGTAAAGCTGTTGCTATAGAATCTGATGATAGAGGAGGTGAGCTTAAATCTGCAGGACAGAAGTTCATGGAGAAGCTAGTCAGCATGGAGATGACTCCTTCTAATATGGCTATGGCTAGTGTACTCATGAAGTATATGGCATACTTGGCGGCCCATGAGGCCGGTGAACTTGGAAGTGAGCCACATAGTTTTGAAGGATTCACAGCTTACTGCAAGCCTTTGGAGGAACCCCAAAAGAAGTTGGAGACGCCATCCGAAACAAAATCTGCCAATGAGGTGCCACATGTAAGTTTTGGTGCCATTACACCTAAGGAAGTGGAATTGGCTGTAGAGGCCAACCTTGATGAACCTAAAGTTGGGATTGGTGCTTTAGGTATCATGACTGATGAAGAAGGTACTCTGGATGGCATGAACATTGATGAGGGGTATGAAGATAGTGTATGGGATGGTGCTGACCTCAACATTGATGGGGAATATGATGGTGAATTGGACAACATGGAATTGGAAGATATTGACAATAAGGAATTCTGGGAAAAATTGGATAAAGAGCTGGAAGAAGCAGGTTATAACGAAGAAGAAGGGCCAACAGACCCTTCCGTGCCCATACAAGTCATTGGACTGGCGCCGGATGAAGAGATAAGCGACGCCGAATCCGAAATATGGGATGAGGAAGAGCCATCGTTCGCGAGGCTCATTGAAGAAATGGATGAAATGATAGCCGAATTGTCCCATCCAACCAGGGATGCACCTCCCATACAAGAACTTGGCGGCCAACATGATGCTCCAAATTTGGATGTGGCACAGTTTGCCAAACCCGAAGTAGCCCAGACAAGGCAACTGAAGCCCTTGTATGTCAAGGCTCATATTGATGGGCGTCCTGTAAACAGGGTATTTGTTGACAATGGAGCGGCAGCCAACGTGATGCCGATGTCGACTTTGAGGAAGATAGGGAAGAGTGAAAAGGATTTGATCCCCACAAAGGTCAGAATGTGCAGCTTCATGGGGGAAGCAACTCAACCTGCCGGATTCATAACAGCTGATTCCACTATTGGATCCAAGACCATCAAGGTGGCCTTCTTCGTCGTGAAATCAAAGACTTGTTATTCGGCGTTGTTAGGACGCGACTGGATTCACATGGCGCAGTGTGTGCCATCCACCCTCCACCAACAGTTGCTAATTTGGAACAACGATCAGATAGTATTGGTGGAGGCGGATCCTCAACCCTTTGCAGGACCGGATGCCAACAATGATGAGGCGATGTTCTACCTCGAAGACATCTAACCTGCATCAGCTTTAATCGGTATGGACATGGATCTGGAATCCATTGACTTCACAACAAGCGGCTTCAAGTTACATTCTGCAGATAGCCAGCATGAAGCATCAAGCTCTTCATGATGAGCAGCTATGATATTTATAAAGACTTGTTGCAGCGGCTAGCCAACACTGAAATAATGATGGGTGCCGAAATCAAGAACAAAAACCCAACTGACATTCAGCCATCTGAGTGGCCATCTCCTGTGAAGCGGACATTGCCTAGTCCGGAAGCCAAGGAACCACTTGTAGACATCAACCTCGGGACAGAGGTGGAGCCAAAGCTGACCAAGATAAGTGCATCATTGCCTGAGGAGGAGCGGCACCAGCTAGTGGAGCTGATTCATAAGTATAAGGATTGCTTTGCATGGCAGTACACAGACATGCCAGGACTGTCAAGGGAGCTAGTGGAACACAAGTTGCCAACTCATCCAGAGTTCAGACCTCATAAGCAGCCGCCAAGACGGTTTGATCCAGACGGTTTGAGAAGCTTCTTAGAGCAGGTTACATTAGAACTTGTCGTTATGTAGAATGGCTTGCGAATATTGTACCTGTTGTAAAGAAGAATGGTCAATTGAGAGTCTGTATAGACTTTATGAATTTAAACTTGGCAACGCCCAAGGATGAATATGTGATGCCTATGGTCGATATGCTTGTTGATGCGGCCGCCAGCCACAAGTTTCTATCTTTAATGGATGGTTATTCTGGATACAACCAAATCTTCATTTCTAAGAATGATGTGCATAAAACAGCTTTTCGTTGCCCAGGGCCAGTCGGCATTTTTGAATGGGTAGTCATGCCCTTTGGATTGAAAAATGCTGGGGCAACATACCAAAGAGCTATGAACATGTTTTTTCACGATTTAATCGGACATACACTTGATGTATACATTGATGACATAGTTGTGAAATCATGCGAATTTGGCCAACACTTGACTCACCTTGAAAATGCCTTCATCCGAATGAGGCAACATGGATTGAAAATTAATCCAGCTAAGTGTGCCTTTGGAGTGGCGGCAGGGAATTTCTTAGGTTTCCTGGTACATGAGAGGGGCATTGAGGTAGACCAGAATAAAGCTAAGGCCATCTTGGAGGCTCGTGCACCAACCAATCTCAAAGAACTGCAATCATTGATGGGCAAAATCAATTTCTTAAGGAGATTCATTGCCAATGCTGCAGGCAAGATGAAAACGTTCACTACCTTACTTAAAGGAATAAAGAACGAGAAGTTCGTGTGGACGACTGAGCATCAAGCAGCCTTTGAAGTAATAAAAAGAGCGTTGGTCAATCCTCCAGTATTAGTGCCGCCAAGACCTGGAGTACCTTTGAAACTATATGTATCAGCCGCCGAGGAGTCTATCGGGTGCTTGCTTGCACAGGACGATGAAGGCGGCAAGGAGAGGGCTATCTATTACCTTATCAAGACTCTGCAAGGGCCAGAGGTAAGATATACTGCATTAGAAAAGTTGTGCTACGCCCTAGTATACTCCTGCAACAAGTTGGAACACTACATGCTGCCAAGAACAGTTCATGTAGTGGCTCCATTCGACTTGGTGAAGACACTTTTGCACAAGCCAGCATTAAAGGGTAGACAAGCTAAGTGGACTATGAAGATCAATCCTTTTACCCTTGTACACGTTCCTCAAAAGGCAGTCAAGGGACAAGCTTTAGCTGACTTCTTAGCTCAGCACCCTTCGTTGGTTTTGTCAGAAGATCCCAAAGAAGCGTCCTTTATGGGATTCGAACCGTGGGAGCTAACTTTTGATGGGTCTTGTGCAAGCAGCGACTCAGGAGCCGGCATTACGATCACTAGTCCTCTTGGGGAACATTAGAAGCTTGCTCGAGAGTTAGAGCCTGGCACCACCAACAATCAAGCGGAATACGAAGCTTTGATATTTGGCCTCGAAACTGCATTGCTGAAGGGTGCGAAATCCATTACAATTTTTGGAGACTCCCAAGTCATCCTGAAGCAGTTAACGGGAGAATATGAATGAAAGAGTCCCAGATTGATTAAGTGCCATGAGACAGCACTAGAGCTATTGGGCAAGTTTTCGGACGCTACCATCACACAGGTGCCTAGAAGCCAAAATCAAGAGGCCAACGAGGCCGCTCAACTTGCTTCAGGCTGGCAGACTTGTCGCCCTAGGGGGCACCACACGTTGCCGCCATCACAAGTGAGCCTGAGGACCAACAAGAGAGTGGTGATTGGAGGACCGAGATCGTACAGTACCTCGAGAACTCGTCATCTGGGGGAGATAACTCGCTAAAGGTAAAAGCTTTGCGGTACGTGCTAGTCAATGGCGAATTATTCCGAAGGGCGGTTGATGGATTGCTGCTCAAGTGTATAGGCCCCGAGGATGCTAAGTTGGTAATGGGAGAAGTCCATGAGGGGATATGCGGTTCTCATCGGGCAGGGCCTAGCATGAGGTGGAGCATCCACCGTCATGGATATTTCTGGCCAACCATCATGGAGGACTGTATCGCGTATGCTCGCGGTTGTGAGGCTTGCCAAAGGCATGGCCCAATTCAAAGGGTACCGGCAGAAGAATTACACACAGTCATTAAGCTTTGGCCATTCCGTGGTTGGGGGATGGACATTATTGGGAAGATTCATCCGCCATCATCTAAGAATCATTCATTTATACTTGTGGCCACTGAATACTTTACCAAATGGGTGGAAGCATGGCCAATGAGGAAAATCGATCAAGGTGATGTAATTAAATTTGTGACTGAGTTAATACATCGGTTTGGAATCCCTCAAACGATCACTGCCGATCAAGGTACGATGTTCACTGGTGAAAAGTTTATAGCTTTTGCCAAACATTTTGGGATCCGCATCTATCATTCTACTCCATACTATCCCCAAGCAAATGGTCAGGTTGAAGCCACCAATAAGATCCTAATAAGTATGATCAAAAAGGCGGTAGGCAAAAAACCTAGAAAATGGCATGAGACCTTGTCAGAGGTCCTGTGGGCTTACAGAAACTCTAAGTCCACAACTACAGGGTTTACGCCGTACTACTTGACATATGGTCATGACGCTGTCTTGCCTTTGGAAATAACAGTTCCTTCTCTAAGGGTGGCTAAGCAGCATCACTTAGACTTATCTAAGTATGAAGAAGCCATGTTGCAAGAGTTAGAGACAGCTGATGGTGACAAGCTTATGGCCTTGGAAAGCATCCGTTGTCAAAAAGCTAGAATGGCAAAGCATTATGATAAGAAGGTTCGAAGCAAGACCTTCAGCGAAGGGGATCTAGTATGGAAAGTGATCCTGCCTTTAGGAGTGCATGCTAACGAGACGGGGAAGTGGTCCCCAAATTGGGAAGGACCATTCATTGTAACACAAAGACTACTCAATGGTGCATACAAGTTAATGGACATCGATGTTAAGAACACAAACAGAGTATAAATGCAAAATATCTCAAGATGTTCTATCCATCAGTCTGGGAGTCAGAATAAATGGCATAAGTGCATCATGAGTGGCCAATCACAAAGCTGGCCAAGGAAGTAGCAAAAAAATGGCAAACATGAGTACTAAAAAGTGCTCACCACAAGGCCGGTGAGCTGACCCAAAATAGAGTACTGAATACAAATCACAAAAGCAGTGCTAACTACTCGGGGGAGATAGCGTCTCATCACCTAGTAGGCAACGACGCATGACGGCCCACTGATCACGGGCACGCCCAAGGGTGTCTGTGAGGCGGCGAAGTGCTGCAGCAGAAACTCGAGCACGAGCTGATAGCAGGGGTCGACGGGCTCTCAATAACTCAGCTGATAAATCACGATCATCCGTAGCTAAACGATCATGATCAGCCTGCAAAGCGGTAGCTCGATCAGACAACTTGAGCAGCTCAGCCTCAAGTATGACAAGCTCAACAGTAGCCCCATCAATGATGCAGCTCTTTTCTAAGATAATACGTTCCGCCTCCGCAATAACTTCTTTCTGCTTCTCAATATCGCACTTCGCCTGGGCGACAGTACTCTCTAACTGTGACTGCCTACTCTTCTCAGTCCTAAGAACCGTGGAAGCCTGATCGCGCTGGGGACGTATAACCTCTAACTGGGAACGAACCTCGCGGTGTCGCGCCTCGAGATCATCAATAAGTGTCAAGTCCTGGGCAGACTGATCTGCTGTACTGCTATAGAGAGGATAAGCAAGGGACAAGTCAGAGATGAGCTCCGAGAAATCCGAGAATCCGGCGTCCTCAATGAAGGCAAGGACTGAGCTGACATCGCCAAGAAGGTCATAGAGTCCAGAGACCATCTCAGCTGAAAGTGGACCGGTCTGAGTGGAAAGAAGACGGTCAAACGCCTCACATGATGAGGCTATGGCAGCGCGAGTGCCCGAGTTTGGAAGAGAGGTCACGGGGCCTGGAGGAAGGTCCTTAGGAACCTGGAGGCAAACTATGTTAGAATAATACAAAAAGTTTTATTATGACAAAAGACGAAATGAGATATACCTGAGGAGATGGCGCAGTCAAATCGGCTGAAAGAGCTGGTGCAATCAAATCAACTGAAATATCAGCCACAGAAGTAGGTGGTGCAGTCAAATCGGCTGAAGTATCAGCCGCGGAGGGATCTGCCTGAGTCGGAGGGATCTAAAGGAAGAAACCTTTAGAACATATTTTTAAGGATGACAACAAGAGAAGATGAGAATACAACTGAAGGGTACCTGAGGAGTTGCCAAAGGGTCAGCAGTGCTAATCAAAGAGGCGTGATCTACAGCCTGAGTAGGAAGAGGATGATCCATCTGGTCTCCAGGAGTCTAGAGGATAGCTGTCTTTAGAATCATTTTGCATAATAGAGAGAGACAAAAGAAAATAGGGATGTAACTAAAGTATACCTGAGAAGTCAACTCGGGAGGGACAGAGCTAACGGTAGAGGCATGGTCGGCCTGAAAAGAAGGATGATCCATCTAAACAGAGAGAGATGAAAAATGTTGATACTTTACCAAAACAAGACTTGAACAAAGAGTCCAAAGTGGTGAAATGTACCTGATCAATGGAAGCAGGGTGAAGGATGATATAGTCAGCACGAGCCAACGATTCATCATATGAGTCACTCTAGCAATGACACTGTTCATATGCTGATCAACGATAGTCGTCGCCTCGTGAAGGTCCTCCATATAACTATCATCCCCGGTAACATCATCCTCAGGGTGATCCTCCACCATAAGGTCATCATCATCATCTACAGGATCCTCATCATCATCAGAACGCGTCTCATCTTCACCTGAACCCGACTCCCCCTCACTAGAACCGGAAGCCCCATCCTCATCATAGTGAGCAGTGTAATCCTCATCAGTAGACTCCTCAGAGCTCGCAGACTCCTCCTCATGATGATCATCATCTGGGGCATCATCCTCATCGTCCTCACTATCATGGTCTGAAGAAAAGAGAAATACTAAACGACCAGGAGACAGTGTGTAAAAAAGACATATTGACGAACGATACATACCTCTTCGGCGCTTGCGGGACGAAGAAGTTGCAACAGACTTTGACTTCGGGGTACGGTGAGAAACGGGAGTAGCTGCCGACCGAACAACGGCACTACGAACACTAGGCTGCTTCGAAGGAGCCGAGCTACGCTGCAGGTCCCCAAAGCGGGCTGTAATCTGGTCATAAGACGGCAAGATAGAGGTGATGTAGGGCGTCCACCATGCCATAAAACCAGCAGCAAGCGTCCTAGTCGGATTAATGGGAAGATAACTAGATAACGTCAGACGGGACGAGAAATCAACCACTGCCTGGATATCAGCGATCGTCATCCTCTTACTCCTAATAGATACCGGCCACTTCACGCTGCGAGGAAGTCCGAGATGACAACCAAACTGACGAGCGAGCAAATGAGGACAATATGGCTTGGCTACGATCGGATTATACTGGTCCTTCCTCTTTAGCCCACTCAGAAGCATATGAGGCTTCATACTAACGTTCCAAGTAGGGGTGTAAATGAGACTGATAGGCTCGTAAAATATTCGGGCTCGACTCGATCAAAGCTCGACCAAAGCTCGACTCGAAAAGGCTCGGCTCGAATTCGAGATCGGCTCGAATATTAATGAGCTCAAGCCGAGCTAACTAATACTCGGCTCGAAAGCTCGATAATAGGCTCGAATATATTATACTCCCTCCGTCCCATCTAACTTGTCTTGTTTGACTTTTGCACACAATCCAATGCACTTTTTTAATCCTTGATATCTCAAAATGTATACAATGAAAAATTATGCAAAATATATATATTCTAAAACTACATGATCATACGATTCTAACAAGACCCAATTCGACTATTTTTTTCGAATATATACTTATAAGAAAATTGAGTCAATGCTGAACAATGAACAGTGTCAAAAAGTCAAACCAGACACATTAGCTGGGACGGAGGGAGTATATATATATTATTTCTTTCTTAAAAATATAGTATATCTTCTTCCTTAACAAATGTGAGGAAGAGGAAGTCCAACAGTAAATTCATTCCTCCTTTTATTTAATAATATAGTACATTATATTTTATTATGGTTAACACTAAATCAAAAAAAACAAATCCCAATCTCCTTCCAAATTGGGAATATTATAAGGAATTATGAATAGTTTAATATATTTCTACAGAATTCCGTCTTTCAATTTTTTAAGCTCATTATTGAATAATTTAAAATTTTGTAGTCTTGAGTCCAATGTAGTCAAGGGATACCAGGTAAAAAAAAAAAACTAAAATTGATGTCGAGCTTTTTTGGCCCTTCGAGCCGAGCTCGAGCCCCAATATATTATGTCGAGCTCGAGCCGAGCTCAATTTTTAAAGCTCGTCGAGCTTCGAGCTCGAGCCGAGCCGAACTTATACATAACCGAGCCGAGCTCGAGCCTGGTAAGGCTCGAGCTCGGCTCGGCTCGTTTACACCCCTAGTTCCAAGTAGACTCTCCATGAAAACCATGTGGCTAATCAGGCTTGCACACAAGCTCGGACAACAACCGTCCTATAGGGGCATACGTATAAGTCCTGATAAGAGGGCCTGTGATGAAGAAAGAATCGAATAATCTCAAGACTGTCCCGCTTCAAAAGACCGTTCCTGCTAATATTCATAGAAGCAGCAGCTAATAACAGGCCTAACGGGTCAACATCAGCAACATCCTTAGGACCAGGATGAGGCACACCAGTGAAAAGCTGAGGAAAGTATAACTGAATCCAAAGCTGCAGGAACCATAACGGCCCAGACGCCGAATTAGTGGGATCTCGCCCACTAGCCAACATATCAGAAATCTTGGCCATACCACTGAACAGGGTGCCAAGAAAATAAGAACCAGTGGCCCGAGAACGATCACTCATAATAGCCCGTACGAGAGGAAGAGCGGAACGCAAGACAGTCCGAACCCTCGAACAGATAATGAATCGGCTAAACCATAACAGTAGAAATGCCACGTGCTCATCTAATGTACAAGGAGAACTCTCGGACGTCATATTGTGATGAATGTATGCCGCGTACTGCTTAGTCTCTTTGCCCGAAGGACAAATAGCATCACCAAGAGCACGATCATCGGAAGCCGACTGTGTCAACTCTGAACCATCCACTCGGAGTCCTGTGATCATGACAACATCAAGAAACGTGGGACCCACAAAACCACAAGGAAACTGGAAGGCCTTAACACTAGAGTTCCAGAAGCCCATGATGTAATAGATGAGACGATGATCCATCACTACAGACCGAGTAGATAGAATGATGGCATCCTCAATACCCCAGTTACACCATTCAGCTGTACGTCCTCCCCTCTTCATCCGGCGAACCCACGAAACATATTTCTCCAAAATACTCTGATCGTCATTCTCTTCGGTTCGAGGAGCCTTAGCCTTCTTAGATCTAGGAGCAGTGGTGCCAGACTGATGAGACCGGATAGACCTCGTCTGCGAAACAAAGGCTCCAGTGAATGCAGCCTGAGTGATCGGACATGTGCAAGATAGGAACTTCCGGCTCTCATCCGCATGCGCAGTCGTGCGATGAAAAGGACGTAAAAAAGGCTCCGACTCCGAGCGGTCGAAATCATAGGCCTCATCATCCGAGTTCGGAATAAGTAATCCCTCGTCAATCTACATTATTAGGAGCACATATCAAGCAAGGGCGAGGAAGGACTAATCAACATATCACCAAGTAAGATGAGCAAACCTGAGTGGTGGACTGGACTGCCTGAACTGATGAGGATGGCGGCTGAGACCTGGCAGCCTGGACAAGAGTGGCGGCCTGGGCACCCGGAGTGGCGGCCTGAGCAGTCCTCGCGACAACGTCCTATTGCAAAATTGGACAAATCAATCAAAAGAGACTCACAAGTAAAAAAAAAAAGTGAACATACAAGCAGACGAAGAGATCGAACAAACCTGAAAAGCCGAGGCACCAGACGACAAGGCAGCGAAGCCTGGCAAGGGAATGGCGGCCTGTCCTGGTGAAGGTGGCGGCTGGCGGCCCGGGGTGGCGTCCCGAACAGATGGCGGCCTAGAGATGGAGCTGGCGGTCGGAGAAGAGGCTGGCGGCCAGGACCTGGAGCTCGCGGCCGGAGAAGAGGCTGGAGGCCGGGAGCTAGCGGCCTGAGGGGCAGAAGCTGGCGGCCTGGGACTGGCGGCCGGAGCAGCTGGTGGCCTGGAGCAGGAGTTGGCGGCCAGAGAAGAGGCTGGCGGCCTGGCGGCCTGAGGGGCAGAAGCTGGCACCCTAGGACTGGCGGCCGGAGCAGTTGGCGGCCTCACAGCAGTTGGCGGCCCAGGGCTAGCGGCTGGTGTCTTGTCGGCTGAATTCTATATTAAAATGCAATGTGTTTGAAAGATACTCAATCAGACAAACAACAGACAGGACAAGCAGCATGGCATGGTCTTCTAAAATCTATGTAAGGCGATTGAGGATACTCATCAAATAAGAGAATCAAACTTGTGATAATTTGGCTAGCTCCTATGTGTCATTCAAACAAACAAGGTGTCGGATACAATTCAAGATCAGCATAACATGGGGTTGGATACATTTATGTATTGCTAGCTAGTAATGAGAAACAAGTCATGGATGCAATTCAAAGTATCAAGGATCAGAAACAAGTTCAAAGATTCATGAGACATCTACTTAATGCATAAATGGCCAATCCCTAGTATCCAATTCTAGCCTCGAGTCATACATTACGAATTCACAAGTCTCAGCCAATAACATAACAAGAACAATGAGCTAACCTGATCCATGAGTACCGAGATGAATCAAAGCGAATGGCGGCGGGCCGGAGAAGCTGGCGGCGGCAACAAGTGGCGGTTGGCGGCCAGGCAATACCGGCGCTCAAAGAGTCGATTGCAGGTGGTAGCGACTCGGGTGACAGCTACCAGACAGTTGGCGGCCGGGCGAGCTGGCGGCCGGGGCAAGCTGGCGGCCGAGGCGAGCTGGCGGCGGATCAAGGCTGGCGGCCTGGACCAGGCTGGCGGCGGATCAAGCTGGCGGCGCACCAAGCTGGCGGCGGCTGGACCAGGCTGGCGGCGACCTCAGCTGGCGGCGGGCGACTCCGGTTGGCGGCTCGATGGATGGCAGCTGGCGGCCGAAGAGAGCTGGCGGCCCGTGTTGTTGGCGGCCCGCGGCGATTGAAGGAGCTGGCGGAGGCCAGAGAATAGGAAATGGCGGCGCTCAAAAAACAAGCTGGCCGCAATCAACTTGGCGGCGCTGGCGAGCAAGGCTGGCGGCAAGGCCCTTGGCGGCGCTCAGGGGAAGCGATGGCGGCGGCCCTCTTGGCAGTCGGCCCTCCCGGCTATGACCCTCCTCGAGACGCGGTGGCGCTCGAGGAACACCAAGAACAAAAGCTGGCAGCGGCGACCTCCAAGGATGAAAGCTCGCTCTGGGACGATGGCGACAGCCTCCAAGACGATGGCGGTTGAAATCTCCTAGGGTGATGGCCGGCGATTCAAAGAAGGAAGAGGAAAATTGAAAAAATGCCAAAAAATTTTGACCTAAAGGGAAGAAGTGGCTTCTAAAGGGAAGAAGTGGCTTTTTATAGAAGCCAACTAGGGTTAGGGTTTTGGAATGGGCCTAATGGGCCAGGCTTATGATTCAAACGTGCAGATTTGTCTTAAAATGCTAATCAGACAAATAGCGCGAGGGAGGCATCTGTTAACCTCAATATTTTAGGCCCAACGAATTAATTAGACCCAGTGAATTTAGCCCAATCCACTTTCGAGGGGCCCAATCCAAAGGCCCATTAAATTTAGCTCAATACATTTGTCGAGGCCCGGTCCAATTGAAGATCTATCCGGATGATGACAAAGTGATAGGAATCTCCTGGCAGCGAAATTCATTGGATAGATTCGTGGCACATTGAAGGCACACAATCAAAAGGAGGAAAATCAGGCATCATCAATGCATAGGTATCATGGGCATTGAAGACAGGACGAGCACCATCAAAGGGGAAGTAAGTGCGGTCAAAAAGAGAGGATGCGTCCCATTAATACAAAACGCCATCAAGGGGGAGGGAATCAGTGATATTAAGAGCCCTTTTGCAGCTTGGGGGAAGGTGGTATCCCTCTATAAAATGTGGAAGATGGCGTGAAAAAGGATCATATACAGAGACCCCAAGAGGACGCACTTTCATATTTTTACTTCCTGCATTTTCATTCCTGCAAGTTTAATTCCTGCAAGTTTAATTCCAGTATTCTTTTCATTCTTCAACCCTTTTCCTTTACTGTTTTATTCAAGTTTTCCTGTAATTCTCTACAATCCTTGTAACGATCTTCAAGTCATATTCAATCAAAAAATTATTGGTTAACAATTTCATTTCATGATTATTAACTATGTTGATAATATTCACATATAATATAGTCCTGTGTTAAAAAGTAAATTTATACATATTTTATTGAATTGATGTACAATATTCATTACATTCTTCATACTCCCTCTGTCTCATTCCAAACGTCTGATTTGGACTTTTTACACTATTTATTATGCATGTTTGACCTAAAGTATCATTGCAGTTATATAAGAAAAATATAGTTAAGTAAAATCTTGTTGTATTCGTTTTTCGCACAGTTTTAGAATATACTTATAATTTTTATAACTTTTACTTCTCTATATTTTAAGATATTAGATGTTAAATAAAGGGTAATTATTTATTTTTATACTTGAACTATCTCAAAGTATATATTCATTTACCTAAACTTTCTTTTTGAAAAGAAATACACTCCAACTATTAAACGTAGAAAAATCTATATCCCCGTTAAGTTGCCGTTAAGTTTAATTCTTATGTTAAATATATATGGATAAATTGGTCCATTCATACTTTTATAATATAACCCAACCCAAATTTATATACCAAAATCCAATTTCAACCTCTTTTTTGGCCCGACCACTCACCTTGCGGAAACCCTCCTAAATCTCTCTATCCGGTTTGGGAAGTCAACTGTCCATTAATCCACATCGACTCATCGCCATTATCAATCATTGTTTCCTATTAAATGGAAGCAGATGAAATATCATATGGATCAATATACTCGCGAATCAAACAGAAACAGTAATTCGCACCATAAATATCATATGAATCAATATACTCCTCCAATATGAATCAATATACTCCATTAAAGCCTTAGACGACTAATCTGTAAAAACCTGCAACCACAACTTTTTCAGAATGAAATTCAACAGCAAGCCACCAATTTAAATTCAAAACCAAGAAAAATCTGATGCACTTCGCTCTCACCAATTTAAAGAAATATCAAGAAACAACTACCAATTCAAAAACCATCATACTCAAAACCGAATTGAATATCTTGAACACTGGCAAAAACACAAACTTCAAAACCAAAATTCAAACCCCAACAGAAATATAAAAAGAAAAAAAGAGAAAAAATCCAAACCAAATTAAATTTATGGAATCCAACCGAAATCATATCGAGATTTGGCACGAGCAGTATTAAGCCAAGTTGCTAATTCAAAGATAGAAAATTAAACGTGACTGTTGAGTATTATATTGGTGTTGTTGCTTCTTAATGGCGAATGGTGATTGAAAACAGGAGGATGTTTGAGGAAGCGGTTTGCTAATGGAAATTGATCGACAGTTTGAACAAGGGTTACTTCTTGCATATTGAAGGACGGGCTAGGCAAGGAGGTATGGGTTGGATTGTATATTGGATTTGATACCTAGATTTGGGTGGGTTAAAATACAAAAATATAATCCGTACATATTTAACGGAAAAGTTAAACTTAACGGTGGAATATAGATCTTTCTAGGTTTAATAATTTGGGGTATTATTTTTCCAGAAAAAAAAAAGTTTAGGTATATAAATAGATACTTTGAGATAGTTCAGGTATAAAAATAAATAATTACCCTTAAATAAATGCAATGGACTGCGTATTCAAAAGTTTTGGGCATTTCATATGGAACAGATGGAGTAATTTTCATGTTGTTTTAAATATATATATATATATATATATAATCGATATAATTCTATTAGTTTCATTCACAAAATATTTAGGGTTTACGTTATTGTTTGAATAATTTTGTATTGTTTTATTGAATGTAGTAATTATCTATGTTTTTATGTATTTACTAGCACATCCGCCCGCGCAATGCGCGCGAAGTAATGTTTGTCTTTTTTATTTTTTTAAAAAATAATATAATATTTTAAAAATTCAAATATTTTATTATATAAACTTAATTGGGTCACATGTCCATTTTTCCACAATACATTACCGAGCAAAAATATGACAAAAAATTATGATAAAAAAAAATAAATAAGTCCCACAAAGATGTATAAGTAAAATCTCCCTACCCAAAATAGTATATATAATTGTAACACCCCGGTTTTTGGTCACCCAGGTCGGGATGTCACCGCCACACCTCCCTAGCAAGACACGGTTTCTCCGAGCTTACTAAAGAGATGCAAGGCTAGGTATTGCAGAATTTAAAAATATTTAAAAGCATTCAAAAACAGCCCATACAATATAAGTTCGAAAATAATATCATAATGCAGCGGAAAACAATATCAGAGTATAAGTTTTGCAGCGGAAAATGTAAATAGGACCAATATGGTCAAAACACGGGTTAAACCGGCTCGTTCATACTATAGTCTAATGCAAGAATTTAAATATAAAAGTTCCCAAAAATCTCATGCATGTACATGCTCGAGTTCATTCCACATACTCTGTAAGAAAAAGGAAATAAATGGTTTGGTCAGCACAACTTACTGAGTAAGTTAGCACAGACATGATCGTAGGGTTTAAAAGTCATTAATTTAACATTTAATGAAAACATGATAATAATAAATCAAATATAATTTAATTTAATTCGACTAACTAACCAATTTGCACAATTTAATTCATGGTTCTATTTAACAACACATTTCACTCGATTTGAAATAAAGACCATAATTTAATTTAAATAAAGCATTTAAATAAATTTAAAAGGACAATAAAAATAATTTAATTTAATTTAATTTCCCCTTACACCCAAGATTTCATAATTCCAAGTATTTCACGATTGCATTGCAATCTCAACAAATTTAGCCGGTAGCCCGGCGGCCGCAGCCGTATCCGCCATACCCAGTACCAGCCTCGGGAACCCAAATGGATATTCACGAGAGTGTAGGCCCTTTTCTTGTGCCGTTTTGGCAATGTAATTTTCGCGCAGGGTCACCATCATCCATAAAGGTACGAAGTGAATAGTTAGGGGGCACCCTGCAGAGCACTCACCCCTAATTTTAATTGATCAAGTTTGTAAGGGGATTTATTTCCAAAAAAAGATATTTCGACTCGTTTTAACCTTAAAGGCTAATTTCACCGTTTCAACAAGATATCAGGATTTAACTTCGGTAAACCACTGTTTACTCTAAAATTCATTAAATATCAGATTCAAGTCCGAAAATTCTAAAATTTTACCAGTGACTCCGAATCATAGAGATGAACAAGTTCCGTGTTTTAAGTTTTTCAATCCGAGGTACGGAAGTAATAGAAAAACGTCAATCTTTAACAGAGTAATAATCTGTCCGAATTTCATGTACAGCAGTTTCAAGATTTCGAGATCTACCATAGCAAATCAACTCCAAATTTAACGAAATTTTACAGAGACCTTCTTAAGACAATTATCTACAACTTCCATGTTCGGATAAAGATCTAATCCGGCCTAGAACCCTAGTCAAAAACACCTACAAGTTCAGACCTGTGTTCTGCCAAGATTTTCAAGATTCAAATTAAAACAGTCCGGTTCCGGGTCGGTTTCATATAGCAAATCATCACGAAAAATTCTGAAAATTTTACTGGCGATAGATCTAAGCCTTAGGAACGTTTTTCGTGCTTTACGTTTCTCGTTTGAACAATTTTAAGGGTTCGAAAAAATCATGCAAAAACGCTGTGCCGGTAAAGATTTCGTGTTGACAGATTTTCGAATTCTTGGTTAAGCTTTTAGATTTAAGTGTTTTAATTACTCCCAAAATCATGTAAGTATTAACTTACAGATTTGTAGTTGTCCGGGTTTGTCGATTCGGAGGCGTGGCTTCCAGTCCACCGTTTATCTCCTCGGTTCGTAGGGTTCTTCGTTCTAGATCCGATTCGGGGCGTAGAGAAGAAAAAGACGAAGTTAGGATTCGTTTTCGAATCGTATATGGAACAAGGTTCGGATCAGAACTTACCACAACGTTGGAGATCTTCCAATTTTCGTCCAAATAGTCCTCGCCTTGGTTTCGTGCCTCCGACGACTCCAGAATTAGGGTTTTCGAACGTATAAAGAGTTGTAGGGTTTTGGAAAGTGTTCGGGGCTGACAAGAGGTCTTATTTATAGATAGGCACGACCTAGGGACGTCCAAGGTCGGCCTTGGTGAGTCTTGAGCCGAAAGGAATACAACCGAAGTCGGAAAATCCGGATTCGGGTGAGTAAATCTCGCGACGGGCGATTCTGCCTGCTGGCGCGACCGTGGCGCGCCGTTTAGCCAATGACCGCGCGGCTGCCGCCTGGACTTCGTTCTGGGCGGGTCGTGCGATCCGTCGTGCTTTTCCTCCTCTCTTTCGGACTTCTAACCCTCTATGTTCTCGGATTCGGATTTCCGGGGTATCTTCGGGTTCCTACTTTCTATCTAAATTTTTATTCGGGTCTAAATGTATGTTTGGACTCAAATTCTCGAGTTCATTGGTGTCGGGTTTCGGTGTACAATTTAATCGATTAAATTATCTTGAGTATTGGAACTTTAATTTCCTTTTTAGATTAGACTTCATTTCTCGTTTCTTTTTCTCTTTATTTATTTAGTGTATTTATTTATTATTTATTTATTTATTATTTGTTTTATGTTGCAAAATTCTCGGGTATTACTGTCTACCCTCCTTAAGAATCAACTTCGTCCTCGAAGTTGTGTTTCGGCTTTTCGCGTGCTAAGGACGTTTGTTTTTTGTGACTGAACTTAGAATTAAAACTTCTAAGCTGCCTACGTACCCTATGAAGGTTTCAAGCCATAACGTAGTTCAAAACAATTTGAATTTGTTTGTTTGTTTACAAAAGATGCACGAAAACACGAAAAAAAATGGGTATGACATCCTCTCCCCCTTAAGATTACAGTTATGTCCCCATAATTGTGTCTTCGTCGGTTTGGAACAGTGTCGGATATCGCTCTCTCATGTCGGATTCTAATTCCCAAGTTGCTGTCTCACTTTCATGGTTTGACCAAAGAACTTTGACCATCTTGACGGTCTTATTCCTCGTTACTCGCTCCTTAAGGTCTAGAATTCGCACTGGGACTTCTTCGTAAGTCAGATCGTCATCGAGTTTGATCACTTCCGGTTGAAGTACATGTGTCGGGTCTGGCACATATTTCTTTAGTTGTGAAACATGGAAGACATTATGAACTCGATCTAATTGTGGCGGTAAAGCCAGTCGGTAGGCCAAATTTCCGACTCGTTCTAGAATTTCATAAGGTCCTATGTATCGAGGACTTAACTTTCCTCGTTTGCCAAAGCGCATCACCCCCTTCATGGGTGATATCTTTAGCATGACCCTATCTCCCACTTGAAATTCTAGATCTCGTCGTCTCACGTCAGCGTAACTCTTTTGATGGTCTTGAGCGGCTTTCATTTTCCCTTGAATCACCTTTATTTGTTGAGCCATTTCTTCGACAAGTTGTGGTCCGACTATCTCCGACTTATCGTTTTCTTCCCAACTCAACGGGCTTCGGCACTTTCGTCCATACAACGCCTCGAAAGGTGCCATGCCGATGCTAGCATTGTAGCTATTATTATAGGAAAACTCAATTAATGGTAAATGATTTTCCCAATTTCCCTTAAATTCCAACACACACGCTCTCAGCATGTCTTCTAGTGTTTGGATCGTTCTCTCAGTTTATCCATCCGTCATCGGGTGGAATGCGGTGCTCATTTTGATTTGAGTACCGAGAGCTTTTTGTAACTCCGTCCAAAAATGAGAGACAAATCTATTGTCTCTGTCGGAAATGATGTCATGTGGTACTCCATGTCTTCATACCACATTATCAACGTAGGCTCGGGCCAATTGGTCCATAGTCCACGTGTCCTTCATCGGGATAAATATGGCCGTCTTCATTAGCCTATCCACAATCACCCAAATTTTGTTCATGCCTTTAGGTGATCGGGGTAATCCCGGGACAAAATCCATTGAAATGCTATCCCACTTCCAACTTGGAATCTCTAGTGGTTGCATCAATCCTAAGGGTTTATGTCTCACTGCCTTAACCCTCTGGCAGGTGAGGCATTTCGCCATGAAGTTTGCCACTTCCTTCTTCATTCCCGGCCACCAATAGATCTTCTTCAGATCTTTGTAAAGTTTGTCACCTCCGGAATGCACGGAATATGGCGTGTTATGTCCTTCTTCCATCAACCTTTGCTTCAACTCGGCATACTTCTGGGGCACGCACCATCTCCCCTTGAAGCGAATGCTTCCATCCTCGTGGATAGCAAATCCTAATACCTTACCCTCGGCAATAGACGCCTTTATCTTTTCGAGTTTCGCATCGCCCGGTTGAGCGAGCTTAATCTCGTCCAATATTGGAGTTTCTACGACCATGGCGTTAATCGTTTCACTCACTGTGCCCGGATGTACAAGTTCCACATCCAATCTCGCCAAATCCATGTACAATGCCGGCGGAATTACCAACGAGTTTGTCATGTGTTGGGTCTTCCGACTTAGGGCATCGGCTACCACATTCGCCTTCCCTTCGTGGTAGGATATCTCCAAATCATAGTCTTTAATAAGTTCCAACCACCTTCGCTGTCTCAAATTCAACACCTTCTGAGTGAATATATACTTCAAGCTCTTGTGGTCGGTGAACATTCGACACTTTCGCCCATAAAGATAATGTCTCTATATCTTTAGAGCGAAAACGACCGCTGCCAACTCCAGGTCGTGTGTCGGGTAATTTTCTTCGTGAGGTTTCAGTTGGCGTGATGCATATGCAACAACTCTTGAGTCTTGGATCAAGACACAACCTAAACCTTCCTTTGAAGCATCGCTGTAAACTTCGAAGTCACCATTCTCTGATGGTAGCGTCAATACTGGTGTCGTTGTGAGTCGTTTCTTCAACTCTTGAAATGCAGCTTCACACGCTTCTGTCCACTCGTATTTGACTCCTTTCATCAGTAGCTGGGTTAAAGGTCGTGCAATTTTTGAAAAATCCTTCACGAAACATCTATAGTATCCAGCCAATCCAAGGAAACTCCTTATTTCCGTTGGACTTGTCGACGCTGCCCATTCGTTCACGGCAGAAACTTTCGCCGGATCCACTGAGACTCCATCAGCGGATACTATATGTCCAAGAAATGCTAGCTCCTTCAACCAAAAATCGCATTTGGACAACTTGCCGTATAGTTGGTTCTTTCGCAAGATCTCTAACACTTGATGTAAGTGTTGGGCATGCTCCTCCTCGCTCTTTGAGTAGATCATGATGTCATCGATGAACACTACGACGCACTGATCTAACAATCCTCTAAACACATTGTTCATGAGATTCATGAACATTGCTGGAGCATTTGTTAATCCAAAGGATAACACTGTGAACTCGTAGTGGCCATATCGAGTTCGAAACGCCGTCTTCGGAATGTCTTTCTCGGCGATCCTCAATTGGTGATACCCAGATCGCAAGTCGATCTTCGAGAATACTGAAGCTCCCTTCAGTTGATCAAATAGATCCTCAATTCTCGGCAATGGGTACTTATTCTTAATCGTCACTTGGTTCAGTCCCCGATAATCTATGCAGAGACGTAATCCTCCGTCTTTCTTCTTCACGAATAAAACCGGTGCTCCCCAGGGGGAAGTACTCGGTCTTATGTATCCTTTTCCTAACAGCTCTTCGAGTTGTTCCTTTAACTCCTTCATTTCCAATGGTGCCATCCGATATGGAGCTTTTGAGACAGGCTCGGTTCCCGGAATGAGATCTATAGTGAATTCAAGATCTCTCTCAGGTGGCATGCCCGGAACATCTTCAGGAAATACGTCCGGGTATTCTCTTACCACTGGAATGTTGTCAACCTTGTTCCCTTCCGCCTCAATGTTATGAACGTAGCACGTATATAATCTATACCCCTTACGCATCAAGTTACTTAGTTTGAGGGCACTAACGATTTTGTTGCTCCTCTTAGGGGGCTAAGAGTAAAAGATAACTCTCTTTCCCCTACTTTTTGACAGGGTGGTCTTTTGCTTCTGGCATTCGATCACCGCTTTATATTGGGATAACCAGTCCATCCCAAGTATAATGTCAAAGTCCCTTAAGTTAAATTCTACTAAGTTTGCGAAGAATTCTACGTTCTTGATCACTATAGGAATTCCGTTATATCGTTTAGAGCAAGATACTACTTCTCCTGAAGGCAATTGAATTCCTAAGCTAATTATCTCGCACTTAGGTAGATCTAACTCAGGCATATCCTTGATGCTATGATTGAGCAACTAGCTCCAGAATCAAATAAAACTCTAAGGGGTGTATTCAAGACATGAAACGTACCTGCCATCACTTCTCCTTGTGCAGGCACGTCCGCTTGGTTAACCACGTTAAGCCTTCCCATAGGGCGTCCTTGGTTGCCTTGCTGATTCGCATTCGGTTGCTGTTCTTGCTGTTGATTTTGGTTCTGAGGTGGTTGAGGATGTTGGTTCTGGTTCTGATTCGGTTGCCTAAATTGATTTTGAGGGGGTCGATACCCTGATTATTGCCGTTTCGTCCGTTTTGATTTTGAGGCTGTCCCTGCCCCGTGACGAAGTCGTCCCTTTTCGTTATGTTTTCAATTCTTGTTCGGCACTCCCGACGTATGTGGCCCATGCGACCACACCGAAAGCATGCTCCTTGTTGAGGGCATCCCCTCGTCAGATGGGGTCGCCCGCACCTCGGACAGGGTGGTACCGGTTCTTCTTGGTTGAACCTCCTTCCATTGTTGCTTTGTTGTGCCCTATTCGACCCTCTACGTTGCTCGTTCCTTCCCGCATTATTCTCACCTCTCGTTTCCTTGTTCCTCTTGTCTTGGGGACCCCGGCTGGACTCCCCACTCACTCTCCTTTTCAGTTGCTGTACTCGCGCCACTGCCACAGCGCGGTCGTACACTGCTTGCAGATCAGGGTAGTGTACCCCTGTGATCACCTCGCGCACTGCCAGGTTTAGTCCCATTTCGAATTTTTGAGCTTTCTTCACTAGTCTTGGTGCGAATCTCACGAGCTCCTTGAACCGAGTGTAGTACTCCTGCACGGTCTGACTTCCTTGCCTCAGCGACAGAAACTCCTCGTACATCGTTGCTTTAGTACTCAAGGGATAGAACCTATCCCTGAGCAGCTCCATCATTTCCGCCCATGAGTAGGGCTCTTCATCTTCTTGCAGTTTCGCTTGAGTTGCCTGCCACCAGTCGTCCGCTTTGCCTCCCAAGTAGTACGAAGCGACGTGCACTCTCTCTCCTTCCGGACACTTGACTGCACCTAGCAGCTTATCAAAAGTCCGGATCCATTCTTCCAGCTTTGCTGGATCCTCCTCACCAGTATAGTGGGGCGGCTGGTAAGGATTCACCATCGTCGGATAGTTAGGGCGAGCTTGGGGCGGAGGTACCGCCGCAGCTTGACCCTGATTGACTTGAGCGTTCCCTAGCGCAATCAGGATTTCCTCTAACGTCCGAAGACGATCGCCCACATTGTTCGGTGCGGGGGCGTCCTGCGCACCTTGGGGTTGTTCCTCTACAGGTTCGGTGACATTGGGTGGCACTTCAGTAGTGTCTTGGGGAGCGGGCTGAGTTCTTGCTCTTCCTCTAGGTGACATTCTGTTACAAATAGTGTGGATTAGGACTTGTGTAATTAACATATAGTCTAAACAATTTGTATAAATGTATATGTGTTTATAATTTCACACGTGGTGCTCGATTGAACTAAGAAGCGCCGTACACTTCTGGGTTTTATTTTATTTTATTTTATTTCGATTTTTTTTTCTGGTGCCAGACAGGTCTGTCCGAATTTTTTTTTTTTTTGATTTATTATAAATAAATCGGGCATTTTATTTCCTTACATGAAATTTTTAGTACAAGCGAGAAGGTATACAAAAGTAGAAATATTTTCCTAGCAAAATAGTATCTACTATAAACAGAGTCCCTAGCGTCTCAAGACGTCCTCCGGTGGGGTAGCGGGATCCTCCTCCGGGTCTTCCTCCTCCGAGCTTGGCGGCAATAGGTCGTCAAAGATGTGATTCAAATCCTCCCCATGAGCATCAACGTGTTCCTTCAATATTAGGTTTTGTGTAGTGAGGGTTTGGACTTGGCGTTCGAGTTGGTTTATGCGGTGGTGGTCCGTCTCTCTTAAGTTGCCCATGTGGTGCAGATTTGCCTCCAAGTGATCTATACGATGTTTCATTTGTTCTATAGTTTGTTGGGAGTCGAAGTGAGCGTTCATCATTTTGATCATCAAGGTCATCATATCTTGACCAATATAGCGCAAGCAAAAGATCTAGATTAAAATTCGCCAAGATTCTAAGTTATAATTCGCCAAGATGCTAAGTTAAAATTCGCCAAGATTCTAAGTTCTCTGAATAAAGGAAATGCAATATGCAAATGCAAATGATGATTTCCCCCCAAAAATAATTTAAGCACTGTATATATATATATATATATTTTCTCTAATTCCCATGGGTTTTAAAAATAAAAATTTATTCCATGGAAATAATACTTTAAAAATTTAAAATAATAGCCAAAATGCTAGTGCACACTTAAAAAATAATAATAATAATAATAATAATAATAATAGTTTAAAAATAATAATGGTTTAAAATAATAGTTTAAAAATAACCGGGCTCTGATACCAACTTGTAACACCCCAGTTTTTGGTCACCCAGGTCGGGATGTCACCGCCACACCTCCCTAGCAAGACACGGTTTCTCTGAGCTTACTAAAGAGATGCAAGGCTAGGTATTGCAGAATTTAAAAATATTTAAAAGCATTCAAAAACCGCCCATACAATATAAGTTCGAAAATAATATCATAATGCAGCGGAAAACAATATCAGAATATAAGTTTTGCAGCGGAAAATGTAAATAAGACCAACATGTTCAAAACACAGGTTAAACAGGCCCGTTCATACTATAGTCTAATGCAAGAATTTAAATATAAAAGTTCCCAAAAATCCCATGCATGTACATGCTCGAGTTCATTCCACATACTCTGTAAGAAAAAGGAAATAAATGGTTTGGTCAGCACAACTTACTGAGTAAGTTAACACAGACATGATCGTAGGGTTTAAAAGTCATTAATTTAACATTTAATGAAAACATGATAATAATAAATCAAATATAATTTAATTTAATTCGACTAACTAACCAATTTGCACAATTTAATTCATGGTTCTATTTAACAACACATTTCACTCGATTTGAAATAAAGACCATAATTTAATTTAAATAAAGCATTTAAATAAATTTAAAAGGACAATAAAAATAATTTAATTTAATTTAATTTCCCCTTACACCCAAGGTTTCATAATTCCAAGTATTTCACGATTGCATTGCAATCTCAACAAATTTAGCCGGTAGCCCGGCGGCCGCAGCCGTATCCGCCATACCCAGTACCAGCCTCGGGAAACCCAAATGGATATTCACGAGAGTCTAGGCCCTTTTCTTGTGCCTTTTTGGCAATGTAATTTTCGCGCGGGGTCACCATCGTCCATAAAGGCACGAAGTGAATAGTTAAGGGCACCCTGCAGAGTACTCACCCCTAATTTTAATTGATCAAGTTTGTAAGGGGATTTATTTCCAAAATTCTGATTTCACTTAATTTATTTAAAAAGATATTTCGACTCGTTTTAACCTTAAAGGCTAATTTCACCGTTTCAACAAGATATCAAGATTTAACTTCGGTAAACCACTGTTTACTCTAAAATTCATTAAAAATCAGATTCAAGTCCGAAAATTCTAAATTTTACGAGTGACTCGGAATCATAGAGATGAACAAGTTCCATGTTTTAAGTTTTTCAATCCGAGGTACGGAAGTAATAGAAAAACGTCAATCTTTAACAGAGTAATAATCTGTCCGAATTTCATGTACAGCAGTTTCAAGATTTCGAGATCTACCATAGCAAATCAACTCCAAATTTAACGAAATTTTATAGAAACCTTCTTAAGACAATTATCTACAACTTCCATGTTCAGATAAAGATCTAATTCGGCCTAGAACCCTAGTCAAAAACACCTACAAGTTCAGACATGTGTTCTACCAAGATTTTCAAGATTCAAATTAAAACAGTCCGGTTCCGGGTCGGTTTCAGATACCAAATCATCACAATAAATTCTGAAAATGTTACTGGAGATAGATCTAAGCCTTAGGAACGTTTTTCGTGTTTTAAGTTTTCTCGTTTGAAGACTTTTAAGGGTTCGGAAAAATCATGCAAAAACGCTGCGCCGGTAAAGATTTCGTGTTGACAAATTCTCGAATTCTTGGTTAAGCTTTTAGATTTAACTGTTATAATTACTCCCAAAACCATGTAAGTATTAACTTACAGATTTGTAGTCGTCCGGGTTCGTCGATTTGGAGGCGTGGCTTCCAGTCCACCGTTTATCTCCTCGGTTCGTCGGGTTCTTCGTTCTAGATCTGATTTGGGGCGTAGAGAAGAAAAAGACGAAGTTAGGATTCGTTTTCGAATCGTATATGGAACAAGGTTCGGATCAGAACTTAGCACAATGTTGGAGATCTTCCAATTTTCATCCAAACAGTCCTCGCCTTGGTTTCGTGCCTCCGACGACTCCGGAATTAGGGTTTTCGAACGTATAGAGAGTTGTAGGGTTTTGGAAAGTGTTCGGGGCTGACAAAAGGTCTTATTTATAGATAGGCACGACCTAGGGACGTCCAAGGTCGGCCTTGGTGAGTCTTGAGCCGAAAGGAATACAACCGAAGTCGGAAAATCCGGATTCGGGCGAGTAAATCTCGCGACGGGCGATTCTGCCTGTGGCGCGGCCGTGGCGCGCCGTTTGGCCAATGACCGCGCGGCCACCACGCGGCTGCCGCCTGGACTTCGTTTCGGGCGGGTCGTGCGATCCGTCGTGCTTTTCCTCCTCTCTTTCGGACTTCTAACCCTCTATGTTCTCGGATTCGGATTTCCGGGGTATCTTCGGGTTCCTACTTCCTATCTAAATTTTTATTCGGGTGTAAATGTATGTTTGGACTCGAATTCTCGAGTTCATTGGTGTCGGGTTTCGGTGTACAATTTAATCGATTAAATTGTCTTGAGTATTGGAACTTTAGTTCCCTTTTTAGATTAGACTTTATTTCTCATTTCTTTTTCTCTTTATTTATTTAGTGTATTTATTTATTATTTGTTTTATATTGCAAAATTCTCGGGTATTACAATAATATTGAAATTAATCAAATTATGTTGTAATATATCTCTCTATATCTATCTATCCATTTCTTCTATACTTATATTATACTACTATATAAGAGCGGTAGGGAAAAGATACCTACAGGTCCAATTTTGTTCTCCATCATCCGATCAGAAATTAAATTGGAATTGTGACCGTTCGATCCCAGCTTCATTTGTCTCTTCATTTTATATCCCGACATCAATTCCGGGCTCCCACATTTCCATCTCATTTCACTTTCTTCATCATTCTGTTTCCTTTGTCCTAAAATTTTCACGATGAATTCTTCGCTTCGTCTCCGCTCCCCATCACTGCCTCACGGTATTCTCTGCCTTGCCCAGACATCGCAGGATCGATAGCTCACTCCGCCTCCGTTCCCAGTCATTCGTCCATTGGCTTTTCTTTCTTTCCTGCGTCTTCATCCCTCCATTTCGATTTGCCCTAACCTATCCCCAACCTATCTCCATTTTTCGTAGGTACGCGAGGTGTGGCTCTCACTTTCTGCTCCCTCCGGACGCCCATTCTCCTCTGCGATCTCTGTTCTATCTGTGAGGGTGGAACCCTAACGCCCTTCCAGTCGCGGAACCTAGCACCGTCGCCACCGCCACAGACCATCGCCGCCCTTCTACGCTCCCGCTTTCTTCATCTTTTTTCTTCCTCTGGAAGTTTGCAATTTCTGATGTACTACTAATATTTTGGAAATTAACTCGATCCAACGATTTTGAATATTTGAGAGAACATTCCTACGGACAATTGTGGGACATGAGAATAGTTGGACTGACCGGAGGAATAGGCTCTGGCAAGAGCACGGTGTCCACTCTATTTAAAGCCACCGGCATCCCTGTGGTCGATGCGGACATCGCCGACCGGGTATGTGTGCCCTAATTTCTGTTCTTCCCGCTTTAGAGTCTGCTGTTCTGATTGGTTTTCTATGTTTTTGGAATTCTAGAATGTTACGAAGAAAGGTACGGGTGGGTGGAAGAAAGTGGTCGCCACATTTGGGGACGAGATTTTGTTGGATAATGGGGAAGTCGATCGACCTAAATTGGGGTGTATCGTCTTTAATGATCCTGATAAGCGCCAGCTGCTAAAAACATGTGTTTTTTCGACATTCAACTTTGGAAATTTTGGATTGAATTCATCACTTCGTGTTAATGATTTTGTTGTTTCCTCGAGAGTTGCAAGTAGATATCTATCTATTTTATTACATAAACTTCATGAATGCTATAACATGCACTGAAATTGGCTGAATCTGAGAATAACTTGTAGAAAATTGAAATTCATACTGCACTGTATTGGGGGTGTGGGGATAGGTATCTCATTATTTCTTGGTTGTGTTGAGAACAGTCTTTCAAGTTTCGCTAGATCGTATCAAAACTTGAAATTTTAGAATAAGGATGATCTTTTTGGTTTCAAGATTTGATTTTGTTGTCTGTAGGTTACTAGCCCCTTACATTTCATCTGGGATTTTCATGGAAGTGTTCAAGCTATGGATAAGGTTTTAAAGTCATTGTTCTAGATATCCCATTGTTGTTTGAGGCTAAGCTGGACAGGTGGACTAATCCCATCATTGTTCTGTGGGTTGACCTAGAGACTCAACTTCAGTGACTTACAGCAAGGGATGGACCAACAGAGGAAGAAGCCCAGAGCAGGATCAATGCTCAGATGCCTCTGGATATAAAAAGAACCAAAGCAGATATCGTGATCAATAACTCAGGATCGCTGCAAGATCTAAATCAACACTTCACAAAGGTACTGGAAAATGTTGTGGAGCCTTTGACATGGACTGAATTTGGATATCTCAAGAGATGGAGCTCTTGTTGAATTTTTCTCCATTCTATCTGGAGTTATCATATGCCGAAGTGCCCTTTGATGATACTGTTTACCAGTACACCAGCAACTCCCCTATTGTTTTTAGGTGTGTCTGTTATGGACTTACTTGGAGCTGGACACTCACAAGGTATTGCACCGCTGCTTTTCTTCTCCTTGCATTTCTTTCCTATTACCCTACCTTTCCCTGCTCGCTCTCTTTTCAACTCGATCTACCACAGGGCCTTCATTACTTTCTCGATCTTTGCTCTTTTATGGACCCCATCAATTATGTTCGTCGCGATCTGAAACTCTCTTCTTTCACTGGGTTCTTATTGCTCCACAACTTATAGCTTCAGCTGGCGATTAGTTGTTCTTTTTTTCAAAAAATAAAAATAAAAGTTATTATTATAAAATTTCCAGTTAATTGTGTCTACTTGAGAAAATAAATGCTACTAATTAATTTTATTAGTTTCTTCATTTATGGTTTGTAGAGTTGATTTTTCTCGTTCTGTTACCGATTCATTGAAGTCCGCATATTGTCACGGAATGCATCTTTGAATGATTGATATTGGTTTCAACCATAGATCTTTGAAGGCCCCTTTACTCTTGGTATAAAACCTTTTGGAATTGAAGTTGCTATTCTTTTCTCCGAAAAAAATTGTTATTTTCTTTTGGTAAGCTAAAGAGGTTTCTGTTTGAGACTTTGAGTTTAGTTGAAGGTTTCGATTTCTTTAATTTGGGGTTGCCTCTTGGAGGTGTCCGACGATTTATTCCCCTTAAAAAATATACTCTGTAGTCTTGATTCTTCCTCAAGTTTTCAGTTATGTGATACTTCCTTCAAAACTGTAAGTTGTAGCAGACAATGCTTTTTCTTGGTTATAAGCTTGGAATATCTCGTTGGATCCCTGTCACTTTTATATTTCTAACTAACTTTTCCTGGGACCTTGTATAATTGTGCATATGAGATTTGCTGATCCTTTCGTAACGACATGCGGTCATACATTGGGCTATTGCTTACTGCAATCCTTTTGGTAAAGCATTGACGTTCTGGATTGGTTTTGTTTGGCAGGAGATGGCAGGGTCTATGGTAGAAGGAAATGACCCACTTTCTGGTCACATTATATCCACCACTATTGGAGGAAAGAATGGTGAACCTAAGAGGGTGGGTGTTAGAATTCATTTTCGGAGTTCTGTTGAACATTGGTTATTAAATGCCAAGAAAGATTTTGAATAGTTTTAGAAGTTAGAAGTTAGAACCCCTTGCACTGCTAGGAATAATTAGTGGGAATAAATGAGGGTCATTTAGATGTTTGATATTTGTGAGTACTCTTTGAATTCATAGTAGATGGCTAATAAATTTCTCATGGTGCTTTATGCAGACAATTAGTTACATGGCAGAGCGTGTTGTGGGTACAGGATCATTTGGAATAGTTTTTCAGGTATGTTACTGAAATGATCAATATGCAATAGTTTCTACCTTGTTTCTTTAGCTAAATCATTTTGACCGTATTTCTACAGGCTAAATGTTTAGAAACTGGAGAGACATTGGCCATAAAGAAGGTTTTGCAGGATAAGCGGTATAAAAATCGCTAGCTGCAGCTAATGCAATTGATGGATAATCCGAATGTGATATCTTTAAAGCATTGTTTCTTTTCTACAACAACCAGAGATGAACTTTTTCTTAATTTGGTTATGGATTATGTCCCCGAGACTATGTACAAGGTCCTAAAGCATTATACAAATTCAAACCAAAGAATGCCACTTATCTATGTCAAGCTCTATACTTATAAGGTTTGATTTGTCTCGTTTGTCATTTATCTGGGAACTAATTATGGTGCGATTCAATTGTTTCTTATACAACCAGCTTTGTACCCTTATCTCAGTTGTTTAGGGGACTCGCATATATGCATGCAATAGCTGGGGTATGCCACGGGGATATAAAACCTCAAAATATCTTGGTAGGTGATAATATAATCTTCCCTTACCATGTGGTGATAATGTTGCTGGATTACTTGAACCGCAGTCTGCAAGTTGATCCTCAAAATATCTTGGGTTCTCTGCAGGTCGATCCTCTTACTCACCAGGTCAAGATTTGTGATTTTGGAAGCGCTAAGGTTCTTGTAAGTAAATTCCACTGTTGCTAGGGCCTTATCTATACTCTTTTCAGAAACTCTTGTAAGTTACTCTGGGTTGGCATTTTTAGTGTTCCACCTAATGTTGTTCTTTCTTATGACCCTCTTTGGAATTGGAGGAACTCTCTATCCTGCTGACGAAGGTTGAGTTTGATTTGGGATTATAAGTGACCTATAAATAGTTAGAAAGAAAAGATATGGTTCATTGTCCTGGGAGGGAAGCGACGGCTTTTTTATTTTTAGATGATGGAACTTTGTATTGTATGGTTTGAGTGGCACTATTTCTTAAATAGAGCAACAGAATGTTAGTTACACATGTTTTTGTTCTTATTTCTCAGTATTCCCAGTCTTAATTTATTGTATATATGTATGACTTTCAGGTGAAGGGTGAAGCTAATATATCCTACATTTGCTCTCGTTACTATCGTGCCCCAGAACTTATATTTGGTGCAACTGAATATACAACATCGATTGATATTTGGTCTGCTGGTTGTGTTCTTGCTGAGCTGCTATTGGGCCACGTTTTCACCTTTATTGCTCTGACATATGAAATCATATAATACTTATTTTAACTTTTAACTATTAAGCTTAATCATTCAATTCATATTATGTTATGCTACAGCCCCTTTTCCCAGGAATGCCTTCTAAGTTGTATGATTGAAAGAATGGACTATGAGCTTATAGATATTGATGACTGTTTTGTGCACATTATGCTATAAGCCATTTCATCGCATATTTTGAAGTGTTACTTACCTGACATAATTACACAGGATCTCATTCGAATTTGTTGTCATTGGTAGCATAATCAATCCATGATATCTACCTTAGTGGGGTATAGCTAGAAGTTTTCCTTCACAAGTAGGCATTTCTTCTGCTGATCCTTCTAGAAGAAGAAGTCCTGGACTGCTTGTAAATGCTGGCGGTGGCATAGCGAGACATAAAAGTCCTGTACATGATATGTCAAGCAAGGATGTTATGGTTAGCTGAGAATTGTTTCAATACCTGAACTTGTTGAATTTCTTCGTCCTTATAATTGCTCAGTAGAGAGGCATTACCTGGCACACTAATTAATCTATTGGTCCTCAGCAAAGTTTGGGAGAAGGCATGAGTTAATAGATCAAGTAGAAATCAAATTTCATACTATCATTCATAGAAGGATGAAAAACTAAGTTGACTCTTCATATGGCTGGAGTTGCCAGAATTAACTCTCATTAAGATTCTGAGCTCAACTTTGTGTTTGTTCAGTAGTTAATAATCACGTCGTTCACTGTTACAAGATCGACTTGCACCATACCTGTCATACTTTGAACTTAGAACTGAGAAGGGGACGTACATTTTCTTCTCCCCGATTCCCCTTCTTCTTCCCACTCCACTTCACTTCATTTCCTCCTAGAGGATTACGCCTAGCTGCTTCTGCTTCAATGTCGTACGACCAGCACCTTCCCGCCGCCAAGAAGGATGCATCTCTTGCTGCTCGTCTATGCCAGGTCAATTTTCGCCCTTTTATGTTCCTTCCATCAATGTATTATTATCGTTTACCGGAATTGTGGATTTGTGGGTGATTTGGCCCTAGAACTTCTAGTTTTGAATATTGCTTAATTGACCAATTTTATTTATCTGTCTGAAAGTTAATCAGCGAATTTTGTTGCCAAGACTGTCAATTTTTGTTGAAGAGAATGCTGACAAAAGTGTTGGTTCTTTAGAATATCAATCATGGTTGAAATACTCTTATTTTTTTAAGCAGCGCTATGTGCCCTTTTTTTGGTTAGTGACCTGTTATGATTTATGCCCATTTAATTGTGTTTCTTTAAAAAGAAAAAGTTCATTTCTAATATATTGTCTTTCAACAGAAGGTGCAAAAGGCTTTGTTACAATCTGATGTCCATTCCAAATCTGATAAAAGGCCTGTCACAGTTGCTGATTATGGTATGGTGTTGCATTTTTATTTTTTATTTTAAATTCTGTACTTTTTTGCAAGTGGATGGGAGAATCAAACGGCATCGGCATGTGCATAAAAAATCTTTGCTGAGATATGTGGCATTTCTTTTTAGGACGTGGGGAAGTCCAAATGATAAGTCTTTATTTGTCACATAAGATATCTAACCTACTTTATTAATTTTCTTGATCTCTTGCACGCCTTCTGTCTTGCCTTATGATTTCAAAAATTCCCACTCCTCCCCCCACAATGGGGCAATCCTTATTAATACGAAGCTTGATTATTTGAAGCATAAGAAAGATTGTTACTTTGTTGTGGAACCATTAATGGCAGAATTTTTGTTTCCTCTAGCTTTCTTATTCACACATATGGATCCTCAAGATTCTATAGCAAAATCCAATCAGTGACTTTGAACTGCACTTCTATATCACGAAATTCAGGATTACATTACTCAATTTCAGTATATGGATGACTGACAGGGAGAAAGTGATTTCCACTTTGAATAGAAATTATTCTTAGGGATATGTTAAGAAAATGAGTGACTGTACATACCCTATTTGTCTATTTTTTTTTGTTCGGTCTGTATATAAACCTCATGTGGTGACTGTAAACCCTATTATTGTTTAGAATGGAATTTCGTTCAGTCCAGTGTAATCTATGAATATATTGGAGACATTGACATTTTCTATTTGTAGATAATGGAGTGTGTGGGATACTCCTGTTTAAGGCAAGTAAATTGTGCTGTGAAGATGAGATGATGATTGAATACGATAAGTATCTATTTCAGTCTAAAGGTGTATGAGTTTCACTCAATGTCTTGTTACCTTATTTGAAGCTGACCAAATCTATAGTGAAAAGCAGGTCACAATTTTGCTTTATCGGCTAATTTTGAAGCTTTGGCTGCCTGAAGCTATAATGGTTTGGTGATACCTGGGGGTCACATACCAGAATATTTGGCACTTAATGAGAAGGTTTTCAAGTAACGAAACAATTTATGGAATAAAAGAAATCTATATCATTCCTCTGCCACAGACACCAGATTTTATCCTTCATGAATGCCTTAAGATACGTTTCTACTCTCTGATGATGTGCTTGATATTTTTGGAGCTTTCAAATTGCTTCTGTATCTGAATTTGTCTTTATGTTTCATTTGTACAATATGGATGTTAACATCAGTATTTTAGATTAGAGTTTTTAATTTAAAAATATGACATTCTTAGATTTTAGTTTTTATTTTCAAGTGACAGAGCATGCTATTTTGTAGAGTGGAATTTTAATTTGAAAATATGGCATTCCTTAATTTTAGTTTTTGGTTCAAGTGACATAGCATGCTATTTTATATCGATTTATATGCTCGTTTTTGGTTTATTCTCCAGGAAAATATTCGAACCACAACCAGTTCAATTACTTCATTACCAAAGACATTGTCAGCATTATGTTTATTGTCACTTTCAGAATTAAAGGTGTTAATTTTTGCTTTGTTATTTATCTCTATATACCTATATCATGTTTCCCTCTTTTATACTACAGTTTATCTCTTTTCTAATGTGTCTGACCTCTCTCAAAAACTGCTTATGGACATACTTTCTGTCTTAGCCTTCACTATGTCCTCTGCAGGAGAAATTGTTATTAATTTTTGCTTTGTTACTTTTGTATGATTTCCAGAAGTTTTAATTTTTTTTTCCTTTGAAATAGAATGAGAATATTAAGTATTTTCACTGGATAGTCTTAGTGTATTTTCTTTTCAAGAAATCAGATTAATTTTTCAAATATATCTTCGAATTAATTAAAATAAAGGATTGTATAACATTTAATCATTTTAATTTTATTTATTTATTGAAAACCATTCATTGAATAAAAGCATTCAATCTATAGTTGAAAAGCAAAGAAATTTATGATTTTGATGCACTGGTATTAGTGACCCTGGGAGTTAGGATGCAAGTTGAAATGTAGTCACATATGAATACTTATAGAAACCCCCATCGTTAATGAGTGTTTACAAATAATAATTATTTCAATTCAAATCGCGAACCAATTGCATAGTAATTGTATAGTACAATATGTATAGTACAATATGAATACTTATAGAAACTCCCTTTGAATCGCGAACCAAATCGCAGGTGGTGTCAACTAAAGCTAAGGAACACTTACTAACAATAAAAATAATTATTTTAATTGTTAATTATATAATTATTTCTGATCCGTGCTCTCTTATTGAATTGCTCGTTCAATGAGCATATTGTACTATACAGCTCCTGAAAAATCGTGGTGGCACAGGTTATGTGTACATTTCTCAGGTGAAATAAACTTGAATTTCATGTCTCATCCATGTGCTCCACTTCTGTTCTTAACTATTCCAATCTGAATAATTGATTTTTTAGTGATATGGTAAGTTTGAAGCTATATCCAGAAGTTTCAATTTGTCGTTTATAAATTGCATAGGATCTGATGTCAACTGCTTTGATTGTGCGAGTTGAATTGATTTAGCTTTGCAAAAAAAACGAGCTTCTCTATTACTATATGGGAAATGATTGAACTTCAGCTTACTTCATGCATAAGTTGGATAAATTTTGGTTGGATTGATTTAACATTTCTTACAGCATTCCTAAAATTTCATTCTGGGGTTTTTATAGGAGAGGGTAATTGGTTGTTTATGTGTGCAGCATCCCTTTTTTTTTCAGTTTTGGTTTTAATTATCTCTTTTGTTTTTAAGCAGCTGTGGCTCCTTCTTTGGCCCTTCGCCCCTTCACAACCTGAAATTGCTCGCAGAGTAATTCAAGAAGGTATGTCGTTCTTGGAGAATCCGGAATTGGCAGCAAGAATCACCAACAAATCCAATCATGTTGTACGTAAATAAAAAATCTAACTTTCCTTTAATATCCCTGAAGCCTTTAATATCCCTGAACTTTTTATGGATTAACATTTTATGTATTTTACAAGAATGCTTCTTTATTTATCAATTCCAACTATTTCCATTTCTACTTCAGTTTTATTTTATTTTATTTTTGGGAAAAGTTGTTTTACACTTTAGAATAATATCAATCCAATTACTTGTCTGCTGAAAATTAATCATATGGCGATCAAACTTAAACCTGTGTTTATTTCTTCTGTTAAATTATTATTATGGGCTTAGTAGTGGCTGTTTGTTCACTTGCTCTCTATCTTTTATGCAGGTATTGGGAATGATGCCTGAGAACTGTTTGATTGGTTATTTACTTTTGGACTTATGTACATGTTCACAAGCTGGGGTTTGGGCAGATTCCAAAGGTTCACGTGTTCAAGGGCACAAAGGATGTGACTAAGGATCAGTTGTTGGAACAGATGGGTTTCTTTCCCAAGAGACCAGAGACCAAGACTAGCCATGGGTGTCATAGTTGGAGTGAGAGATGGACTGTCACAGGAAAGCATTTCAAGGTTTTTATTACCAGCGTCTGTCTGTGAGTTCGTTCTTAAATCAGTATGATTCTAATTTATTATGTTGCTCTTTTATTGATGACCTGAAAATATCTTTTTGGTGTGTACCATATTTGATGAAATTAACTTTGGCAGTGGAATGTTGTTTATGTAGTGGTCCTATAGAGTAGCACTCTGATTAAATACTGTTTAAATATATACTTTTAAGTTTTAAGTGGTATTGTTTTTTTGTCAGTTTTATATATTGGAATTCTTTTGGTCAGCAAAATATTTGATTTCTTAGTTACTGAATGAAATCGTCAACTTATGACATTTTCCATTTTGTTTCTTCATGTTATTTCAAGATTCTAGAGGAGCTTTAGAAAGATCCTTGGCCAGTTCCATCGGATCAACGGTCTACTAGGTGTACTGGTACAGCATTGAGTTTGGCGCTCATTTGTTGGGAGCATGTGTTCCTGGTTCTGGGGCTAGAATAATGGCGTTTTTGGGTGGACCCTCTACAGAAGGGGCTGGAGCGGTAAGATAATTCGATGGTTATGTAGTTTCTGGATTTGATAAAAAAAAGTTTATTTTTCAAATTTCTGCATCTTTATTGTGCATGCTAAGGTGCTGGTGGTCTAATTATTTGGCATACTTTTTTTTCTTAAACATGTATAACTGTATATTGTCATTCAAGGATTTGTTCGGCATAAGCTCTTTTTCATGCATAAAAAATGCCTCTGTGTAATTATAGTACTCTATGATTGTCCTGATGGAGCAGAGGCAAGGAGATGTGCTTATGCCATCTCTTATTTTATGAAATCATTTGTTAAATCTTGTTCCCTCATTTGTTAAATCTTGTTCCCTCATTTGAAGTGCTTTGATTTTGCTTTTGCTTGCTGCGTATTCCTACCTTTGAGTAAGAATGGTGCAGATATATATTAAACCGACTGCTGTTACTTTATTATGTATTCTTTTTGCATGTCGTGTGAGTCACCTTGTTTATTTATTATGCTCTAATAACTGACTTGGCAATCGTTTAAATTTAAACATGACACGTAGACATTATATTAGTCTTTTTTCTTTTTTCTTTTGTCAATTCAATCCTAATTTTTTTTTGTTCCATTTAGTCCTCTTGCACTGAATCTCAATTGTTATTAAATTACATTCTTAGGTATTTTTTAGACTCGTGTATTTCGCATTTGTTTCTCTTGATTTGCAGGTGTTGGAAAATTTCAGCTCTGAGTAAATTTTATGTTGTCTAAATTTGGCTTCCTCATCCCCGCGTACTTCCGTTTAAACATAATAAATACACGTATCTACAATTATACTTCCGTTTAAACCCTAACCATGTTCTTTGGTTCCTTGGTGTTGTTTGTTCCACATGTCCCTGTGCGCTGTCTGCTTCGCCATCCGGTGTTCGCCATCGCCATCCTCATCCCCATAATCACAAGGTGCGTTACCTCTATATCAATTTAGTATTTCCTTATCGACAGACACCTCAATACTTTCTTGTTCTATTCCCTTCTCTCATTTATGCCCTTTTTCCTTAGGAAAATTCGATGATGCTCCGAGCTTTCAACTACCCAGCTTTTTTAGGGAAACATTCTGTTAAGGCAAACGTATCATCATCATCATCATCACTGTCAATCAATCTTGTGATGTGATGAATTATACTTTTCTTATAGCCATTGCCCAATTCTAAATGAATCTCATTTGGAATATCAAGTTCTCTGATCTTTGTACCTTCATATATCCATCTTACTTGTGTCATTACTCATTTCTTTGTGCCAGGGGGTTTCAGCAAGACGCGCATGTCTGTTGCACTTGATACATCCAGATTTAGTGAGATTACCATGGCTCCTCCAGATCCCATTCTTTGGGTTTCCGAAGCATTTAGAGCAGATACAAATGAAATCAAGCTTAATCTCGGTGTTGGCGCTTATCGAACGGAAGAGCTTCAGCCCTATGTCCTCAATGTTGTCAAGAAAGTAAGTTGGTCTTCTCAGTTCTCATATTGGGTCGTTTAGTATGCATTTTATTTTGTATTCCTACATTTGAGAGTGAATAAGAACTAGGAAACCTTGTAGGTCGAAAGTCTTATGCTGGAACGAGGTGAAAACAAAGAGGTACCCTCAAGGAATTTTATCTTTTTATTTATTTATTTTTTTTATTATTATTTTTCACAGTTGCAAATTGTCTGTTTCTTGGTAATGTAGACTAATATAAGAATGATGCCACATTCTGTAGTATCTACCAATTGAAGGTTTGGCTGCATTTAACAAGGTTACTGCAGAATTGTTATTTGGGGCAAACAATGATGTTATTCAACAACAAAGAGTAAGTGAATTTTCTGTTTGTTGTTTTTTTCTTTTTTAATCTACAGTGGTCTTAATAAGAACCTTAATTGTGATGACTTTATTATCTTCGAACAGGTTGCCACTGCCCAGGGTCTTTCTGGAATCGGGTCGCTGCGGCTCGCTGCAGCACTCATAGAGAGATATTTTCGTGGTTCTAAAGTTCTAACATCGTCACCAGCATGGGGTATTTATGTTTCTCAGAACGCTCTTAAAAATGTCTGGATAAGATGTTGGCATTATTAGATTAACTAATCAATTTTCTCCAGGGAACCACAAAAATATCTTTAATGATGCTAGAGTTCCATGGGCACTTGTTTATCTTTCTGCCATCACTTAATAATTCTTGCTCCTTAAATTAACACTGATTCTTCTCTTCACCAAGTTTAAGTCCCTTCTACTGCTTCTGCCTTTTAAACCTGCAGCAGTATTTGCCTTGACGGCAACAGAGGGGCTTGTTGTAGAACCCTCATCTTTCTCAATGTCTATGGTTCTTGCCAATAAATTGATTAATGCATTCTCAATTTCTACTGTTCTTAGACAGCATAAACTCAGAAAAACCTACCTTGGATTTCTCATATTGCTCAAATCTATTCCAATCTGTATAAGATTTGCTCGCTGGGAAAGTTCATGTATGGATGACTCATTTCTTTTCAGCCTTCGATCCTCTGATCTTAGCCGCCGTGGGCAAAAGTGAATTTGTTGACCATTTTCTACAGGTGTCTTGGCATTTTGCTGCAGAAAGTACATGACAGAACATACGTCCGGGAAAAGATTGACTTGATGTACTTACAAGCTAACATTGCTTTGCCAGTTAATAGGCTTGGTTTGGCAAAAGCCATGGGATTGGTAATCTTTCCTTGTGTAGAGTACAGTTCATTTAAGCTCAGTAACCTATTTTGTTGTGTTGGTTTTAATCAGCCTATTCTATTAAGCTTTTACCCTCATGGCTTGTCTGTATCAATACCTATAGGTTGCAGCTTCCCACCTTCACACTGTTCTTGGTAAGCTGAAAGTAATTCTTGGCTTCTTGCCAATGTTGGGGATAACATCTTCCAAAGGTTAGCTTGGGCTTTATACGTGCTTCATGGTTACTGCAATCCTCTACATTTTATTCGAAATTATGAAGACATTAACATCTCAGGTTGCCATGAAGGGTATATATTAATTATCGATTTAGGATTTTATGATTATGGCTGGAAATTTGTTGGGATAGTCTCTGCAATAGTTTTTTTTATCATTGACTTTTAGGACATGTGGGGAATGGTCATTTTCCATTTTTTGTTTTTATTATTTGAGTGAGTAGAGGATTTGTTTCTTTTGGATGGGTGGGGGGATATGTTGCCATTTATTAATTGGTATAGTTTTTGTTTGATGCTCCTCAAGCATTAACTATTAATTTTGTATCAAATTTTGTGTGGCATGTCTTGCAATTGATGTCTGCAATTAATTCTGTATTTTGTATTACTGTATAGTATAGCATCTATTGAGCTACTATATTCTTGGCAGTATACCATACCATTGGGCCCGGAGTGCATTACCATGTATGGAGATCTGATTGTAGACTGTCGCTATGTGCAGGATTTTGTCATTCTTTTCTGATAGAGCGAAAATGGAAGAATCAGATGGTATTCATGTTGCCTTGGCTCTTATGCATGTTTATGCTGCAAAGTATGGTCCATCAACAGTTATTGAATCCAGAATAGATGCACTTGTGGTATGTTAGAATAATGCATTTTATTATTGACTGGGTATCTTTTTTAATTAATAATTGGTCACTGGAGTGATTGATTCATCCACGAAGGTAAAATTTATGTCTCAACAAAATATCAGGATTTAAATGTGACACAACAAATATAGAACTAACTACCTTGGCCTATTTGTCTGTCCGTCCAACCCCGTGCACCTGCTTTATCAAATCGATCGTTTATCTTTAACTCACTTTTATTCACTTACACTTATTTCTTCTTTTTCCATGGGCAATTATTTACAGATTTTATTATTCCCTCTTTTCATAGATTTAATGTAATACACTTATCAGTATTACGTTCCCTGTACATATATAGTTCTTGCCAGTTGGTAAGTTACATAAGTGTTTTTTTCCCTGTTTGCAATATCCTTTCCAGCTTGTAATTTTTTCCCTATTATTGTGTCTTTGGAGTTTTACGGTTTTATGTAGAAGTTGAAATCTTCTTTAGTTTCTGGAAATTTACCATAGTTGGGGGTTGATACGTGTTTGAACTTTGAACCAATTGTAGGATTTCATTTCGTAGCAGCACCTACCAACTTCAATTTTTCGATTAGTGAGTGATCTAAAACTGTAACTTTTGTGAACTCTTTGTTCAGTTCACCCCGCAGTTATGAATACTGGCTTGAAGAAGATGTATATGTGCGTTGATGATGTTGATCGTAAAGGTATGTTCTGTTCTCTTTTTCAAAGGAAGCAGAAAAGTGGCAAGATATGCAGACTACGCTTTCATAAGATAATTTATTCACAAATAGTCAGTCTTTAGAGAAGTTCCAATCTTCATCCATGCTATAACATTAAGCTCATTTGGTGGAGAAATGTTGATCATATTTCCATGCCATCATTCTGGGAAGCTGTCTTGTAGTTGGTTTATACTATAGCCGTTCGCATAAAAAAAAATATGGAATTAGCTACCTTGACCTATCAAATCAATTGGTTATCTTTAACTCACTTTAATTCACTTACACTTGTTTCTTCTTTTGCTATGGGCAGTTGTACGTGCAAATATGCTGTGCATAGAACAGCGCATTTTCCTAGTATATAAGAGAAGCCATCAAAATTTTTCCAAGGTGAATTTCATTTTCATCCGTTGGATCACAAATACAATTGAAATTGTGACCGTGGGATTAAGATCCAATTTGCACACTATAGGGTCGGGTTTTATCCGAAGTGTCAATTATCTCTTTTTCTAGAATCCTCGTTCGTCTGATACACCCACCGTTCTCCTTTCCCCATCTCTGCCATGTCTTCCATCGCAAATTCCCAGATTCCCAGCTCCACCGTCCGCCGCTCTTGCCTCAGATCGGAGGCCCCTGGTAAGTTTATCTTCATCTCCTTTCATCCTTTTAGTCTTTATAGGGTTCTTTTTAGATTTAGGTTTGTGTGGAGCAGCCGCGGTGGTGTCGATCGGGCGATGCTCCCTCTCTCCCGTCACCCACCGCCGCCGGCTTACCCTCTCCCGCAGCCTCTCTCTCTAATGCCGCCCCTTCCATCTCTCTGTCTCGCCTCTCACGCACCACCACCATTCGCGCTGCCCCCCTCTGCTCTGCCCAAAGCACTGCCGCCGACCTCGCCCTCTCTTCCGCCCCTCGCAGTGCCGCCGCCGTACTCTTCCCTCCATCGCCGCCTGCCCGTGGCACCAGCGGCGCCTCTCTGTTGTCTCTCTCTCCTGCTCGCTGCCACCCGCCGCCGTACACCACCATTGTTGAGCTGCCGCCGCCGCTAGGGTTCTTCAACCCATTTGAGTGCTTGATGAATCAGGTTTAATCTCTTACATTCAATACTTTGTTGTGTGAAAAAATTGGTGGAACTCTGGTAGTAGCACGTCTTTTGCATTTATTCCAATCCAGCCTTCTCTGCATAGTCTGATTTACTAATTCCATTGAATCTGTTACTGAATATTTGCTGCAGTAGGGTTGGTAATTTGGGATTGCTCATTCCTGTGATCTTCTAATTTCAGTAAGCATTTTTCGCTGTTTTCTTGCTCAACTTTGTGTTTTCTGATTGATGTAGAGGATACCTAACAAGAGAGAATGTGCAAGTAGAATTCGAGGTAAGCTTAACATGTTTGCATTCTTTTGAAGCAGCTTCGTATATGCAAATTGATTTAGTGTTGGAATTGATTTAGTGTTGAAATTGATTTAGTGTTAGAATTCTTGTCCCCGGCGCTGCGAAGCAGCTTGCTGTTGGCCGATGCCGGCCCGCGATGCCGTGTTGCCCCCAGCACAGCGTGGCGCCGCCCCAATTTTCCCGGTCAGTTACTTATATGACCTCATATTTCCCGGTCATTATACCAATTTTCTTGAAAGAATGACTTCCTGGGAACAAGGAAGTTTATGTTTAGGGTAATTCTGTATGTGTCCATATATGTTGACTTCGTTGGTAGTGGTACTGATTATATATGCACTTTGTTAGATTAAGATGACCCAAATGATGTTGAAGTAATGATATGGAAGCAAAAGTGAGATATATGTTGTGGATGAAGGTGCAGAGAAAGCGAGATCTATGTTGAGTCCATGAAATGAACATCCAATGGCAATCCGTGACCCGAAGCTAAAATCCTAAATAGAAAACGAGTTCATATAAAATCTGATGGAACAATTTAAGGATGCAACCTACGTATTAATGGAGAGTAGTAATAGGATAATGATGAATGCATAAAATAAAATTCAAGGGGAGAGAGGGAAAAGGTTGTTCAGTGGCATAACTATGGTAGAAGCCTGACGAATGTGAAGATTACCTAAAGACTTGGACATTTAGATTAGAGAAGAAGTAATGATTACTTGAAAGTGTGAATCAAGGATCCACAGCCTGGGTCGATAGTGAAAGAAATGCACACTGCACAACCTGGGCCCTGGTGCCTGAGAAAAGCCTCATACTTGAGAAATCATCACCGAAGATGTAGGATCATGTGCAGTCTGAGAAAGCCCCAAAAATCCATGGACATCACTAAACACACTGGAGGCGGAGGGAGGCATAGCTAGATCTGTGGACATAAGGAAATAGTGATGGCACCATTTATTGGGTTAGGGTTTTAGTGGCTAGAATACTATGTGAATTGCAGGAAATATTCTCTGTTCTCTCAATTTATAGAATGTAGTTACAATATATATATATATATATATATATATATATATATATATATATATATATATAAACAAAACGCATATATGCTCTAATTTTAATATTGTTCAACAAATAGTTCTTTCTGGATTCGTGTGTTTTATAGTCTGGAAGCATCAATCATTTCCATTCATTCCTGGTCTTTTGATACCTTTATTAACTTTGATATTTTTAATGTTAGTGTTTTGACTCCGTACTATACGGAAGAGGTTCTCTTCTCATTACCTGATCTAGAAGAGCCAAATGAAGATGGTGTTTCCATTCTCTTTTATTTGCAGAAAATTTTCCCAGGTTTGTACTTTGAGGTATATAGACCAAGCAATATTTCTATTTTCTACAAACCTTATATGTGAAAATCGTGCAATCGTGCAGACGAATGGAACAATTTTTTGGAGCGCGTTGATTGTCAAAGTGAAGATGGCCTTTGAGAATCTGATGAACTAGAAGAGCAACTACGCCTTTGGGCATCATATAGGGGCCAGACATTAACAAGAACTGGTATGAACACAACTGGCTTCATGTTTTTCGTCTCTCCTTTTGATTTTCCTTTTCGCTGTTTTCCTGAGGGTAGGTTTGGGGTTCATTGGGTAGATGCTTTGATAGAAGTACCGAGATGTTTTTAGTTTATTTCATTCATTGACTTAAAATTGCCAGCAGTTCAATTGTTTCTTCTTTGAGATAAACAATACCTACGAATACCCTCACTCACTGCTTTGATATAGCACTTACTTAATCAACCGATAAATGTGTCAGGTATGTAAAACGAATTTGGATACATCATGGGCTAAGCTGTCAGCCTGTTTTATCTTTGATCTATGGAATGGGTTCTCATGTAGTTCTGTCAATTTATTCATGTGTTTCATTGTCACTTATATAATTAAAACGAAGACTAAAATTCTAGGACGCCATGAAAACCCTAGCCGCCGCCCCCTGATCCTTCCCGGCGATGGCTTCCTCTCCGGCGCCCCACACTGCTAACCCTTTCGTCTCCATCTCCCGCTCCCGTTCATACACTCCAGGTGATCTCTCTCGACTATGTGAAGCCTTCCCCTGGGTGGAGAGCTTCATTCGGCAGCCTCAAGCCGCATCTGCCGCTGCTTCTAAGCATGACTCCGTTGCTTCCCCTTCGGCCTTATTAATCCGTTCTGCTTCTCCTGGTGAGCGGAATCACGATGCCCTAGCATGCACCCTTGCGCCGCTGGCGTGGACCCTAACAATCGCTCGCCTCCAAGGGTTCCCACTTATGCGGATACCCTCAAACAGGATCCTGGACAGCATGAAACGGGCATGCTAAAGGAATTTCGTGCGGCCTTACGTGAAGGAGGTGTATGCCCTCCGGTGGCGCGGCCGCCAGACCGATCAGGTGATATCGTTTCTATTACCTAGGAAAAACAATTCATTGATGAAAGAATCAAACTTTTTTCCCATTTTGTGATTATTAGGGTTCTTTTTAATCAAGGCCAGCAACCTTTGTCGCACATTGCTCTGGAAACGCAGCTTAGCAAGCTGTGGGGCATCTCGTTGTTTATTATACCGCTTGGTAGAGGCTATTATAATGTTCTCGTTGATGATGACGCCTTGCGCGAGGAACTGCTACAGACGAAATTTTATAATTTCAATCATGGTCGCATCAAAGTCCAACCATGGATCCCTAACTTTAACCCATACAAGGTGAAGTCTTCGCTCGCTTCTGTATGGGTTCGGATATATGAACTCCCCTTTGAACTGTGGCACAAACTCATTATTAAAAATATAGCCCAGATTGTCGGTAGTGTGATCAAAATTGATGAGCGCGCCTTAGATGGATCGCTTGGTCATTTTATTCGTGTCTTGGTGGAAGTGGACGTCTTGGATAAGCTGCCACATACGATCAAACTGGATCTCCCGGACTCCTATATTCACGTATCGCTTTCCTATGAGAACGTCCCAGTCTTCTGCACTTCGTGTCGCACCATGGGTCATTTGCCGCAAGATTGCAAGAAAAGGAAGACAAAGGTCAAGCGAGCTTCTTCCAAGGATGGGACTGGCGAGCAGGATCAGGATTTTGCTGCACCAAAGCGTGCTTGGAAGCCAAGGAACAATGTGCAGCCTTCCAACGCGACTTATGATCAGCTCTCTCCTAACCCCTTTGTGGTCCTGCAGGAGGATGGGGATGGTGTTTCCGCTGATCAGGACGCGGATCAGGCTGGCGACACTCATGTATGTGATGATGATATTGCCTCCGACACGGCTGGCGCCAATCTGCAGTTGGCTCTTTACAATGACAAAGCCTCGGACTCGAACTTTGTGGCGGATTCACATTCAGACACCGCTGCTCCAGTTCCTCGTGATATCCTTCCTTCCAATCAACTTGTTCCCTTTAGCAGGGATAAAGACGGCAAGGGAGCTGATGATACTCACCCCTCTTTTCGTCCTGGGGGACTGGTGACTCGATCCAGAGGCCAACATCTCCATATTATTAATCCCACTACTGAGGCCAGTCAACTCATGCACATTGCTGCGGCTAAGCAATGGGATGATGTGCCGCCTAAGCTTGGCAAGGGCCGGCGTAAAAAATGAGAGTCCTTTTCTGGAATATCCGTGGGATTGGAAATCACCCATCCCAGATTGCGCTTAAAGAATTGTGCTTCAAACAACAACCTTATTGGGTCGCTCTGGCGGAGCCCAAAATCATGCTCTCGGACATTAAAGATTTCTACTGGCAAAGCATTTCTATGAATCTCGCTGGCATGAACGCTCGTGCGAATAAACGCCCTAATATTTGGGTTTTCTATAATGCGCTTTACATCTCCAAGGTCCGGCAGGTATTCTCATCTGAACAAATTCTCATCTTTGATTTTGAATTCCACAACATTGAATACCGATTTGGTTTTGTTCACGCTCATAATGACTATTCTGTCCGCATGGCTCTCTGGACGGACATCGCTTCTCATATGCATGACAACATGATGGTTATGGGGGATTTCAATACAACGTTGGGTGCGCATGAGTGCCTAAATTCATCTGGCAGCGATCAGAGAGGCTCGGCAGATCTCCTGGAGTTCTTGAACACTACCAACCTCAATGATATTGATCTCACTGGTCACAGGTTCACTTGGTATAAAAGGTCTCGCGCTTGCAACATCATAGCTTCCCGCATTGACAGAGCTTTTGTGTCCGACAGGTTGATGGACCTCTGGGACAATGTTTCCCTTTCTTCTCTTGCCAGGCATAATTCGGATCACACTCCCATTTTTTTGAAATGCAGCTCTAGCGTCTCCTCCCCCAAGCCGTTTCGATTTCAATCAATGTGGCTTGCAGATACCAGCTTTTTCCTCATGGCGGAGACCTCCTGGCACGATCATGTTCCGGGTGACAACCCTATCATTACATTCGCGGCCAAGCTTAAACGTTTGAAAGTTGCCATAAGGAATTGGAACTCGGCCTCTTTTGGGAACATTTTCGAGGAGGTTGATTCTGCGTTACTTCAGCTTCAACAAATCCAGCTTCGGTTGGACAACGAAGGCGATAGTGATTTAATTTTTTGTGAGGAGGTGGACGCCCTCATTCACCTCAACAATAAATTGCGGGCGAAATATGAGTTCTTCTCCCAAAAGAATCGGGCTTCCTGGTTGCAAGATGGGGATCGCAACACGGCTTTCTTCCATAAAAATCATAAACGGAAGCGCTCCAAATTCGCCATTTCTTCCATGGTCATTGGTGATGCTTTAACTGAGAATGCAGATGATATTGCGAGTCATGTTATTGATTATTATAGGAATTTATTCCAGGCTCCTGCGGATACTCCGGACTTCTCTGCCTTGGATTTTATTGCTCCGGTTATTACGGGTGAGGAGAATTTGATGCTCATTCAGACGCCTGGTGAGGACGAAATTCACAAAGCGGTGATGGATCTCTCGGCCGATAGCTCACCTGGTCCGAATGGTTTTGGAGGGCATTTTTATCATAAGTGCTGGTATTTTATCCGCTCTGAGCTCTGCAAGGCAGTTCAACATTTCTTCATTCATGAGCATATGCCAAGGGGTATTAACAACAATTTTATCGTGCTTATTCCCAAAAAAGAAGGGGCTGCCCGGGTCGAAGATTACAGACCGATCAACCTCTGCAACTTTCTGTTTAAAATCGTTACTCGGATTCTTTCGGATAGGCTCGGCCCTCTCCTTGGCCGGCACCTTAGTCCATTGCAATTCGGATTTATTCCAGGGCGTAATATTCACCATTGCATATCTATTGCGTCTGAATGTTTTAACAGTTTGGGCAGCTCTAAAAAGGGGGGGAATCGCTCTCAAAATTGATATCACAAAAGCTTTCGACACGGTGCGTTAGGATTTTCTTTTGGAGGTCGCGCATCGATTGGGATTCAGTGTTAAGTTCCTCGTTTTGGTCCGCTCAATACTCTCTTCGGCCAAGGTTTCGGTGCTTATTAATGGTACACCTCAAGGGTTCTTCTCATGTGGCCGTGGGGTTCGCCAAGGTGATCCCTTGTCTCCTCTTCTCTTTTGTATGGCCGAGGAAGTACTTGGATTATGGATTCAGCGCCGAATTTTAAGTGGGGAAATCCAGCTTGCCTCCGCCAGTAGAGCGTGTCAGCTTCCGCCCTTCCTATTCTATGCCGATGATATTGTTTTCTTTTGCAAAGGCGACAACCGGTCTATTTACAACATTCACGACGTGCTTGCTAGATATGCAGCAGTTTCTGGGCAATTTCATAATCCTAGCAAGTCCAGAATTTACTTTGGCAAATATGTGAATCCCAGTCTTAAGCGGCGCGTCCTTGCCGATCACAGCATTCCGCCTGGGCATTTACCATTTAAGTATCTTGGTTGCCCTATTTTTATTGGTTCGTCGAAAAGTCAGTATTTTCGGGAGTACAATGATTCGATCCTCCAAAAATTTAGCCGCTGGAAGGGCAGTGCTCTTTCCATGGCAGGGCGTATTTGTTTGGTTAATCATGTGATCATTGCATCCACAGTGCACTCGATGATGATTTATAGATGGCCTCGTTCTCACATCCAACGTATTGAAGCTGCGTGCCGAAACTTCATTTGGTCTGGGGATATCAATAAGATTCACCATTTTACTGTAGGCTGGAAGCGGATTTGCTGCCCCACTACGGAAGGGGGGCTTGGTATTCGATCGCTACGCACAGCAAATGAGGCCTATCTCATGAAGCTGGCTTGGGACATCCTCCAGGATCATCCTTCGCTTGGATTTCTGAAGGGCAGATGGTTCCTTAACGGGGCACCTCGGAACACTTATCTTTCATCCTCTATCCGCTCCCCCTGCCTCGACCATGCCAGGCGACTGCTTGATGAAGAGGCCTGGATTGTTGGAGCGCAGTCTAAAGTTCGCTTCTGGTTAGATAATTGGGCGGGATGCATCATTGCGGATGTGGTGGACATCCCAGCGGACCTAAGGGAGTGTTTTGATCAACCAATTAGTGAGTATTTTATTAATGGCGAATGGCATTTCACGGCGAATTTTGTAGGCAATTTTCCTAATCTTATTCATGCTATTCTGGGAGTTCGTATTCCAGTTAGTGCGGCAGACCGAAGAGTTTGGACTAAGACCACTCATGGGAATATTACCTCTCAGATTGCGTATCGACACATACGGCCATCATTCCCAGAGACCTCCTGGGTGTCGTGGATATGGGCGGATTTCATCCCAAGACGCCGCTCTATTGTGGCATGGAAAGCCATCAGGGGCGTATTACTTACTGGGGAGGTCCTCCAGTCCAAAGGCATCAAGGGCCCTTCTCTTTGCTATCTGTGCCGAGTTGCTGGAGAAAGCCTGGAGCATCTTTTTCTTCATTGCAAAATTTCTTCCGCTGTCCTCACCCATTTTATTCATGCTTTTGGATTTCGAAAGAAACTTCATATGGAAGATGGCTTCTCTGGTTTCTTGCTGCAGTGCTTTAACATTAAGGCCAGTAAACAAGTTCATTCGCTTTGGAGATTGTTTGTCGTCTCTTATGTCTGGATAGTATGGACTACTCGCAATGAAGTCATCCATGACGGACGTTATTCCCATGGCCGTTCCAGCACCATCCGCATTTCCCATCTCGTCGCTGCTATCATGGCATTGATGAAGGAGGCGGATCACTTCAAGCTTGGCAGTATGCACAACTCATTAGACGATCTTCATGTTATTAAATTCTTCGATCTCCGCGTCTCTGTCAGGACAGCCCCTGCAATCACTAGAGTGCGCTGGTATCCTCCTCTTCCGGGCTGGATTAAGTGTAACGTGGACGGTTATGCCTCGGGTTCTCCTGGTGACATTTCAGGTGGTGGCATTTTTCGCAATCACAGAGGCTTGGCACAGAGATGCTTCTCGGCTGGCCATGGTCGGGGCTGTGCTTTTGAGGCCGAGCTGGCTACAGCTTGCATTGCTATTGAACTCTCTCATGCAAAGGGCTGGTCTAACCTTTGGGTGGAGACGGACTCGACATATGTTGTGCACGCATTCACTCATCCTCACCCGGACATCCCCTGGCGGTTTTATGGGCGTTGGAAAGTGGCGAAAGATGTCTCAGAGAATATGAACTTTCGTCCACATTTTCCGGGAAGGGAACGCCGTAGCAGATGCTCTCTCCTCCATTGGTGGCGACTTCACTTGGTACAACGCCACTCCTCCACACCTGCTCAAGTTACTGTTCCAGGATATGCACTTTGATCACTACAGATTTCGTTAGGTTTTTCTTTGTGCTTGTTTCCGGTAGTTTTTATCTCCTCTTCTGCTTGGTACTCTTTTTCCCTTTCATGGGTTTTTCCCACTGGGTTTTTCCATGAAAGGGTTTTAATGAGGCCGGCGGGGAGATCTTAGGGTTCTTACCCGGCTACCTTTTCGGCCTGTCACTGGCCTTCTTTTTCCACCGTGTATTTTGGTGGCTTGCCTCCTGTGGCTTCTTTGCTCTCTTCGACCTGTTTGTGTTTTTCTTCTTTTCCTATATATATATCATCGCTTATTGGTTATATAATTAAAACGAAGTTCCTCAATATTATGCTCGTGCTGAAAATATATTTGGTACTCATGCATCATTTATCTAAAATCTTGATAGTGAGAGGAATGATGTATTACCGCGAAGCACTAAAACTTCAAGCCTTCCTAGATATGGCTAAGGATGAAGGTATTTCTTTTTGTTCTCGTCTCTCTGGAATGAATGCACCGAGCAAACACTAGGTCGACTGGCTGCTTATTCTCTTATGTAAATTCATGTTAAACAGATTTAATGGAAGGCTATAAGGCCATTGAGTTGAATGAGGATCAAATGGAGGGAGAAAGGTCACTATGGGCACAATGTCAAGCAGTTTCAGATATGAAATTCACATATGTTGTATCATGTCAGTCATATGGTATTCATAAATGATCTGGAGATCAACGTGCGAGACTAATGACAACGTAAGAGTTGTATAGATTATAGCTTTGCAGCTGTTACCACTTACCAGGTAATGTCATTATCTCATGATTCAAATCTTTAAGCAGGTATCCATCACTTCGAGTAGCTTATATTGATGAGATCGAAGAACCAATTAAAGACAAGTCCAAGAGGATTAATGATAAGGTTTACTATTCTACTTTTGTGAAGGCTGCTTTGCCGAAAAATTCTTCAGAACCAGGACAGAATCTGGACCAGGTAATGTCATTATCTCATGATTCAAATCTTTAAGCAGGTATCCATCACTTCGAGTAGCTTATATTGATGAGATCGAAGAACCAATTAAAGACAAGTCCAAGAGGATTAATGATAAGGTTTACTATTCTACTTTTGTGAAGGCTGCTTTGCCGAAAAATTCTTCAGAACCAGGACAGAATCTGGACCAGGTAAAAGGGCATCTAATTATTTAAGGGAAATGTGGCTACGCAAAACTATGTGTATGATTGTGATTGATCTTCAGGTTCATGTTACTGCTTTCCTTATTCTTATAACTTCTGTTGCATGTTTATTTCTCTCTTTTTAACCTTTGTTTATAATAAACATGTTTTATTTGTGTACTAAGGCACAAGCTTGATGCAACAATGACACTTTCTCATGTAGGAGTTATGCAAAGTATTTTACGTCGAGAATATTTTACTTTTATTGGCTGCCTCCCTATATGATATGACAGTTACTTTATGCACCCCTATCTTCAGTGGGATTTGAACTTTTCTTTTATCTAATTTTTATTGGGTTTGGTCAATTGGTTTGATGATGTTCCTGGAATTTAGGAACTCAATGGTGTCTGATTTGGAAAATCACAAAGAAGAGAAGTTTGAAATAGATCTTATGGTGAGTAGAAAGTCATTTCCAACACTTTATGCTATTAGTGGTCGAAGGTAATATTGGATCTTATTGCTTGAGTTATATTTCAGGCTCCGCCACCGGTGGCAAGATCCTCCCCGAGAGGGAAAGCATGGTAGAGTCAAGGATAGTTGTCGGGGATCAAAAGCCAGTTCTGTCCAATGTTGATTCTGTAAGCAGATTACGTTGAAATAATTTTAGTGATGGTTTTTGGATTGAAATAGGAGGTGGTGACTCTGAATAGAATGATTCAACCAGATACAACAAGAGATTCAAGCACTACAGCCCACCCTCGGCTGCTCCACGACTTTCCACATCTACTTTCCTCCATCTCCTTTGTCGTCTCACAAATTCCTAGTAACTCCAATCGCCCAACATTAGTTTCTTATTTCTCCCAAATAAATGTAATTGCAGAATTTAATTGATTTCAGTCCTATGTTGAAGAGCACTAATCAGCTTCACCTTTTTTTTAAATTCGATTCTTACATTTCTTCAACGTATGGATATCGTAAAGTAGACTATGTTTTTACGTAATGGCAATAGGGCGATGTAGCGTCCTGGAAATATTGGTTTCATTGATAGTTGGTGTTGCTATTTTTGTTTAATTTTCTGATCTCTTGAAATGTTTATGCAACTGGGATTGTGCAAATGGGAATTCTTGTTGAATAATTCTTGAAACTTATATTGATGTTCTTGCTGGACAACTTGTGGCATTATATAATTCTCTACCTTTATAACTTCAATTAATTCTTCTGTATAGGCGCTATATTGGCTTTCTGGATTTAGTTGCACTGATGAGAATTTTATAATCAAATCCAGTGCACAGCGGGCTGCTTCCAGCTTGGGTGTTGCACTGATTGCCCCAGATACTTCTCCAAGTGGGCTCTTTTGAAGTCCCAATTTTTTGTATTACATTGCTCTACTTTTATGGTTTTTTGCATACTGCGGCGAAGATAATTCAGTCGCTGCTATAGGTTTTCTTCATGCGATTGATTCATCTTTTATTGGAGGAGGGTTGAATATTGAAGGAGAGTCAGACAGCTGGGATTTTGGCGTAGGTTTATTCACTTTACAAAATTTGCTCAATGTGTTTCAAATTCACTTTTGTTTTCTAAATTCATTGAGGAATGAATTTGACTTCAGCTTAATGTATTCTTGAATCTTAAGCAAGCTGATTAACTCTCAGTGAATCGCTGAAAGCGTGGTCTTTCTTGTACCTACTTTCCTTTTTAAAAAATAATCAAAATACTCTATTGAATATTGCTTAGTATGAATTTTGTATATTTTCCTCTTTAAATCTGTGAGATATCAGCTGCCTGGTAATCAGATTAGGTCCATAATCGCCTTGTTTTCCAATTTCTCTCATAGGTTCTGGGTTTTATCTCAATGCGACACATGATAAGTGGAAGAACTGGTGTATGTATGACTATGTTCTGAAGAAATTGCCTGCAGTTCTTCAGGAAAACTTTCCACAGCTTGATACATCTCGAGCATCTATATCTGGTCATTCGATGGGCTTGGTAGTAAGTTTGAGCAGTGTTGTTTTTCCCCTTGTAATTTTAAGAGGCCTCGGAGGCTGATTTTGGGGAGGAGCTGTCACTAAAACATAGTGTTGATGCTTGATAGTTTTGATCTAGGGATTTGAGTAACTTAATGCTTGTTATAAAGCCGCCACTATGGGATAAAGAGAATCATTTCTTTTGTGAATGATATGGCTTTTGCCCTAAATGTTCTTATCCGGATTCTGGTACTAAGGAAATGTTTACTGCATTTTTTTATATGATTATGGAATTTGCTCGGGCAGGGATGCTTATGGGTTTGCTGTGAGACCTCAACACTTGCAAAGATAACGGGAGTATGCAAATATATACAAGGTTATGCTCAGCTCCATAAAACTATAAGATTTGAAAGAAAAATATGTCTACATGGCCATTTCTTTTTCTTCCTGTTCTCTTTTGAAAATACTAAACATGATTTTGTCTGATGGCTTTTAGGAAGAAGAGGAGGAGAGGTCAGATAGGTGGAAGTCCTTCCTAGAAAAGCAATGTGAAACTGCTCAATTGGATGAGCTCGGGTCATCAAATAATGGTAATGTGATAAATGTCTCGAAACCTGAAAGTTCAAGCAAATCAAATAAGGTGGTACCTTCTACAACAGAAACTAAAATTCACCAAGTTCAGATATGGAAAGAAATCAGATTGCCTCTGTAATACCCGTGAAATCAGTCACTCATAAATAAATAAATAAACACATAAATAAATAAATAAATAAATAAATAAAACAAAAATAAAAAGAGAAATGGAATCTAATTCCAAAGATTAAAAAGGAATTTAAATACCACGAACCCGTGAAGTCAAAAATTGTAATACCCTATATTACTCTAGATATATTTTAAATTAATTTATTTATAAATATTAATACTATTTCAGTACTTGTGTAATTATTAGATGCATAGTAATTTATTAACACACATATATATACATATAATTGTAATATCATCTTATATAATAATAATATAATTAAAATAATAATAATAGTAGTAGTAATAATAATAACCACAATAAAATAATGTGTATATGGTAATCAAAACAAGATTTAGTCTATCTTTAGATATTGGCAAGATTTAGCCTATCTTTAGTATATTGTTATAACCTTCAATGATAGCAAAATATTTGGAAATCAAATCTTGGATCCTAAGGCTCTAAATAACCGCCATTTACTTCTTTTTAAATTTAATCTTTTTCATCTTCCTAATTTGTTATTCATATCAATTCTACATACACACAAAAAAAAAAATCTACGTACAAAAGAAAAAAGAAAGCGAAGAAGAAAAAAAAATACATCTTCCTCCACCTTCAAAATTCAAAGAAAACCCTAGATCTAGATCTTTGGAGACAAGAAGTTGAGAAGGATGACGTTTTCCAGGCGAGTTCAAGAGTTCCCGGGCATAGGAGGACTGTGGAAAGGAGAACGAAGGATCTCGGGAGACAAACGGTGAACGCAGAGGCTGTTGTCATCAAAATCGACGAGCCGGAACGTCCATAGATCGGTAAGTTAATACTTACATGGTTTTGGGGGTAATTAAAACACGAAACCTAAAAGGTTGAATCGAATCTTGCGTAAATCTGTCATTGAATGTTTTCTACCGGCGCAACAGTTTTGACGAATTTTTCCGAACCTTAAAACCACTTCAAACGGAAAAACTTAAAACACGAAAAACGTTCCTAAGGTGTAGATCTATCTACTGTAAAATTTTCAGAATTTTTAGAGATGATTTGATATGTCAAAACCAACCGAAACCGAACTGCTTGAAACTAGATCTTGAAATTCTTGACAGAACTTAGGTCCGATCTTGATCACGTTTTTGACATAGGTTCCAGACCGATTTAGATCTTTGGCCGAACAAGAAAATTTTAGATAAATGTCTTAAGATGATCTCTGTAAAATTTCATTAAATTTGGAGTTGATTTGCTATGTTAGATCTTGATAATATTGAACTGCTGTATACGAATTTCGGACTGATTTAGGTTATGACGAAAATTGATGATTTTGACCTATTTCGGTAACTCGGATTGGAAAAGTTAAAACACAAAAGTTGTTCATCTCGATATTTCTGAGTCAGTGGTGAAATTTCAGAATTTTTGGAATTAAACTCGATTTTTACTGAATTTTAGAGTAAACTGTGGTTGACCGAGTCAAATCTTGAAATATTGTTGAAACGATGAAACTAGCCTTTAAGGTTTAAACGAGTAGAAGACTCTTTGAAATAATTATATGAAATCTGGAAATTTAGGAAATCCCCTTTACGAACTTGATCGTTAAAATTAGGGGGTGAGTGCTCTGCAGGGTGCCCTCCTAACGATTCACTTCGTGCCTATATGGACGATGGTGACCCCGCGCGAAATATTTGAGATATGTTGCCAAAACGGCATGAGATATATGGCCTACACTCTCTTGAATATCCTTATGGGTTTCTCGAGGCTCCGGAGTGGTACTGAGTATGGCAGATACGGCTGCGGCCGCCGGTTTCCGGCTAAATTGACGAGATTGCGATGCAATCGTGAAATACTTGCTATATTATTCTTGGGAGTAATTGGGATAGTTAAATCTTAATAATTGTTGTTCTTTAAATTTTTAAATGCTTTATTTAAATTAATTATGGCTTCATTTAAATTATTTATGAATATTATCATGCTTTATGTAAATATTAAATTAATGGCTTTTAAACCCTACGATCATGCATGTGTTAACTTACTCAGCAAGTTGTGCTGACCAAACCATTTATTTTCCCTTTTTCCTTACAGAGTACGTGGAATGATCATGAGCACGTTCATTTTGGGGGAACCATATTTTTGGCAAACTTTATTATTTAAATTCTTGCATTAGACAATAGAATAAACGGGCTTGTTTAACCCGTGTTTTGACCATGTTGGTCGTATTTATATTTCCGATGCAATATTATACTTAAATATTTTTTCCGCTGCGCTATGATATTATTATTTTTCGAGATTATATTGTATGGGCTGTTTGCAAATGTTTTCAAAGCTTTTAAATACTGAAATACCTAGCCTTGCATCTCTTTAGTAAGCCGGAGAAACCGTGTCTTACTAGGGAGGTGTGGCGGTGACATCCCGACCTGGGTGACCAAAAACCGGGGTGTTACAGTCTCTCAGTGGAATAAAGGATATGATGAGTTCCCGCGTAAGAAAAAAGGGTTGTTCATATTAAAAATGAGCCAGAAGGTAGTGCGAGAAAGCCACTTCCATCAATTGAAGAGGCTAGACCTGCAGAAGGATCATCTAAAGAAGATTCTGAAGAAGAATTTTATGATTTGGAGAGATCGGAATCAGACACTCTTCAAGACATCCCATCAACTGATGCCATTTCAGGAGTTGTTGACAATGCTACTCATCCAGGAGATATACCTCCTTGGAAAGATGAGCTGGAATCTCTTGTTCGAGGTGGGGTTCCAATGGCATTAAAGGGTGAGGTAAATTACACATCATTGGATTAGCTCGTGCCTTTTTTCACTTGAAATTGCAGTTTTGTCAAGCATTTGTGGTGTTAAAGAACCTTACACATTTTATTGGATTAACTATTAACAATTTCATCTCACATTTATTGTTTCAAATGAATCTACAGCTCTGGAAAGCATTTGCTGGTGTGAGAGCACGCCGAGTTGAGAACTACTATGACAGTTTACTTGGTTCAGATGCTAAGATAGAAAGGAATCAAGGGATGAAGCTAGAGTGTTTAGGTGTACCTGAGAAATGGAAAATCCAGATCGAGAAGGTTGTTTGTTCTTTATTCAAGTTACTTTTACCTTCCAATCTATACTATAACAGTGCTCTTGAATATCCTACTTTATCGCTTCTGACAGGATTTACCACGAACTTTTCCTGGTCATCCTGCTTTGGATGGCAGAGATGCTTTGAGACGCATACTTACTGCTTATGCCCGACACAATCTCTCAGTTGGTTATTGCCAGGTCTGTTCTGGTTCAAATAGATTGTTTTACATGAGAACTTTATGTTACCTATGTTGTTGTATTTGGGTTTGACTGTTTATTTCGTCCATTTTAAAGTGACTTTGTAGCTTCATTCTATATTAAGATTCACTCATAATCCTTGTTCTCTCTTTCTGCAAGTGTAGAAGCATAAACTATTCTGTATATTTCTTTCTGAGAATGTTCCCTTGTATGAAATTTGTTCTTTTTTTCCTGCTTGATGCAGGCAATGAATTTCTTTGCGGGGTTGTTACTACTTCTAATGTCAGAGGAGAATGCATTTTGGTAGGTTGAAATATTCAAATATATTTTGCATCATATAAAGGTGATTTTTATATTTTGCATCATATAAAGCTCGAAAATTTAGTGGTGCATGAATGAAACCCTTGAAGGAACTGGGATTTATGCACTGTCATTTTATCGGCCGATGGTTTTTGCTGTTCTTTTAGAACATTGATGAGGCCAGGGTGGAGGTTTGCATTTTTGTGAAATGATATGGGGATTTGGAAATTCCCAAGATTTCGTTTTTCCATATTGTTGAGTGGCTCAACATTTTCCTTTTCTGCTAGGTTCCTTTGTTTACAAATCTTTGATGTTTTGAATTTATAAGCACACTGGCACCTTGTAGGTTGATCTCTGTGTTTAGGATTTAAATTAGATGATGATGTGTTTTCTGCTACTGCTAGATGCCCTTTTCTCATTCTTTTTTTCTTTTTTTTTTTAATGACTGAAGCAGATATTGGTAGAGGTTATTGACAGTGAGGCTGAAGTGGTATAGGTTCCATCCAGGAGAATGGTTCTGTACAAAACGGAACCCTAGCTGCCGTGTCTTTACATTCAGGTTTCCCAACTCCTGGGGGTATATTTGCAAACAAGAATTCATCAACAAATGGCAGTTCAGACTCTCAATTGCAAAATCTAAATATGGATAGGACCTGTGGATCAAGTGGTGTCAATACAAGGGGGTCTTCATATGGTCTCACTGGACTGTTAAATCTTGGAAACACATTTTTTTGTGAATAGTGCAATACAGTGCCTTGTTCATACACCTGAATTTGCTTGGTATTTTCGTGATGATTTTCATCAAGAAATAAATCGACAGAATCCCTTGGGCATGGTGGTAAGAACTGTTGTAGATTTTTGTAGTCTACCAGAACTGCAATTGTTGGGGGATCACCATTGGCGGTTTCTGATTTGCACCTGTTCTGATCTATCTGCTCATCTACCTATCTCATCGGATTCTGATTTGCACTGGTAGTGAACTTGCGGTTTCTGATTTGCAAAGATGTTTATATAGGTGTTTCAAAGTGGGGGATCACCATTGGCGGTTTCTGATTTGCACGTGTACTTATCTATCTGCTCATCTACTTATCTTCTCTTTACTTGAATGAATTGTAACACTTATATAGGTCTTCTAAACAGGGCATTTAGGGTGATTCAAATCTATGGTGGTTGTAACACTCATATCAGGTCTAGGTGTTTCTTGACTTCCTCGAGAGGGCAGATGTATGGTGCTCCTACTGTAAAGCAATTGTTCATCTTTAGGATTGTGTTCTTACTTCATACTGTATATCTTTTTTTTTTCAGTACAATGTTGGCATATTTTAATTCCCCTGATTTTCCTTCTGGGCAGGCGACCAATGAGCTAATTGAAGAACCTATTCTGGAAGCTGATGCAAAAGGTGCCAAAATTCTAGGCCTTGGCCTGCTGAACCATGCAAGTGTTAATCATTATATACAGATATTGACTTCTCAATATGAAGAATCTTATTTCTTTCTTTAATAATTGGCATTGTAATCTTGCAGGGTGAGGAACTTAACAGAAGAGGAGCACGTTATATTCAAAGGCATCCTAAGCTAAACATCAAAGTAGTAGAAGGAAGTAATCTGGCAGTTGGTGTTGTCCTCAACAGCATCCCCAAAGGTACAAGGGAAGTCCTATTCTGAGGCGCCCTCTCCAAAATTGCTTTTGCCATTGTTTCTGCTCTGTTCCATCGAGGCATTCAGGTCTCTGTAAAAAATGTTGGGAATCATCTTTGAGGCCTTTTATGATCACTCGTATGTCCTAATAAAAAATTGATTCGCAGGAAGGTCTCGAGATTGAACCTGGTTTTGAATCTTCTCGTGTTTTGAATCTGGTTTTGAAGCTTCCATCAATTGAACCTGGTTTTGAATCTTCCTGTGTGCCGCCTCTGCCCTCCGTTTGAAGGAAGGTCTCGAGATTCGCAGGCTCCCTAAGGTATGATTTCTCCGTTCCTAAGTTGCTTCCTTTCCCTTCGTTGTTTTGTGTCTTTGCTTCAGTTTTTTGTTTTGTTGTTCCCTGCCATTCCTCCTGCTCCTTGTTGGGCATAGTAAGGACTGGTGCTTCGTTTTTTATTTTCTGTTGTGGGGTGCTAATAGAGCATTATATGATTTTAATTACCTGTGGTTTGAGCATTATCTGGTGTTGCTCCAAATTTTCGTCTCCATTGGATCTCTATACGTGTGTCCCGTTTTACCATAAAATGCTAAATGTCAACGAATTGTTCCATTCAATTCCTCTCTTTCAGCCTCGCTGTTGCCTTGTGTTTCAGACTTACTTGCTAAATCTTTTGAACTGCTATTTATAACATTTATACCATTGGAGCTTCGTCATTAAACCTACCTAGCTTATCGATGGCAATGCCATTTTCAAGCCATTGGCTGGTTTTATGGGTGTTTAATAGTGACATTTTGTTGCAGGTGTCTTTTGGAGCTGGCGTCCCAATTCTCTGTGTCCTTCAGCACGAACACATGTACCCCCTACAGCCTTTGTCTTTTGTAATTACAACTGAATAAGCAATTATCATTTCCCACGGTATTTAAAGTTCTGTGTACCATTTTTCCAGCAAGTTTTTCTCATATTTTACTTCGTTCTTTTCATATTATTTTTAGCTAAATCATGAGTTACATATGGTTTGCATCATTGTTGTGATTTTTCTTTTCGTTGTTCTTGCGAATTTAGTTCGGAAGTATTATATTTGAATTTATATAATACTTTTCCTAAATTATTGTGGAAGTTGAGAGTTCACTGTGAAGAAGGAATTAATTTTTAAAAAAAATTGTGACATGGAATTTTCAAAATCATATCTTCCCGAGTTTCTCCATGGCTGATAAAATTTTTCTATCCTAGAAATATTTACCATGATGTTCAATGCTTTTGACATTATAGATTTGCAATTTGATAACCTTGTAGATGTCGTCGTACAAAAATTGGTCTTGGATACCCAGAGCGTGCCTGTCTGTGCGAACCACAAATCCGCCATCACTGTGCCACTTGCCTACTTCTTGCCCTGGTGTCACAACGCACATTGAGAAAGCAAAACTTGCTAGCAAGTCAAGAAACAATGTCGTCCTTTGAAGCTACCATCAGATCTTTGACAAGAACAGAACAGAACATAGGCCGAGCATCTTGGAATTATAGTTGCTTTTGCGACTAAGGTATGCTTGAGGCTGTTGTCATTGGAATTATAGTTGCCACTTGTCAGCATCTTCTTCGACTGTTGTAATCATTAGCAGCACCATAACCCAATAAGGATTTTGTTTCTGTACTTGCATAAGAAGTATTCAACTACCATATCCATTATATAGCCAACTTTTGGTGGACATCATGTTTCTTTGATGTCATTAAAGTGAATAAAATTAGCTTTGATATGGGTAGACATTATTTATCCTTTAACATGAAGTCAGGGTGGTAAACATGTATACTTGCTTGGAAAAAGTTCATTTAAATCGTTAATGATCATGGCTATTTCTTTAGGTGCTTTCAAGTGCAATTTTACTTTTTTTTTTTTTTGTACTTGGTAGCTTTTCATCTATCTGCAGAAACCATAGCAGAAAGTTAAAGCCTAAAGGCTCTTTTGCATGTTAACCCTGACCTTATGTAGCTTGTAATATGTAATGACTTCTTTCTGAGAATAATTGACAATTTATAAAATGTGGCATATGTGTCTGCTTGTTTGTTTTTGGAGCTAGGGTTTGTGATGCTTTTGTTTTTGCAGGTTGTGAGGGAGCATTACTTGAGGGATGATATATACTGTGGCTTCCCTATTTGTAAAGTTTGTGATGTTGCAAATGCGCATCTCAGCTCGACCGCCTCCACCATTATTGTTGTAGACACCAATGTTGTTCTTCATCAGGTAAAATTCCTTTTTGTGTTTGGAATTATTCACGATGTATATGAGAGATAAGGAAGATAGAGGTGCCTTTGTTCTGTTTTTGAATTTTTAGATTGCCTTGCTGGAAAACCCTGCAATAGATGATGTGGTGGTGTCAAGAATAGTTTTGGAGGAGGTGCAGAACAAAAATTTTCCTATGTAGTTACATAATAAGTATCATATACAGAGAAACACACGACTCAACGAAACAATCAACCAATCCCAAAAACACACGGCTCAACGAAACAAAAATATTTTGCTGGAAAACCTGCAATAGATTGTCATCTAAACTGTTTAAATTGGATTATTGAATAGATGGGAAGCAATCATTTCCAGTTATTCCTATGTGTTCATGCATGAATGATAAATGCAGGATCTGAATGGAACGACAGGAAATATCACCATGGTTTATGGTCAAAATTTTTATATTTACTGATTTAAAGAAGAAATGTTTCAAGAGACCTTTATAGTGCTACCTTTCGCTATAATTCTTTCTTCTTTGACATAATTTTTTTGCACTAATTGACAATCCTGTCTTTACGAACAGTCTCGAGAAGAATGTGAGTATTTGATCAATCTTGGAAGGACTCACATGGTAAAGTCTATAGTGGTTGATCGCAAGCCCGGCAATATGCCAAGAGCAAGTATTGCAGGTTTGTTTCGAAGCTGCACTTTCTTTATTTGTTCTTCCATTTTTTGCTATCATTAAATGTTTATCCATCTATAGAATATAAAATTTTGTATACTTTGTTTCGGCATTTGAAGGGTCGTGATATCATGTTCAGTGTTTGTACAAGCCCCAGAATGGTTTAGAGATATTGAAAAATGAATAGCAGATTACACTTTTATACCCGTAGGTATGGGATTTTATACATGTGGCATGGTTTGCGATGTTTATAGTGTTTCTTCAACTGGTCTGTTTCAGTCGAACTTAAAAGCTTTCTTTTATTTATGTTTCTGGATTGTAGTACAACTGAATGTCTGGAAATTCGTGGAAATCGCACTCTTATCATGTTACCAAAATAGTGGCAAGTTATGCCATGGCATCACGTTTCTTAGTTGGTGAACCAAATATTGGTGCTTGTAATTTTCTTTGCACGGAAATATTGAAGAATAAGAAGAGTCTTGGATTATCGAGTTCATTTTGGTCTTTGTAAGTCGTTGTAGTCAGGTTACTGAAAAAAGAGTTCATTCGCCTGGTTGTGTTGTCAAATGCATCGTAGAATTGTTTTTTGAGTAAATTGGCTCACTGTCATATCAGTCTCGGTTGTTTAAGTTTTTTTGCCAACATCAGCTACTAACTTCTACTTTCTCATTGCTCCAAAAAGAGGTGATTGTTTTGTTTCAAATACTCTATTTGATCATTCCGTACTGCACAATTTAGCTCAGCTGAATTTCTTGATTACTTCGAATAGGAAACACAGGATCAAAAGAGCTATCAAAGTGCCTACTGTGAGTAACAAGTAACAAGGTTGCAGATATCCCGCCGGATTAATACTGCTGGGATTTTCAATTACAAATGTGTCGAGTTTAAGGTTTATTGAGATTCTTATAGCTTAATCTAATAACCTTAGCTTATATTGCTAACTTAATAAGTCGAGCATTATCATTCCAAGATCTCAAATTGCTTTCTCGATTTAAGGGTCCAAAATGCCACCGCCTGATTCAATTTTGTTGAATGCAACTACTCTAATTGAAATATCTTGGCTAAAAAATTTTACAATTGATTTTTTTTTGCATGCCCAGTGTACAAGTGCAGCAGCATGAGAGGCCTCAAGAAACTTCCTGCTGGTGTAAATTAAATATACCTATTTATTTAACAAGATATCACTTAATTTTATTCCTGCTTATATAAGTATGATAAAAAAAAAATTAAAGCAATGTTAAACTATGAATAATGCAAAATAGTGCAATCGTCCAATCCTAAAAAAATGGAGGAAGTATTTACTCAATAAAGAATGAAAAGTATTTACTATTCAAATGTTAAAATTTTTAAAAAATGGAGGAAGTATTTAATTCGCCATTTAAAAAGCTCATTCATTAAGCTCTACAGATTTAATAAGCAAGATAACAAGATGCCAATAAGAACCACATCGATTTCATTCATAAGTGAAAAATTAAATCAGACTTGCAAAATATATATGGTGCATATAAGGAATCCACGTGCGCTTACTTACAATTATTTATTTTCTCCATGGGCAGTTGTACATCCTCATAACGCTGTGCATCGCACAGCTCCATGGCTAGTATATATATATATATATATATATATATATATCTTTCTAAACTTAAATATCCTGCTAGAGTTGGAATCTTAATTTGATATTTATTCACTCCATTTTCATTCTTTTGTTTTTCGCTTTTTAATTAATGATGGACTATATATTTATTTTTATATTTGATTTTATGACTATATGTGTGATATTTTTATTCCTTTTTAAGATATGTCACCCTAACATATTATTCATATTATATATGGAAGAATTTTTGAAAATCTACGACTATTATTTAAACTTGGCTCATTATAGAAGAATTTTTTAAATCTACAACCAATTAATTAAAAATTAGAGAAGGATTTATTTCAAAATTCTTTTATTAATTTAAACACGTAGAAGAGTTTCCACATTCAACAACTTTTCTTGATTAGAAATCTATTCTGCACTTCCATTTGAATATTCTTGCTTCCCTAAACCGGCCTCATGCATGACTTTTTATATGAAGAGAATCTTCGACAAACGAACATGTGTTGGACAAAGAGAGATTTTTCCTTGAAGAAGTGGTGAAAGAAGCTTGTTAGATGATTAAAATCACCTATAAAGCATAAAGTACCATTAGATGATATCAAAAACTGGATTAAAAAATTTTTAAATATAAACAGAAAAATATATATTCATAATACATGCTGCAAACATATTTATTACCAATTTCAAATGAGTCAATCATGTACATCCTACAAAAAACTAAAGACGAATAAATATTAGATCATAGAAAAATGACTAAAAAATATCTAAAGCAATAAAATATGGGTCCAGTTATGGTGCGATCGAAAGAATCCGCAGCACATCAAGGCGAAAATCTAGAGCGTTGATTTCAAATCCAAGGGTTGTAAATGCAAAAGGGTAAAGTTGTCCAATTAAAATATGGAACGGTTTTATTAATTACGAAATTAACGGATTAGTACGTATCTTTAACGGATTTACTGAAAATCTTAAACGGATTTGTATCCTAAAATATCTTACAACAGAAAAAATCACTAAAATTCACTAAAACATGTTACACAAATTATTTTCTTTTCAACGATACATCATATGTTTTTATTTTTAACGAAATTATTAATTCCTAATTAAAACATTATTCTTTTCAGCGATACATCACTATGCTTCATTTCAGCGATACAACCTTATTCTTTTCAGCGATAGAATGCCCTTCATTTCAGCGAGAATGCCTCATTATTTTCAGCGATGACTTCAAATTCCTTTCCCCGAGATGTGCAACTAATACACTTTGCAGAGATATTATATCTTTTCAGCGATGCAGAATGCAGGATGCATCATATGTTTTTATTTTTAACGAAATTATTAATTCCTAATTACAACATATTACTGACACAAATTATATTAATTTGTATCATTATTTTCAGCGATACAACATTATTCTTTTCAGCGATGGAATTCCCTTCATTTCAGCGAGAATGCCTCATTATTTTCAACGATGACTTTTGAAAAATAATGGTACACTCTCGATGAAGTGCAATTGTTTTCGTCCAGATAATAATACACTTTGCAGAGATATTATATCTTTTCAGCGATGTATACATACTCTTTTCAGCGATGAATGATATACTCTTTAAGCGATTTCACTATGTACTTTTCAGCGATGCATCATATTTTTTATTTTTAACGAAATTATTAATTTCTAATTACAACATATTACTGACACAAATTATATTAATTTGTATCATTATTTTCAGCGATACATAGTTATTCTTTTCAGCGATGGAATGTAGTTCATTTCAGCGAGAGTGTGCCATTATTTTCAGCGATGACTTGAAAATAATGGTACACTCTCGATGAAGTGCAACTGTTTTCTTTAAGATACTATTTTTAACGAAATTATTAATTCCTAATTAAAACATATTAATTTGTATCATTATTTTCAGCGATAGAACATTGTACTTTTCAGCGATGGTATGTGCTTCATTTCATCGAGATTGTACTATTATTTTCAGCGATGACTTGAAATTCCTTTAAGCGAGATACTAATACGCTATGCAGATATGTTATAACTTTTCAGCGATGAACAACTATTCTTTTAAACGAGTTCACTGTATACTTTTCAGCGATACATCATAAAAACCATAATCACTTAAACAATTCATAACACTAAAATCAGTTAAATCCATTCAAAGTCATAAAACATTCAACACCACAAATCAAACCATAAATCAAACATTCAACATTCGACATTTCATTCAAATCACAAAAGTCATAAAAACATTCAACACCACCATTCAAAAAAGTCATAAAAACATCCCAAAAACATCACAAAAACAAGTCATTCCCAAAACACCACCATTCAAAGTCATTCAAAAACATTCCAAACATATTAAACAACAGGGATATTAGCAGGATCAGAGATGGCTTGATGCATCGCCCTAAGCCTATGAATCAGATCTTCCCACATATTTATAAAAGCCTTTTTGCGTTCTCTCAACTGCCCTGGAGTATTTGCAAATGAGACTTTAACGCTGCGATAATGATTTGACATTTCATGCAGCCTGTGGGATCAAATGAACGTCTGTTCACATCAACACCATTAGATCTGCCTTCATTTTGGAGGACACCAATATTAATATCCAGAGCTTCGAAGTGGGGATACATGATGTTATAAGATCTTTCAGCAGCCTCAATATCAGGATACTCAGTTATAATTTTCAACAGAAATTCCTGTGTTTCAACATATAAGAAAGATAGCTTATTAGCATATAAGATGTAAATATAAGATGCCATAATCGGTACAAAGCAATTCATATCACTAAAACAATTTTTTGTAACAACTATAATCAGTACAAAAACAACCATAATCAGTTCAAAACAATCACTAAAACAACCATAATCAGTACAAAAACAATTCATAGCACTAAAAAACAACCATAATCAGTTCAAAACAAATCATTAAAACAACAATAATCAGTACAAAACAATTAATAACTAAAACAACCATAAAACACTTAAACAACTCATAACCCTAGAACAACCATAATCAGTTCAACCAGTTCAAACATAAACACTGAAACAACTCGTAACCCTAGAACAACCATAATCAGTTCAAAACAGCATTAAAAACCATAAATCAGTTCAAAACAATTCCAAACAAAACCATTCTAACCATTAAAACCATAAAACAATTTAAACCATTAATCAAAAGGTTCCTAAGCATACTCAGTTGTAATTTCAATAAGAAATACCTATGTTTCAATAAGAATATTTCGATGCTTCTTCGGCACATACCCAGCGTTTAACATTTTTTCTATTAAATCGTTCAGTCCGCGCGCATTGTCACACGTCGGATGTGTATCCTTCAGATAATTCTCGAACATCTCCAAGCATTGTGTGAACAAGTCGGATGTGCGACTGGAACTCTTTTCCGTGCATCTTCTTTTGGACAACATTTCTGAGAAATGAAGGTGATTCCGATTACGGTTTTGAGAAATTAGGGTTTAAAAATGAAGATTCGAGAAATGAATGTGATTCCTTTTATAAGGCTCACAGTTTAAAAAATTTTTCCGATGCCCATTTAATTTTATTTAGGCCCATTTCATTTAGGCCACTCCATAAAAATGAAATATATTTCCTTCCATCGCTGAAAACAACATATACGCATCGCTTAAAATGCTTACTGTCAATCGTTGAAAACAATATAGAACCATCGCTTAAAATGCTATATTCACATTTACAAACATTTTGTCGCTTAAATGAATGTATAAATATAAAATTTCAGAAAACTCAGAAAAAGAGAAACATATCACAAAATGTGACATGCTTGATGTCCATCGCTCAACATAACTCAGAACTCAGAAACATACATAAAATCAAAAACGACGATCTATCACCATCGCTTAAAATGCTTGCTGTCTATCGCTGAAAACCATATAAAACCATCGCTTAAAATGCAATGGACTCATCGCTGAAAAATTGCTCTTGACATTGCTGATAATCACATGTACAAACATAACTCAGAACTCACTTAAATGAATGTATAAATATGAAATTTCAGAAAACTCATAAAAGGAGAAACATATCACAACACAAATCAGAACTCAGAAACATACATAAAATCGCATAAAATGCTCACAGACAAATTGCTGAAAAATGCTATATACACATCGCTGAAAAGAATACATATACATCGCTGAAAAGAATATATAACCATCGCTTAAAATGCTTAGTACCCATCGCTGAAAAATTGATAATCACATGTACAAACGTTTTCACAAACTGTTTTCTTCTACTTTTGGCCAAACTGTTTATGTACAAACCTCAAGTAATCTCTCACAAATTGTGGATTGGTGATCCTCACCAGCATCAGTTCCCATGCTCATTTTATACGTTTGCAGATTAGACTTCTGAGTTTGTAATCATAATGCATGATCTTGTTTTTATTTCCTGTGTTACAATAATCCAGGGCCTTCTGATCCATTTCCATGAGGAGTTCGAGATAAGAAGTTCTGTAACGCTCCATCATGGCGGACACCATGTCTCTTTCCAGGGCTTCCTTTAAACAAGACATATCTTGTGCCAGATCATATTTCAGATACTCCTCTGCCTCAGCCTTGTTCATCAATATGTACTGTCTTGCATTCTTTCTCAGCACTGGCCAGTTCTTACGCGTTATCTCATGTAGCACTTTTTCCCTTAGAAGTCTGATGTGCTCAGCATGTTCAGGATCCACATCAGTTCCTTTTTCAGCTATCCCAACCTCAGGATCCACATCAGTTCCTTTTTCAGCTATCCCAACCTGACCGAATCGCTTCAAATCAGCCAAATAGAGGATAATACTCCATAATTTACAATGCCCATGTAAGAATAAAGAGATGTACATTTAAGCGATCACAAAAAGTGCAATATATATAACCGATTAAACAATAGACATTTAAGAGATGAAACAATGTACATTTCAGCGACGAAAATATTACATTTAAGCGATTAACAAATATACATTTAAGCGATGTCATCCATCGCATAAAAAAAACAGTTCATTCATTCATCAAAAACACTTCATTCATCATTGTTTCTTTTTCCGACCCTTTTTTGGCTTAGGTGGTGCTGATTTCTTTACCTCAAATACTGACTATGCTGGGCAACCAACTGCATCTCTCTACTCACTTCTCCTAGCACAAAATCTTTCTTTTGATTGACATCTGACATCAATATTTCAGCGCAGACCTTGGCTCTTTTTGCCAGATTATACCTTTTGTTCTTCATTTCTGCCAACATGTCATCCATAATTAATCCTTCCCAATAATCCATATATGACATGACAAAAACACCGCAGCTGTGCTGATCTTTCTGCTCTGCCAACGGCGAGAAAAGCATACGATATGATGCAAACCATTTTTCAGATTTCATCAGTGTATTTCCCAGCATCCTCAAGTTATACCATATCCTATTCAAAACATTATAATCAGTTGTCCATGTAATACCCGAGAATTTTCCAACATAAAATAAAACAATAATTAAATAAATAAATAATAAATAAAATAAATACCATAAATAAATAAGTAAATCCAGCCAATAAATAAATAAATAAAGACAAGGAAATGAGAAATGAGATTTAACTAAAAAAGGAATTAAAGGAATTTAATTAAATAAAAAGAATTAGTAAAGGTAAATAAATTGTACACCGAAACCCGACACTAATGAACTCGAGGATTCGAGTCCAAACATCCAATTAGACCCGAGTAAAAATTTAGAGAGAAAGTAGAAACCCAAAGATACCCCGGAAATCGGAATTCGGGAGCATAGAGGGATAGAAATCCGAAAGAGAGGAGGAAAGGCACGACGGATCGCACGACCCGCCCGGACCGAAGTCCAGGCGAAGTCGGCGCGGTGGCCGCGCGGTCCATAGGTGTTGGGCGCGCCACGACCGCGCCACGCGACAGATTCGCCCGTTGCGTGAATCTCTCGCCCGAACGCGGATTTTTCGACTTTCGGTTGAACATCTTTCGACCCAAGACCCTTAGGGTCAGATTTTGGACGCCCTAGGTCTTAGTTATCTATAAATAAGACCTCCTAGGAGCTCCGAATACTTTTACAAAACCCTACAACTCTCTACACATTCAAAACCCTAAATCCGGAGTCGTCGGAGGCACGAAACCAAGACGAATACTGTTGGACGAAAATTCTAAGATCTCCATAGTCGTGGTAAGTCTCGATCCAATCCTTGTTCAATATACGATTCGAAGACGAATCCTAACCTTCTTCTTTTCTCTTCTACACCTCGTATTGGATCTAGATCGTAGAACCCGACGAACGGAGAGGAGAAACGGTGGACTGGAAGCCACGCCTTCGAAATAGACGATCCCGGACGTTCACAAACTCTGTAAGTTAACTCTTACATAGTTTTGGGAAGTTTTAAAACGTTCGAAACTAAAAAATTTAACAAGAACTCATAAAATCTGTCAACTCATATTTTCTACCGACGCAACAGATTTGATGAATTTTTCTGAACCTCAAAACGACTTCAAATGGAAAAACTTAAAACACAAAAAACGTTCCTAAGGCTTAGTTCTACCAACTGTAAATTTTTGAGAATTTTTAGAGTCGATTTGATATGTGAAAACCGACCGAAACCGAACTGCTTGAATCTAGATCTTGAAATTCTTGACAGAACTTAGGAATGATCTTGATCACGTTTTTGACATAGGATCTAGACTGTTTTAGATCTTTGGCCGAACATGAAAGTCGTAGATAATTGTCTTAAGATGATCTCTGTCAAATTTCATCAAATTTGGAGTTGAATTGCTATGGTAGAATTCGAAATCTTTAAACTGTGATGCATTAAATTCGGACAGAATTGTTCTTCTGCGAAAATTGGTGATTTTGACCTGTTTAGGTAACTCGGATTGAAAAAGTTAAAACACGAAAGTTGTAGATCTCGACGTTTCTGAGTGAGACGTGAAATTTTATAATTTTTGGAATTAAATCTGATTTTAGACGAATTTTAGAGTAAACTGTGGTTTACCGGAAACAAAATCTTGAAATCATGTTGAAACATGGAGTTAACCTTTAGGGTTGAAATGAGTTGAGACATTATTTTTAAATGAATTCAATTAAAGTTATATTTTTAAAACTAAATCCCCTTACAAACTTGATAAATTAAAATTAGGGGTGAGTGCTCTGCAGGGTGCCCCCTAACTGCTTCACTTCGTGCCGTAATGGACGATGGTGACCCCACGCGCTAAACTTGAGATATGATATTGCCAAAACGGCGAAATATAGAGCCTACACTCTCGAGAATATCCACATGGGTTTCCCGAGGCTCCGGAGTGGTACTGGGTATGGCTGATACGGTTGCGGCCGCCGGGCTACCGGCTAAACTTGTTGACATCGCGATACTATCGTGAAACTTTGAGATACCAAATCGGGGATGTAATTATTAGATTAAATTATGTTGTCCAATTAAATTATTTAAATGCTTTATTTTAATTATGGCTATTATCTTAAACCATGCGAAATGTGTTGTTAAATAGAGCCCTGGAATAAATTATGCAATTGGATAGTTGCGTAGAATAAATTGAATATTATATTATTATCATGTTTTTATTTAAGTATTAAATTAATGGCTTTTAAACCCTACGATCATGCATGTGTTAACTTACTCCGCAAGTTTGCTGACCAAAACCGTTTTTATTCCTTTTCTTACAGAATATGTGGAATGAGCATGTGTGAGCACGATTCATGCATGGGATTTTGGGAAACATTATTTTGCTTTTAAATTCGTACTTTAGACTATATCATGAACGGGTCTGTTTAACCCGTGTTTTGGCCATGTCGGCCCTATTTATATTTTCCGCTACGATACTATACTAAAACAATTATTTCCGCTGCGCTATGTTAATATTATTTTCGAATTATAATGTATGGGCTATTTTGAATGATTTAAATGTTTTAAATACTGCAATACCTAGCCTTGCATCTCTTTAGTAAGCTCGGAGAAACCGTGTCTTACTAGGGGGATGTGGCGGTGACATCCCGACCTGGGTGACCAAAAACCGGGGTGTTACAAGTTGGTATCAGAGCCCGGCTTATTTTTAAATTAGTATTTTTAAACCTATTATTATTATTATTTTTAAAACGACTATTTTTAAACCATTATTATTTTTAAACTATTACTAGTATTTTGACTATTATTTAAAATTTTAAAGTATTATTTCCATGGAAATTTTTATTTTAAAACCCATGGAAAAACATATATATATGTGGTGCATTAAATTATTATTGGGGGGAAACATCATTTGCATTTGCATATTGCATCTCTGCTATGAACTTAGAATCTTGGCGAAACTTGAACTTAGAATCTTAGCGAAACTTGAACTTAGAATCTTGGCGAAACTTGAACTTAGAATCTTGGCGAATTGAACTTAGAATCTTGGCGAATATTAACTTAGATCTCTTGCTTGCGCTAGATGGCTAGTCAAGACATGATGCAGTTGATGGTCAGGATGATGAGCGTTCATCTTGATTCCCACCAAACCTTAGAGCAAATGAAGTACCGTATGGCTCAATTGGAGGCCAATTTACATCACATGGGCAATTTGAGAGCGGCGGATCATCACCGCATAAACCAACTCGAACGTCAAGTCCAAACCCTCACTACACAAAACTTAATACTAAAGGAATACATCGATGCCCACGGGCAAGACTTGAACACTATCTTTGACGAGCTACTGCCGCCGAATTCGGAGGAGGAAGATCCTGCTACCCCACCGGAGGACGTCATGAGACACTAGAGATTCTATTGTTAGATACTATATTGTTAGGAAAATATTTCTACTTTTGTACTAAAATTTCTTTTGAGGAAATAAAATGCCCGATTTATTTATAATAAATCGAAAAAAAAAACGGACAGATCTGTCCGTACAGCAGTGCGAAAAAAAATAGAACAAGTTAAAATAAAACCCCGAAGCGTACGACGCTTCTTAGTTCGATCAAGCACCACGTGCAAAATCACAAAACACATATACATTGCTTAGACTATATGCTAAATTCACCAGTCCTAATCTATCCTATTTGTACCAGAATGGCACCCAGAGAAAGAGGAAGAGGAAGAACTCAACCCGCTCCCCAAACCACTACTGAAACTCCTACTGAGATACCACCAAACGTCACCGAACCGATTCAACCTGAGATGGAACAACCCCAAGGTGCGCAGGACGCCCCCGCACCAAACAATGTGGGCGATCGTCTTAGGACGATAGAGGAAGTGTTGGTTGCGCTCGGAAACGCGCAAGTCAACCAGGGTCAAGCTGCGGCGGTACCTCCGCCCCAAGCTCGCCCTAACTACCTGGCGATGGTGAATCCTTACCAGCCGCCCCACTATGCTGGTGAGGAAGATCCAGCTAAACTGGAAGAGTGGATCCGGACTTTCGACAAGCTGCTGGGAGCAGTTAAATGTCCGGAAGGAGAAAGAGTGCATGTCGCCTCATACTACTTGGGAGGCGAAGCTGACGACTCGTGGCAGGCGACGCAGGCCAAACTGACTGAAGATGACGAACCTTACTCGTGGATGGAGATGATGGAACTACTCAGGGATCGATTCTATCCCTTGAGTACTCAAGCTGCCATGTACGAAGAGTTCCTGTCGCTGAAGCAAGGAGGCCAAATGATGCAGGAATACTACACACGCTTCAAGGAGCTGGTGAGGTTCGCACCAAGACTAGTGCCTACTGATGCGGAAAAGGCACAGAAGTTCGAGATGGGACTGAACCTGTCTGTGCGCGAGGTGATCGTGGGGGTACACTACCCCGATTTGCAAGCTGTGTATGACCGCGCTGTGGCGGTAGCGCGTGTGCAACAACTGAAGAGAAGGGTGAGTGGGGAGTCCAGCAGGGGTCCCCAAGACAAGAAAAGCCGAGACTCAAGAAACGAGAACAACACTGGAAGGAACGAACAGCGCAGAGGGTCGAGTAGGCCCCAACGAAACAACATTGGGAGGAGGTTCAACCAAGAAGATCCGGTACCACCTTGCCCGAGATGTGGACGACCCCATCTGGCAAGGGGATGCCCGCAACAAGGCGCCTGTTACCGATGTGGTCGAATGGGTCACGTTCGACGGGATTGCCGGACTAGGCTCGAGAACATAACAAGGGGGGACGATTTGGTCGCGGGGCAAGAACAGCCTCAAAATCAAAACGGGCGAAACGGGAATAACCAAGGGTCCAGACCCCCTCAAAATAGGCCGCAAAACCAGAACCAGAACCAACGACCTCCGCCCCCTCAGAATCAAAACCAGCAACAAAATCAGCAGTCGAATGCGAATCAGCAGGGCAATCAGGGACGCCCTATGGGGAGGCTGAACGTGGTGAACCAAGCGGACGTGCCTGCGCAAGGAGAAGTGATGGCAGGTACATTTTATGTTTTGAATACGCCCCTTAGAATTATGTTTGATTCTGGAGTTAGTTGCTCAATTATAGCATCAAGGATAGTGCCTGAGTTAGATCTACCTAAGTGCGAGAGAATTAGCTTAGGAATTCAATTGCCTTCTGGAGAAGTAGTGTCTTGCTCTAAACGATATAACGGAATTCCTATAGTGATAAAGAACGTAGAATTCTTCGCGAACTTGGTAGAATTTAACTTAAGAGACTTTGACATCATACTGGGGATGGATTGGTTATCCCAGTATAAGGCGGTGATCGAATGCCAAAAGCAAAAGATCACCTTGTCAAAAAGTAGGGGAAAGAGAGTTATCTTTTACTCTCAGCCCCCTAAGAAGAGCAACAAAATCGTTAGTGCACTTAAACTAAGTAACTTGATGCGTAAGGGGTATGAACTATATGCGTGCTACGTGCATAACCTTGAGGCGGAAGAGAACAAGGTTGATAGCATACCAGTGGTAAGAGAATACCCGGACGTGTTTCCTGAGGACGTTCCGGGCATGCCACCTGAGAGAGATCTTGAATTCACTATAGATCTCATTCCGGGGACAGAGCCTGTCTCAAAAGCTCCGTACCGGATGGCACCACTGGAAATGAAGGAGTTAAAGGAACAACTCGAGGAACTATTAGGAAAAGGTTACATAAGACCGAGTACGTCCCCTTGGGGAGCACCGGTTTTATTTGTCAAGAAGAAAGACGGAGGACTACGTCTTTGTATAGATTACCGAGGACTAAACCAAGTGACCATCAAGAATAAATACCCCCTACCGAGAATAGAGGATCTGTTTGATCAACTGAAGGGAGCTTCAGTATTCTCGAAGATCGATTTGCGATCTGGGTATCATCAATTGAGGATCGCCGAGAAGGACATTCCGAAGACGGCGTTTCGAACGCAATATGGCCATTACGAGTTCACAGTGTTATCCTTCGGGCTAACAAATGCTCCGGCCATGTTCATGAATCTCATGAACAACGTGTTCCGAGAATTGTTAGATCAGTGCATCGTTGTGTTCATCGACGACATCCTGATCTACTCAAAGAGCGAGGAAGAGCATGCAAAACACTTACATCAAGTGTTAGAAATCTTGTGAAAAAACCAGCTATACGGCAAGCTGTCGAAATGCGATTTCTGGTTGAAAGAAGTGGCATTTCTTGGACACATAGTATCCGCTGATGGAGTATCAGTGGACCCGGCAAAGGTTTCTGCCGTGACGGAGTGGGCAACTCCGAAGAGTCCAACGGAAATAAGGAGTTTCCTTGGATTAGCCGGGTATTATAGACGATTTGTGAAGGACTTTTCAAGGATTGCACGTCCTTTGACCCAGCTACTGAAGAAACGAGCAAAATACGAGTGGACCGAAGCGTGTGAGACTGCGTTTCAAGAACTTAAGAAACGACTCACAACCACACCCGTATTAACACTACCATTCGAGAATGGTGACTTCGAAGTTTACAGCGATGCTTCGAAGGAAGGTTTAGGTTGCGTCCTGATGCAAGACTCGAGAGTCGTAGCGTATGCATCACGCCAACTAAAACCTCACGAGGAAAATTATCCGACACATGACCTGGAGTTGGCAGCGGTCGTTTTCGCTCTAAAGATATGGAGACATTATCTTTATGGGAGGAAGTGTCGAATGTTCACCGACCACAAGAGCTTGAAATATATATTCACTCAGAAGGAGTTGAGTCAGCGAAGGTGGTTGGAACTTATTAAAGACTACGATTTAGAGATAGCATACCACGAGGGGAAGGCGAATGTAGTAGCTGATGCCCTAAGTCGGAAAACCCAACACGTGACAAACTCGTTGGTAATTCCGCCGGCGTTGTACATGGAGTTGGCAAGATTGGAGTTAGAACTTGTGCATCCTGGCACAGTGAGAGAAACGGTCAATGCCATGGTCGTAGAAACCCCAATATTGGACGAGATTCGACTCGCTCAACCGGGCGACCCGAAACTCGAGAAGATAAAAGGGTATATTGCCGAAGGAAAGGCAATAGGATTTGTTGTCCACGAAGATGGAAGCATCCGTTTTAAAGGGAGATGGTGTGTGCCCCTTAAGTGTGCCGAGTTGAAACAAAGGTTGATGGAGGAAGGGCACAACACGCCATATTCCGTACATCCCGGAGGTGACAAGCTATACAAAGATCTGAAGAAGATCTATTGGTGGCCGGGAATGAAGAAGGAAGTGGCAACTTTGTGGCGAAATGTCTCACCTGCCAAAAGGTCAAGGCAGTGCGACATAAACCCTTAGGATTGATGCAACCACTAGAGATTCCAAGTTGGAAGTGGGATAGCATCTCAATGGACTTTGTCTCGGGATTACCCCGATCACCTAAAGGCATGAACAAGATTTGGGTGATTGTGGATAGGCTAACGAAGACAGCCATATTTATCCCAATGAAAGACACGTGGACTATGGACCAATTGGCCCGAGCCTACATTGATAATGTGGTACGACGACATGGACTACCACATGATATCATTTCCGATAGAAACAGTAGATTTGTCTCTCATTTCTGGACGGAGTTACAAAAAGCTCTCGGTACTCAAATCAAAATGAGCACCGCATTCCACCCAATGACGGATGGTCAAACCGAGAGAACAATCCAAACACTAGAAGATATGCTAAGAGCATGTGTGTTGGAATTCAAAGGGAATTGGGAATCTCATTTACCCTTAATTGAGTTTTCCTATAATAATAGCTACCATGCTAGCAGCGGCATGGCACCTTTCGAGGCGTTGTATGGACGAAAGTGCCGAAGCCCGTTGAGCTGGGAAGAAAACGATAAGTCCGTGGTGGTGGGACCACAACTTATCGAAGACATGGCTCAACAAATCAAGGTGATTCAAGGAAAAATGAAAGCCGCTCAAGACTGACAAAAGAGTTATGCCGACGTGAGACGACGAGACCTAGAATTTCAAGTGGGAGATAGGGTCATGCTAAAGATATCACCCATGAAGGGGGTGATGCGCTTTGGCAAACGAGGGAAGTTAGGTCCTCGATATATAGGACCTTACCAAAATTCTAGAACGAGTCGGAACTCTAGCCTACCGATTGGCTTTACCGCCACACTTAGATAGAGTTCATAATGTCTTCCATGTCTCGCAACTAAAGAAGTATGTGACGGACCCGACACATGTACTTCAACCGGAGGTAATTGAGCTCGATGAAGATTTGACTTGCGAAGAAGTCCCAGTGCGTATTCTCGATACTAAGGAACGAGTAACGAGGAACAAAACCGTCAAAATGATCAAGGTTCTTTGGTCAAACCACAAAAGTGAGACGGCAACTTGGGAAGTAGAATCCGACATGAGAGAACGCTACCCGACATTGTTCCAAACCGATACCGACACAGTTATGGGGACATAACTGCAATCTTAAGGGGGAGAGGATGTCATACCACCTATTTTTCGTGCATTTTTATAAACTTTTGAACTACGTTATGGCTTGATCCCTTCACAGGGTACGTAGGCAGCTTAGAAGTTTTAATTCTAAGTTCAGTCACAACATAAGAAAACAAACACAAGACCTTAGCACGAGAAAAGCCGAAACACAACTTCGAGGACGAAGTTGATTCTTAAGGAGAGTAGACTGTAATACCCGAGAATTTTCCAACATAAAATAAAACAATAATTAAATAAATAAATAATAAATAAAATAAATACCATAAATAAGTAAATCCAGCCAAAAAATAAATAAATAAAGACAAGGAAATGAGAAATGAGATTTAACTAAAAAAGGAATTAAAGGAATTTAATTAAATAAAAAGAATTATTAAAGGTAAATAAATTGTACACCGAAACCCGACACTAATGAACTCGAGGATTCGAGTCCAAACATCCAATTAGACCCAAGTAAAAATTTAGAGAGAAAGTAGAAACCCGAAGATACCCCGGAAATCGGAATTCGGGAGCATAGAGGGATAGAAATCCGAAAGAGAGGAGGAAAGGCACGACGGATCGCACGACCCGCCCGGACCGAAGTCCAGGCGAAGTCGGCGCGGTGGCCGCACGGTCCATAGGCATTGGGCGCGCCACGCGACAGATTCGCCCGTTGCGTGAATCTCTCGCCCGAACGCGGATTTTTTGACTTTCGGTTGAGCATCTTTCGACCCAAGACCCTTAGGGTCAGATTTTGGACGCCCTAGGTCTTAGTTATCTATAAATAAGACCTCCTAGGAGCTCCGAATACTTTTACAAAACCCTACAACTCTCTACACATTCGAAACCCTAAATCCGGAGTCGTCGGAGGCACGAAACCAAGACTAATACTGTTGGACGAAAATTCTAAGATCTCCATAGTCGTGGTAAGTCTCGATCCAATCCTTGTTCAATATACGATTCGAAAACGAATCCTAACCTTCTTCTTTTCTCTTCTACACCTCGTATTGGATCTAGATCGTAGAACCCGACGAACGGAGAGGAGAAACGGTGGACTGGAAGCCACGCCTTCAAAATAGACGATCCCGGAAGTTCACAAACTCTGTAAGTTAACTCTTACATGGTTTTGGGAAGTTTTAAAACGTTCGAAACTAAAAGATTTAACAAGAACTCATAAAATCTGTCAACTCATATTTTTTACCGACGCAACAGATTTGATGAATTTTTCCGAACCTTAAAACGACTTCAAACGGAAAAACTTAAAACACAAAAATCGTTCCTATGGCTTAAATCTACCTACTGTAAATTTTTGAGAATTTTTAAAGTCGATTTGATATGTGAAAACCGACCGAAACCGAACTGCTTGAATCTAGATCTTGAAATTCTTGACAGAACTTAGGAATGATCTTGATCACGTTTTTGACATAGGATCTAGACTGTTTTAGATCTTTGGCCGAACATGAAAGTCGTAGATAATTGTCTTAAGATGATCTCTGTCAAATTTCATCAAATTTGGGGTGGAATTGCTATGGTAGAATTCGAAATCTTTAAACTGTGATGCATTAAATTCGGACAGAATTGTTCTTCTGCGAAAATTGGTGATTTTGACCTGTTTAGGTAACTCGGATTGAAAAGGTTAAAACACGAAAGTTGTAGATCTCGACGTTTCTGAGTCAGACGTGAAATTTTATAATTTTTGGAATTAAATCTGATTTTAGACGAATTTTAGAGTAAACTGTGGTTTACCGGAAACAAAATCTTGAAATCATGTTGAAACATGGAGTTAACCTTTAGGGTTGAAATGAGTTGAGACATTATTTTTAAATGAATACAATTAAAGTCAGATTTTTAAAACTAAATCCCCTTACAAACTTGATAAATTAAAATTAGGGGTGAGTGCTCTGCAGGGTGCCCCCTAACTGCTTCACTTCGTGCCGTAATGGACGATGGTGACCCCGCGCGCTAAACTTGAGATATGATATTGCCAAAATGGCGAAATATAGAGCCTACACTCTCGAGAATATCCACATGGGTTTCCCGAGGCTCCGGAGTGGTACTGGGTATGGCTGATACGGTTGCGGCCGCCGGGCTACCGGCTAAACTTGTTGAAATCGCGATACTATCGTGAAACTTTGAGATACCAAATCGGGGATGTAATGGGGATATTAAATTTAACTAAATTAGATTAAATTATGTTGTCCAATTAAATTATTTAAATGCTTTATTTAAATTATGGCTATTATCTTAAACCATGCGAAATGTGTTGTTAAATAGAGCCCTGGAATAAATTATGCAATTGGATAGTTGCTTAGAATAAATTGAATATTATATTATTATCATGTTTTTATTTAAGTATTAAATTAATGGCTTTTAAACCCTACGATCATGCATGTGTTAACTTACTCAGCAAGTTTGCTGACCAAAACCGTTTTTATTCCTTTTCTTACAGAATATGTGGAATGAGCATGTGTGAGCACGATTCATGCATGGGATTTTGGGAAACATTATTTTGCTTTTAAATTCGTACTTTAGACTATATCATGAACGGGCCTGTTTAACCCGTGTTTTGGCCATGTCGGCCCTATTTATATTTTCCGCTGCGATACTATACTAAAACAATTATTTCCGCTGCGCTATGTTAATATTATTTTCGAATTATAATGTATGGGCTATTTTGAATGATTTAAATGTTTTAAATACTGCAATACCTAGCCTTGCATCTCTTTAGTAAGCTCGGAGAAACCGTGTCTTACTAGGGGGATGTGGCGGTGACATCCCGACCTGGGTGACCAAAAACCGGGGTGTTACATTCCACCCGCCTTCAGCATTCTTGCTGTTGAAGTAAAAAATTCTTCTCTTTCTCATATCAACAGAAAAAGCAACCCAATGGTTTTGTCGACAATATGGGAAGAAGAACTGGAACATTGAGAAAACATATAATTAGGATCTAATAATGATCAACTATATAAACAAAATTATCAAAACAAAAATGTATCTTACACTCTCTGCATTCAACACCACATCAATCATTTCTTCAGGGAAAAACTTGAAATCTTTCACGAATGTATCAACAAGTTCTGCACCATCTTTTAATGGTAAATCTGCATCCACCTCTGCCTCTGCAAATGTCTGTTTCAAAAGATACAACATATCATGCATCAAAAAGAAGTTAAATATATATATATATGTATGTATATATATCAGACTCACAGCAAATAATGATGAAAAACAATATTTCAGCATTGGTTTCCCATTGGCTCTTTCGAATTCACGACGGTTGATCACTTTCGCGTAACAGTTTATAACAATATCCGCAATATCACTATCAACCCTCAGTGTTTCAATGTCATGCTTGGACAAGTTCATTTCTTTATCATCATAAACAATCGTGTTCTTCGCTTCAACCTTTCCTAGAATATTTGTAATGATAGCCCAAACAGCCACATTCAACTCTTCTGGAGTACATTTATATGACGCCTCAAATTCTGGATAGTGTTTAAATCGGGTATAAGTCATCTCCATGAATGTAAACTTGTTGCATTTTTCAATAGGCTGGAGATCAATCATCATCACTCTAGGAGGCATATACTTCTCCTTCAATTTCTCGATTTTCTTAGCTCTATCAACTGTCTTAGCTTGTTCCTGAAAATTACAGATGATATATCAATCATCACTGAAATATGAAATGAATCATCGCTGAAAAACATAGAAATCATCGCTGAAAACTATTAACATACCTCTAGATTCTCATATGTTACAACATTCTCATTCTCGGATATGCCCAAAGAAAAGGTTGGCACATCTTTTGCATGCATCTATACACATACTAGAGTAAGTTAGAGAAAATACCTATATTTACATCACAATTGATATAGCTAAAAACTATTAAAAACTAAAGTCACACAAGATCCAAATCGCAGAAATGTGGTAAACATCATCGCTGAAAAACACAAAAACCATCGCTGAAAACTATTAAAGTACCTCTGGATTCTCAGCCACAACATGTGCTGCATCTTTCTCAGCCCCATCATGTGCTACATCTTTCTTAGCCCCATCATGTGCTAACTAAAAATCACACAAGAAAAATATATCAAAACACTTTGTTACAGTAACCCCTATAGCAAACATTTTGTCACTGTACATACATTCAAAGAATCGAAACTGAAAGGTTGGCACAAAGAAAAGGTTGGCACATCTTTTGCATGCATCTATACACATACTAGAGTAAGTTAGAGAAAATACCTCTATTTACATCACAATTGATATAGCTAAAAACTATTAAAAACTAAAGTCGCACAAGAAAATATATCAATCACCATATCCAAATCGCTGAAATGTGGTAAACATCATCGCTGAAAAACACAGAAACTGTAATACCCGTGAATTTTCCATCATAAAATAAAACAATAATTAAATAAATAAACAATAAATACAATAAATAAATGAATCCAGCAAATAAATAAATAAATAAAGATAAGGAAATGAGAATGAGATTTTAACTTAAAAAGGAATTAAAGGAAATTAATTAAATAGAAAAAAAAAGGTAAATAAATTGTACACCGAAACCCGACACTAATGAACTCGAGGATTCGAGTCCAAAACATCCAATTAGACCCGAGAATAAATTTAGAGAGAAAGTAGAAACCCGAATATACCCCGGAAATCGGAATTCGGGAGCATAGAGGGATAGAAACCCGAAAGTGAGGCGGAAAAGCACGACGGATCGCACGACCCGCCCGGACCGAAGTCCAGGCGAGTGTCGCACGGTGGCCGCGCGGTCGAAGGAGGAACAGCGCGCCACGACCGCGCCACACGACAGATTCGCCCGTTGCGTGAATCTCTCGCCCGAACGCGGATTTTTCGACTTTCGGTTGAACATCTCTCGACCCAAGACCTTTAGGTCAGATGTTGGATGCCCTAGGGCTTGGGAAATCTATAAATAAACCCCTTGGGAGCCCCGAACAAGTTTACAAAACCCTACAACCTTCCACCCATTCGAAACCCTAAATCCGGAGTCGTCGGAGGTACGAAACCAAGACGAACGCTGTTGGACGAATTTCTCTACAGATCTCCATAGTCGTGGTAAGTCTCGATCCAATCTTTATTCAATGAACGATTCGAAAACGAATCCTAATCATCTCCTTTTTCTTTCTACACCCCGTATTGGATCTAGATCGTAGAACCCGGCGAACGGAGAGGAGAAACGGTGGACTGGAAGCCACGCCTTCGAATAGACGATCCCGGACGCTCGTAAACTCTGTAAGTTAACTCTTACATGGTTTTGGGATGAATTAAAACATTCAAAACTAAAAGAGTAACAAGAAATCGAAAATCTGTCAATTTATACTTTCTACCGACGCAACAGATTTGATGAATTTTTCCGAACCTTAAAACGACAAATGGAAAAACTTAAAACACGAAAAACGTTCCTAAGACTTAGATCTGGCAACTGTAAATTTTTGAGAATTTTTGGAGTTGATTTGATATGTGAAAACCCACCGAAACCGAGCTGTTGTAATCTAGATCTTGAAATCTTGGACAGAACTTAGGAATGATCTTGATCACGTTTTTGACATAGGATCTAGACTGTTTAAGATCCTTGGCCGAACATGAAAGTTGTAGATAAATGTCTTAAGATGATCTCTGTCAAATTTCATCAAATTTGGAGTTGAATTGCTAAGGTAGAATTCGAAATCTTTAAACTGTGATACATTAAATTCGGACAGATTTGTTCTTCTGCGAAAATTGGTGATTTTGACCTATTTAGGTATCTCGGATTGAAAAAGTTAAAACACGAAAGTTGTAGATCTTGACGTTTCTGAGTCAGATATGAAATTGTGGAATTTTTGGAATTAAATCTGATTTTTGACGAATTTTGGAGTAAACTGTGGTTTACCGGAAACAAAATCTTGAAATCTCGTTGAAACAAGGAATTAACCTTTAGGGTTGAAACGAGTTGAGATATTATTTTTAAATAAATACATTTGAAGTCAGATTTTAAAAAAAAAATTAACTAAATCCCCTTACAAACTTGAGAAATTAAAATTAGGGGTGAGTGCTCTGCAGGGTGCCCGTAACGATTCACTTCGTGCCGTAATGGACTATGGTGACCCCGCGCGCTAAACTTGAAATGTGATATTGCCAAAACGGCGAAATATAGAGCCTACACTCTCGTGAATATCCGTATGGGTTTCCCGAGGCTCCGGAGTGGTACTGGGTATGGCTGATACGGTTGCGGCCGCTGGGCTACCGGCTAAACTTGTTGACATCGCGATGCTATCTGAAACTTTGAAATACCAAATCGGGGATGTAATGGGGATTATGAATTAAATTAAATTAGACTAAATTATGTTGTTGTCCAATTAAATTATTTAAATGCTTTATTTAAATTATGGCTTTTATCTTAAACCATGCGATATGTGTTATTAAATAGAGCCCTGAGATAAATTATGCCATTGGATAGTTGATTAGATGAAATTAAATATTATGTTACTATCATGCTTTTAGTAAGTTATTCAATTAATGGCTTTTAAACCCTACGATCATGCATGTGTTAACTTACTCAGCAAATTTGCTGACCAAAACCGTTTTTATTCCTTTTCTTACAGAATATGTGGAATGAGCATGTGTGAGCACGAATCATGCATGGGATTTTGGGAACTTTGTTTTGCTTTTAAATTCGTATTTTAGACGATATTCGGAACGGGCCTGTTTAACCCGTGTTTTGGCCATGTCGGCCCTATTTAAATTTTCCGCTGCAATACTATACTAAAACAATTATTTCCGCTGCGCTATACTATTATTATTTTCCAATTATATTGTATGGGCTATCTTGGATGATTTAAATACTTTTAAATACTGCAATACCTAGCCTTGCATCTCTTTAGTAAGCTCGGAGGAACCGTGTCTTACTAGGGGGATGTGGCGGTGACATCCCGACCTGGGTGACCAAAAACCGGGGTGTTACAAGTTGGTATCAGAGCCCGGCTATTTTTAAACTATTATTTTTAAACCATTATTATTTTTAAACTACTATTAGTATTTTGACTATTATTTTAAATTTTAAAGTATTATTTCCATGGAAAATTTTTATTTTAAAACCCATGGAAAAATATATATATATGTTGTGCATTAAATTATTATTGGGGGGAATCATCATTTGCATTTGCATGTTGCATCTCTGTTATGAACTTAGAATCTTGGCGAAACTTGGACTTAGAATCTTGGAAACTCGAACTTAGAATCCTGGAAACTTGAGCATAGAATTTTGGAAACTTGAAATTAGAATCTTGGCGAATTGAACTTAGAATCTTGGCGAATTGAACCTAGAATCTTGGCGAATATTAACTTAGATCTCTTGCTTGCGCTAGATGGCTAGTCAAGACATGATGCAGTTGATGGTCAAGATGATGAACGCCCACCTTGACACCCAACAAACCATACAACAAATGAAAAATCGTATAGCTCACTTGGAAGCAAATCTGCACCAAATGGGAGGTTTAAGGGAAGCTGACCTCCAGCACTTCCTGAACTTGAGAGCCGCTGATCAAGATCGCATAAAAGACTTAGAAACTCAAGTGCAAAAACTCACCGAACGGAGCGATGCTGTGATAGATAGAGTCGAGGATCTAGGGACGGACCTGCTTGACCTCACTGATATAGTAGTACCATATAGCCCTGTGGAAGACCACTTGATGGGACCACGAAGCCCAACACCCCCAGTGGAGAGCCCATCCGGCCTTATCCATGGACGCTACGGAACCCTTGGGCTCTGGCCCCACATGGTCCGCCCATCGCCAAACCCGAGCCCCGTGGAGAACCATCTGGAGGAGACACCGGACCCAGTTCCGGAAGCCGTCGATCCACCATCCCCAGTGTTTCATGGACCCTTGGGCACCGGCCAGGTCTCTGATGAGGATGATCCTATGGAAGACCCCGCTACTCTGCCAGAGGACGCAGAGATCTTTTAGATACTTTATCTTAGATAGTGCATTTATTTTGCGCATCCTATTACTTGTATTAAGTTTCTTTTGAAGGAATGAAATGCGAGTTGATTTTTTTGAAATTCTTCAGCCCAAAAAAAAAAAAAAAAAAAAAAAAAAAAAAAAAAAAAAACCGGCACAGTTCTACCGCATTTACTCTAAACGATAACAGTCAAATCAGACAACAAGGATACAACGGGAACATAAACTGCGAAACATAATCAGCAAGATCATCCTTGTACAGTCCATAAGAAAACAACTAAATAAAACACTACCACAGCAAGCCTAGATGGAAACGCAGAAACAAAGGATCACTGGTCGGGAGGCAGGAACTGACGACGCATATACTCGTCCATCTGATGCAGGTAGGCATACATGTCGGACATGGAGGCCTGCTGCTCCAGCTGTCTCGTAGTGATCGTATCCATGCGAGCCTGGTATAGATCCATCCTGCCATCCAGAGCGTCGTAGCGAGCCTGCCCGGCTGCAAACCCAGCGTCCATACGAGCAAACCCCGCATCCATACTAGGCTGCATACCCTGTAGCATCTGAACTATCTGCGGCATCTCCGCACCCTGCTGGGGAACCACGGGAGGCGGAAGTGGCTGCTCAGGAGGGACAACTAGAATCAAACCACCACCGTTGGGCTCCGGGCGAAGGACAGCCGGAGGAGCCCCACGTCGGAGAGCACTGCGTCGAGGGGCGTAGGTAGGGATACGGTAGTAGCCGCCCGCGGATAGCTCATAAGGATCCGTCTCTGGTGACGTACGGATCCCCTGAGCCGCACACATGCCGCAAATAAGATGAACGTGGGTAATCACCCTGCTCCCTCGTCCTCGGCGCATACCCCTCAGGTTGTCCGCGATACAAGCCCCAACATTCACCCTACCACCTCGGGCGAGAAAGCAGATGGTCTCATAGACGTGGTCTATAACAATATGGCTCCGGGTGATCGGCCGGACACGGCCTAACCATATCTGAGCAAGCTCGCGCCACGGAGAGTCCATCGTCGTCAACCGCAGCTCATGATCATGCTCGAGCTGAGGAGCCATCAAGGTACATAAAACACCCCACGCAGGCGGGGGTATACGACCCTCAGGCTGTGGCCGGAATACGCCGTCGTCAGGAAGGCCGAAGTAGACGTTGATCGCCCGAGCACTGAAATCTAGATGGCGACCCCGAACCCAGACTCGAGACAAGTCACTGTTCTCCCCGAGACCGCCAATGTTGGCGATAACCTCCATAGCTAAGTACCCAGAAGCGATGCCCTCGGGATGGCGCGCAAGTCCAGTCCACTGAAGAAGACCCAAAACTAGACTAACCCTGTCGTCGTCCATATGGCGAGGATACATGCCTCTCTCCGGGACATAAGACCTGTTCCGACGAAGCTCGTCGAAATAGAACTCCTGAGAGGCCATAGTAGCAAACCGATACCTGTCGTGTCGATGGGGACGCACCTCATCGGGAAGACCCTTGAGCTTAGGGCCCCGCTGCTCCTCGTCCTCCTCGGACTCGCTCTCATCAAAATCAGACATCGCCGGAGCGGCAGTGCTAGGACCAGCCTCATCGCGCTGAGCAACTCGTCTCCTGGTCCTCGGGGGACACATGAGTGACGCCAGAACAACCCACAGAAAAAGCAGCATCCTGCAAATGTCCAACCAATACCAAATGTAAAGATAAATCCTACACGGCGATTACATTAAGCATAATCTAGAAAACACAAGAACATGAAGTGTGAGCCCTAATACGAGCAATCAAGAAGATAACCAAACCAATACTATGTCTAGAGAAGTCCCAAACCTCTTTGGGACATTTCGTCAAACACGTGGAGTGCGCAATAAATCAGGACCAAAGTTTACTTGTAAACACATGGGGAACGCCCCCAAATCAAAACAATTGCTTGGGCAATAACTCATCATCATAACAGGGCACAAAACAACGACAACGAACTCATCTGCATGCCCACAATACCAATACAAATCGGGAAATTCATGCTTTCCTTAAAGTATGGGATCTAGTAAAAACATCCTCAAACTAGGCATACATTGTTGCACAAATACTTCCTAATCAACAAAAATAACAACAAGTATCGTCCAAACTCGCTAATTGCACAAATTAAGTCTAAAAACAACAAACCCCAATTCTTGTCCCTAAGCCCTAATTTTTAAATTCACCCAAAGATTAAGGCTAAACAAGACATAAAATCTGAAATTGACAAGTAGAAGTAGTAGACGCATACCTTGCAAAGGAAAATCGAAGCCGGGAATGAGAGAATCGGGGGATGGGAGAACGAATTTGAGAGAAAACTAGAAGAAGCCTCGGAAGTGGAAATGGGGCGGAATGGCTCGCGCTCCGCGCGAGCCCTTTTGTTCGAACTGCCATGGTCGCCCGGTCGCCGCGCGCCACCGCGCGGGCACCGCGCGAGCCTCAAAAATTTTTTTTTTTTATTAATTACCTTCTACTGTTTACTCGATAAGCTATACGGCAAATTGTCCAAATGCGATTTCTGGTTGAAAGAAGTGGCATTTCTCGGACACATAGTATCCGCTGATGGAGTATCAGTAGATCCGGCAAAAGTTTCTGCCGTGACGGAGTGGGCAACTCCGAAGAGTCCAACGGAAATAAGGAGTTTCCTTGGATTAGCCGGGTATTATAGACGATTTGTGAAGGACTTTTCAAGGATTGCACGTCCTTTGACCCAGCTACTGAAGAAAGGAGCAAAATACGAGTGGACCGAAGCGTGTGAGACTGCGTTTCAAGAGCTGAAGAAATGACTCACAACCACACCCGTATTAACATTACCATCAGAGAATGGTGACTTCGAAGTATATAGCGATGCTTCGAAGGAGGGTTTATGTTGTGTCTTGATGCAAGACTCAAGAGTCGTAGCCTATGCATCACGCCAACTAAAACCTCACGAGGAAAATTTTCCGACCCACGACCTGGAGTTGGCAGCGGTCGTTTTCGCTCTAAAGATATGGAGACATTATCTTTATAGGCGGAAGTGTCGAATGTTCACCGACCACAAGAGCTTGAAATATATATTCACTCAGAATGAGTTGAATTTGAGACAGCGAAGGTGGTTGGAACTTATAAAAGACTATGATTTAGAGATAGCATACCACGAGGGGAAGGCGAATGTGGTAGCCGATGCCCTAAGTCGGAAAACCCAACACGTGACAAACTCGTTGGTAATTCCGCCGGCATTGTACTTGGAATTGGCAAGATTGGAGTTAGAACTTGTGCATCCTGGCACAGTGAGAGAAACGGTCAATGCCATGGTCGTAGAAACTCCAATATTGGACGAGATTTGACTCGCTCAACCGGGCGACCCGAAACTCGAGAAGATAAAAGGGTATATTGCCGAAGGAAAGGCAATAGGATTTGCTGTCCACGAGGATGGAAGCATCCATTTTAAAGGGAGATGGTGTGTGCCTCTTAAATGTGCCGAGTTGAAACAAAGGTTGATGGAGGAAGGGCACAACACGCCATATTCCGTACATCCCGGAGGTGACAAGCTATACAAAGATCTGAAGAAGATCTATTGGTGGCCGGGAATGAAGAAGGAAGTGGCGAACTTCGTGGCGAGATGTCTCACCTGCCAAAAGGTTAAGGCGGTGCGACATAAACCCTTAGGATTGATGCAACCACTAGAGATTCCAAGTTGGAAGTGGGATAGCATCTCAATGGACTTTGTCTCGGGATTACCCCGATCACCTAAAGGCATGAACAAGATTTGAGTGATTGTGGATAGGCTAACAAAGACAGCCATATTTATCCCAATGAAAGACACGTGGACTATGGACCAATTGGCCCGAGCCTACATTGATAATGTGGTACGACGACATGGAGTACCACATGATATCATTTCCGATAGAGACAGTAGATTTGTCTCTCATTTCTGGACGGAGTTACAAAAAGCTCTTGGTACTCAAATCAAAATGAGCACCGCATTCCACCCGATGACGGATGGACAAACCGAGAGAACAATCCAAACACTAGAAGACATGCTGAGAGCATGTGTGTTGGAATTCAAAGGAAATTGGGAATCTCATTTACCCTTGATTGAGTTTTCCTATAATAATAGCTACCATGCTAGCATCGGCATGGCACCTTTCGAGGCGTTGTATGGACGAAAATGCCGAAGCCCATTGAGCTGGGAAGAAAATGATAAGTCCGTGGTAGTGGGACCACAACTTATCGAAGACATGGCTCAACAAATCAAAGTGATTCAAGGGAAGATGAAAGCCGCACAAGACCATCAAAAGAGTTACGCCGACGTGAGACGACGAGACCTAGAATTTCAAGTGGGAGATAGAGTCATGCTAAAGATATCACCCATGAAGGGGGTGATGCGCTTTGGCAAACGAGGGAAGTTAAGTCCTCGATACATAGGACCTTACGAAATTCTAGAACGAGTCGGAACTCTAGCCTACCGATTGGCTTTACCGCCACACTTAGATAGAGTTCATAATGTCTTTCATGTCTCGCAACTAAAGAAGTATGTGCCGGACCCGACACATGTACTTCAACCGGAGATAATTGAGCTCGATGAAGATTTGACTTATGAAGAAGTCCCAGTGCGTATTCTCGATACTAAGGAACGAGTAACGAGAAACAAAACCGTCAAAATGATCAAGGTTCTTTGGTCAAACCACGAAAGTGAGACGGCAACTTGGGAAGTAGAATCCGACATGAGAGAACGATACCCGACATTGTTCCAAACCGATACCGACACAGTTATGGGGACATAACTGCAATCTTAAGGGGGAGAGGATGTCATACCACCTATTTTTCGTGCACTTTTGTAAATTGTTGAACTACGTTATGGCTTGATCCCTTTACCGGGTACGTAGGCAGCTTAGAAGTTTTAATTCTAAGTTCAGTCACAACATATAAAACAAACACAAGACCTTTAGCACAAGAAAAACCGAAACACAACTTCTAGGACGAAGTTGATTCTTAAGGAGGGTAGACTGTAATACCCGTGAATTTTCCATCATAAAATAAAACAATAATTAAATAAATAAACAATAAATACAATAAATAAATGAATCCAGCAAATAAATAAATAAATAAAGATAAGGAAATGAGAAATGAGATTTTAACTTAAAAAGGAATTAAAGGAATTTAATTAAATAGAAAAAAAAAAGGTAAATAAATTGTACACCGAAAACCGACACTAATGAACTCGAGGATTCGAGTCCAAAACATCCAATTAGACCCGAGAATAAATTTAGAGAGAAAGTAGAAACCCGAATATACCCCGGAAATCGGAATTCGGGAGCATAGAGGGATAGAAACCCGAAAGAGAGGCGGAAAAGCACGACGGATCGCACGACCCGCCCGGACCGAAGTCCAGGCGAGTGTCGCACGGTGGCCGCGCGGTCGAAGGAGGAACAGCGCGCCACGATCGCGCCACACGACAGATTCGCCCGTTGCGTGAATCTCTCGCCCGAACGCGGATTTTTCGACTTTCGGTTGAACATCTCTCGACCCAAGACCTTTAGGTCAGATTTTGGACGCCCTAGGGCTTGGGAAATCTATAAATAAACCCCTTGGGAGCCCCGAACAAGTTTACAAAACCCTACAACCTTCCACCCATTCGAAACCCTAAATCCGGAGTCGTCGGAGGCACGAAACCAAGACGAACGCTGTTGGACGAATTTCTCTACAGATCTCCATAGTCGTGGTAATTCTCGATCCAATCTTTATTCAATGAACGATTCGAAAACGAATCCTAATCATCTCCTTTTTCTTTCTACACCCCGTATTGGATCTAGATCGTAGAACCCGGCGAACGGAGAGGAGAAACGGTGGACTGGAAGCCACGCCTTCGAATAGACGATCCCGGACGCTCGTAAATCTGTAAGTTAACTCTTACATGGTTTTGGGATGAATTAAAACATTCAAAACTAAAAGAGTAACAAGAAATTGAAATCTGTCAATTTATACTTTCTACCAACGCAACAGATTTGATGAATTTTTCTGAACCTTAAAACGAACTCAAACGGAAAAACTTAAAACACGAAAAACGTTCCTAAGACTAAGATCTAGCTACTGTAAATTTTTGAGAATTTTTGGAGTTGATTTGATATGTGAAAACCCACCGAATCCGAGCTGTTGGAATCTAGATCTTGAAATCTTGGACAGAACTTAGGAATGATCTTGATCACGTTTTTGACATAGGATCTAGACTGTTTTAGATCCTTGGCCGAACATGAAAGTTGTAGATAAATGTCTTAAGATGATCTCTGTCAAATTTCATCAAATTTGGAGTTGAATTGCTAGGGTAAAATTCGAAATCTTTAAACTGTGATACATTAAATTCGGACAGATTTGTTCTTCTGCGAAAATTGGTGATTTTGACCTATTTAGGTATCTCGGATTAAAAAAGTTAAAACACGAAAGTTGTAGATCTTGACGTTTCTGAGTCAGATATGAAATTTTGGAATTAAATCTGATTTTTGACGAATTTTGGAGTAAACTGTGGTTTACCGGAAACAAAATCTTGAAATCTCGTTGAAACATGGAATTAACCTTTAGGGTTGAAACGAGTTGAGATATTATTTTTAAATAAATACATTTGAAGTCAGATTTTAAAAAAAAATTAATTAAATCCCCTTACAAACTTGATAAATTAAAATTAGGGGTGAGTGCTCTGCAGGGTGCCCCCTAACGATTCACTTCGTGCCGTAATGGACGATGGTGACCCCGCGAGCTAAACTTGAAATGTGATATTGCCAAAACGGCGAAATATAGAGCCTACACTCTCGTGAATATCCGTATGGGTTTCCCGAGGCTCCGGAGTGGTACTGGGTATGGCTGATACGGTTGCGGCCGCCGGGCTACCGGCTAAACTTGTTGACATCGCGATGCTATCGTGAAACTTTGAAATACCAAATCGGGGATGTAATGGGGATTATGAATTAAATTAAATTAGACTAAATTATGTTGTTGTCCAATTAAATTATTTAAATGCTTTATTTAAATTATGGCTTTTATCTTAAACCATGCTATATGTGTTATTAAATAGAGCCCTGAGATAAATTATGCCATTGGATAGTTGATTAGATGAAATTAAATATTATGTTACTATCATGCTTTTAGTAAGTTATTCAATTAATGGCTTTTAAACCCTACGATCATGCATGCGTTAACTTACTCAGCAAATTTGCTGACCAAAACCGTTTTTATTCCTTTTCTTACAGAATATGTGGAATGAGCATGTGTGAGCACGAATCATGCATGGGATTTTGGGAACTTTGTTTTGCTTTTAAATTCGTATTTTAGACGATATTCGGAACGGGCCTGTTTAACCCGTGTTCTGGCCATGTCGGCCCTATTTAAATTTTCCGCTGCAATACTATACTAAAACAATTATTTCCGTTGCGCTATACTATTATTATTTTCCAATTATATTGTATGGGCTATCTTGGATGATTTAAGTACTTTTAAATACTGCAATACCTAGCCTTGCATCTCTTTAGTAAGCTCGGAGGAACCGTGTCTTACTAGGGGGATGTGGTGGTGGCATCCCGACCTGGGTGACCAAAAACCGGGGTGTTACAGAAACCATCGCTGAAAACTATTAAAGTACCTCTGCATTCTCAGCCACATCATGTGCTGCATCTTTCTCAGCCCCATCATACGCTATATCTTTCTTAGCCCTATCATGTGCTAACTAAAAATCACACAAGAAAAATATATCAAAACATTTTGTTACATCACAATTGATATAGCTAAAAACTATTAAAAACTAAAATCACACAAGAAATCGCTGAAATGTGCAGATTATCATCGCTGAAAAACAAAACCACCATCGCCGAAAACTATTAAAATACCTCTGGATTCTCAGCCCCATCATGTGCTACAACTTTCTCAGCCCCATCATGTGTTGACTAAAAATCACACAAGAAAAATATATCAAAACACTTTGTTACAGTAACCCCTATAGCAAACATTTTGTCACTGTACATACATTCAAAGAATCGAAACTGAAAGGGATTCGGAATCGAAATAAAGATCTCTGCAATAAAAATAAACAACACAGAAAAAGCAAAAAGGAAAAAAGAATGTCGGAAACTACCTTCAAAAAATATTATGAAGTACAAAATTTATAAAACTACCTTCGGTACATTTTCAGGTAAATTTTCAGTCTCCGGGACAACTCTCTCTTCAGTTTTGTCTTTTACATTCCCAGCATCTACATCACCTCCTTCCCGCAAACTTGTCACCTCCGGACCCCCTTGACTCATCACAACATTTCCAGCTCCTGCTAATATACCCATCAAGATTTCTCCTTCGCTTGCAGTTATATCAAGATTATTTGACTGTTCTCCTTCACGACGTCGACCCACATTAATCAACAGTTCACCTGCATCTTGATCACAAGGGGGGTGTGGGGAAGGTTCAACATCATTTCTGGATGCTTCTATGAGAGGATCAACATTGCCTGAAGCATCAGCATCCATATATTGGCAAGCAATATTCACAATAGAGTCCATTGTGTGATCAGAAAGATGAACAACTGGTTCAGAATCAGTTGTCTCATTTGCATTAGCTTCATGGACAACAGGTGAATACATACACTGCAAACTAGAAAGATTGGCAGCTTCTTCATTTCCACTAGCATTCAAATCCACATTTTCTCCTAACTGATCATCTCCTCCTCCATCCACACTCCTAGAAAGATTGGCAGTTAGTTCATTTGCAGTAGAATTCACACGCTCATCTTCCACTTCTTTCCCACCCATCCTTTTCTTCTTTAGACCAGAAACAAAAGTGCTAAGTCGATCGTCATCTTCCTCCACAGTCCTTTTCGCAGCCCTCGATTTCTTCTTAAAGTCAATATCTGGATACTTTGCATTAGGGAAAACCTTCCAGATATCAACCATCTCCAAGTATCGATCCTTTTTACATGTAAATCCAACCAAATGAAGCTCTTCACGCTCATAGAAATCAAAAAACATGTGCTGAAAAAAACAAAAACAAACAAGATACATAATCAACAAACAATGACCATAATCAACAATATAAATCACATAACAAATATAAATTGCATAACAAACACAAAATTGAAATTACCATTAAGCAAAAAAGGTCTCCACAGGGGCGTGCTTGGGCACTGGTTCCCTTATCCAATTTTGCCTTATACTCATTCAGAGATTTGATAAGAAATTGTCTAATATGAAGACACCAATTGTACCTTAAAGCTTCTTCCGGAGATCTAAGAAACTGAAGATACCTTTTGTTTACAACCCTCCCTGAGTTAGGAGTAAAGACTTTCTGCAGAGCAAACAAAACATACATCCTCCAGTAGTCATCCAATGGAATTTCAGTATTCTTCGTATTCTCTAAAATAGCTCTAAGATCCTTAACAGGTATCCGATTAGGCTCCTTCTTATTCGTAATAAGAGAATACTTTTCACAAAATTCATCAGCAAAATCATAACCAATCTCATTATTCTTCAAATCTATTATAAATTTATCCACTCCCCATGGCAAACCATATACTTTATGAATGTCTTCATCTGTAAACCTCCATCGACGGTTTTTATCAATAATAAAGCATTCCTCCTGAATGCTCCACTGATTAATCAAAGTTATAACAGGATCAACCTTGAGCATGCACATCTTGAACATAAGCAGACAACTGAAGCAAGTTTCGTGAATAAACTCTTTCTTCCCATCTCCGTCACTCTCGTTCAGGATATTATTTAAAAGACAAATGCTAGATGGAACGCAACACACCTGAGTATGCACTTTTTCAGCCATTCTTGATAACAAAAACGTAAAGTATCACCGTTCGCCGTTCGCCGTAGAAAAACAATCGCCGTTCCCCGTAGACGCAGAGAATCGCTAAATCGCTGAAAAGCCCTAGAGAAAGTATCAACAGTGATAAATTAAAAATTGGCGGTTAAATTGACATTAAATACTACACAGTGAAATCTCGACGGTTATTTCTTATTAATTACTTAGACGTGAATTTTTATTAATCGCGTTACTAGACGCTACGCGAATTCTGAAAACATTGTAAAATTTTTATTAACTACTACACGGTTATTTTTTATTAACTCATCTCCATCGCTGAATTGCACTATGACGATCGCTTTTTTCAATAGGTAACCATCGCTGAAATGCATTAGTTACGCGATTTCTTAAACATTGTAAAATTTTATTAAAATACTACACGGTTATTAACATTTAACTAATTTCCATCGCTCAATTTTTGATAATCGCTCTCGTGTATATCTATTTATCGCTGAATTGCATTCTTTACACGATTTTCTGAGACATTGTAACATTTTCTTATTAAATACTACACGGTTATTTTTTTTTATTAAAACTAACTTTCATCGCTGAATTGCATAACGATCATCGCTTTCGTATATAAGTAATCATCGTTGAATTGCATTAGTTAGCACTGAACTAAGTCGATCAATACAATATTAATGATCAATACACTTCATGTCATTTCTAGAAAAACAAAAATCTTCATTTCTGCATCCGTTAACGATGTTCTAACTCTTTCTTTTTCCGAGCAGCTTCAGAAATAGAGACCATTCTCTTGTTCGATTTCTTCCGCCCTTTACACGTTTCTCTTTCCCTTAAATGCAAATTTGAGTAATCTGATGTACTTCCAATCTCTGCAAAAAAAACAAAAACATTGAGAAACACTAATTTCAAAAAAGCAAAAACATAAATATGTCTTTGATTAGAAATTACCCGACTCATTGTTAATATCAATATTGTCATACTTTGTTTTCATCAATGTCTCAAAGTCATACATAAACGATTCACAAGCATCCTCATTTCGTGACAACACAATTGCTGACTTCAAAAACAAGCCACACAATTTCCGGTATCTAGATGTTGCATTGACCACATTTGTTTCTTTTCCAACACCAACATCAACATAACTAAGATCACATTTTGCATTCCTTGACCACCGCTGCAAAATATATTTATCTGGAATAGTATGAAACACTTTTGCTCCACTTCCTGACAGAACATCTATCACCCTCAGAGCATGACAACATAAAATCCCCATATTCTCAAACATATTGCAAGTGCATCCAATTGTACCATCATCAATGTTAACATTGACATGATCACCAATCATCTTTGAATCTGCATCTTCTCTCTTGCAAACACGATAAATTAATGCATCTGGTTGAAGCTCAACCACATACCCAAATGACAGATCATACTCATTGTTGAAAATATTGAACACATTTGGTGTATACTTCTCAGCTATATATTTCAATAGTGGATTCATAATAAACCTGGCAGAAACTTGTCTATCATCTGCCTTAAAATCTTCCATCCGTTCATTATCCCTCCTTGACTCCACAACCCTTTCAAAATGTGCAAAGAACTCAACATAGTTATTAACTGGCCTTAAGAACCTGTGAAATGTCAACACAATATGGGGATGTGAAAATCAAATTCTCAACTACATAAAGCAAACACACATCGCTGAAATAAATAGAACTCTCTCGCTGATCAAAACAGAATAGCCTCGCTGAAAATAACTATTCAACTATCACTGAAAATGAAATTTATTCATACCGTTTCACAACTGAGTTAAAAGATTCACTTAGCTGAGTAGTCCTCATTCCTGCAGTAAAATGATTTTTTACCCAAGCAGCGGACCATTGACTTCTCAAATTATAAGTAGTCGACAACCACCTATGTTCAGACTGTGAGAAACAAGTTGATAGCATGTATTCCCATTCCACCTCAAATTCCATCTCTGTCCTCACATCATATACCAAATGATGAAATAGCTTATCAAACCTAAAAAAATGAGTTCAACATGTACATATCAATATCTAAAATCGAAAAAACAATTGAAAGTAAAAATAACTAAATATTTACCTTGGTGTGTACAGTTGACTCAAATTTTTTTTCGCATTTTCTATAATGTGCCAACTACATAAAGCATGATAGGTATTAGGCAAAATTTTCCTAATTGCCGGTGCCATCGCACAATCTTGATCTGTGAAAATCGTTTGAGGTGCCTTATCCCCCATACACTTCAAAAATGTTTTAAATAGCCACTCAAATGATCTTTGAGTTTCATCAAGCATCAATGCAGCTCCAAAAATAGAAGTCTGTCGGTGATGATTGAATCCAACAAAAACAGCTAATGGTCTGTAATTTTTATTTGTCTGATACGTTGTATCAAAGGTCACACTATCACCAAAAGCTTGATAATCCATCCTCATTTCAGCATCTGACCAAAAGATATTTGTAATTCTCTCATCATCACCCAGATCATACTCATGGAAGAAAAATGGATTACTGACACATTTCTCAGAGAAATACTTCAATACAACACCAGCATCCCCTACTTTTAAATTTCTTTGCCGCCTTCTAACAAGTGCATTCTTCAAATAATCCTTTAAAAATCCTACAAGTCCACTACCTCCAGCACCCATACTCAACAAGTCATACGATGACTTCAATGACAATCCAACTTCTTCATGTATACCAGCAACAACACTGTGTAACTCATCAACTCTTCTATTCGATTTCAACATATGCTTCCTTGATGGTCCATGCAGATCATGATTATGATCACCACAGAAAAACACAACTCTATAAACTTTTTCATCAGTTTTATAATGTAACCTCACCTTTGCTTCACAACCAGTTCGGGTTTCATCACTCCTACGAAATTTCAGACTCTTAGAACGACAAGATGAATCACTATCCAACAAACAACCACGACGAAATCCTTCCTTATTGCACGCATATTGTAAATAGAACAATCTATCAACTTCATGTGTCTTTGGTCTCTCATACATTTTCCTTACCGAGAAACCTAAACTATGAGCATAATCACAATAAAAACTAAACGCATCATCAGCTGTAACAAAACTTAACTCACTCCAATTTATGTTACCTGTGAAGAAATAAACAAAGAATTCCCATTAAAATAATAAATACACGTAGCTGACATAAACCATCGCTTAAAATGCTTAATGTCCATCGCTGAAAATGCTAGACAGTTATCGCTGAAAATGCTTGTGATGCATCTCTGAAAATGCTAGGCTTGCATCGATGAAGAACTCAAAACTCAAAAAAATGCTAGTGATGCATCACATGTACAAACATTTTGACGCTTAAATGAACATATAGATATGAAACTTCAGAAAACACAAAAAAAGAGAAACATATCAAAGAAGAACTCAAAACTCAAAAAACATACATAAAATCAAAAATAACGATTTGCGATAAAAATACTCAAAATTCGAAAAAGTACCATTGAACGCAGAACTCGAATCTGAAAACGTTGCCGACGCATTCAACGACATGCTAATCGCATTCATAATTTCCAGCAACTTCCTCACACCGCCGCAACACGTACAGAGCAAAAAAAAAAAACAGAAGAGAACTCGGAAATCCAAAGAAGACGACGTCCAACGGCGAACAATATGGCAAATATACGAAATTACTTTTCTACCCTTAGAGTTAATCTCAATCGTCGATTTTTAAAGACAATCAACGGCTGTAAATTTCCACAGCACATCAAGTCAAAAAGGGTGATTGCACCCTAACGAAATTGATAAAAATATATATATATATATATATATATATTAAAATTTGATATTTGAAATATATATGAATGAAATGAATAAGGGTGAGGGATGTATTTATAGACAATTCAAATAGGTATATTTCATGAAAATAATTTAAAATTTTAAGAGGATTATAGGGAGTATATATGACTGAGATAGTTGAAATTAAATATTTATATATATTACAGATTTAGGGAGTATATATATTTGAGGTTGTTTAAATTAAATAATAGATTTTGTATATATATATATATTATAGATTTAGGGAGTACATATAATTGAGGTTGTTGAAAATAAATATTAATTTTTTTATGTATTATAGATTTGGGGAGTATATTTGATAATATCATTGAGGTAGTTGAAATTTTTGACTAAGAAATTGAATATTAGATTTAAATCGGTAATTGTATATTATAGGTAATTCAAATATATATTAGGATAATATATATTATCTATTAGATTTTATATTTTTTTATTTTAATTATTTATATATGTGAACTCAGTTGTTGAAATTGGCGTAGAAGAGTTGAAGGGGATGTTGAAAAAAGAGGGTGAGGGAGTGGGGAAATTTAGACTATTTTGTTTATATATATAGATATATGAAATATTTTATAATAATTAATAATGTACAATTTCTACCTCTATTATTTGAACTTTCCACATTATAAAAGAATATTTGAAATCCACAATAAATTAATTTAAAATTAGGGAATGATTTCTTCCAAAATTATTTTATTAATTTAAATACGTAGAAGAATTTGTTAATATAAATTAAAATTCCTTCCAAAATTCATCCATTTAAATACTTTAAAGTATCTAAGTTAAATTATAATTTTGTTGGGAAGTGAATCATATTAAATATTTCTACTATGGTAGTATTTTTGTACGATATATTACTTGACAGTATTTTTGAATATTATGATAAGGTCTATTGAGAAACCTGAAATATATTAAAATATGAATAATTATATAAAATTTTAATTTTATATATGAAGTATTAAAACAAAAAAAAGAAGTAGAATTATTTAAACAAATTTGAGTATACTAAAAATCCTAACCAAATTTTACATTGAAAATGACCAAATTAGCAAATAATTTAATAACAAAATATGGAGAGCAAATTTTATAATACTATATGGTTCAAACAAACAAATCACTAAATATGGTAATACTCTATAATACAATAATTAATAATACTATAAATTACCATGTAATTCAATCAATTATACAATGATTATTTCTCTCCCTGCTCTTTATATCGAAAATCAATAATCCCCTAAAATGGAAAAATTAGAATATATTTATATAACATCTATCACCGCATATCACAACTAAAAGAGACGAAACATAAAGAAGATTCATTCCAAATTGTTGCAACAGTTCAAGTTAATCATTGAACAATTTCTATCGAGTATAAATATATTCTGCACTTCCATTTGAATCTTCATGCTTCCCTGAACTGTCCCAATGACTTTATATGAAGAGACTCTTTGACAAACGCACATGTGCTGGACTGAAGAGATATTTTTTCTTAAAAAATGGTGAAAGAAGCTTGTTAAATGATTGAAATCACCCATAAAACATAAAGTATCATGAGATGATATCAAAAAATCGAAAAAAATAAATACAAAATACAAATAGAAAAAAAAAAAAAAAAAAGCATTCATAAGACATGCTACAAACATATACATACCGATTCACATGAGTCAATCACGTACAATCTACAAAAAAACAAAAGATGAATAAATATTAGATTAGAGAAAATGACTAAAAATTATCTAAAGCAATAGAAAAAAGTAAAATATGAGATCTGGAAAAGAGATCAATGAAACGAATAAGAATGAGCGGATGTATTTATACGCAATGCAATTCAAATAGGTGTATTTAATGGAAATAATTTAAAATTTTAAGAGTATTATAAATTATAGATTTAGAGAGTAAATATAATATGATTGAGTTTGTTGAAATTAAATATTAGATTTTTATAGATATTATAGATTCAGGGAGTATATATGATTGGGGTAGTTGAATTATATTTTTTATATATATATTAGAAAATTTTAAGAGTATTATAAATTATAGATTTAGAGAGTAAATATAATATGATTGAGTTTGTTGAAATTAAATCTTAGATTTTTATAGATATTATAGATTTAAGGAGTATATATGATTGGGGTAGTTGAATTATATTTTTTATATATATATTAGAGATATAGTAAATATATATGATTGTTGAAATTGGAGAATAAAAGTTGGAGGAAGTGTTGAAAAAAGGGGGTGTGGAAGTGGAGGGGATATAGACTATATTGTTTATATATATATATATATAATAATATAATATATATATATATATATATATATAGATTTCTTATTTTATAATTTTATTTGAGCTTTACTACTTTTCTCTAAAATTCCAATACAACGCTAATTCATTTTCCTGCGAATCATTTCTTGTATTCTCATTTTCTTCGATCCAAAAAGAAGCCTTTTAGCTCTTTCATCCGTTTTTCTTACTTCTCAGCCCGACAAAACATTTAAGTAAATGTATATAACCGCTCAAAACATAAAAGTAGCACAAATAACCCTTTGTGGTCAAAGGCGCAATCTTTCTTATTGATGGGTTTACCCAAAAAATAAGTATCTCAGGTCATACGTATAAACAAACAAAAATATCAATGCATCATCTGTTGATCTCACAACAGAACAAGAGTTGATCAAGTTACAAAAAAACACAAGGTAGGTACATTCCATAGATTAGATTCAACAAATAACCATGCCATTTATGACCACGGATACACTTTATCCCATGTCTATCTTCTCCGACAACAATCCTAGAAGCTTCACCAGGAGAAACTGAAATTGTACCTTATTGGAAGTGCTGAAATTCCTGCTCTTATTTCTTCAGTAATAAAGCACTGCACTGTGCCATAATCTTGGACGCCCGGGTAATAGCATCTGTCATATAGAAGTTGTCGACAGCACGCTCGAAAGGAGTATTCTCTGGCTTTCCCTTGATATCAGGTCTCAATGAAGCAGGTGAAAACGTCGCAGGTTCCCTCTCATCAACATGTACAAGGTTTGGAGCCACAGTTTTAATTCGAGATCTGATAGTGCTGAGGGAATTGTAAGGCAGAGGAACACCTGCCACCTCAGACAATGCTCGGATTATTTTCCAGTCATCCCTGGCATCACCAACAGTGGGAACAGCAGGGACTGTTGTTTGGGCACATCCTTCCGTGTTTGCATATGTGCCTTCCTTCTCAGTGAAGGCAGATGCTGGTAGAATCACATTGGCTCGGTAGACGCCCTTATCACCATGATGACCTTGGTAAACCACAAAGGCATCATCAGGTATTTTGTCCAAGTTCTCATCATCAGCACCCATCAGATAGACAAACTTGGCTGATTCGATGCTTTTCTCTGATTCTGGTATGAGCCCTAGGTCCAAAGCAGCAGCTTGTGCAGCATTGAGCAGCAGCACATTGAGCCCATTCCAATCAGGCCTAATTGCATTTATTTTTTTCGCAATTGTCTCAACAACAGAGAAAATTGCTTCCTTATCTAGCCGTCCAAAGATCCCAGCCCCAACAATTATGGCAGGGTTTTTAGCATTTGATAGGATTGAATAAAATGGATGGCGTCCCTCTGCAAGCTCAGTTAGCGTTTCAGGACCTGTGCCTAGATGTTCATGCTCATAGTTGAAATCAGCAGATGGACCAACATAACCAACCTTTGCATTTGTTGCTCTAACTGTTTTGCGAATTCTGGCATTGACAATTGCAGCTTCAACCCTTGGCTGAAATTTTTTTCAAAATAATCAGCATACAAATGAACAGAAAAGTATACACTATGGAAAAAAAAAATGTTATAGCATTTGAGCATGAACGGATAACAGTGTTTTATGAGTGAAAGAATAAAAAAACAACCCAAAATCTAACAAGACTCAAATTCTTGCAAGGAGAACAATGACTACAGAATTCCGAGTAATTCAATCTCATCACATTCACCAATTCTACAACCAAGGTAAAAACCTCTACGGTTCATGATTTTGCCTGGATACCAATTACGCCATATCTCCAATAGGCTTAATAGAAAGGTAAAATCCGTGCTACTTAAAGTCAAACAAGTGAATTACGAAATTCCCTTGTGTTTTGAAAACTGCATCATAATACTTGATTAATATGTACATTTCACAGAATCCCTATTTTATATTAACACTGCAATCCCCAATTAATGGTTTTGAAATTTAACCAAACAAAATCGTTCACGACCATACAAAAAATATAAGGGCACTTGGTGCCAACTTATAAAGCAGAGTATTAACTGCATGGTACATTGCATGTTTAATAGTTTAAAAAGATTATCCACCTTAGAACACATACACACACACAGTCTCACACAAAAAAAATAATAAAAAATAATAACACTAATTTAAATATCATTTGTGCTTTAGATTTGAAACCACAAAAACCCTTGTGTCTATTGTAGAATTGTGAGAAAATTTACCTGTGTACCAACTAAGAGGAAAGCATCAGCTTTCTCCAGCCCACTGATGGTAGTGTTCATAATATATCCGGAGCGCAGATCAGCATTGGGGTTTGGTCCATTTCCTTCACACCAAATGTTATTCGACCCCATCTTGTTTAAGAAATCCTTCAGTGCCATCATTGATTCAGCATCAGACAGTTTACCAGCTACCCCAACAATTTCATTTGGTTTTACTTGGAGGATGACCTCAGCAACCGCTGCAAGTGCATCACGCCAGTTGACAGGCTTAAAACGCCCATCTGCACCACGAATCATAGGATCATTTAGCCTTTGCCTCTTCAGTCCATCGTAGAAGAAACGAGTCTTATCTGATATCCATTCCTCATTGATGTCCTGCACATGTGCATCAAAGAGAGAAACTCATACTTGAGAAAAAAAATTAAATTGAACATGACAGTGGTAGAGAGCTCATGCTGCAGAAAGTACAAGGGTTATAAGGCAACAACGACATCAGACATAAGTCACTTTAAAAAATGAGAGAGAGAGAGAGAGAGAGAGAGAGAGAGAGAGAGAAACAGATACAGAGAGTGATACCAACACATCATTAAGACAAAAGTTTCTGATGGCTAAGTTCGGGCATCTTACTGAAGTGTGAGTGTGTGACTTACAGTGGCAGAAAAAATAGAGCATGTGAAGAAGTAAATAAATACAGTTACATCAATAGACAATAGAAATGCCAGTTTTACATAATAAGAAAAAAATGCAAATTGATCATCTCATTGTTTCCAATTAGCACTTGATCGAGGTAATAAATATGTTGACAAATCATCCCTGCACAAGAACTTGGTGCAAGACTCAATAAGATTCCATAATGAAGATTTAATGAGATAAAAAGTATAAAGATGCAAGTTACCTCATTCAGACGTGGCACTACCCTCATGACCTCAGGACCTCTACTGTCAATCCGTATGTTAGAACCAACTGCATCTGTGACATCAATGCTTTCAGTTCCCTTCAGCTCCCAGTTGCGGGCTTTAAAGGCAAACGGCTTTGATGTCAAAGCACCCACCGGACAAATATCTATAACATTTCCAGACATTTCACTTGTCATAAGTTTCTCAACATATGTTCCAATTTCTTCTCCACTGCCACGACCCAACATGCCAAGATCTTGAACACCAGCTACTTCAGTTGCAAACCTCACACACCTAGTTGACAGCAATGCCCACATGAAAATATGTTTCAACAACAATATAATTCAACTGCCAAAGCTTTATCCATAAATTATCATGTGCAAAAAAACACAAGCAAGCAGAGCAAGAGGTAGAAACAAAAACAGAAATTTCTGAAATAAAGATAACATTTTCAATCAAACATGTGAGTTTGATTAAATGAATGGAATAAGATTGGAATGAGGGAATGCTTTCGAGAATATGAATGAAAATGGTGTAAATTAAGCATGGTTAGTATAGTCACCATCTATTTGATTTCATTTCTACAACAGGTACCCTCATCAATTTAACTAACTATTACTATATTTTTTAAATTAAAAAAAAAAAAATCCCATTAAATTATTTTTTCAAGAGGAATTTTGTAAGTAGAGAATTTCATCCATGCCCTATTCACACGGAATCACCAAACCCATGTCAATGGGAGGAAATCACTAAACCCGTATTCATGGGAATGGGTACTCCAAATGCAAAAATCATACCAAACACAGGTTATAAAAGAAACTGAGAATTCATCATTTGATTCCTTCTACATTCTTGCAAACTACAGTTGCAGTAAATACATAAAAGTCCAAAACCACCTTCATGTCTGAACTTATGTAAAATTCTTCTATTTAGCCAAGTTTGTACAGTGCTTTAAAAATGAGCAATAATCTTGATTCCCAATCTTTGTGCATTTGTGCACCTAAGAAAATTAGGTTTTGGCAGACGACGTAACATATAAAAACAAAAACTATGCACCTTGTGCACTGAATGCATCGAGTCATCACCGTCTTAACCAATGGACCTAGGTTCTTATCAACTACTGATCTCTTCATTTCAGTAAATCGACCTCGGTCAGAACCAAATGCCATAGACTGGTCCTGGAGATCACATTCTCCACCTTGATCACAAATTGGGCAATCCAATGGGTGATTCATCAACAAAAACTCCATAACACCTTCTCTAGCCTTTTTTGCAACAGGAGTATCAGTCTTGATCTTCATCCCTATACAAATATTTGGAGATCATATAGAAGTTAAAACAAATAAACATTCCACGTCGGGAAGGATAAGCATCGAGCCACAAAGTCAAATATCAAAAATCATATTTCATTGGTGGCTGTATGCTATGGTGAAGTGGCATCAACACTCGCATCATGCCATAGCCATATATTCTAAATCTAAATCTAAATACTAATAATATTCCTTAAACAATAAAAAAAAAAAAAAAAAAAAAAAAAAATACAGAGAGAGAGAGAGAGAGATGTAACTTTTACATTTTATGGAAAAAAATTTAGTGGTACAGAGATATTTTTTGGATCTATTTTTAAAGCATCTCATAAAGAAAAAAGATGGTTAATGGTTAATTTAAATACACTCATAAGAAAAACTAAGAATAAAACACTGTCCAAAAGAAACTACCCAAGTTTTTTTGGAGGAGTTTTTTTTTTTTTTTTTTGGAGGAGTCTACCCAAGTAAGTTTGAAATAACAGAAAACAATAAATGAATTTTAAAAAAAATAAAGAATTGAAGCATGGATGCGGGAATGCCAGAGACAAATATGCAGACACCACAATGTCACAACCAAGTGACCAAGAGAAAGAATAAAGCAGTAAAACCATAAATTCACAGCATGGTGCTTCGGACTCGGCACAAAATGCTCAAAACATAGTTTTGGTAAAGTCATGAACCATGACAAGAAGAGTGTCATAGACAAATATGCAGACACCAAAACTGAACGAGAGCATTGTACAAAACTTAACGTTGAGTGAAAGATATGCTGCAGATGCTACCGAAGATTTGATCATCTTTAATGATAAAATCAGATGTATATTCCTGAAAACTTAATACAGGGGATTTCAACAGTATAAGCGTAATACTACAATGCAACTTTCTTCCTTGGGAATTGGTTTTTGTCCTCCATTGTGCAAGAAATGCCAAATGGTTATCTCTATTTAATTCTGTATGAAAGAAATAAAAGAAGAAAAATTGCCCATGCTAAAGCAAACAGTAATATGTAGAAAATTTAAAAGTGGAGAACCATTTTGCGAGTGCTCAAATACACCATTTGCAAGAAATTTAAAAAGAACAAATAAATAAAAATAAATAAAATTGCAGTTGATGCTTGGAAATACAGATATCATAGATCCAGTATCCTGCTCAATGTCTTAGCATATCGATATCATACATTTCCTTCCGGATTCAAACATGTAAACGTGGTGAAGTTAGTAAAATTCAAGCCTCATCTACACATTCTCAGTTCATAAAGATTCAAATTTGACGGTAAAAGAAATATAGAACGAGATAAAAATAATCCAAAACCACAGAATTTACAAAACATACCTGGGAGGGCCGGCATGGCGCAGGAAGCGACCGGCTTAGGCGATTTTTCGACCTCGACAAGGCACATACGGCAATTCCCAGCGATGGATAGGCGGCTGTGATAGCAAAACCTAGGGATATCAACCCCGGCGACCTCGCAGGCCTGGAGCACCGTCATTCCTTTAGGGATTTTGACCGGGTATCCATCGACGAACACCTCTATTGCATCATCTGGGTTAGGGAAATGGACCCGAGCACCTCCCACAGGGGTCCTCTTTGGAAGATCTGGTTCGGGGTGGGCCTCGGCGGCAGCTGCTTCAGCGTTGCGAAGCTCCGGCGTGGAAATAAGAGCGCGGCGGAGGAGGAAACAGTGAGGTTTGGAGTGAGCGGGAGCGACCCTGGTGGAGGATCGCAAGAGTGCTTGGAAAGCGATCTGGGTCAGCCCCATTAGGGTTAAGGGGAAGAGATGATTGTTTAGGCGACCGCAGGAAGAAAGCAAATTCCAGAGGTTGGGGAAGGTAGGAAGTGTGGCGAATGCGAGCGAGCCCGTTGTACTTGTGTGCTCCGCACAAATGAAAAACTGCAAAATAGCAAAAAAAATAAATAAATAAATAAAATAAAAATAAAAAATACTCCCTCCGTCCCGCGAAAATTGAATCCTTTCTTTTGGGTGTAATACCCTAGAATATAGCTTAAATGGAGTGAAATAAGCTACTCATACCAACAAGGTACCTTTCTTTCTTGGTAACCATCCTATAAGAACTCCAAAGTTAAGCGTGCTTGGCCTGGGGTAATTCTAGGATGGGTGACCTCCTGGGAAGTCTCCCAGGGTGTGCGTGAGTGAGGCCAAAGCGCACTGGAAGGAGGAATGTAATACCCTAGAATATAGCTTAAATGGAGTGAAATAAGCTACTCATACCAACAAGGTACCTTTCTTTCTTGGTAACCATCCTATAAGAACTCCAAAGTTAAGCGTGCTTGGCGGGTGACCTCCTGGGAAGTCTCCCAGGGTGTGCGTGAGTGAGGCCAAAGCGCACTGGAAAGAGCTCATGTTGGTTTGTGGGGACAGCCTTCACTCTGGAGCCGGCAACATCTAGAGTAGCACCCTGTCTTTCCGCTGCGCCGAAGATGGGGGTGTTACATTGGGCACGGTAATTTAGGTAGTGTAGTTTAGTAATTAAAGTGGTGTGAGTATTTGTGTTTAAGATTCTAATGAATTTTGATATTGTTTATTGTTTAACTTTGATTTAATATTATCGAAATGATGTAACTAGAGAAAAATATTCAAGTGTGATCTTGTTAAAATCGTCTAATCGTGTAGTTTTAGAATTTTTATACAATTTTTATTTGTATCAATTTTGTAATAGTAAGAATTAAAGAAATATAAGGGACTTTGTGTAGGAAAGTAAAAATGCATTGGAATTTATGCAGAATAGTAAAAGTAAGTATTTTTAATGTGATTTGACAATAATTAAGTTTCTAATCAAACTTATATTAATTTAATTTTTCTAAAAAGAGAAAGGGATCAAACTTCGTGGGACACTCCAAAAAGGAATAGGGGTCAAACTTCATGGCACGGAGGGAGTAATTACTTTCCCTGTCCGTATTTTTTTTTAGGAGTCATTAAAGTTGGGATAGGGAGCCGTGTGGTGATTCGAACCCCCAAGTCATAAGTTGGTTGGGAGTTGAGGGATTTGACCACTAGGGTAAGTCTCCAACCCCTCTCCATCCCTATTTTTGTTACAGTTCGAACTTTTTACATATTTATGGAGTATTTTATAGTATAAATGGCATGGGAGCCAAATCTGCTGCATTGATTATTCCAGAAGAACCATGCTCCAGGAACCGGACCAAAAAATTCACAGATCAAATTGCCAACCTTCTCAAGTCTGCAGAATTCACAGATGTAATCAACAAATGAGAAGGAAGCTGTTTAAAAGCATTGATCATGATCCAGCTGGAAGAAGACCCAATGATTCCTGCCATCCTGAACTGAATCCGGAAGAAGGAGACCTCAAGAGCACTTACAGATCAGAATAGCATAAAGAGGTCAAAGAAGTGGACCCCACAACAACCGCTGTCGCCGTCGCCGGAATCTGACCGGAATTTCACCGGAAAGTCGCTGTCGCGGGTCAACAGCCGGTCAACGTCGGAACAGTGATCGGGATCAGTAGGGCCCAGACGGATGAAAGTTATAAGGTTTCTTCACACTTACGACGCTAACCTAGTTCCACGTCGTAAGGCTCGCTTCACGTCGTAAGATAGAAATGGAAGCAGAAGACATTTACGACGCCAGCCAGAACCCTACGACGCTGAACATGTTTCGCGTCGTAGCACGCCAGAAGCCTCACGTCGCCCCCTTAGTTGAAGTTCTCCACCTACGATGCCAGACCAACCCACCACGCCAGACGAGGATAGCGTTGTAAAGGACGGCTCACGTCGTAACTGTTACAGTTTCTTATTTCCCTTGTTTTCTTTTGTTTAAACTTTGATAGGGTTGTTTAACCCTTTAGTTTGCTTGTTTAATGGGCTAGGTCTATATATATGACCTTCCCCACACTTGTAACACATCTTTTGCTTATTGAATAAAATCATCTTTTCTTTCAAAAGATCAAACCGAGAGCACACACCCTCTCACACACCTTTGCATGTTTGTTGGAAAACATTCATCAACCTTGGATCGAAGCTACCATTGTTGATCAACAAACCGAGGCTCGAGTGGAAGGATTGGGTTGAGGTCAAAGTTTCTACACTTTGGTTGCTTCCCCTGATGATTCTTGTTGCGGTTTTGCTTCCTTATCCTTTATTTTCCTTTCGGTTCTTCATCATCTTCTTAATCTTCCGCTTAATTTCTTCTTAATCCATTTTAAGCAAGTTAGTAACCAAGAGATCCATGGCAATAAATACTTAATTTTTGAATTCTAGTTATATAAAAATTTATAATCATGTTAGATTATATATAATTTTTGCATATTCAAACATTCTTTTTCGAATAGTTTTAAAATATATTTTACATATAATTTTTACTTATAAACATTAGACTTAATATATTAATGATAAACAAATAAATTGAGCAGCGTGTTCAAAAAATTTTGATACGGAAATAATGGGATAGAGTGGGTACATTTTATTTTTGTTTTCTTCCTATCCGGCTCTACTAATTTAATTAGCAAGATTATATACCATATGGGCAAAAATTAATTTTTGAAAAAAAAGGAAAGTATTCATAAATCCGCACAGTTCAAACATTATTTTAACGATATTTTTGCTATTTGAACAATGAAATGCTATACTCCCCCTCTCCATTATTTTAACAATGTAAGCTATACCAAGTTTTCTAACTTTAGGGCGAAACTTTGAGGATGAAACATTATTTTAAGGATCATAGATTACAACACTCCGATTTTTCATAAAGTTATTTATACAAATTTTAGCATAATAAGTTTGTTTGGTGAATAACCAGATATTCTCAGGCCACACTGGACCCAAAATTAATCCATCGAGAATTTGCATGGGCAATTAAAGGCGTCTCTCCCAAAGCAGTATTTTGCATACACAAGGCTCGAACTCGCGACATTACTTAAGCGACTAGAACCTCAATCCACTCAAGCCAACTGATTTTTTGGCTTTGTTATCACAACAGGATTCTAACTGTTACTGATCGATGCAAGAGTAGACTCAACTCAGATGATAGCTGCTGGAAATGTGGTGACATATAAAGGCCCATTCATGATCTTAGAGATTGTCTTGACTCCGCACGAATTTGGCTTCATCTTGGTTTCTCTACTGAGACTTTCTGGTCATACTCTATTCAAGACCGGATAGGTTCCAGCCTGTATACAAAGCAGCCACTTTTGTTATCAGAATTCGGCAAATTTGGAAAGTAAGGTGTAAAGAATTATATGGTCTTGTCATACAAATTGGGATTCCCTTCATATGACTATTAACAGGATGAGCAAGAACTACATCACAGTAGATTCAAAGACAATTGGCAGAATGGATTGGAGGATGACACAAGCTAGGTGGTGCAAACCACCTGAGGGGTGGTTCAAACTCAATTGCGATGGAAGCTCATTTACTACATATAGCAATCCGATGGAGTTATCAGTGATTCGGAAGGGCATTGGGTAGGAGGCATCTGCACTTAATCAGCCAAGCAGTGAATTTCATTAATTCAAATATAGACACCTATGGTATCTACTCTGACCCCTTCTCAACAAGGTTTGTGGTCATCACTCCCCATCTATTGCCCGGGAACACAATATTTGCCCAACGTCGCGGTTCCGAATTTGCAATGAAAGTTGAAGATAGAAGCAATGCTTGGAGGATAGAATTCAAGTGTTCACACATCTCTTCGTAGGTAGCAGCGTAAGCCGCAACCTTCAATGCCCCTGTCCATTTCGTTTTGTTCTTATAAGGGTACATTTTCATCACCTGCAATCATACAAAACGAAAGCCTTTAAACACGACAGTAAGACAAAAACACAACTCAGAAGAAGCGTGACATTTAATAACAACACTCATTCTCATACCGAACAACATACATACGACTATATGAAACAACTATCACCTCCGTTTTGAAGTTGTCCTCAAGGTGCCGTATGCATATGGAGTGATGACACCCGTTAAACACGCTTGGAATTGCTTTCATCAGTCCGGAATGACGATCACTAAAAAATGTGAACTCTCCCCATTGATCACGTTCATTGCCGTTGTCAATTGCACTCCTCAATTTTCGACAGAACCAGTCCCAATTTTATCAGTCTCCCCCCCGCAACTATAAACCAACAAAATCAGCCATAAAAAACAACACTGTTGGTCAATATAAAACAACTAAATCAGGGTATAAAAAAATACAACACTGCATCTTTTAAACAACAAAGTACTCGTTTAAAACACCAAACCATGATAGTAACATAATTAACTATAAATAGCATGTCAGTGGGTACCTGTATATGCAATTGTTATGAACCCACTGTTTGCGTCTTTGCCCACAACGCCCAATATTGAACCTTTCTACTTGGACTTAATGTGTGTCGCATCAAGCTCGACAGGCGGCCGACAACCTCTTTTGAACCCATCGATGCACGCTGCCATTGCTATGAAAATCCGCCTAAACTTCCCGGTATCCTCATGCACCTTCAAATCTGCAATGCTGCCGGGGTTTGTTGACTTCAACCTAATGCAGAATCCCCTAATCTTGTCAAAAGCATCAAAATCAGCTCCATGTATTTCCTTCAGTGCAATCTCCTTCGCGTTTCAAGCCGTGCGATAGCTAATTTGAATTTTGAAAGCTGCCTGAATGTGGTCCACAGCTGTGTTGGGTATGTAGTTTGGGTCTCGCCTCACTTTCTCATTGATGATGGATGCAACCCATAATGCATTTGTCTTAGGATGTACCCTCGCTTGTAGATTGTTCACACCACAACCATGATTCAAATTGCACCTGCGAATAGCGAATGAATCATCTGATTTATGGTGGGAAGCATAAATTTGCCATCCACATTCTTCTGTCGAACATATCACGATCACCTTCTCGCTATCATTATTCACAAATTGGAACCCACGTCGGACTGCAACACAGTGGTTTTTGAGCACCCTACGAAATTGATCCGTATTTTTAAACTTTTATCCTTCCTCTTTAAAAGCATGAGCGCACATCACTGTTACATCCTCGATGTCTCCCTCATCAAAGTCATTATCGCATTCATCAACATCTTCCGTATCCATCCTGCAATAAATAATTCACCACTCACTGCCACTATACATACCACAACCGAATACAACATTGATTCACAAACAACATCGCATTTCTCAATGTCTGCACGAATATACAGTGTGCAATAAATATTCCAATACAACATTACCATGCAAAAAACAACAGCTTCCACCACCTAAACACGACACAGTATGTAAACATGTATAACACAGCGCAAATACCTATAAAATACAAAAACACTTACTAAATCACTATTCCATATATGTACAAAAGTAGAAACACTCGTGATCATTGCATGCAAAAGAAAAGTACCCATTTAGTTCCAAGCACAATCATTTCCCGTAATGCATACATGCACCAATGTGCATTCAGAAAATAAAACACTACTATCATAGGTTTGGGCACCACAGTTGGTTTTGTTTAGCACCACACGTACCTCATTCTCTTGCTGCCAGTTTCCTTGTTCGTCACATTCATCTTACCAAAGGACAGCCCCCAACATTATTCAACCTTGCCATCCTCATTACATCTGCGTCGTGGATGAGTTCCATTGAGTATCCTCCATCGTCTTCCTCATAATGTAAGCTATTTCTTGTTGCACATACGTCGGGCCATTTTTCCCTCAACTTTTCATACACGTCCGGAAGAAGATCCACAACCTTAAATCGCATAAGATGCACATCCGATTTGTAATGACAGAATAGCATTATCTCTTCCCTATGGTTTGGCTCTTCACCTGTGCTCATCATACTTCTTCCACTCCAAGGAACCCTCTCTCCCAAGATCAGCTCTAGTGAATAAAAAAACCCTAACCATTCTCCTCGGACTGAAGAACCTCTCTAGAATCTCCTCCAAAACCCGCCCTTACCCTCGTCTCTTCCCTCTCAAGACACAAAGAAATCCACCCCCTATTCCCCTGATGATCGGTTGAAAATGTGGTAAGAAACCCTAACTTTTTCCATCTCCAATACTGAGCTCCTTTCCGTCGTTCCATGCTGCCAATCCCTCTTCCCACACATGAATTTGGCGCGAAATTAACCTTCCCAGAGAAGCCAGCAACCCGTTGTGTATGAAGTGGAAAACAGGGTTTGTAACCCATGTTGTGTAAGGAGGAGGGAGAAGGTAAGGTAATGAGTACATGTCCAATCACCGCCTTTTTGCAGCAAAATGTAAGGGTAGGAGTGTAATTTCATTACCTATTTTGTTATTCACTTTCTTTTAAGCAAAATGTAAGGGTAGGAGTGTAATTTCATTACCTATTTTGTTATTCACTTTCTTTTATGTGATGGGATTAAATTGGAATGTATTTCACCACTAGGTACTAATACATGATAAGAATAATATATGTGGATTTAACTAAAATTATTTAAATAGAGGAGGATTTAACTATAATTTCCCCCAAAAAAAGGTAATTTAATCCTAAAAAAAAGTAATTTAATCTAAAAATTACCCAAAAACGCAGAAAAGAATATCACAAATTCACAATCCTCCTCGCAAGCCCACTATTCAAATAAGCTGTCGCCTGACTCGCCTCGACTCGGCAACTGTATTCTGAAGTGAAATTGGGAAATCACAATTTCTGATTCGGCGATTAAACCCATTTAACAAGAACCTCGAGCAGCGGCCCCAACGAACCCTAATTTCGCTCACTTTGGGGCTTGAAGTTTGCAAGAGCTTCGTCTGCTTCGAGAGGACGGCTCCAATTGAAAGGGGTTTTTGTTTGGCCATTCAAATCAGGTTTCAAATTCTCAATCTACATCTAAACGAGTTCTTTTTTATGTCTGCGATTCTACGGGTCTTCTAATATGAGTCAAGTTGCGAGTTTAAGCGTTGCCAAAAGTTCGACTTTCTTATGTTGTTTGCAGAATTTGAGTTTTTATTAGCTTCTGATAGTGTTTTCTTTTGTTGATTTAATCAGTTCCCGTAAAAGCTTAGTACTAATTACACTAATTTGTCTATACTGTAAGTTGGATTGAAGTAACGAATTGGCAATAGGAAGATGATGACTCTAATTTTTAAAAAGAAAAAAGAAATACCATGTCCACCGCTTTTATATAGAAGATAATCAACGCGAGGGGGGGGTATCGATTAAGATATTAAACAAATGGGTTATTAATTAAAATAAAATGGGTGAAGATTGAAAATAGTCTATGTCGACCACTTGAAGATATCAGAATCTTGCGCATCCTTTTTTGAAGAATTGTAACAGTTGTACATGTCATAAAATCATCTCCGTTGAATTACTTCAAGTTTTGAATTTAATTCATATAAGTTATTGCTTTTCAAGGTTAGATATGCATAGTCCACATATATCTTGGATGCATGCTTGCAGGGTTGTGTTATTGATGAGCATAGATAATTTTCACTGCTCATACCTGAACGCAATATAGTTGGATAGTTGGTCATTCTTGTTGGGCTAACTTTTTGCCCGGAGTAAAACTATCCAATTTTCCCTGAGCGTTAAGATACACAAGGATGGATTGAGAACACTGTAAGTTTTCTCCATTCAAAACAATGGGCCTAATTTTGTTTATTGTCTGTCATATTAAGTTTTGGCACAAGATGTATAGCTAATATAGTGGAAGGAATCACAAATTTGGCTGGGATTCTCGACATAATCTAAAGGACAACAGGTACAAAAGCTTACTTGGCTGTAAATAAGTCAGTAACTATAATACCAAATGTATGCGAGATCTCTACAGGAGCCTATTCTAGGAAATGACTCTGCACTATTTTGGAGGAAAGTAAATCAAACTAAATCCAGTCAGGTAAATATGTCAATCCTATGAAATAAAAAAGGGCAAAAACTTCTAACTGATAAAGAAATATAATTAGTTGAGTTTTTACAATGAAGGCAAAGATATAATAATCATGTTTCTTCTAATTGAGTGCAATTGTAATAACTTCATTCTTTGTTTAGTGGGTTCAACATACTCACCTCCCAATGTCTTTTTTTGTGCCAGAAACCATGGGAAGCACTTTTAATCCTCAAATCTTGGTTGAAAAGCTGTCAAAACTCAACAGTTCACAGCAAAGCATTGAGAGTATCCTGTTACCTGTCAATATTACGCACAAAAAATTAATATCAGCTTGAATGCTCGATTGATATTTACTTTAACTATTGCATTTCTGCATGCTATTTCCACAATTGGTATATTGGATTATTTTCATTCAAACCATGTCACTAATAAATTTGTGATCCCCTTTTAATATGCTATAGGGAACTCAACTCATAGTTGTTCATGGTGTGTGTAGCGCGGCCCTTGCACCATACCTTAAGGTGTGACAAAGGGCTCTGCTGGTGCACCAAGAGTGCTCTTTAATGGAACATATAGCACCAGTTTTTGTTCAATGGCAGGTTGAAAACAAATAGTAGGTTTCTTCAACTGTTTACTTTATTTTTTAGTAGTTTTTATTTTTCCTTTAATAACCAAAATCTAAAAACATATTTTGGACTTTTGGTATTAAGTTCGTATATATATATATATATGTATATACATATATTGCAATGCCCCCATCTTCCAATGGGCACAACATGTTGTACTTACTAATCTAAACTAGTGGCCACTTAGTTTAGTAGTCCACCCAGATAAGGCACCTAAACCCTAACAGCATAACACATAGGGGTACCCAATTATTGTTTTATGTAACTTCAGATATGAAAAGCAGTATAGATAGTATATTATATGTTTGAAACATAATATACACAAAACTCGTCTCATGGCACAAGTACACATACCACAACCCACACAAGGTATGTTGTGGATCTAACTGGCAGATATAATATTCAAAGAAAGAAGACAAAAGCTCAAAAACAAGAAAATGGGGGATAGGAATTATAGGTCTGTTTGGGAATTAACTGTTAGCTCTTTTTGCCTACAATAAGCTAAAATCTAAAATGATGCTATTTTCAGCGATTTCAAAAAGAGCTGATTGGACACTGTTTAAGTTATTTTGTCACTTTAAAAAAGCTATTTTTTCAAGCTAAAAAAATAAATTAACTGATTCGATTTAGCTGTTTTGCCAAACAAAGTCTATCACAAATGATAATTTAGGATAGTACGCTTGCTAAAAACAAGATCCATCCTCTTCTTGATTATCACCTATGATTTTAATATAAATGGCGAACACTACCGAATCTGAAAAGGTTGGTTTTCCATAGGAAAATCCACAGAGCGTAAGGAACCGATGACTCTCTGAATTAATCTCTGTAGCAGAAAACATATAAGCTTGATATTCAAACAACATTTACTGTGGTCTCCTATTTATAGGAGGCATGGGGATTAACATGCTAATCCTCATTAGAGAATGATAAACCCAACACTGAAGAACTAGGGAAAAGAAATCAATAGCTACAGGAAATTAAACAAAGGACTTGTTTGGCAATTAGCTAACATTGATAATTGATTACGTGCGTAATAAATTAGTCAAAATGAGCTGTTTGGTAATTTTGAGACCAACCTACAATAAGTTAAAACTCTAAATGCTATTCTTTGCGGCGGATTCAAAAAAGCTGATTGGATATTGTTTTAAGTTATTTTGTCTCTTTAAAAAAACTATTTCGTTTCACAATGGCCGTGTGTTGTTCACAATGGCCGTGTTTGGCAAAACAAGTAAATTAAATTAGCTAATTTGTGAGACAATGAGAGACACAATAGCTTTTTTAAAGTGACAAAATGACTTAAAATAGTGTTCAATTATCTCTTTTTGAAATCGCTGCAAATAGCATCATTTTAGATTTCAGCTTATTGTAGGCAAAAAGTTGACCTCGAAATTACCAAACAGTTAATTTTGACTAATTTATTACTCGCTTAATCAATTGACAGCCAACAGCTAAGCTAAATCCCAAACAGAATCAATGTCTCACAAATGAGCTGATTCAATTTAGATGTTTTGCCAAACACCCCCAAAGTAATTAAAATGACATGGAGCGCCTAACAAGCAATCCTCGAGCGTCCAAGGTGGATCGTTCAACATGGGGCATTCATGTGTGCATGGGATCGTCTAATTTTTGTGAGAGAAGCGTTTAATTTGAGTGTAAAATGTTGGAGTGTTTATGAGTTGGAATGGAGCATTCATTTGCAGGTATGTGGAGCATCCATGTCCCGTCGACTGCCTTATAGGAGTTGAAGTCCTCGGAATTGGAGTTTGAAGTTGAGGTCCCACATGGTTGGAGCTTTCATTTGTTGGAATGTTCATTTGCGAGAATAGACGATCCAACTTTTTGTTGCAAATTTTCTCAATGCTCTGATCGGGAGGGTTCCACGATTTTTGCAGCACCAATGGATTAGGTGTTCTTTTTGAGCCATGTGATCGAGGTCCATGTTGAGGTGAGCCTTGGAGACGGTTGGAGCGTTCATGAGCATGGTACAATGTTCCATGTGAATGCTCCGGCGAATGTGAAAGCTCCACGCTCTAGAATTCTTAATCCTTTCCTCTGTTTGGCAATTTGGAGTGTGCATGGTGAATGCTCCAACAGTTAGCACACCAAGCTCTAATTTTTAGTTAAATTATTTTCTTTCGTTTTGGCCCGTGGTCGTACGACTTGGTCAACCTTTTCTCATGTTGACTTTAACTGTGGACCTTCCTTCACTACGGCTTCGATTTATCTATAAATTTTCCTAGCAGATTTCATTAGGATTTTCTATTTCCGGATATTCATGAATTATTTGAAATCTTCGTTAATCCGGCCTGTCTATTCTTAAATTTTTGGGCAAACTCTCATCCTCCATCAAAGCAGAGTTCAATTTTGTTTTGCCTCCCTGGAAGGATGTTTGTGAAGAGCTTGCCCGAAGAGATCAATTCTTTACGATGTGAGCTCTAGCTACATTTGGACCTGATTTGAGTGTAGTTTGTGATCAACTTTTGTCTAGCTCCTCAATTCCAACACTTGAGGATGTGTACTCTCGGGTTTCCTCATTAGCGGTAAGCGCCCCTAATGATTAATTGGCATTACTTTCTACTGCACCACAGATCCCTAAAGGTGAAGATATTTCCCATGGAGGTTATCACAATGGCACCAATCACCATTGTTGTTCTTAATGTAACAAGTTGGGCCATGTTCGTGAAAAGTGGTACAAGTTACATGGTTGACCTCCTCGTGCTAATGTTGCCTGGATAGTTCTCCCAGTGCACCTAGCAAGTAGCAACCATTCTTTAGGGAATGATTATGAAAAATATATCGCATACCAAGCCTCCAAGCAGCTATCTCCATATACTATTGATGTGTTTGCTCACCCGGGTAATATTGTTGCTTGCTTCTCCCAATCTGTCACAGTAAGCTCTTGGGTATTGATTCAGGTGCTTCTTACCATGTCTCTGGTAACCCTCGTCTTTTCTCACATTTAAATTCTTCTTGTCCTTTACCTTCTGTTACAATGGCTGATGTCTCTCAAGCCTCTGCAAAAGGCTATTGGTCGTGCCCATCTTTTACCAAATGTGTCTTTTGAATCTGTCCTATATGTTTCTAATTGTCCCTTTAGTATTGTTTCTGTAAGTAAGTTGACCAAGTCCTTAAATTGTACTATCACATTTGACATTGATTATTTTTTTTTATTTTTATTTTCCTATCAGGACCGTAACACGGGACAGGCTCCGAACGTGAGTTACATGGGTTATGTCATCTCACGTTTATCCTTCTGTTGTGTGCTTATCCACCACCTCTCCAAAGCTCCTTCACCAACTTTCAGTCATCCTAGCCCGTCAAAATTACAAAGTCTTGTCCCCACTTTGTCTCATTTATCGCCTTTCTCTTGTGAGTCTTGTTAACAGTCTTGAACTTGATTCCCTAAGCAAGTCAATAATCAAGTCAATATGCCTTTTGGTTTAGTTCATTTTGACATATGGGGTCTGAGTCGAACTCATTTTGTGTTTGGTTTTCGTGATTTTGTTATGTTTGATAATTTCTCTTTATGCACTTGAGTTTATCTTATGAAAATCGGTCTTGAGATATTTTCTATTTTTGAGAAGTTTTATAATGATATTTACACACAGTTTGGGTTTCATATTAAATATTGTGTAGTGATAATGCTCCGGAATGTTTCTCTAACTACATGACTCGTTTTCTCTTATCTCATGGGATCTTACACCACTCTTTTTTTATGTATATACACCCTAACAAAACAGTGATGTCAAGCACAAGAATCGTCATCTCATCGAAATTGCTCGCACACTTGTCATCCATCATCATGTTCCATTGTCCTTTTGGGCTGATGCTGTGCTTACCTCTTGTTGCCTGATCAATCGCATGGCTCATCTGATCTTCAAAGTCAAATTCCTCGTCAATTGTTATTCCCTTGAAACCGTATTTATCATTTACCTCTTCTGGTTTTTGGGTGTACATGCTTTATCCACAATCATTCTCAAAATCGGGATAAATTTGCTCCTAAGGCTCTTAAGTACGTCTTCCTTAGGTATTCTTGCCTTCAAAAAGGTTATAAATATTATTCCCCATACATTCATCGTTATTACTTTTCTGCTGCAGATGTTACTTTCTTCAAGTCTACTGCATTTTATTCATCACCTTGATCTCCTTCTTATGTCACTGATTACCTATCCCATGCTTGCCTATTGACTTTTTTGTTCCGTCGGGTTCTCCTCAACCTCAGCCTTTGTAGGCCTACCGTCGTCGCCCTAAACCTTCCACCATATCGACTCCTCTCCCTACTGCACAGTCTTACCCTCTCTTGATCCCATTACCACTGGTGTGGATGGTGCCTCAGATGACTCGTTGGAATGCAGTTATGCACATTTTGAGGTACATTAAGGGATCACTTGGTAAAGGTCTATTATGTACCAATCATAGACATACTAAAGTGATTGGTTACTCGGATGCGGATTGCGCAGGGTCTCTGGGTATAGCGTCTTTGTAGGGGGTAATCTGATGTCTTGGAAGAGCAAAACACAAGTGTGGTTTCACGATCCACTGCTGAAGCAGAGTATTGAGCTGCCATGAATTGAAGGTCATTGATGTGTTTCAAATGAAGCTATTTGTGATAATCAAGCTGCCATACATATTGTATTGAATCTAGTGTTTCATGAACGAATTAAACACATTGAGATTGATTGTCACTTCATTCGTGAGAAAGTGTTATTTGGATGCATCGTTACGAGTCATGTTCCTTCCAATGATCAGTTGGCTGGTATCCTCACTAAATTCTTGGGGGACCTCGTATTCCACACAGTTGTAACAAGCTTGGATCATATGACTATATGCTCCATCACGGGGAGAGTGTTAGAATTATTAAGTAATTATGTTGTGTAGCTTAGGGTATATTGGGCTACCTATGGCCCATTAGGGTATTGTAAGTTTATATATTTTGTATTTGATTGTTGATTTTAGTGAACCAAAAATTCCGTTTCACAGCTTCGCATGAAATTGATGTCCCACCCAGCAATCAAAAGATGGCTCCAGTTGGCCCGGCAGAAAAGAGAGTAAAATGGACGTCATTAATAGAAAATTGCATGTTGGTTAAGAAAGGGTGAAAAGTTTAGTACATCAGATGTGAAAGTGTCTGGAGCATTGGTGAGGCCAAAAGGCATCATCGTGGACTGAATGTGGCCACGACAAAAATAGAAGGATGGTCAACCTTCGCTACATGGAGTTGAGGGTAGTCCCCCAATACAAGTCAACCTTCGAAGATCCAGTTGCCTTCTGCACGTCCAAAAAATCATCAATTTGAAGGATGATCTATTTTTTTACGCTCACCTAATTCCATCCTCAGCATTCGATTCACAAATGGAACCTTTTCGTTCCTGAAAAATATTACCAGAAAACCCCGAGGTACTCAACTTAGTATACCTTCCTTTGCCAAATCCTACAACTGAAAGAATAGGTTGTCCAAAGTCATTAGTGCCTTGCAGTAATGTGCCTTCAATAGAAATGGTGCACCTGGTACTAGATAAATGGTGAAATGAATCTCAAGCAAGGGTGGAAATTCCGAAATCTGATGCATCAACAAACTCTGCAACATTATCTTCCTCTTTTCTTAAATCCAAAACGTTGCACAGATGACCGTTTTGAAATAAAGACATAAAGGATAAAATAGGAAGCACATGAATATCTGGTTGCTGAGGCACCGGGTGAAAAGATACATAGGTAACTCTATCACGGAAAGAAATAACCCAGAGAACACAATCCAGTTGGGAGTTGGACGTGATGTGGCCCCACCCTATGATTAGAACTATGTCAAAGTCAGTTCCACAATCACTACATCAACATAAAATATATGATCCCGAATCTCCAATGGTACATCACACCCCATCTATATCTATATCTATCTATATCTATATAATATATAAAAACAATATCCCGTATGAACAGTAACCTATCAATTCTCTCCCACAAAAATCTCCTTATGAACAATAACCTAACTATTTCCTCAACATTCACTTTCTGCATATGATCCAATACACATTTCTAATGATCAATAACTTATCAACAACTCAAAATGTGTACAAGAAAAAATTCTAAGAATTTGATATTTTAAAACTACGTGATGAGACGAATCTAACGAGATCTCACTTGACTATGTTTTTTCTTATATAAATGTTGTATAAGCATTAGTCAAAGTTGAATAATAAACAGTAGCAAAAGTCAATTCATTTTCACTATAAAAATGAAGGAACTATATAAAAAAAAATTATTGCACTTTAAAAACATAGGAGAACCAAATTTGAGTGAAATTTATGTTTGATAATTTAATTTCAATAATTATTTTAGAGAATACTACAAAATAAAGGATGTAACAAAAACTTTATGGGGTTGATAGTTGAATAATAAACAGTAGCAAAAGTCAATCCCTTTTCACTATAAAAATGAAGCAATTATTTTTAAAAAAATAGTGCACTTTCAAAAGATAGAAGAACCAAATTCGAGCGAAATTTCACGTTACATAATTTAATTTCATTAATTATTATAGATAAAGAATACTACCAAATAAAGGATGTAACAAAAACATGGATTGATATCATATTTATTCTTTAAATATAATTTCAATATTTGTTATTATTCTTAACCAATACTCTATTAATTGAAATTATAGTTAATGAATATATTGTAAATTATTAATAAGTACTTTACGAATGATATTATATTCATTAATGAATAGCAAATATTTGTATTAGATAAATTTACTAAACTAAATAAATTGCAATACGACAATAAGTTAATGAAACTATAGTCATTTTAATTTGTCAATGGATTCATTGAGTATTTCTTATATTTTTCTAACTCAATTTGGAAACGTCTACATCTTTAAGAAATTTCTAATTTCAATGCTTTAGGGTTAATCAATATCAATAATCAATTATCGAGTACAATACGATTTCACGTACTTTCTTTGTTAATGTATGAAATTAGGGTCGTGAGTAGAAAGGCTTTTATCTTTGCTTTTTCATTTTTTTTGTCCTTTCAACTATTGTTTGTAGTATAAGTATTTTTTAAGATACTAAATTTTAATATATAAATATTGGTAACGACATATGTTGGTCGATTTTTATGCAATGCATAGATGTACTCATGTAATGTTTAAAATAGTTTAAGGGGTTGGGGAATGTAATCGACATAATAAAATTGAACAATTTTATTTGTTAAATTGGATAATTTTATTCATATTGTCCATAATTTCCGCCCATTGAGCGGGGGAAATACTAGTGAATTTAAACCTGGGAAAGGCTTGCTCGCCCCATTCATAAGCTTATAGAATTATCAACAAATAAAAGAGTGCGATCAGAATCAAATAAGATAAATGCCGGATAAGTAGCAGGAGGCACTTGCTGTACTATCATTTAAAGCTGAGAAAGGAGGTGTGAACGCCCCCAATTTCCCATTGGGCATGCCATGCCGTATTGACTAACCTAAACTAGTGACCAGTCAATTTAGCTTGCCAGCACAATGCAGGTAAATAAAATCACAACCATATAAGCACACAAGGATTTCCGATTTTTCACAATTTTTAAATTTCTAAATACTTCCGAATTTCTTTAATGTGTCCTGTAGTGGATAAAAGTATCTACTTTCTACTGTGTACCACCGCTTGAGAGGCTAGGAAGGAGCGTGCTCCCTGTTTACTGTATTTGAATATCTTTGAAAAAAGATTCTGAGTTAAACTTAACTGCATGAGTTGAATAGAGAAATTGTGAATTCGTGGCTTTGCCTTATATTTCTATAAAATTTATTTATAAATGAAATGTTGAAATGATCATACAGCTTAATAAGCACTCATTTTAGGGATTTCAAAAGAGAGAACATTTTCAAATTGATGGTTTTGCATTATTGATGCAAAAGCTTGTTAAACAACTATTTTGCCTTTATTAATTAATATTCTCTTCTTTTCTTCAATTGATACTTTTATTGTTTTTCAACTTCCTTAAGAAGTGTGAAATTTTCTAAAATAACTTGTATTTTGACATGAATGGAGTATAGATATCTAAAGATTTTTAAAATTAAAATAAAGTATGAAGTTATTAATGTGATATTAAATGTTTATGATCTGCCCAAGCTAAAATTTGGGATGTGTTTAAAAATCCCATTGGAGCTTTGGGGTCTGGGTTGGTTATTACCCTAGCCAGCCCTGTCTTCAATCTAATCAACTTGGGACTTTTCCTTCGCTGGATGTATCTCTTGAATTACCTTGATTCCATAAACTTCATTCCACTAAATTTTTTTCCTTGACACGATTAAGCTCTGTCACATTGGTGCATTTTCCACATGAACAAAGCCAAACAAGTAGTGGAAACATGGGATAGACAGTTCTATTCCGCTCCTCGAGAACAACGATTGGCTTTTCTGTATCTTGCAAATGACATTCTACAGAATAGCAGGAGAAAAGGTGCCGAATTTGTTGCAGAGTTTTGGAAGGTTCTTCCGGATTCACTTCGTGATGTCATTGAACATGGTGATGAATTTGGAAGAAATGCTGCTTTGAGATTGGTATATATTTTTCATATTTATGCATGGATTAATGTGTGCTATTTGTCTGTTCTGATGCAATGACTTACTGTCAATAGTTAAGATTATGAATATAATTTTATTTGCCTTTTAAAGATGAACATTTAGAGTACTGGAGTCACATTAAAGGAAGTAAATATACAATCCTGAATATTGCGGCAGTGCTCATTTATCTCTAACATTACATGCATAAATGAATAGTTATCAATGAATCTTATTTGTCAAATGTTAACAATGGTCAGACTTATGGTTTAAAATTCTGCTTTGATAACTCTCATTTTTGTTTCTTGCAGATTAATATCTGGGAAGAGCGAAAAGTATTTGGCTCACGGGGCCAACTTCTTAAGGAAGAATTGGTGAAGAGGCACATGGACAATGGCAATAAAAATTTGAAACACGAGGGATTCAAGCTGGTACTTTACTTCATTGAGTAATGTGACTTTAAAGTGCAGGATTTATGAATCTGATCTTTTGTAAATTGTTTCTACACCTTGCAAGCAGCGGTCTCCTGGTGGAATTGCACTAGAGAAAATAATTTCTGGTTATCAAGCTGTCTATGGTAATCAATTAGAGGAGGATGGGTTATTTAACAAATGTACAGATGCCATCACATTTTTCGAGAAAGTGGACAAAGATATGGAGGGTAACTTTAGATTAGGTATGAATTTTTTCCTTGTGTTCTCTACTGCTCTATCTTTATGAGTTCTTGAAGGTATAACTTGAATTCTGTGAATGCATTTGTTTTGTTTTCTTAACGGACATTGGCTCATTGCACAGAATAATGTGCTCATGGAATGGATATGATTGTTTTACCTATCACAGATGAGCTGAAGGAGCAGCATGCAGTACTGAGGGACTGCATTGAGCGGCTTGTGGCTGTTGAATCTTCTAGAGCGAACCTTGTATCTCTTTTGCAGGAGGCTCTTCATGAGCAGGTATATTGGTTAGAGCATACATGGTCCTTAGATTTTAATGGTACATATTTGATTTTTATTTATCTTTGCTCATTTGACGTTGAACTACCTTGTTGGTCACAGGAATATAAGCTGGTCCAAGTTCGGGATCAACTTCAGGTAATCAACAATGTATATCTGGTTAATATTTTTTAGAGAAGTCTGGAAAATATCAATGAAGCAATTCATCCCAGATGTGAGTTTTGTGGCCACATTAATTGAAGATAGTCGAAGTTTGTTGATGCCTTTTTTTTTTTTGCCCGCTTTGTGTCTTGTATCTCCTCGTGTGTGTATGTACTGCAAACGGGCATCATTCTGCTTAACAGATCAAGACATTAATGATTTGATTTCTGAAGTCTTTTAGTTAGGTAGCATGCTTATAGACAACTTATGAGTAGTGAGTTGGGGATGCTTTGAAACTTGAAAGGTCTGTTATTAATGATTTGATTTCTGAAGACTTTTAGTTATATGAATAGTAAGTTGGTGATGCTTTGAAACATGAAAGGTCTGTCTATTAGTGATTTGATTTCTGAAGACTTTTATTTAGGTAGCATGCCGGCATCAAGGTTGATTTTGTATTCAAGGAAAACCCGAATATTACTTAATCAAGTGCTTTCAATTCAGTGTGCTAGTTTCTGACCACGATTCTTTTCCATTTTCAGGCAGCACAGACACAATCAGAACAGGCAGGAGGGATTTGCCAGCAGCTGCTTGGTGGCAATGACCATGACCAAGTTCAAGCCAAAGATGGTGGAACTGGGAATCAGTCCTCTCCGATGCCTCCAAGCTTGGTACCTGGAGCATCCGAGCAGCCAACACCAGTGATCTACGCGCGACAAGAATCTGGTCACATTGAAGAAAATCCTAAATCAGCAGCCGCTGCAATGGCAGCAAAACTTGCTGCATCAGCATCTTCAGCTCAGATGCTTACATTTGTTCTTTCTTCTCTTGCATCTGAAGGAGTGATTGGCAATAAATCTATCGAAGAGTCATCTAGTGAATATCCCTCTGAAAAGAGAGCCAAGATTGAGAATGAACAGCACTCTTCCTACATTCCCCCCCAAGTAACCCAAGCGCCAACTCAGCCCTTTCCAGACACCACAAAGCTGCAACATAATGTGACAGTGACCTCTCAGGATTTTACACCCAGAGAGCAACCTCCGGATTTGCAACCGTTGCAACCACCCCTGCTACAGTATCCAATGCCCCAATATTTGCAAACTGCGATGCCAATGCAAATGCCACTGTTGAGTGGACCGTATAACTATAGCATGAACCCACAGCAACTACCAGCATCTCTCCCACCTGGTAATTATGCTCCTCCATCCATTGGCCATCCTTTGACAGCAGTTTCTGAATTTTCTCAGCCATCAAACGGTAATTATCCAACACCAGAAGGTGGTTTCTATGGCCAAACATCATCTATGCCAATGGCCCCCATGAACAACCAGTAGAATTGTCATGAAACCCCCAGTTCTTTTCCTGTGGAGGCGAGGGCAATGACAATATCAGATCTGTGCAAGGAAGGTAGTCTGAAAAGTTGGCTGCAGAGTTGTTTTGCAGAGTGTAGTGTAGATAGGCGTTGTCAACTTTTGGAAGCATACACTAATTTAATGATATTTATGGAGCACTGGGGCATGGGCATGGCTGTGTTTAGTTGGTTTGTTGTTGAGCTAGCTAAAATTATATTCAATTAATTCTGTAATCAATTGAGATTGTGATGTAAAAATACTAGTAGTATGTTATGATGTGAATTGATCAAAACATTCACTTACTGCAATGGTTCATCTTGAGAGAGGAGCATGTGATACAGAAGTGCCCTGGAGTAGGGAGTGAAAAATGAGTAGGATATAGTATACAATTGTAGCATTTTGAGCATGTTGTGGAATATGGCAAGAGTGTGCTATTTGCAAAGCTAAGTTCAGGCACTGCCATGATCATCACCCTGATCAGCGGATGAGAAATTCAAAACTACTGAAATCACTAGATTGATGGACCGGACCCCAAGTTTAGAAAATCTGCTGGGCCAAAATGCAGATGAAAGGGAGTTGGTAGGCCTATTAAAATAAAGGAGTTGGTTTGAGGTCGGCTCAATTGAACTCGTTTAGGCTCACACGAAAAGGTAATGTTATAGTACTAATTTTATAAATAAAATTAAGAATATGTATGTTTAAAAAGCTTGAGCTCGCAAGGTTCTTTTATGATTAATGAGCCGAGCTTAAGTTTGATTTAAGCGAGCTCGATCTCGGCTTGTTAAGAACTTGAGTCAGAGGTCGAAAATTTAGTACTCTACCCAGCTTGTTTCGTTTAATAGTTCTAGCTTGAAGTAGTAATACTAGAATGAAACCCCACCTAAGAATATAGAAGTACAGTAATAGGGAAATACTTGGAATTGGAGTTAGAAATGGAGATATTGGGGCATCATGCAAGGCCATGAATGGCGCATTATACCCATTTGATGCGCCACATGAGAGGATTCAACAATGCTTCTACAAGTTCCAACAACCGGCGAGCTAAATATCATAAATGCCGTATCTTCTTGATTCTTGATGCGCCAGCCAATCAATCTTAATGCGTCAAAACAGAAGAGAAATCAACAAAGGAAAAGACATCTGAAGATTCTTGATGGCTTTTAGAATTCTTTTGATTCTTGTGATGTTCCAACAACAGGCATGCATGCTATACATCAAGTTTCTTTGAAGTTGTGCATCATACATACATTAAAAACCCATCTTGATGCGCCTGGGGGCTTTTTGGTGATTCAGAGATGTGTTCACACAACATATATAGTACTTTCATACTTGAGAACCAAATCAAGCACATGCGCCAATGAATTATTTTGATGCGCCACCTCTCAATTTTGCACAACATAATGCGCCATATACAGATTCTTTTCCAATGGAGATCATGTCGTAGGATACATCGAATTCTGCACTGATGCTCCATTCCCCTAACTTGATGCACTCCCCACACCATTTTTTATTGCCCCGTTTGACATTATGATGAGCCATGAGAATATATATTCTTGATGCACCAAAGAGGAAGAGTTTATGTGCCATTTAGCTTTATTTTGGGTTTTCTAGACTTAATCCATGTAATTAGAAATCATTGTAATTATTTCACGACTAGGCTTGGTGAATGAAATCTATTTTTTCTCTTCAAAGGACATGTGTGTTTGTGTGAAGCAAACCCATACCCGAGAGGCGTGGGTGGTTCTTGCCCACACCCCTTTTGCTCAAATCCTTAGGCAACCACCATCAATTTGTTGTTTGACAATAACCAAATTCATGAATGATTGAAGAGATGAGATCAAGTAGCTAAGCTTATTACAACTCGATTTTGCTCATTTTGGTCAAGTCTTCTTATCCCTTTCATGTTGTTCGTCAATTCCTTTTCACTTAATCTTGCAAGTATCTTGCTAATGGATTCATGGGCTTTAATGTCAGTTTGATATCAAACCTTAGATTAGCACTTGCGTTTTCTCATTTTTCTTATTCCTTAAAAAATTTAAAATCCAAAAATAGTTTGCTGCTTGCAGTGCTACTGTTTCAATGTTTCATAAAAAATTCCGGAATTTTTGAAATATATTTGCATATTTAGAATAGTTGTGTTGAGTATGCACATTTTCATATGTAGTAGGTAATTCAAATTGAAGTTTATATGAAGAAAGTTATGCCAGTTTTTCATGTTCTCAAGTCAAAATCCAAAAATCTTGCTACTGTAGTTTTTGATCTTTTGATTCCTTGTTATTTTTTGAGCTGTTTTTTGATCATTTGGAACTCTCATTGTGTGGGTACTGCATCTAATCATTTAGCATTTGATGATATAAACAAAAGTTGGTTGAACACTATAAGAAAATATGAGTTTTGTCACGAATTTGTGACGGACTTTTATTTGTGACGGAATTTGTGACAAAAAGATTTCCCTCACAAAAATTAAAATTATTTTATTTAATATAATTTAAAATAATTTTATTTTATTTAATATATTTTAACTTCTACTATTATACAATTCATTCGATAACATTCAATACAACTTAGGTATAGATTTATTCAACAAAAAAAAAAAAAACTTAAAGTATAGATTCTGATTTTGTTTTGTTTTTTTTTCTTTTCTTCTTTTAGCCGCCGATGAGGCATTGTTTACCAAAAAAAATATAAGCTTTTTTTAAAAAAAAAAAAAAAAATAATTATTTGGAATGTAAGGATGGGAACTCAAAATGGGTTCAAAATATTGAACAATGACGGAAAGCAAACCAAACAATTAATCAAAAGGGAGCACAGCCCAGCTGAGCTTTTCAAGATGGGGCATCACAGGCACCCATATTTATAGTAATATATTGCAAATTTGGGACATGGCCATTTCGTCGTGCATTCTTCTTTTGGTCCCTATGCTCTTGATTTTCCTCTGTGTACGTAAAATATGGTCCAAAAATTGCACATAATAATATGCGACTGTATGATGGCTGCATCCTTGCATAAACACATAGGTACTATCGGACACTCTGTTTCCGTCCTACATTTAAATTTAAAAAAAATAATTAAATGATTACTATTATAACTTTAACAGTTTCGGGATCGAGTATTTGTGTATAAACGTTAACAGCTTTGAGAGAGACAACCTTTCAATACCCATCAAATTTCGAAGCATTATTTTTATGTCTAATGTGGCCTTGAGATACCAACCGGAAAAAAAAAAAAAAAGCTTTCAAAGTGTAAAAAACTACCGAAGGTAACTCAGTCCAGTCCCATCACCAAATTTGCAATTGTTTCATTTCATCACTTCACAAACTTTATAGCCTCCCCACTTTCCCTTCCCTTTTCATTTTCACTCTTTACACATAGCTATATTCTCTATTATACATTAAAAAAATTGAAAACTCCCATTCTTAAATATATAAATGCCCACCCAATGAATGTCCCATTCTGGTGAACTTAACACATTGTGAAAACATGGCCATAACTCTTCCCTCTACCTTAGCTTCCCTCCTTCCCATTCTCATTGTCTTCCTCCTTCACATCCTCCCCGGAAACTCGTCGGTCGACACGTTCATATACGGTGGCTGCTCGCAGATTAAATACGCCTCCTCGAACTCCCCCTACCAATCCAATATCAATTCCCTCCTAACTTCCCTAGTCAACTCCGCCACCTACTCCGCATACAACAAGTTCTCCATAATGGGATCCACTCCCGAGGACGTCGTCTACGGCCTCTACCAATGCCGCGCCGACTTAGGCATGCCCGACTGCGCCACGTGCGTGGCGCAGGCCGTGACACGGTTGGGTCCGCTGTGCCCGCAAACGTGCGGGGGCGTGATACAATTGGATGGGTGTTTCGTTAAATACGACAACGCGTCGTTCATCGGAGTGGAGGACAAGGCGGTGACGATGAAGAAGTGCGGGCCGTCGGAGGGGGACAATTATGCGGAGGAGGTGGGGCGGCGGGACGCCGTGTTGGCGGGGCTGAGTGGGGCTGCGGGTGGACCGTATAGGGTTGGAGGGTCGGAGGATGTGCAGGGGGTGGCGCAGTGTACCGGGGACTTGAGCACGGCGCAGTGTCAGGACTGCGTGACGGAGGCGATACGGCGGCTCAAGGCGGAGTGCGGTGGGGCGGTGTTCGGGGATATGTTCCTGGGGAAGTGCTATGCGAGGTACTCTACAAGTGGAGTACTGCAGGCTTATGCCGCCAAATCCAATCATGGTATGCAAAATTTGTCACCCTTTTAATTGTTTCATTTGTTGAATAGTAGTACATCGAAGTATTTCGATACCGTTTATATAACGTTTATAATACTCCATATTTGGAATCATAATAATTTAATAATAATATATCGGAATAATAATCTTTTTTTTGTAATTAATCGGTAAGTATTTAAAGTTAAAGCTCATAAAATTTTCTATGATTATTAATATTCTATAAGAATATCCTCCATCCTATTATTTGCTTCACAAGTTCATACTCTCCAAAAGTCTAATACACGAGTGTCTTCAAATAATTAAAATAATAGGAGTAATTATTTTTAAGCATTACGTCGAAAGCCAAGCCAAAAACATTTGTTGCGATGGTACAGGATACGATCATCAATGCATTAAGGATTATTTTATATATATATATATATATATTAATTTTTTCTATCCGAAATGTTAATATTATTTATTTATTTATTTATTATTTTTTTCCGTTTAATGATTAATTAATGGTACGAGAAAATTTACATAACTTAATTTTAAAAATAGAATGGGATTTTTTTGTGAGAAACTTTGGTTGCTAGCTACTTCTTATTGACGAACTTTTATTTTTTGACTTTCATGTCAAAAAGGTTTTTAGCAAAAAGTGTCGTTGAGTAATTTTCTCCCTCGCAATTCAATCAATGTTAAAAGTTCAACCCATATTTAAAGTTTTACGTCTAAACCTGTAAATTATTTTGGTAAAATTATACCCATTGATATGGTCTCTTTAGGAAATGTTCTCTATTCATAATTTGATTAGCTATAATCTGATTTATTTCGGTCTAATTTTAATTTGATTTTAATAAAAATAAGTGAAGTAATAAATTTAGGAGAAGAAGTTCGGGAAAAGAGCTTAGTTAATTATAAAATTGTAATTGCATTTTTTGTATATTAGGTATGTGGGATTTTTCTTTTCTTGTTCTTTCTTTCTTTCTTTTTTTTTTTAAAGTAAAAGTGCTGGAAAATCATAGAACAATCTAATTTTGTTAATTCACTACATATATTTTTTTCTATCGAGTTTAGTTATTTAGGGATTAGGTTTTTTTTTTTTTTTTTTTTTTGGAGGAGCCATTGAAGGCCTGGAAAGGGGTGGTGGGAGCCCATGCCACACAATTACAAAGGGGAATAAAAGGGAGTGATAGGGGGCTGGTGGGGATCGAACCTCCAACATTCCGTTGGAAGCCTAGGGACTTAGGGCCCGTTTGGATTGGCTTTTGAAAAAAGCAGAAGCCAAAAGTAGAAGCAGAAGCAGAAGTCAAAAGCAAAAGCATGTAACTTTTGTGTTTGGATGGAATGTTTGAAAAGCGGCTTTTTCTAAGAAATATGTTTGGATGAATAAAAATGAAAAGTGCTTTTGGAATGTAGTAATTACCAAAAAGGACGTGATACTTAATATGATAATAAGATATATTTATAGTGTAATTCATATTAAGTAGTGGGGGTATTTAAGTCCTTGCACATTTTACGAGGTGCTTTTGGCTTCTGCTTTTGGGAGAAGCACCCATGGGCTGCTTCTCCCAGAAGCACTTTTTTGGCTTTTCGAGGTGCTTTTGCTTTTTCTTAAAAGCCAAAACAAACACCTAATTTTCATTAGAAGTGCTTTTGGCAGAAGCAAAAGCCAAAAGCACCTCTCTAGAAGCCATTCTAAATGGCCTCTTAACCACATGGGCTAAGTCAACATCCCCTATTAGGTTTTAATATATTAATAATAATAATTCCAAATAAATACTACTCCTGTGAGTATATATGGGTCACTCATGAAAGGTGCTAGCTACTTTATCACGAGCCCTATTATTGGGTTCTCGAAAGCCAACTTTGTTACGTGGAATATTAGGGATCTGACTTCTCGTAATGTACTTAAAGTCTTTAGAATTAGAATATACCAGCTGGATGCCCTAAATTTATAAATTTATCCTATATTTCTAATTGTCATCATTACAATAAAAGTATAGTGTGTGTGTATATATATATATAATGTATAGATATCGGAATTTTATGCTTTTAAGTTATTATTATGTAAATTAACATACAAAATTTAGAATATATATTTAATCTTTTAGTAACTTTTGTGACAAGGACTTCCTCTGAATTCCAATATTAGGTTTGGGGTTCGATTTCCCCACTCCAATCCCTTATCCGTCCATTGGGTAATTTGTGTGATATGAATTGTCGGTACCCATTTTTCAATAATCGAGAGCCTCAATAATTTGGTTTTGGTCCACTGCATGTACTGTAGGTTTCTCCCACAGTGAAAGTGAGAAAACATTTGCTCTCGTGATTGGATTACTAGCTGGGGTTGCTTTGCTCATCATCTTCCTCACCTTTGTCAGCAGATTATTTGCAAGAAATGGTAACACGAAACTCTATCTATATGTATATATAAATGCATTTATGAAAATTGTTTTAGAGATTTTTTTTTTTTTAATTAATCCAGATCCCAACTGAAACATCTGAATGAGAATTGATTAATCAGATGGCTTCCTTTTTCATTTTTCACTTTTCTCCTTTATAATCTTTTTTGCAGGGAAATAGCTGTAAAATGAAGTCAATTATATAATAGAGATCACTTTCATCCTCTCTGCTGCTTGGATTTACTTTATTCATATGGGCATCCCTTTTGCCTTTTAATTTAAATTATTATAATTTGTTGTATTGGATCGAGATTAAATGTAGCAAGCTTTATGTCATGGCTTTTGATTTGCTCTGGGGGAAATTAAATAATAATTACTTACTTTGGATCACTGTGAAAGAAAGGGCTCTGGAGACTTGAAGGAAAAAGAAATTGGGAAAAGGGCTTCCTGAATTATTAGGGCATCTCCCCTCAAACCCATTTTACAGTAAATCATCTCCAACCATTTACACTAAACTCAAACTTAAAAGAATATTCTCTATATATTCTTTTCCATACAAACTTATTTATCTTTTCAATCATACCCTTCATTTCTTATAAATTATACATTAACCTCACATAAATTCAATACAAATTTCAATAATGTTGGAGGATCCGATGTTGATTTAGATGACTATTAACTTAATTTTTCGTTTGCGTAGTTATTTTGTTGTTTAATATTGTACATTTTTTTAGTATTTGTGTTATGTTTAATTATATTTTCATATGCTAATGTAATTTTTTTAATGATTGCTAAGATTGTACTAAAACTTTAAAAATTTAGTTATCTTTATGTTTAAAATTTATTTTATAAAGAAACCTTAAAATTTCTAATCTAATTAAATATAAAATTAATTTAATAAAAAAATTATCAAGCATAATACAAAATTAGATTAATATTCAACTTGCAACAATTGGAGGGATGAAATTGCAATTAATTAAATTGCAAAAAGTGATAGTATAGGTTTATGAATAGTAAATACTCAAATTTGAGTATTTACTATTCATAAAACTCAAAAAACTTAAAATAGGTTTGGTTTTAGGGTATTGTTGGAGAGAAGATGCCACCCCATTTTGGGTTTTAGGGGGACCATTGGAGATGGTCTTATTGTAAAGGGGAAAAGGATGCATTTCTTCTCCACTTTGACAAAGTTGTATTTATGTGTTCTCTAATTGAAACCTCAATGCATGGCCTATTCTATTTTGTAAAAACAGGATACTAATTGTGTTTCTTTTGTTGGTTATCTTTACTACTTGTTACTTAATTTATTAGGTCTGTGTTTGGAAAATTGTAACTTTTGAAGTAATGTAAGAAAAGTCTATGTGGACAAAATACTTCATACTAAGTCCCCGTGTACTAAAATACTACTTCATCCGTCCCATTTCAAATCTCTCATTTTCTATTTTGGTTCGTCCCATTTCAATTGTCACATTTCCTTATTTAGAAAATTTTTACTCATTCAAACAAACATCACACCAACTATTTACTCCACTTTAACACAATAACTCATTCTACCTAAAATATCGTATCCAAAAGAAATGTGACATCTCAAATGGGATGGACGAGTATAAGTGAAGTCCCTGTATTTTCTTAATGATGCATTTTTTTTAATAGGAAATAAAGTAAATTACTGGAATACCCTTAACTAGAATTTAAATACTTACTCCGTCTCATTGTTTTTGTTACATTGGCTTTCGACACGTATGCCGAGACACATTTTCAACGATTAATAACTTAAATTGTGTACAACGAAAAATTATAAAAAGTTGATTGTCTAAAACTACAAGGTTAGACGAATCTAACAAGATCTCGCTTGACTATGTTTTTTTCTTACATAACTATATTAAAAATTTGAATCAAAGTTAAACAGTGAATAGTGAAAAAAAATTTGAATCAATGTTGAGACGGAGGTAGTACAATACACAAGTGAAAAGGGCATAATGGGAAAATGACAAAATATCTACAAAACTTTATTGCATAGGGGTGGTTCTACGAACTAGCACAAATTCATTATGATATTGTCATTATTTGATGGTGGAACAATGTAAGTACTCTTTGACATGCTTCAGATGATATCTGCAAAGGTCTTTCAATTTTTTTGCATGGGTTAATGTCTAAGACGAGCCATCAAAAGGAGGCTATTCCGCTTTTAAACCACTAAAAGTTGTAATTATGAAAAAAACCATTATAAACACAGTTTTTAAAAAAAATTGGGCCATAGGACCTATTTGAAATTTATAAATGACCCCAAAATTTTTTTCTTTATTTCATTTGAACCCCAGAAAAGTTTGACCTTTTACACTTTTGTCATCTTTTAATAAACTTAGTTTTTATTGAAAAACATATTAATTATATTATTTATAATATTTTATTTCTTAATGGTGAAGATTTAATTATTTTATGGATTCAAATAATTTGAAACCTACAAGTTATTTCCAAAATTTGGAAATAAAAATTAAAAATTTTCAGAAGAAATTCTTGAACTTGTCCAAGGGATAAGATATTATTAAAAAAGATTTCTTTTCATAAAAATGAGAGGAACTGATTGGAAAGAAATCGATCCGGATAGTTCTAAGTTCTCACAGGACTTGAGAGAAATCCAAAAGACAATTCAAGATTATAGTAATCGGGCATTGATTTTACCTGGAAAAGTCGATAACTTAAATCAAATAACAGAGGAGATCTTGAAACTATTTCAAGATCTAAAGAAGGAAATTTTTAATCTGAAATTTAATATTTCGGATATCAAGAAATGGCAGAAGGGAGTTCCTGGATCTTTCAAGAATAACCAAGCAAATATTAGAGATGCATTTGGACATGTACAAGCTTTACATAAAAAAGGTAAAACAACCATGATCCCAAAGCAGAAATCACAAGAACTCATGATTGATCTCCTGAAAATAATTGAATGAGTGTTTCCAGAGCAGATATATCAGATCTACAAAGAACTAGCAGAATCATTTTCTCAACTTGGGGTTATAGATCTAGTTAATATAAAATCCAATGAAGTTCTAGAATTGGATTATGCAGAAGAAACATGATCAATCAAAGACGAAACCCAGAACGGAACCCGAGTAGAGCACTAGAATCCACTCCGTGGGCGAAGACGATGCTACAATCATTAAATCCATATGGCATAGCACTGAACCTCGACATTATTGACTTCCGAAATATCGAGGAGCTGATCGATGAATGGCTGGTTTCAATGAAGATTACAGCAACCGCCCTAGACCTCGATAAAGAAAATTTTGTCAAATTGATAGAGCTAAGTCTCAAAGGATCTGCAAAGTATGGCTGGAAAAACTCCATAGCGGCTTTAAAGGAGCAAATCCTCGAAGGAGAATCCAAAAGCACAATCTGCGAATAATTTGGTCTTCTATTCAAAACCCATTTCGTATGAGATGGTTATTTTGAAGAAAAGGAAGCCGAAAAAATTAAGGTCTATACCCAAGCCTCTTGGGTCTAGAATTAAAAATTATTTGCGCAGCAGATGAATATATCTACTGGTTTCGTAAATACTTTATTCCGGAGTAAGAAGATATCCGAAGTGGCATATCCCATGTTCTTTGCAAAGATTTTCGACTCATGAAGAGAGATGTTGATCCAATCATACTTAGTACCCCCTGGTACGGTGGACTCAATAGCTCGAAGGATGTCTTTCCTAAAGGATAAGCTCAGATAATGGTGTCAACACACAGCAACCCAAAAGAATATCAAAAGATTAAGAGGTAAAATTTAAAGAACCTTTCTTTGCTGTGAAAATAATGATTTTCCAACAATTATTGGAAAGTCCCGAAGAGAAGAAGAAAGAAGAAGGGCAGATGCTCATACAACAACAGTTTCAAAAGACCTCCATTCCGAAGAAGAAGAGCATGTGGTCCAAGAGGAAGGCCAGAACATACAAAGCTGGAAAAAAAATGGGAACGGCGAAAAGTTTATCCCAAGGCTCAACTAGCTCAGCAGCCAGGAGCATGGGGAGAACGACGTCGTAAAGAACATTCAGACAAGCCCATACCCAAGACAAGCAACTGCTGGAAGTGTGGGGCCAGATGCCATATCTCACCAGTTGCCTACAAAACCATGAGATATGACAGTACAAGGAAACCGAGGATATCCTGGAAGCAACTTACCATGGAAAGCTGGAACCCGTATATCAATTTGAAGACATCCCCTCGGATGAAAGCATCTACGAGGAAGAACTAAGAAGCGACTCAAACTCATATTCAGATGGATCTTCAACCGAGTCTGACTGAAGAGGACAGGATTCGGAGCACTGAGAAACTGTCTAGATTCTTTTCAAGGATGACGATTTCGAATCGAACCATGAAAAGAATAATGAGACAAGACTCCAACCTCAACCCATATGACGGATTCAGAGTTGGCGTGATTGGACGAGTTCTCAATCAAATGGGACTCAAATAGAGAAGACATAACATCATTTATAAGGTAAGTATAGGTGAGTTTGCAATTCCTATTAAACTTACTTGTAATTTTATGGATATGCAACTAATTCCTAAAGAAGAAATTCTTGAATAATTAAGCAAAATGAAAGAAGAAATTGCCATTACTATGAAATGGATCCACATAGGAGCCAACGAAGTAGTAATGAAGGCAACCTTCAAAGAGGGTATTGATTCGGAATTATATCTATCAGTTGCTGATAGAAGAATTAATAACCTTATAGATGGTCTTTTTTAGGACTATGGTAGGAAAGTTAATGTTTGACATTCATCCTAGAATTTTCTATAACTTAGTTGACCAAGATTTCAGCAGAGTTTTGACCTTTCATTAGGATTTCAAAAGAAAAGATCCGATGAAAGAAGGGAACAAACCATATTCTATAACTTATAGAATTTACTATGCACTTTTCAATATTCATCATTCTGACTTATTTCTCAGAAAAGAGTACATAGAAATTCCTAGAATTTTCAAGGAATTTGCTAAAGTTATGACTCGAAATCCTACCCAGATTCCAAAAATAGGAGGAATAGATATACAAATAAGAGATCACCCAGTTCTAGACAGATCAACGAGTGCTAGAATTGAGTATGCAAGCCATATGTCCTTTTCGAAAGATAGACTTATGGCTTATAAAGGAAAAAAGTTAATCAAATATCTAACTCCTCAGTCCATTGGGGTAGATAACATAAATGTTAAATGCCCTGAAGGATGGAAAGAGATATGAGTTATATTTGACATCACTGAAAAGATTAATCGTTTTCTATGTGATGACTTATATTATTTGCAGCAACCATCAATTGCGACCTATGAAGGAACAATTAAAATTGCAGGTCATGAAATCAGAGTTTTGGGCATCACCAGAAAAAAAACAATCGGATTATGATTTTGGGATTAAATTTTCTTGAAAGTCATAAATCATGGTAAGAGGATAATTTAATATAATTTAATTTGAAGGATCATACCATCAGAATTAAATGACAAGTCCATTATCAATTTATATCTCAGTAGGGATAATATATGACCAATAGAAGTCAAAATATTTTGCAGCCTATATTGATTCAGGATCAGGTATTTTCACAGCAAAACCAGGAGTTTTCCTTAGTGAAGCTGTGGAAACGTTACCAATTATTACAGGAAAAGATTTTTCCCAAAAAATCTTAGTACTCAATAAGGGTATTTGACAGGCCAATATAATGATTGGAGGAGCATTTGATACGCCTGGGTACAAGGTAAAAACACCTCCTATTTACTTCCGTGATACAGGAGCAGATATTTTGTTAGATAACAATTTTATACAAACCTTTACAAAATATGTTTAAGATAACAAAAGAAATTTATTAAGATTTACCACAAGCTGTGGAAATGAGATACATGTGTTGCAGAGAAAAAGCATTCAACAGGTTAATGCCTATAATATTTGCAGTAAAATAATAATGCCAAACTAACCCATCCAAAAATGCAGGATAAAAGAAAGTTTGGTAAGGCTTAGTTGTCTTTTAGACAACAAGGATTTGAGGATGTATCTATTGAGGAAATTATAAACCTCAAAGAAGCAATGCAGGAAATGAAGTCATTAAATTTAACTTTATTAGACATTGATGGAGAAACTAAATTGTCCCTCGATAATATCAAAAAATTTATCCAGAGAAACTTTAACGATTGTCTTCTGGCATGGTGGGATAAAAACAAGATCGAAACTATTCTTACAGGTAAAAGAACAATATAAATATAAGTATGTACGATATAAACCCATATTGATAAATATGCAGGATAAGAAAGATATGCAACAAATTATTAATGAGCATATAGATATTAAACTCATCGAGCCTGGAGTCTCAGCTTATAGAAACCATGGTGAAATAAAGAGAGGTAAACCCAGGTTCGTAATAAATTATCAAGGTATTAATAAAATAATACAATTTGATGGTTATTACATTCCAAGTAGAAAATACTTAATTGATTGCATCAAAGGTGCTAAAGTATTTTCTAAATTTGATTGCAAATCTGATTTCTATCATATTAAAATGGAGAATGAATCAAAGAAATTCACAGCATTTTCCACCCCACAACTCCACAAGGACAGTATATTTAGAATGTTAATCCAATAGGACTTTCTAATGTCCCTATGATTTTTTTTTTTTTTGAGGAAAGAAATCTTTGTTTATTCCCAAAGCAAACCAAATCAAATACAATAGCATGACATATGCATCTCAACACCGACCCATATAGGCCCTGTTTGGGAATTAGCTGTTAGTTGTTAACTGATTCTATGAGTAATAATTAGTTAAAATTAGCTGTTTGACAATTTCGAGACTAACTTTTTGCCTAGAATAAGCTAAAATCCAAAATGCTGCTATTTGCAGCGGTTTCAAAACGAGCTGATTGAACACTGTTTTATGTTATTTTGTCTTTTCAAATAAGCTATTTTATCTCATATTGTGAGACAAATTAGCTGATTGGATTTAGCTGTTTTTCCAAACAGGGCGTATAATATTTTCAACACTGCCTCTCTTCAGGCCAATTTTCAGATTCTCTCATTACAAATATGTATCTAATTACCAATTCATTGCAGCTCCATCATCACCTGTGGTTAACACCATTTTCCGGTACTCCTAGCTTCCTCCTCTCCATTCTTCGCAAACTGATCAACATTTCTGTTACTCTCCCAGGGAATAAGTTCAAGCACAAACCAATCATACGTACCAGGCACCAAGTCTTGAGAAAAACAGACAATATACCCTTCTTCACTCATCCCTTGACCCTTGCACCTATTCCTGCCCAGTATTTTTGTAACACCCCGGTTTTGGTCACCCAGGCCAGGACGCTACCACCACACCTTTCTAAATGAGACACGATCAAATCGAACCTATTTAAAAAGATGCTAAGGCTAAAGTTGTACCAATACTTTAAAAATAATTTAAAAACCATTCAAATGGTGCCCGAAGTTTAAATCAGAGTTATGTCTACCATGCATAAATAAAAGCAGTGCGGAAGCTAAATATGGCCAAAACAAGCAGCCAAAACAAAGTCCAGAGTCTCAATGCAGTATTTAAATAAAATTAAAATGCGACAAGTCTTGAGAATATAAAGTCCCATCCCATCGTGCAAATGCTCACCCTGCGAAATCTGAGGAAAAATAGAAATAACAACTAATAAGTACAAAAGGTACTGCGTAAGTTAATATACAACACAACGGATTTTAAAAATTCTAGAAGAGTATATAAAAGTAGGATTTTTAATTTAAAAAGACCGATAAGTAAATTACGGAATTTCTTACACATGCCACACGAGTATTTTACCATTGTTTGTTATGATCGAGGACACCATATATACCCTTTGGGACTATCACCCACAAGGACTCCAATTCATAATAAGGATCCTAGGGACGTACCCTTGGGATCAATCTCTGGGACTCGTACCCACGAGGGTTGTGAAAGCAGTGACCCTATACAGACCGCTCCGGAGCCCTAGATAATCCATACGGATACATCTAGGAGTATAGACTCTTACAATCACTAAAACCATATAACCATTTTTTTGCCGTTTTGGCTACGGGAGGGAGCGGCCCAACGAGCTCCACCTAGTGCACTTACCCTCAAGAATAATTTTAGCATCCTATCGGTCACAACTCCCAAAGTTTCAAAATCCACTTTTAATTATTATCACAACATGACTACATTTCCAGAATTTATATATTTCAAAACGAGTGAAAATCGACCCGAAATTCACCACAAACACATAACATGAATTACGCCAATTTAAGACATGAAATGGAATAAAAGAGCAGTGATCTGTTTCGCCATTGGAAATGTAGCAAACGATTTTTAAAAATTTCGAAAAATTCACAGTAGCTAGGAAACACCAAAATGAACTTTTTCATAGAAATAGTCATCTTCAAATTCGAACTCCAAATAGGCGAAATAAATCAATTTCAGAAAACCCTGATTTAAGGAATTTAAAAGTTCCAGCGATTTCGACCATAGTAAAATTAAAAATCCATAACTTTTCCGTGAGAGTTCTTAAAATCGTAAAATTTGACGGAGACATTCTAGACATAATATGGAACAAAACTGATGAAGACATTGACCATAAATACCGAATATTGGATGGTCTAAAAAGCACCACAAAACTGAACTACATGGAAATTGATTCTGACAGCATATGAGTAGCAGAAAACCAGATCAAATTTGGGCCATCAAATAAACTCCAAAAATTATGAAAATTTACAGATCTCTTGTTCAAAATGTTAGAAACAATTTTCATTTAGGAAATGTTTCTCAAAAAGATCGGATCGGAGTCAAAAATGCAATGCAACGGAAACTAATCATGAAGAACCCTAGTTGACAGATTTACAAGGTGATGAAGATGGACCTATATTTCGATTTATACTCAACCACGACTTCTAAAAATCGACGTATATGATACTAAATTACTTTTTATGAGGTTGGTGTCGAAGATCTCCTCTTTGGAATCCTTGAAAATGCCCAACACAACCCCAACAATCAACACTTCTACCGAATGCACCTATTTTTAAATGATTGGCAAAAACTTGATGTTTAGGGCAAGAGATCCGATCCTAAGGCCATGGTATCAAAGAGAAATCCTTACCTATCAATAGATGATCGTCTAGGATTCTTGAGAATCGACCAACTCCTCTGGAATAATTGAAGAACACTCACAATCTCACCAACACTCAAGAGAAAATATGATTTTCGGAGTAATGGTTTGGGGTTGGTGTTTAGGGGCTGTTATGGATTGATTAAAGGGTATGCATTGTTCCAAGGGCCTCCTTGAAGAACCTAGGAAGTGTTGAGGAGTAATTGACATTCAAATTTTTGAATTAAGAAGCCACATTACTCACAATCATCCCACTTCCCACCATGGAGCATTTACTTCCACCTTGGTTCATGAATCCACTTGATTCCAACTATGTGGGGGTTATAGATCCATCCAAATCCGCCCCAAAGGGTCCTAATACATACATGATGTCTGGGGAATGAATTCTAATCGTTTGGAATCACCAAGCATTAAAAACCGAAGCCAAAACGCGTTGAACCGCGTTGGGCCGCTGAAGCCGCAGCCGGCGCACTGGTGGCGCGCCTCCGCGCCGCGGCCGCGCAGCCACCACCAGCGATCCCCTATTTATTATTATTATTATTATTATTATTATTATTATTATTATTATTATTATTATTATTATTATTATTATTATTATTATTATTATTCTCTTATGATTTTTATTTCAAAAATCATAATATAGGAATTATTCGGGTTCGATCGTCCGAAAATATTTAATTTCGCTCTCTCGAAATTATTTCAATTTTTATAATTAAATCCAATTCTTTAATTTTTTTTGGATTTAGATTCTTGATGTCGATTTCTCGGGTATTACAATTCTCTCTACCGCCATTCCTCCACTTTCCCTTCACCAGCCACCCCCACGCCGAGCCCATGAATCTGCCATGTGGTTGCGCTCCCGAAGAATGTGCTGCACACGAGATCCCCTGCAAACCATAGTACATCAATGATCGGTCCAATTAAGTGCCGGAACGCCATGGAAATAGATCCGGCTGTCCCATCCATTTCACCACATTAGAAGAGTCACACTCAAACGCAGAGGAAACCCCTGGTCACTTATCAAGGCTGAGCAGACACGGCTAACCGCTGTAATCTTGGCTTCTGTGGAGTCCGCAATACCTATATGGTCCGGAAGGATGTAAATCACCTTTTCCACATCATTCCTTCTTACCCATCTGATCCCTGTCGGCTCCGGGTTTCCAACCGATGATTCGTCTGTATTAACTTTCCACCAACTCTTTTCTGGTCGTTCCCATGTCAAACCTCTTCTTGGGGTTCTGAGCTGTATATTCTTAGGCTGGAGCAATCCTTTTGGGAAACTCACTGCCATATTGCCAAGATCATGGGCGCCATCCTCCTCCGCCACTTTCCACCACAAGTTCACCCTCCATTTTACCTCCCCGCTGCCTCCTTTAAGCAAACAGGTTGTCCCTTAAATATTTTTTCATTTTGGCGCTTCCAGACTGTCCAAACCAGAGCGAGACCTGTGAACAACCATATCTTCCTCTTACCCTGGTTCAAGCATGTTGCTATCAACCAATCCAATAAACTATCCACTCTACCAGGTAATGCGCATGAAATTCCAAACCATTCAATTACCTGGTACGATAATGAACAAGCAAATTCACATGTACCAAACAGGTGATCGTTTGACTCCACTTCTTTCTCACAAATGGAACACTACATTAGAATTTGCGAGGCATCCACATTTAGGCAATAATTTTCTAATGCCCCTATAATATTCCAAAGAAAAATGGATAATGCCCCTCTGATGGCCTATTTCCGGAAATCATAATAAGATGGCCTAAAACTGAAAATGACTCCTTATGGTGACTCTTTTTAAACACTCACCCTTTATCTTATATTACTATATTAAAAAATTGAATCAAATGCATTTAACGAATCATATAAACTACTCACATGTTTCAATTTATCAAAAACGGAGGGAGACTATATTTTCTAGCATTATCATTTAAACTTGCCTCATTATATTTGAATTTTGAAATCCACAATCAATTAGTTTAAAATTACCAATATAGTTGATTTGATGGTAAAAAAAATCTAAAAAAGATATGGTAAAATTAATATGAAATATATTAGAAATAGAAAAATTTACCTACTGGTATTAAATTATAGTTTAACACTTTAAATTGGTACTAGAAACAAAAGTTTTTTAGCTTGGTACTACATAACCAATTAAAACCTTCAAATTGTTATCAATAAATAATTTACTCATTTTAAAATTCGTTTCTCATGTCTTTTTGATGCAACAATAATATAAATTATACTAAGTATTTTATTAAAAATTATTTTTAGGAATATTCTAAAACAATATCATCTATCATTTTTAAATTAATTTATTTATTATTTTTCTTAGAAAATTTGAATTCTGATACGAATAAAAACTCTAGTTTTATATACTTTTTATTTATATATATTTTAAAATATTGTCGATTAAATAAGTAAAAATCAATTCATTCAAGTTGTGCCAAGAGGATGGACCAATATTAATGGGACATGAGATATTAATGGGACTTGGTGCAGAGCATTTTAACAATAAGTTTTATTGAGATGGGACGGTCATGGTGCAGATTCTGCATATACAGAATTTGTTGGATGGTAATTTTTGTAATAACTAGATAAATATTGAGGAAATATTTTTTTTAGACCACTATAAGGCACCTAATTCGATTTTAAGCCATCATATATTCAATTTCCTGTTTGGGTCACCAAGTAACGCTTGGGCCGTGATTTTAAGCCAAATTGCCCTATATGAGAAATATGCGGGCCGCGTGTCTTACAAACGCGGTTTAGAGACGGTTCGCCCGTTCAAAGACAAAACCTAACTCGTTCTCGAAATTATTCCAAATTCCCAATCCCAATCGAACTAAACGAAGAAACCAAAACATCGGGAACAAAATCTTTGAATCAGACATGGGCATTTGAGCCAAACAAAAAACAAACAGCGTTCATCTTGCAGCAATGGATGACGGAAAGAATGGGTGGCCGCCGCCTAACTGTAAGTGCACATCCCTCTTTTTTTTTTTTTTTTGCACAACTTGCGAAATACTTTATGTGGGTGTTTAACAATATTAAATGGATGCAAAGATGTGGTGCTGATTGTGAGATTTAAAGTGTTTTAAAGATTCAATTTTTTTAGGTTTCCCATAGCCTAAATTACAATATTGGCTTTGTTTATAATATTGTACTGTTGGCTTTGTCCGGCCAACTTGATATACATTACAGTGCCTCCGTTTTTGCATTTTGGGTTCCCCATCTAAAGTTAATTCGATGAAATTTTTTTTGTGAAACTGCTGAAATGAAATTAGAAGTGAACACAGGAGGGATGATTTTTTTTTTCTTTTCTTGTTAGATTGTAGATTGGCTTAATGGGTTCAATCATTAATGAAGATTATCGATTCATTCATGGCTTTGTTTATAATACTGTATTGTTGGCTTTCCCCAAATTACACTCACATTAAAATACAATATTGGCTTTGTTGGCTTTATTTATAATTTACTTGAAAATAAAATCAAGTAGATAAGTAGATTATAATTTATATGATTTTTATGTTGGATTTGTTTATGGACTGACCCGGGATACAGTGAATCTTTCAATGAGCTTGGGAGTGAAATTGAGACTGAAGGAGGTCATTTAGGGACTAAAGTCAAGGGTAGAGGAGATGGATTGGAAGATGACCAAAGGGCCGAGGATGGGGCTGGATTGAAAGATGAAATGATTGATGAAGGGGCTGCAATGGAGGAGGAAGTGGAGGATTACGTGGATGATATTGATGGGGATGACCTACTTTTTGAGAGTGACTATGAGTACCTGGAGAAAAAAAAATGAAGTGGCTGAAGAGGAGGAAGAAAATGAAGGGGCAGGGCTGCTTGTAGCTGTTGGAGGACTTGGATTCATAGTCAACTTGGATGAATGAAGTGATGAAGATAAGTCAGATAAAGATGTTGTTACAACCAGTCTTGATTTTGAAGAGCTTTGTGTTTATTAATGTTATAGGTTGTGAGTGGAATAGAGGACACTTTGCACACAAATCAGGCACCTCAAGTGACCTCAATGCTATAAATGTTCTGTCTCGGGTATGAATCCAACAAAATTGGTCATATAAATTCATGGTATTTCAGTTCACCCTATTTTGGTTTTGCAATAGCCAACTCTTCTGCCGCCAACATCACCGGTGGCTACCACTCAAGATGAAGAACATGAAGAGCCTGTAATTACTCAAGAGAATTTGGTTCCAGGACCTTTCATCAATCAACAACTCCTCGGGTTGGGACCTGTACAAATTCAGAAACCTCCACCATATGAAGGAGGACATTGAAGAGCACCACAATTCTCTGTACGCAGGAAGGGACCTCCAACATCTAATATTTGATCAAGTGGGTTGTATCGAGTGGTGTTCAAGGATTGTAGTTTGAAATTTGAAAGTATTTGTGTTGGTTTCTAACTATTGGGGTTATAATTTTAGGCCAAGTTTTTTGTTGGAAATTTGTGCTAGGACAAGTTTTTTATGTTTGAAATATGGCTATTTCTGTGGGTGATTTTGTGTTTAGGATGTTTTTGTTGGCATCACTACTTTTGTTAGAGCTTTTTGTTGTTGGAAATATGACCTTTAGACTATTGTGTTTGTTGTTGCTCAATTCCCATCTATGTTATAATAATGTTGGCAATGCCTGTTGCTTCCATACAACCGCATTGACATTGTACTATTACCAAGTAGTCAGGTTTGGCTTAAAAATGGCTGCTACAGCCATTTTTTACATGCCTTTCATCTCATGTCAGTAATGCATTCATAACCATGCCTTCATCTCAGGTCAGTAATGCTTTCAAAACGAGTAAACAAGAGAATTGGTAATAGCCAACTAATATCCATAACATAACAGCAACAACAAATGACATTCACATGTCAAAATCTGCTCATTCAATTCCCATATGCCAAAGGTAATACATTCACATTGTACATGCAAAAATTTGGCTTGGAGATTCTAAATACGTCATGTATATTTTCTAATATGTTAAAGAGTCACATAGGACTATGCCTCTACAAAATAGAGGATCACGCCTTTACAAAATAAGTAATGAGGAACGATGCCTCTTTAAAATAGCTAATGACGATCAACCGTTACTAATGTAGCTCTTTCATCTGTGTGGCAACTTCTATGCTCATCGAGATATGCCTTCATCAAAGCATCCACAATTGTAATGAGGATTACAATCACCATGTACCATTTTCCATTCTCTTTCCTCGAGAAGTCATTCTTCTTCTGAAGATGGATAATCTCCTTTGCCGGGAGCTTCCTCTAGTTCAACAACAAGCTAATAATATACATTTTGCTATTTATCCATCTCTTAACTCCAATCAAACACAATAATGTACAATAATATTCCGATTGAACAAATATAAAAAGATAATCACAATGGATGGCAGTGAAGGGATCAGCTCTCATCAGAGTTACTCTGATTATATGGTGTGAACACTTGTGAATACTAAAACAATTTACAATTCCATTACTATTATAAAAATACGTAAAAACATTCCAAGTCAACCAACTCATTTATCCACTTGTACAAACCAGAATAAGATAAGAACATTACAAACAGTAATGTCCAGCCCCAGTAATGCTTGTGTAAGCCGACCACTCCTCTTTGTTAATGAAAACAATGAGTTCTTCAATATCAAGAAATCCCTTTCTTTCTTAAACCTGAAATAAAGAAGTCTTTTGAAACACAAGGCCAGGTTGATTCAAAATTGGAAGATAATGATTCATGAATCAACAACTAAATTCTCTAACCATGTCAACCAAAAAACAAGTGAAACCATCACTAGAGAAAGAACTGAACGACATATCTGCATTCCAAACCCAAAATTTGTTTTTTTTACTAATGAACAAAGACTCTTTTCCGCCAAGCAAAATCACGCCTTGATGCATAATTAACAACTATTATCAAATGCAATTAACAATTATTATCCATGCAAATTAACAACTATCTGCATTCCAAAATTCAAATCACGGGCCTCAAATTGAATGACGAGCTAGATCAGAAACATTGAAAATGAAGGAAAAAAAATACGAAATTTGACCGACACCTCCACCAAACAGACTAATACCACAAACTTACATCCGATTAAGAAATTAGCAGAAAGCAATAAAATGAATGAAACATATAATTAATTACTTACCGGACAATTGGGACAATAGTGGAATCTCCGGCTAGTGTTTGGAGCTTTCCAGCTTGTCCTCAACCGCGCCGTTGTTCCACAAAAGAAAACCGTAACTGGAAGTCCGAAGATTGTGTCACCATTTCCGTACCGTATGATTCTGAAGACGTCATTCTCATTCAATATCCAAACCGCAGCTTCTGACAATGGCTAGTTCACAGTAGGGTTCAGAAATCCTCTTTCAATCGAACTCTGATGATGGCTCCTTCACGCTAGAAACCGAGAATCCCAGGATTGGCGAGCTCCGATGATGCTCCTACACGCTAGGAAACCCTTTCAATCGAACTCCCCTTTCAGTGAAATGTTTATGTTTCATTTATTAATATTCGATGCATCCAAACCGGAATAAACCCGGTCTAGCTTGGCGCGTAGATGAATTAGAGGATTGTATTGCACGCGGCCCTTTTGACCGTTCACACAGTCAATTCGGCTTAAAATCAGGGCCCAAACGCCACTTGGTGGTCCAAAACAGGAAATGGCCTAAAATCGAATTAGATGCCTTATAGTGACCTAAAAAAAATATTTCCTCATAAATATATAATGCTTGCGATAAGTTTTATGATATTTTTATCGGTGATTATCTAACATAATTTTATGATAATATTTTCAATAACATAATCTTGTATCACATAAAGACAACATTATGCACTTGCCATTCTAACCCTTCTGGAATTGCATTGAGATATTGTTAATTTAAAAAGAACGTGTGGAATAATGACCATAATAATATTTGGAAAATCGTCATAAATATTTTTCGATCCCCAGTCAATAGGTTCTATTCCCTCACTCTACTCCCTGCGCGTGAAATTCCAACACAAAATTTATCAAGAAGCCACTCTTCCCAAATTTCCCAATATAAATACCAACATAACATCATACACATAATTCTCATCCCTACGGCTTTCAGTGGTCTGCCTGAGCCCGACGAGGTGCGTATAATTCGATGTTTTCACTCCATTGCATCTTGTTCGAGATCATTGTGATTATTTTCATTTTTTGGTTTTTGATTGATCCGAAAAAAATTATGTTATTTGGAGGATGATGAACATGCACTACAAGAACTTTGCGGGAAGGTGACAAAATTAGCGATGAAATTTTATTGAAGTCGTCGCCTGATTTCGTCGCCTAGTGCGCTAGGCGACGAAATCCTTTCTTCATCTTCCCGCAAATTTTTTGTATAGTCTCTCGTCGGGCCTCGAATCCAAGGTATATATATAAATTCATATATATAACACACACATATATATATATGTATGTGTGTGTCATTGTGAATTAGTGATTAATTATTGAGCTTTGGGATATGAATTCGAATTTTCATATTTTGCCCTACAAGGGATTACAGAGGATATTTAAGAAAATTGAGATTGTATAATGAGAAAGATATGAAAGAGATTCTAATTTTGTGACTGAGCTATGCTTTGCTTATCCTCCATCTCCTCCAACACGGGGCAGTGAAATCAAGATTTGAGATAACTCTAGCTTTACGATTTTGTTTAACTCTGATTTAGGTTTTGTTTATGTTTGAACATGGTCTGATTTATGAAATCAGGTGATTGAGTTAACATACTCTGTTATTCATTTATTTTGTTCGTTGCACAGAAAGTTGAACATGATCGTGTGACAATGTATATGAAATCTATTGACACAAGTTTAGGTTGAAAGAAACTTCCAAATACAGAACAAAATGATGATCAATGTGATCTAGGTTTTTTTAGACAATGAATATGAAGATAGCTTTTCCTGATTTAATAAAGATCATCAAAGAAAGAGATAAAAACATATCTAAATCGAGTGTGCCACGTAGAGTAAATGGCGCAAAGGTTGTGCCACGGCCTTAATTTAGCAACATGAGTGACTTAATTGCATACTTTTCTTGCATACATAGGTTAAGTTGTTTAAGGGTATTTTGTGTATAAGAAATAATGGGTGGGGTGAATTTAGCAACATGTAGAGTGAGAATAGCCATGCCCTTTTTCATTTTCTGATAAATTTTGTGTTTGAAGTTCCGCGCAAAGGGGAGAGTGGGCAAGACTAAAATGAACGACTGGAAATAACAAACATTTATTACAATTTTCCAAACATTATTATAGTTCTTATTAGATGCTATCGTTTTACAATTACCAATATATAATTGGAAACCATCCAATTATTTCTATAAGAGATTTTGTTATTTAAGGATAAATTAGAGGAATAGAGGGTCAGGTGAGGAACCAAAACTCCAATCATAAGATTGTAAATCAGGGGATTTGATCACTTGGTCAAGATATCATGATTTTAATTATGGACAACATTTCAATTTACCCAAACCTGGGATGATAACTTGACCACGTGATCAAATTCCCGAGTTTACAATCTTAAGATTGCAGTTTTGATTCCTCACCTACCTTCTATTCATCTCATTTATCCTTAAATAACACAAACCTCTTATAGCAATAATTGGATATTTTGCAATTAAATATTGCTAATTGTAAAAGGATAGCGTGTAATAAGGACTATAATAATATTTGGAAAGTTGTAATAAAAGTTTGTTATTTCTAGTCATTCATTTTAGCCTTGCCAACTTTCCCCTTTGCGCATAAACTTCCAACACAAAATTTATCAGAAAAATAAGAAAAGGCGTGGCTATTCTCACTCTACATGTTGTTAAATTCACCCCACCCCTTATATCCTATACACAAAATACCCTTAAACAACTTAACTTATGCGCAAGAAATGTTGCCATTAATTCACTCATGTATTCAACATCATTTATTCTTTGTGTTTTAAATTGATTTGAGTAACTAAGAAAGCATTTTGAAGCCTTCCATTGCTGTCCTTTTTGCCTCTGTATACTAATGTGTTGCTCAAATGTTGTGATGGGTGCAAAGCATGATAGTTTACATACCTCTTTTTTTTCTTTTTTTTTTTTTCCGATTCTTGTTGTTATAGCAACTTGAGTTGAAGTGATAAGCCATTGGTTGGTTAGTTGCAATATTGACGAAATTGTTCCATCAATATTTTTTTCACTTAGTTTCTTTGTTTAGCAGATGGAAGCAATGCCTATCTACCCAGATGTCCCCGACTATTCTCACTTGCCATAAAATTGATGCAAATTTGGGCATATTGATTGAGCTTCCATTTGATTGGGAAAAAAACAGCTGTGTTGGTCTGATTTGTTATGCTGGTATCTTTGACACAATAATTGGATTCGGATAAAATAGTTTATTGAGGCATACTCCTAGTAAACTTTGATCCAAATCTAGTTTGTCAAGCCAATGATACCTCAATCAATGTTTATTTAAAATTTTTTGACCAGATACGCAAGGTTTGGATCAGAAAGTTTGCCATGTGAATGCAGGTGCAGACTTTGTGATCCAAACCTAGGATATCTTGTCAAGGATATCTGTATAATTGAAGTCAGAGTTAACAAGAGAACAAAAGAATCCGTTACTTTAGTTTCCATTGTATATCTCGTGATAGACAATATAACATTCGTGTGATTTAGAATGTTTACAATGGGAAACAACAAAAAGTAGCATTGTTGATATAATTAAATTGACATGCAACTGAGGCAATTGAGTATTAACATTGATTGAGGACGATATTGATTAAGTAACATGAGCACAAAGGATGTGCCGATAGGCAGATGGAACAAACGCAAGAACTATTTTTTGTTGATGAGCAGATCTGATCCGACTATAACAAGTCTTCTAGATGTGTGCAGATGAGTATAAATGCCCTAATTATTCAGCATCCATGACCATCGATGTGGAACCACGACTCTTTGTTGGTAAATTCTTCCCATCTCAAGAGAAACGAAGACACTTGTTGATGAAAAGATGCAACTTGAATGAAAATTGTATTTGTTGCCATTTTATTGTAGCATCGGATTTGGCAGTTGTGTTGTTAATATCTTACATCCTTCTACATCTGCTCAGCCCAACAATCTTTGTGTAATTTACATTTTGGAGGTTTAGCTTGCTATTCTTGTAGTTACCTCTCACTTATGTATGCATTTTATCGTTAATGGTACGAGTTTTGAAATTATCTTCTTCGGCTTTTGCTTTGTCATTTATGGTAAGGAGATTCGCTTAGAATATCTCTAATTTGTGAATTGGGTTCTCTCCGACATTGAACCTTTGTTTGTTGGCTTGCCAGTCCATGGCATATGGATTGTAACTCCACATCCAATGTTTGCATTTTACGTGAGAGGGTTATCCATGCCTTACAGTTATCTTAGTTCGGTGATTCAATCTTCGACAGGTCGTAGCTCATAATCCACATTTTCATTGTGTTCCTGCCATCTAGTTTTCAGCCACTGAACTCTAAAGTCTAGAATGATCCGTAGATATGATTCAAATAAGCGAATTTGGTCATGTGGGACTTCAAAAATCTCATTACTTCCTTCTAAGGTCATGAAGGATTTCGATTGGGGCTTATCCGATGGTGTTCAGGTATACATTTGACCATATTTAAGGATCAAATTAAAAGACTTTATTATTATTATTATTATTATTATTATTATTATTATTATTATTATTATTATTATTATTATTATTATTATTATTATTATTATAATATTAAGCTCTCATGGAACTATCCAATTGTTGTAATTCAGTGTAAAGCACCATCAATAAGAATATTGGACATTGGACTTCAATTCTTGAAAGATATTACCATGCAAAAATATTAAGAATTTTTTTATAAAAAAAATTATAATTTGGTGGTATGGTCCGAGTGTTATAAGTGATGGTTCACTATGCATGTCTCAAATTTAAATTGGTCTTTCCGTGTTGTAAATATTCCACTATATTAGTAATAATATACCTTCGTCACTCTATTGTGATTATGACCACTGACCAAACAGTTCACTATGTTCATAAAAAATAATTTTAAACTATGGACAAGGTGCTCGATGACCAAACAGTCCACTAAAAAATTTATTCTCCAAAGGCCACAACCTCCAGTGCTCAAGCTATGGACAAGGTGCTCTCTGATTTTTCCAACCAGGCAGGCCTCCATGTGAGCGTGACCAAGTCCATGGCCTTCGCCTCGTCTAGTGTTTCAGAGCTGACTAAGAGAATTATTTAATCTATTCTCAACATGGATTTTGTTAATGATTTGGGAATGTATTTAGGCTTCCCCATCATCCATGGGCCGATTCGTAAGGGGCATTTTGAATATCTGATTGAGAAATTTCATGCTAAAATGGGAGCCTGGAAACGATCCTTATTAAACAAAGCTGGGAGATTAACTCTTGCTCGATCGGTTTTATCCTCCATACCTGCTTAGATTTGTCAAACCACATGGATTCCATCCTCTGTGTGTGTCCAGATTGACCGCTGCATCAACAAATTCATATGGAAGGATGCCTCTGGCCGTGACCTACACCTTGTCCAATAGGATAAGGTGGCGACTCCCAAGAATATGGGAGGATTGGGTATTCGCAAATGCCGGGATATGAATGTTGCATTGCTCAGGAAAATCTTCATGGAACTTAGAAGGAATGCCTCTAAACCATGGGCTCAGTTTCTAGGTCGAAAATATGGATGCTTTGATGGCATCTTCCTCTCCCGCCCGGGGTCCTCGACCACCTACCGTGCTATCCTCAAGGCCGCTGCCATATTCTCTGATGGTTACAGGATCCGTATTGAAGATGGGTCATGCAGCTTTTGGTATGACAATAGGCTTAGCAAGGGGGCAATTGCCCATCGCATCCCATTTGTCAATACATCGGATACTGATTTAAAGGTTAAGGATGTCTACTCTAACGGCCGCTGGTGTTGGGAGCTTCTGGCCTCTCCCATCCCTGACTCAATAAGGAAGGAGGTTATTGAACATGGACCGGTGATCTGCCATGATTCCTCCTGGCCTCTCCCATCCCTGACTCAATAAGGAAGGAGGTTATTGAACATGGACCGGTGGTCTGCCATGATTCCTCCCATGACTCATGGTGTTGGTTTGGGAGCACCAATGGAACGTACTCGGTCACATCGGGTTATGGATGGATCTTGCAACAACGTGGTCTGCAGGAGGATAGGAGTAGATCATGGGTGTGCAAAATGCCTATCCCAGAGAAGCTCAAGTTTCTTCTATGGTCGTCCATAATGCGCTTCCTTCTAACGCTACACGTTACAGGAGGCACCTTGCCCCGTCATCTTTGTGTACTCTCTGTGGTACGGCCGAAGAGACCTGCTTCCATATTTTTTCGCCTGTCCTTGGGCTGTTGAGGCTTGGAAAAGCATCGGAGGGCTTCCTATTCTCCCAAGAGACGTCCCTTGCTCCCAAATGGATGGTTTTCTTCGACAATTTTGTTACCACTGAAGTAGCATGCAATGGGCACTTATATGGACCATTTGGAAAGGGCGGAATGCCGCCAGCATTCGTGGTGATAGGACCACAACCTCTGAAGCGGTTCGTACGGCTAGCTCCCTGGGTGCTACCTTTGATCGGGTCTTTAATAGGCTCCCCCGCCAGATTAACACCCGACTTGTGCATTGGAATGTTGGCAATGATATCGGGATCATCCTCCATGACGATGGGAGCTCCTTCGGAAACCCGAGTTCAGCTGTCTATGGAGGAGTCATACGATATGGGGATGGGCAGTGGGTTGGTGGATTTTTAGGATACATTGGCAAAGCCACAAATATAGTGGCCGAGCTACATGCCATATGGCGGGGCATACTTGAACTCCAGCATCTAGGGGTGAGTAGGGCCTTGTGCATGTCCGATTCAAAGGAAGCTCTACGCTTGATAAATAACAAAGTTGGGATTGATCATGTTCACGCCCCTCTGCTTCAGAACATTGAAGACCTGGTGGCTAGTCACCCTAGTTTCCTTTGGAGACACATTCTTAGGGAAGGAAACTCGGTGGCAGATGTTTTGGCTAAAAAGGGAGCTAAGTCCGAGGAGTACTGAACCACTTGGGCTTCCCCCCAGATGAAGCGCGACCGCTCTTAGCAGCCGATTCTTTGGGAGTTTGGTACCCGCGGCTCTGATTTCTAATTTATGCTTTCCCTCCTCCTGCCCCCTTTTCTTTTTTATTCCCTCTTGTATTTCCTGACGCCGTTGCGTCCTATTTCACAAAAAAAATAAAAATAAACTGAGATAATTTTAAACAATGATATTTGATGTTAAAATTTAATATTAAAAGTTTAGAGGTTGATGTTTGAAAAGCTAAATGCTAGAGAGATTGGTGTTTAGGGTTTAGAGGTCAAAATTTATTGGTTACTTAAATTAGTATTTAATGGTTATTGAAATTTATTATATTTTGTATTTTAAGATATTTTTAATATGTATATTTTTTTGGGTGAATATTGACACCTACGTGTCGGCAAAGGTGTGTATGAGCCCAAGCCACACAAATTACAAAGGAAAAAGGGGAGGGATATGGGGCGAATGTGAATCGAACCCACAACCTATGGTTGGAGGATAGGGAAGATGACCAATGGGGTCAATTCCCATTCCCATATTTTAATATATATTTTAAAGTTGGATGCTAAACTCTCGCATTTTTGTGGATATATATTTAAAAGATAATAAATCAAATGATTGTTTAGCACTTGTTTCCCTTTTAAACCAATTATTTTAGGATTAGATAGGTGTCATTTTTTTGGGTGAACGATTACGTATTTGTCGTTTTTTTGGGTAAAGGAGACGTACAAATGCCGGCTAAAGAAAATCACAAAAGACACTACAGAATGAGGGAAGGAGAAAGAGGAAACAAAATAAAAAGGAAGCAAAAAATTAACGAGGGAACGAAGTTCCCAACATGTCCGCAGCCAGGTGGGGACGACAAACCTCTGGCGGAAAAGCCCAAGTAGTGAAGAATTCTTTCGAGCGAGCACCAAGTTTAGCAAAAGAGTCAGCTATAGCATTCCCTTCTCGTAAAATGTGATCCCAACGGTAGCCAGGACAAGCAGCCAAGATATCTGAAATGTGGCAAAGAAGAGAGAAGAGGCGGTGGTCGGGGTCCGGCTCCTGGCGAATGAGGTTAATAGCTTTTAACGAATCCGAGTAATAATAAGCAGAAAACATACCATGATGCTGGAGCCTCTGCATGCCATTAAGAATACCATGAAGTTCGGCAATGATAATGGAAGAAGTGCCCACAGAACCAAAGAAACCATCTAACCACTTGCCCGAACCATCACGAATCACTCCCCCGAATCCAGCAGGACCTGGATTACCAAGGGAGCTTCCGTCCATATGAAGAACAAATCCCATCCAATACCGAGGATTCCATCTGACCGACCTCATATCAGCCGTCTTGATAGGGCGAGTAAGTGCTCGATCGAAAGCAGAACCTAAACAGCAAGCTTGGCGAGCCACAACGTCCATGTTAACTTGCTCATTTCTCATACAAACCGCATTCCTACCTTGCCATATGGACTACAAAATAGCTCATTGGGGCGCATACCAGTTGCGACAAGCCTGGTAAAGAAAATCAGCAACATGCGATGAAGGAGTGTTAAGAGGCGGCAAATTAATACCTCCTGTCAAGTCTAAACCGAAGCAGCCCAAGGACAAAAGAAGAAGAGATGAGGTATGGTTTCTTCAGTAGCACCACAGAGAACACAGCTCACAGAATTAGCAATGCCTCTCTTATGTCTAAGCTCATTCATGGGGATCGACTTGTGAGAAGGCAACCACACAAGCATCTTAACTTTTTCAGGGGCTTGGATGCACCATATCCAACTCCGTAATCGATCACCAGCTTCCCCCTATTAGAAAGGAGCCACGCATAGCCCGATTTAACGGTGTACTTTCCTTTAGCAGAGCCAACCCAACACCAAGAGTCACGGCCATCCTCATAGAGAATTAGAGGACCATGGTCAATAATTTCTTTACGGATGTGCGAAGGAATAACAGTAAGAGTGTCATTCCATCTCCAATTGTTTTGATGTAGATGTCTTTAATGGCCAACTCGGTATCCATATAGTGAACATAAAGGATTCGGCTCGCAATAGGCCCCCTTTGCAACCAAGAGCTATACCAAAAGTTGATATTCCCAGCACCAATTGTCAACCGAAAGCCAGAATCAAGGAGAGGAAGGACTTTAACCATGGCTCGATAGATTGGGGATGTGCCTGGTTTATTCCTCTAACTACGAATGCAATGACCATACTTTTGAGCAAGGATACTAACCCAAGGTTTGGATGACGACACCAGCAGGTTTCCAAGCACCTTGCCCAGAAGCGCAACATTCATATCGCGACAGGAACGCACGCCCAAACCTCCCATAGACCGAGGGACAGCCACTTTAGACCACTTAACAAGATGAAGGCCTTTCCCGAATGCATCTTTCCAGAAAAAATTTCTCAAAAAACGATCATCATCTTCACAAATGGACGACGACAACCAGCAGATTTGCATAATATAGGCCGGGATCGCAGAGAGGACTGATCGGGCCAAAGTGGTTCTACCTGCCTTATTTAATAATGTTCTCTTGTACATTTTAAAATTAAAATAATAAACAATTTGAATTATATTTCAAAAGAATAATTAAATTATACTTGTACATTTAGGAATTCCTACTCCAAAATGGAGTGTCGTTGCAGGCTTATGTTTTGCTACTTGATAGCAGCTCGAGCCCTTATGTATCGATTAGCTAATTTGATGATCGAAACTTTCTCTGTCCCATTTCAGATGTTCTATGTCACTTTTTGACACTATTCGATTTTCATCTTTGACACGATATTATTTACGTATATATTTGGCAAAAAATAGTTGAGTTCGATCTTATTAGATTAGTTTAATTGTATAGTTTTTGAATACATATTCTACATAATTTTTACGTGTATATTTTGAGATAATAACGATTAAAAAAATACAATGGATTGTGTGCAGAAGTCAAACAGGACATCTTAGTTGGGACAGAGGAAATATTAATTAGTAGTGAGTTTCTAATTGCGTTATTTATTTTGGTATATACAAAAATGATACTCCCTCCGTCCCATTTGAAAAGTCTCATTTGGACTTTTTACACTGTTTATTATGTATGTTTGACCTGAAATTTTGTTTACGGTTATAAGAAAAAATATAGTCAAATGACATCTTATTGGATTCGTCTTTTCGCATAGTTTTAAAATATATATTTTTTGTAATTTTTATTTCTCTATATTATAATATACTAACTATTAAATAAATGTATTGGACTGCATGTTCAAAAATTTTGAGACATTTCAAATGGGTTAGAGGGAATAGTATTTTAAATCTCGTTGAGTTAAAGCGTAATTTTTTGAAGTACAGATAAACTAACGTACAAATCCATTCCAACTTTGTTTGTTGTATAACCTGAGATCTTATAAGGCTTTCAGTAACCACTAAAGTAAATTAGTATTGGTTTTTTCTTTTCGGGTAATTTCTGGGTATCCCAGGCCTTACTGGACCAAAAACTAATTTCTCGAGGACCGAGTGAGCATTGAAGTGTTGCATCTCCCAAACAAAATTCTGCATACACAAAGGCTCACCCAAAAAATTTTGTTAGGAAAATATTCTGAGTTGTGAAGATGTTCGTTGAAAATCTCTTGTTGTGACAACTCTCCAACAATGGGTATACTACTCCACTGGAAGTACAAAAGAACAGTGACGTGGACACTTCCTTTTAGCAGGCTTTTAGGGGTTTTGGATGTGCATTGCTCTCTTATAATTACCTATTTTTGTCCTTGATTTTCTTGAGACACATTTTTAGCTGCACAAAAGGATAGAAAACAGAGCATTCTCAAGGTCCTTCACTTTCATGAAAATCTGAGGAAGCTGGGGCTAATCAACCCCCATTTCTGATATCTGTAGAAGGCTCAAACAACCACTTCTAGCTGGGTATATATTTCTTTGTTTGTTTGCTTATATCATTTTGGGGTTTTTGGGTTTGTGTTTTGTTTCACATATTTTATCATTTGTGAACACAAACATGGAGCTTATTTGGGTGGTGTCACATCTTGTGCTTAATTAGATGAAGTAGCTAGAAATCCCAAACTCCATTTCCTCACCTTCTAGTGAATTGTTGTAGACAGCAGCCGGTTAGATACATCTTGAGACTATGGGTTGTTTTCTTAGTCTACTGAAGAGATAAGGGAGTTCATTAGTGAATATGGTGTGTGTGAAATGAGTTGAAGAACCTTGCAGCAGTTTGGTGGTGTTTTAGTGAAATCCTGGCTTGGGGCCCAGACGTAGATTGATTGATCGAACTGGGTGAACAAATATTGTATTCACTATTTTTACTTTGGCATTCCATTTTTGTTAGTCTATGGTTGTTGACTGCAGGTTGTTGAGACAACATCTGAACAACACACACAGGGTTTACATACTGGTTTAGGCCTGTCAATTGGTATCAGAGCAGGGCTCTAAGATTTATCTGAGTTTGTTCTAAAATGAATCGAGAGGGTGCTTCTATCTCGAGGCCACCTTTCTTTGATGGTTCGAATTACTTATTTTGGAAGAATTGCATGAGAATTTTTTATTATGTCTGTCAGCATGGATGCTTGGAATGTTGTTGAGACACTCTGGAAACAACTAGTGAAGGAGATTCACACACCTGCCACTGAAACAACTGCCGCCATTGTTACTCGTGTCCCAACTACTCAGGCAAAAATGGCACCACAGGAGAAGAGCAACAAGGGAACACCACTGCCTTAAATTGCTTGTTTAGTTCTGTAGATGAATTGCAATATAACATGATATCTACTTGCACTACAACCTATGAAGCACGACACACTCTAGAAGCTACTCAGGAAGGTTTCTCCGATATTCGAGCATCCAAATTACAAAAGGATTTTTTAAGTTTTGACAGCCTAAGAATGCAAGAAGATGAGAATATTACTGCCTATTATGCTCGGTTCAAGAACTTGGTGAATCAAGCTCATATGCTCGGGTTAAAATATGATAATGACAAGCTTGTAAGAAAAATGTTGACAGTTTTAAGGAAATATCATTCCAAGGTTTTCACTCTTGAAGAGCTTGACAAGGTCAAAACCTTCACGGTTGAAGCTCTTGTTGGTACTCTACAAACTTCCGAGATTAATTATTTGGATGAAGAGCCTACTCGAAATTTGGCCTTTAAGGTTGAAGATGAAATTCAATGTTTGGATAAAGAGGAGCAAGCTTATCTTACCAAGAAGTTGTCTCGGATGTTGCAAGATAAGAGAGCCAAGAATCTGAATTATAAGAATGATGACAGGGGTCGTTATGAGTGTGCTGTTGGAACATCTCACGAACAACCTTCAAAACAGAGATCAGTTGTTCCTCATGATGAGAAAAAGAAGTATAAGAGACCAGAGCTACCTGAAAGCTTTAAGGGTCTAAAGTGCTATGATTGTCATTGTATTGGCCATAAAGCATCAGAGTGTTCCATTGCCAAAAGGAGAGTTGGAAAGGCATTTCAGGCCACTCTCACGGATGATGAAGAGAGCAATGTCTCCAGAGAAGATGAAGAAGATAGTGATGAGGAAGGAGTCGTGGCTTTCATTGTTCAGGATGTTGTTCCAACAACCATATAATCCTAGTCTTTAATTATATCTGATGTAGACACTCATGGATCTGATTGCGAAGGAAGTGAGATTGATCATGAAAAACTTTTTGAAACTTATGAAATTGTGAAGGATGAACTTGCTTGTGATGTTGGTGAGAACAAGAAGCACTAGTACAAAAATTAGATTTGATTATTATTATTGATGACAAAGATGCTGAAATTCTTGAGTTAAAGAAATCAATGGTTGTGTTCTCTGCTAAAGGGATGATCTAAATGAAGAAAATGCGCAGCTCACCACCAAGATTCAAAGGCTTGAAGGAATGGTAAAAGGGAAAGAGAAACTTGATGAAATTTATTCTAAAGAGAAGTGCATCTTTGACTATAAGACTGGACTTGTTATGAGCACAACACACCAACATCACAAAATGTTGTAACCACTTATGTGGGTGCGGGTACGCTTGGTGAATGCACTTCCATAGAACCAGAGGATGATCCATTGATGGAATCTCCAAAGAAACACAAACATTTTCATATTGCAAGTTTCAAGGTCACTCAGCCAATATATGTTCCAGACTAGCCAGAGATATACTTGGTGGTCAGCCCGTTGTTTGGCCATCCCTTGAACTACAAAGGTATGTCAAAATCAAAATGATGTGGATTCCAAAAAACAAGGCAGCTTGTTTGGTTATTCTTACTGCTCAGAAAGGTTCAAATGATGATCAATGATACTTTGACAGTGGCTTTCCTTGTCACATGACTGGCCAAAAGGAACTTCTCATGAATTATGTTGAAGAAGATTGTGGAGAAATCTTATTTGGAGATGGTGCAAAGAGCAAGACACTTGGACATGGTAAATTGAAGGATGGTAACATGTCTACTCTTTCAAAAGTTTTCTATGTTTCTTGACTGACTACAAATCTCATATCTATTAGTCAATTATGTGATGATAAGTTTCTTGTTAACTTTACTAAAGATGCTTGTGAAGTAGTTGATGCATCTCAAAATTGTGTTTTGAAGGGAACACAATCTTCTAACAATTTTTATATCTTGGAGAAATCTGTACAAGAAGATTTATTGACTCAAGACACTGCTTCTGCAGTTGTTCGAAGGATGTCGAAACAACGCTTTACAACTAGACAAGTATGTCGAAATTCTGCTAAAGGCAAATAGGTCCATTTTTTTTTATCATACATTAATGGATCATATTCAATTCTAGATGTTTGGAACTTTTTCATATAAATGTGAGGGTTAATCTAAAACTATCTGATTTAAATTCTAAAATCATTGGTAAAAGAAGTGAGCTGCAACAAGCATTGGTTTTGTTTCTGATGTCTATTGGTGAACCTTAGTCTTCATCGATTTTATTTTGTCTTTGGCACACTCCTCTGATTGGTTAAGGGGGAGAACTGTGGATACTGGTTTTTTTAGCCTACACGTCGTCATATTAAAGTTGGAACATCAACAAAACAATGGTTGGGCATATCAAGATGAACCAAGAGATAATGGTCTTGAAAAGTAAATTCCATCAGGCTAATATGTTGCTCCCGAACACTTTTGATGAGCATGAATGGACGTTGAAGTTGTAATACCCGAGAATTTTACAACATAAAATAAATAAATAATAAAGAGAACATAATAAATAAATAAAGAATCATAAAAGATGAGAAATGGAATTTAAATTAAAAAGGAAACAAAATTCCGAGAACCCGGGAAGCCGAAGACAATTTAATCGAATAAATGGTTACACGGAAACCCAACACCGAGGGACTCAATAACCCGAGTCCAAATGTAAATTTAGATCCGAATAAAATTAGGATAGGAAATCGGAGCCCGAAGATACCCCGGAAATCGGAATCTGGGAACATAGAGGGATAGAAGTCCGAAAGAGAAGAGGAAAAGCACGACTGATCGCACGACCCACCCGGACCGGAGTCCAGGCGTGAGTGGCGCGCTGGCCGCGCGGTTGTTGGCCTTAAACCGCGCCACGACTCTTAGAGTCAGATCTTGGACGCCCTAGGCCTTAGTTATCTATAAATAAGACCTCCTAAAAGCTTCGAATACGTTTGAAACCCTACGAAATCTCTCTATACGTCGAAACCCTAATCCCGGAGTCATCGGAGGCACGAAGGCAAGAGAGGAGGCTGATTTGGACGAAAATCCAAAGACTCCCGTCATCGTGGTAAGATCTGCTCCCTCCCTTACCATTTGTGATTCGAAAACAAATCTTAATTAAACCTCTTTTCTATTCTAAACCCCGACCCGGACGCGTTGAGGAAAAACGAAGGATCTCGGAGGGAGAACGAAGAACGTGGAAGCCATGCCTCCGAATCATCGAGCCGAGACATCCATAGATCTGTAAGTTAACGCTTACACGGTTTTGGGAGTAGTTAAAATATTTAAATCTAGAAACTTAATCAAATCTTTCGTAAATATGTCCACATGTGATTTCTAACGGCGCAACAGTATTGTCTAATTTTTCCGAACCTTAAAACGACCTCAAACGGAAAAACTTAAAACACAAAAAACATTCCTAAGGCTTAGATCTATCTACCGTAAAATTTTCATAATTTTTCATCGTGTTTTGATAGCCAAAAACGACCACGAACAGACCTGCCTGTGGTTTAGATCTTGAAACGATGATAGATTCTTTATTCGAACTTGTTGGTGATTTCTACCTTAGATCTAGACCGATCTAGGCTTGGCGTTGAACATAAGAGTTGTAGATCTATCCGTTATGAATACCTCCGTAAAGTTTCAGAATTTTTCGTGATGATTTGATATATGAAATCCACTCCAAAACGAACCGGGTTAAAATCGGATCTTGAAAACTGGACAGAACATAGATTCGAACTTGTTGGCGTTTTTGACTATGGTTCTAGGCCGAATTAGATCTTTAGCCGAACATGAAAGTTGTAGATAATTGTCTTAAGATGATCTCTGTAAAATTTCATCAAACTTAGAGTTCATTTGCTATGTAGATCTCGAAACGTTTAAACTGCTGTGTGAAAACGCGGACAGATTTTTGATCTGATGAAAATTGGAGTTTTTGAACTGTTTCGGTATCTCGGATCGAAAAAGTTAAAACACGAAAGTTGTAGATCTCGACGTTTTGGAGTCAATCTTGAAATTTCGGAATTTTTGAAATTAAATCTGATTTTAGACGGATTTTAGAGTAAACTGTGGTTGACCGAGTCAAAACTTGAAATCTTGTTGAAACGGTGAAATTAGCCTTTGAGGTTGAAACGGATAAGAAATTCTTTGAAATACGATACACGAAACGAGAAGATTAAAATATTGTGGGTTATGACTAAGCTAGATACTGTCAATGTTCTCTGCGGCTTGGGACATAAGAGCCCAAGTGTATGTCTAGGTTGACGTAAGAGCCCTAGCGAAGCACTGATCGTATGGCTAGCGGACGGATTAACTCTAATTAAAAGATCGACCATGATACCTGTGGACATAAGAGCCCAGGCGTAAGGCTGGCGGACATAAGAGCCCTAGCGGTGGTGATCTGTAAAAGAATCGAAACGAGACATCGTTAAGGGAATCCAATTAAATCCTTGATAATTTGTGTTTTTAAATTTATGGCAACTTATTTAATTACGTTGCAAGCTATATTGATGATCTTATGAATCCAGGTCTTCTAAATTATGCGATTACATAAATTATTTAAATTATGCACATGTTTTCATTGAATTTAAACAAAGGCTTTGAAACCTCATAATCTTGTACGTGTTAACTTACTCAGCACGTAGTGCTGACCAAACCATATTTTCTTTTTCTTTTTCTTTCAGAGTTGAGAATTATGCATCGTCATATGCATACACGGGAAGTTTGGGATGATATAGTATTTTGATTTTTTTTTGTATTAGACTAGATCTTGCATGAACGGGCCTGTTTAACCCATGATTAGGCCATGTTGGCCCTATATTTAAATTCCGCTGCGATACATATATGTAAATATTATTTTTCCGCTGCAACTTTGATGTATTATTTTTAAATTATATATGAATGGGCTGTTTGAATGTTTTAAATACTGAAAAACCATAGCCTTGCATCTCTTTAGCAAGCTCAGAGAAACCGTGTCTTGCTAGGGAGGTGTGGCGGTGACATCCCGACCTGGGTGACCAAAAACCGGGGTGTTACAAAGTGGTATCAGAGCCCGGAATATTTTTAAACTATTGTTCTTATTTTTAAACTATTATTTTTAAACCATTATTATTTTTAAACTATTATTAATATTTTGACTAAGATTTTAAATTTTAAAGTATTATTTCCATGGAGAAATTTTTATTTTAAAACCCATGGGAAAAATATATATAGTGCATAAATTATTTTTGGGGGGAAATCATCATTCGCATTTGCATATTGCATCTCTTTTATGTAGAGAACTTAGAATCTTGGCGAATTTGAACTTAGAATCTTGGCGAATATTAACTTAGATCTTTTGCTTGCACTAGATGACTTAGACGCTTGACATCAAATCAGAAACGCTCACTAGAGACTGATGTTGCCTTAGTTCTAGATCGCGTTCATCTAAGCGCACGCCTAAGCATAACAAATCTCGGCTTTAGCCATTCCTATCCTGGTACGAACTAGAAAACTTCCTCATGTGGAACAATAAGAAAATCAAGCTTTATTAAAACACTCTTTATTCCAAAAATCTTGTTTGGATTTCCAAACAACAAACCCGAAAATTTGAAATTAGAAATTTACAAAACGTCTTGTTCGAGCGATCTATCTAAACCAAGATAAGCTAATCTATACACGTTACAACAGAAAATGGCGCCTAGAAGGAAACCAAGGAAGGGGAGTCCAAACGGCACTGACGCTAACCTTTCCAACACGCCCAACAACAGTGAAAGTCCTCAGAACCTAGGAGAGCAAGTGCCTCAAGCGCCCAATAATATGGAAGCACGTTTAAAATCTGTAGAGGAACTCCTTGTAGCATTGGGAAATGCCGAGGTGCATAGGACACAAACAGTACCTCCGCCAGTAGCCCGAGTCAACTACTTGGCATTAGTGAACCCCTACAACCCACCCCATTATGACGGCCAAGAGGATCCGGCCAAGTTGGAAGGTTGGATTCGTACCTTTGATAAGCTCTTGAATGCTATCAAGTGCCGTGATGAGGAGAAGATACACGTAGTGACCAACTACCTAGGAGGCGAAGCCGATGAGTGGTGGCAAAATCTCCAAGCGAGTTCAGTGGAAGACGAAGGAGCCTACACCTGGGAAGAACTTAAGGAAGCTTTGAGGGAAAGATTCTACCCACTGAGCACCAAGACTGCGAAGTACGAGGAATTCATCAACCTAAAGCAAGGTGCACAAACAGTGCAAGAGTACTACAGCAAATTCAAGGAGCTAGTACGATTCGCTACGAGGATAGTACCGACCGACTCTGACAAGGCTCAGAAATTCGAGATGGGTCTGAACCTTAGTATCCGGGAGATACTTGCAGTAGGACAATTCACGAACCTGCAGACGATATATGATCGCGCCGTATCAATTGCTCCAATCTAGCAATTGAAGCGTAAGGAACATGGTGAGTCGAGCAAGGACTCACAAGGACTTGAGAAGAAGGATCGGAAAGACAACAATAACAATTCTAGGAAAGACAATGGATCCCGAAGGAAAGGAAATAAAGGTCTCAACAATGGGGGAGACGACAACCGTGGTGCGTTTATACCACGTTGTCCACGATGCAACCATGCACATCTGGTGTGCCAATGCCCGAAGCCTGGAACCTGCCGTAGGTGCGGCAAGCTTGGTCACAAGGCTAGTGGGTGTCGAACGCCAGAGGAGGCGATCGAAAAGAGAGTAGATTTGGTGAACCTTCAGCAAAGGGAGAGTGACGAGGAACAAGACCAAAATCCGAACCCTCTTGAGAATAATGAATAGGCAGTTATGGGAACATAACTGAAGTCCTAAGGGGGAAAGGATGTGATACCCCGTAATAATTTATTTTTGGAGTTCGACTCGATATCATGTATCCTAAATCATAAATAAACAAATTCAACTTGTTTTGAACTACGTTATGGCTTGATCCCTTCACCGGGTACGTAGGCAGCTTAGAAGTTTTAATTCTAAGTTCAGTCACAAAATAAAAAAAAACAAACAAAAGACCTTAGCACGAGAAAAGCCGAAACACAACTTCGAGGACGAAGTTGATTCTTAAGGAGGGTAGACTGTAATACCCGAGAATTTTACAACATAAAATAAATAAATAATAAAGAGAACATAATAAATAAATAAAGAATCATAAAAGATGAGAAATGGAATTTAAATTAAAAAGGAAACAAAATTCCGAGAACCCGGGAAGCCGAAGACAATTTAATCGAATAAATGGTTACACAGAAACCCAACACCGAGGGACTCAATAACCCGAGTCCAAATGTAAATTTAGATCCGAATAAAATTAGGATAGGAAATCGGAGCCCGAAGATACCCCGGAAATCGGAATCTGGGAACATAGAGGGATAGAAGTCCGAAAGAGAGGAGGAAAAGCACGACGGATCGCACGACCCGCCCGGACCGGAGTCCAGGCGTGAGTGGCGCGCTGGCCGCGCGGTTGTTGGCCTTAGACCGCGCCACGACCGCGCCACTCTGGCAGCAACAAACCAAGCGAGATTTTCTCGCCCGAACGCGGATTTTTCGACTTTCGGTTGAACATCTTTCGACTCTAGACTCTTAGAGTCAGATCTTGGACGCCCCAGGCCTTAGTTATCTATAAATAAGACCTCCTAAAAGCTTCGAATACGTTTGAAACCCTACGAAATCTCTCTATACGTCGAAACCTTAATCCCGGAGTCATCGGAGGCACGAAGGCAAGAGAGGAGGCTGATTTGGACGAAAATCCAAAGACTCCCGTCATCGTGGTAAGATCTGCTCCCTCCCTTACCATTTGTGATTCGAAAACAAATCTTAATTAAACCTCTTTTCTATTCTAAACCCCGACCCGGACGCGTTGAGGAAAAACGAAGGATCTCGGAGGGAGAACGAAGAACGTGGAAGCCACGCCTCCGAATCATCGGGCCGAGACATCCATAGATCTGTAAGTTAACGCTTACACGGTTTTGGGAGTAGTTAAAATATTTAAATCTAGAAACTTAATCAAATCTTTCGTAAATCTGTCCACATGTGATTTCTAACGGCGCAACAGTTTTGTCTAATTTTTCCGAACCTTAAAACAACCTCAAACAGAAAAACTTAAAACACAAAAAACATTCCTAAGGCTTAGATCTATCTACCGTAAAAGTTTCATAATTTTTCATCGTGTTTTGATAGCCGAAAACGACCACGAACAGACCTGCCTGTGGTTTAGATCTTGAAACGATGATAGATTCTTTATTCGAACTTGTTGGTGATTTCTACCTTAGATCTGGACCGATCTAGGCTTGGTGTTGAACATAAGAGTTGTAGATCTATCCGTTATGAATACCTCAGTAAAGTTTCAGAATTTTTCGTGATGATTTGATATATGAAATCCACCCCAAACCGAACCGGGTTAAAATCGGATCTTGAAAACGGGACAGAACATAGATTCGAACTTGTTGGCGTTTTTGACTATGGTTCTAGGCCGAATTAAATCTTTAGCCGAACATGAAAGTTGTAGATAATTGTCTTAAGATGATCTCTGTAAAACTTCATCAAATTTAGAGTTTATTTGCTATGGTAGATCTCGAAACTTTTAAACTGCTGTGTGAAAACACGGACAGATTTTTGATCTGACGAAAATTGGAGTTTTTGAACTATTTCGGTATCTCGGATCAAAAACATTAAAACACGAAAGTTGTAGATCTCGACGTTTTGGAGTCAGTCGTGAAATTTCGGAATTTTTAAAATTAAATCTGATTTTAGACGAATTTTAGAGTAAACTATGGTTGACCGAGTCAAAACTTGAAATCTTGTTGCAACAGTGAAATTAGCCTTTGAGGTTGAAACGGATAAGAAATTCTTTGAAATACGATACACGAAACGAGAAGATTAAAATATTGTGGGTTATGATTAAGCTAGATACTGTCAATGTTCTCTGCGGCTTGGGACATAAGAGCCCAAGTGTATGTCTAGGTTGACGTAAGAGCCCTAGCGAAGCACTGATCGTATGGCTAGCGGACGGATTAACTCTAATTAAAAGATCGACCATGATAACTGTGGACATAAGAGCCCAGGCGTAAGGCTGGCGGACATAAGAGCCCTAGCGGTGGTGATCTGTAAAAGAATCGAAACGAGACATCGTTAAGGGAATCCAATTAAATCCTTGATAATTTGTGTTTTTAAATTTATGGCAACTTATTTAATTACGTTGCAAGCTATATTGATGATCTTATGAATCCAGGTCTTCTAAATTATGCGATTACATAAATTATTTAAATTATGCACATGTTTTCATTGAATTTAAACAAACGCTTTGAAACCTCATAATCTTGTACGTGTTAACTTACTCAGCACGTAGTGCTGACCAAACCATATTTTCTTTTTCTTTTTCTTTCAGAGTTGAGAATTATGCATCGTCATATGCATACACGGGAAGTTTGGGATGATATAATATTTTGATTTTTTTTTGTATTAGACTAGATCTTGCATGAACGGGCCTGTTTAACCCGTGATTAGGCCATGTTGGCCCTATATTTAAATTCCGCTGCGATACATATATGTAAATATTATTTTTCCGCTGCAACTTTGATGTATTATTTTTAAATTATATATGAATGGGCTGTTTGAATGTTTTAAATACTGAAAAACCATAGCCTTGCATCTCTTTAGCAAGCTCGGAGAAACCGTCTTGCTAGGGAGGTGTGGCGGTGACATCCCGACCTGGGTGACCAAAAACCGGGGTGTTACAAAGTGGTATCAGAGCCCGGAATATTTTTAAAATATTGTTCTTATTTTTAAACTATTATTTTTAAACCATTATTATTTTTAAACTATTATTAATATTTTGACTAAGATTTTAAATTTTAAAGTATTATTTCCATGGAGAAATTTTTATTTTAAAACCCATGGGAAAAATATATATAGTGCATAAATTATTTTTGGGGGGAAATCATCATTCGCATTTGCATATTGCATCTCTTTTATGTAGAGAACTTAGAATCTTGGCGAATTTGAACTTAGAATCTTGACGAATATTAACTTAGATCTTTTGCTTGCACTAGATGACTTAGACGCTTGACATCAAATCAGAAACGCTCACTAGAGACTGATGTTGCCTTAGTTCTAGATCGCGTTCATCTAAGCGCACGCCTAAGCATAACAAATCTCAGCTTTAGCCATTCCTATCCTGGTACGAACTAGAAAACTTCCTCATGTGGAACAATAAAAAAATCAAGCTTTATTAAAACACTCTTTATTCCAAAAATCTTGTTTGGATTTCCAAACAACAAACCCGAAAATTTGAAATTAGAAATTTACAAAACGTCTTGTTCGAGCGATCTATCTAAACCAAGATAAGCTAATCTATACACGTTACAACAGAAAATGGCGCCTAGAAGGAAACCAAGGAAGGTGAGTCCAAACGGCACTGACGCTAACCTTTCCAACACGCCCAACAACAGTGAAAGTCCTCAGAACCTAGGAGAGCAAGTGCCTCAAGCGCCCAATAATATGGAAGCACGTTTAAAATCTGTAGAGGAACTCCTTGTAGCATTGGGAAATGCCGAGGTGCATAGGACACAAACAGTACCTCCGCCAGTAGCCCGAGTCAACTACTTGGCATTAGTGAACCCCTACAACCCACCCCATTATGACGGCCAAGAGGATCCGGCCAAGTTGGAAGGTTGGATTCGTACCTTTGATAAGCTCTTGAATGCTATCAAGTGCCGTGATGAGGAGAAGATACACGTAGTGACCTACTACCTAGGAGGCGAAGCCGATGAGTGGTGGCAAAATCTCCAAGCGAGTTCAGTGGAAGACGAAGGAGCCTACACCTGGGAAGAACTTAAGGAAGCTTTGAGGGAAAGATTCTACCCACTGAGCACCAAGACTGCGAAGTACGAGGAATTCATCAACCTAAAGCAAGGTGCACAAACAGTGCAAGAGTACTACAGCAAATTCAAGGAGCTAGTACGATTCGCTACGAGGATAGTACCGACCGACTCTGACAAGGCTCAGAAATTCGAGATGGGTCTGAACCTTAGTATCCGGGAGATACTTGCAGTATGACAATTCACGAACCTGCAGACGATATATGATCGCGCCGTATCAATTGCCCGAATCCAGCAATTGAAGCGTAAGGAACATGGTGAGTCGAGCAAGGACTCACAAGGACTTGAGAAGAAGGATCGGAAAGACAACAATAACAATTCTAGGAAAGACAATGGATCCCGAAGGAAAGGAAATAAAGGTCTCAACAATGGGGGAGACGACAACCGTGGTGCGTTTATACCACGTTGTCCACGATGCAACCATGCACATCTGGTGTGCCAATGCCCGAAGCCTGGAACCTGCCGTAGGTGCGGCAAGCTTGGTCACAAGGCTAGTGGGTGTCGAACGCTAGAGGAGGCGATCGAAAAGAGAGTAGATTTGGTGAACCTTCAGCAAGGGGAGAGTGACGAGGAACAAGACCAAAATCCGAACCCTCTTGAGAATAATGAATAGGCAGTTATGGGGACATAACTGAAGTCCTAAGGGGGAAAGGATGTGATACCCCGTAATAATTTATTTTTGGAGTTCGACTCGATATCATGTATCCTAAATCATAAATAAACAAATTCAACTTGTTTTGAACTACGTTATGGCTTGATCCCTTCACCGGGTACGTAGGCAGCTTAGAAGTTTTAATTCTAAGTTCAGTCACAAAATAAAAAAAACAAACAAAAGACCTTAGCACGAGAAAAGCCGAAACACAACTTCGAGGACGAAGTTGATTCTTAAGGAGGGTAGACTGTAATACCCGAGAATTTTACAACATAAAATAAATAAATAATAAAGAGAACATAATAAATAAATAAAGAATCATAAAAGATGAGAAATGGAATTTAAATTAAAAAGGAAACAAAATTCCGAGAACCCGGGAAGCCGAAGACAATTTAATCGAATAAATGGTTACACAGAAACCCAACACCGAGGGACTCAATAACCCGAGTCCAAATGTAAATTTAGATCCGAATAAAATTAGGATAGGAAATCGGAGCCCGAAGATACCCCGGAAATCGGAATCTGGGAACATAGAGGGATAGAAGTCCGAAAGAGAGGAGGAAAAGCACGACGGATCGCACGACCCGCCCGGACCGGAGTCCAGGCGTGAGTGGCGCGCTGGCCGCGCGGTTGTTGGCCTTAGACCGCGCCACGACCGCGCCACACTGGCAGCAACAAACCAAGCGAGATTTTCTCGCCCGAACGCGGATTTTTCGACTTTCGGTTGAACATCTTTCGACTCTAGACTCTTAGAGTCAGATCTTGGATGCCCCAGGCCTTAGTTATCTATAAATAAGACCTCCTAAAAGCTTCGAATACGTTTGAAACCCTACGAAATCTCTCTATACGTCGAAACCCTAATCCCGGAGTCATCGGAGGCACGAAGGCAAGAGAGGAGGCTGATTTGGACGAAAATCCAAAGACTCCCATCATCGTGGTAAGATCTGCTCCCTCCCTTACCATTTGTGATTCGAAAACAAATCTTAATTAAACCTCTTTTCTATTCTAAACCCCGACCCGGACGCGTTGAGGAAAAATGAAGGATCTCGGAGGGAGAACGAAGAACGTGGAAGCCACGCCTCCGAATCATCGAGCCGAGACATCCATAGATCTGTAAGTTAACGCTTACACGGTTTTGGGAGTAGTTAAAATATTTAAATCTAGAAACTTAATCAAATCTTTCGTAAATCTGTCCACATGTGATTTCTAACGGCGCAACAGTTTTGTCTAATTTTTCTGAACCTTAAAACAACCTCAAACAGAAAAACTTAAAACACAAAAAACATTCCTAAGGCTTAGATCTATCTACCGTAAAATTTTCATAATTTTTCATCGTGTTTTGATAGCCGAAAACGACCACGAACAGACCTGCCTGTGGTTTAGATCTTGAAACGATGATAGATTCTTTATTCGAACTTGTTGGTGATTTCTACCTTAGATCTAGACCGATCTAGGCTTGGCGTTGAACATAAGAGTTGTAGATCTATCCGTTATGAATACCTCAGTAAAGTTTCAGAATTTTTCGTGATGATTTGATATATGAAATCCACCCAAACCGAACCGGGTTAAAATCGGATCTTGAAAACTGGACAGAACATAGATTCGAACTTGTTGGCGTTTTTGACTATGGTTCTAGGCCGAATTAAATCTTTAGCCGAACATGAAAGTTGTAGATAATTGTCTTAAGATGATCTCTGTAAAATTTCATCAAATTTAGAGTTTATTTGCTATGGTAGATCTCGAAACTTTTAAACTGCTGTGTGAAAACACGGACAGATTTTTGATCTGACGAAAATTGGGGTTTTTGAACTATTTCGGTATCTCGGATCAAAAATATTAAAACACGAAAGTTGTAGATCTCGACGTTTTGGAGTCAGTCGTGAAATTTAGGAATTTTTAAAATTAAATCTGATTTTAGACGGATTTTAGAGTAAACTGTGGTTGACCGAGTCAAAACTTGAAATCTTGTTGCAACAGTGAAATTAGCCTTTGAGGTTGAAACGGATAAGAAATTCTTTGAAATACGATACACGAAACGAGAAGATTAAAATATTGTGGGTTATGACTAAGCTAGATACTGTCAATGTTCTCTGCGGCTTGGGACATAAGAGCCCAAGTGTATGTCTAGGTTGACGTAAGAGCCCTAGCGAAGCACTGATCGTATGGCTAGCGGACGGATTAACTCTAATTAAAAGATCGACCATGATACCTGTGGACATAAGAGCCCAGGCGTAAGGCTGGCGGACATAAGAGCCCTAGCGGTGGTGATCTGTAAAAGAATCGAAACGAGACATCGTTAAGGGAATCCAATTAAATCCTTGATAATTTGTGTTTTTAAATTTATGGCAACTTATTTAATTACGTTGCAAGCTATATTGATGATCTTATGAATCCAGGTCTTCTAAATTATGCGATTACATAAATTATTTAAATTATGCACATGTTTTCATTGAATTTAAACAAAGGCTTTGAAACCTCATAATCTTGTACGTGTTAACTTACTCAGCACGTAGTGCTGACCAAACCATATTTTCTTTTTCTTTTTCTTTCAGAGTTGAGAATTATGCATCGTCATATGCATACACGGGAAGTTTGGGATGATATAGTATTTTGATTTTTTTTTTGTATTAGACTAGATCTTGCATGAACGGGCCTGTTTAACCCGTGATTAGGCCATGTTGGCCCTATATTTAAATTCCGTTGCGATACATATATGTAAATATTATTTTCCGCTGCAACTTTGATGTATTATTTTTAAATTATATATGAATGGGCTGTTTGAATGTTTTAAATACTGAAAAACCATAGCCTTGCATCTCTTTAGCAAGCTCGGAGAAACCGTGTCTTGCTAGGGAGGTGTGGCGGTGACATCCCGACCAGGGTGACCAAAAACCGGGGTGTTACAGAAGCCATGGAGGCTGACTCTGAGGAGACGGAATGATCTGATCAATCAAGGGGGAATATAGTGGATAGAATTAGGTTCTCTTAACAACTTTGGAACAACTTCTGTCTCTATTGCTATTGCTGATACTTGGTTATGTTTTGGATACTTGGACTTATTGGATTTCTGGATGTTGGATGCTGTGATATTATGCTTATTCTACTTGATTTATCTCTTATGGCATTTTGGGAATTTTGGTATGCATATTCTTATATGTTCTAGATTTTGATGCATAGTGATTGATGATATCTTGATCCTATTCTATTTTTGATCATTTTGATGATATCTTGAGTTATGTCTTGTACTTTCCATCTGTTTGATGCTTGGCCCGATCACCTCCACAAAGGGGGAGATTGTTAGGGAAATATTCTAAGTTGTGAAGATGTTCGTTGAAATTCTGTTGTTGTAACAACTCTCCAACAACGGGTATACTACTCCACTGGAAAGTACAAACGGACGGTGACGTGGCCACTTCCTATTAGCAGGCTTTTAGGTGTTTTGGATGGGCCTTGCTCTCCTATAAATACATGTTTTCGTCCTTAATCTTCTTGAGACACATTTTTAGCCGCACGAAAGGATAGAAAACAGAGCATTTTCAAGGTCCTTCACTGCCATGGAAATCTGAGGAAGCTGGAGCTGATCAACCTCCATTTCTGATGTCCGTAGAAGGCTCAAACAACCATTTCTAGTTGGGTATAAAATTTTGTTGTTTGTTTGCTTATGTCATTTCGGGTTTTGGGTTTGTGTGTTTCACATGTTTTATCATTTATAAACACAAACATGGAGCTTATTTTGGTGGTATATCATCTCGTGCTTAATTAGATGAAGTATCTAGAACCCCTAACCACAATTTCTCATCTTCTAGGAATTATTGTAGACAGCAGCCGGTTAGATACACCTTGAGGCTATCGGTTGTTTCCTTAGTCTATTGGAGTGATAAAGGAGTTTCTTAGTGAATAGGGTGTGTCTGAAATGGGTTGAAGAACCTTGCAAGTTTGATGGTGTTTTAGTGAAATCCTGGCTTGGGGCCCCAAGACGTAGATCGATTAATCGAACTGGGTGAACAAATATTGTGTTCACTGTTTTTACTTCCGCATTTTGTTTTGTGTTTGTCTCTGGTTGTTGACTGTAGGTTGTTGAGACAATATCTGAACAACACATATAGGGTTTTACATACTGGTTTGGGCCTGTCACATTTGCTCAAAGTGTCAGAGCCACATACCCCTTAGGCTAGGGCTGGGCAAAATATTCGGACAAATTCGCTAAACCGCAAAATCGAATCGAAATCGAACCGAATTTCCGGTTAACTGAGGACCCCGATTCAAATACAAATACTTCATTTAAGTATTTGCCCGGTTCAAATACAAATATAAATACTTTAATTTTTTTCCCCGATTAATCGAACCGAACCGAATATATGTATTGTGTTTTAAAAAATTATATATTGTATATATTATGCATATTTGATGGTATATAATTATATATTAATAATATATATAATTATTTATTTAATTATATAAGTATATAATAAAATAAATACTCCCTCTGTCCCATTTAAAATATCATTTTCATTTCTACAAACAATTCAATGTACTTTTTTATCGTTAATATCTCAAAATATATAGAACTAAAAATTATAGTAAAATATATATTCTAAAACTATACGATTAGACGAATCTAACAAGACCGAACTCGACTATTTTTTTTCAAATATGTACTTATAATATTGAGTCAAAGTTGAACAATGAACAGTGTCAAAAAGTCAAACATGACACTCTACTGGGACAGAGAGATTATTAAAAAGTAAAGATAACTATAAAAAATATGCCATGTATTGATTTTTTGCCCTTAAGAATACTCATCATTGAAATAGATACTACACTAAGATTTTGTAAATATACTAGTAATATATTTTGATAATACTAAAAGGAACTACCGAATTTGATAGTTATATTTAATAACCTCAAAAATGAACCTACAAAGGTTAAGAATTAAGAAATAAAGATTTGATTATAAAGTTTACTAAGCTTGGACAAAATATTCGAACCGAATCGCTTAACTGCTGAATTGAATCGAAACCGAACCCCCGGTTAACCGAGGAGTCCGGTTACAAATACAAATACTTCATCAAAGTATTTGTCCGGTTTAAATACAAATACAAATAGTAGAAAAACTCAGAATAACCGAACCGTGCCCACCCCTACCTTAGGCCAACTGGTTAATAAATTAATATTGTTTATTGTATTTTTTGGGTGAATTACCGGGTATCCCCAGGCCACATTGGACCCATGACTAATCCCTTGAGGATCTGCCTGGCAATTAAGGTTGCATCTCCCAAAATAGTTTTTTGCATACACAAGGCTCCAACCCGAGACCTTGCTTAAGCAACTAAAGCCCCAATCTACTTAAGTCAACTGTTGTTGGTAGTATTGTTAATTGTTTTATTATATGTAGTCATACCTCATTATTATTATTATACTTACTCCCGAGTCCCAGCCAATTACCTATACCTTATTTGATTTGTTGGCACCATTATCATTTCTTAACTTTGACATAATTTTAATTGTAAGTATGTAATATTTTGTATAGTATCTTGTTAAATCGTATAATTGGATAATATTAGAAGTCTTATTATATATATTTTATATAATTCTAATCTTTAAACTGGGCAGATAGAATGAGTAGATTATATGGTTGAAAACTAGAAACATTGAGGCACCTGATTTAGCCATTGACATGTGGGTACACCCGTTTTTACTAAGTCGGGGGATGATAAAAGTAGCAAGAAGAAAAAAGAAAAAAAGAGAAAATAGAAAAAAAGAGAAAAAAAAATAGAAGAAAAAATAATAAAAAGAAAGAGAAAATAAAGGGTGTTTTCATATCTCGGTTTGGAGAAGGGTGTAATCTATAGAGTAGCATTTGGAAGATAGCTCTTCTAGGTGATTCCCCTAGGATGACTTGCGAGGAAGACTGGTATGGAATGTAGCTTTTGGAGGATTTTTGGAGTGGATCTTGTTGCATCACTTTTTTGAACTTGTGTGTGAACAGTTATAGATGGTCCTTGAATTCCTATGAGCCTCTCATCCTTTTTCCTTCCCATGAGCCTTTCATCCACTTCTCTACCCTTGGCCCCGTTTTGTCACCTTCACAGTGCCTTTTGATTTTTCGATGCATTGAAGTTGAGTAGATTGCTTGGGAGATGTGATATTGAAGCAAGTATTGGAATTGTCGTTTGGGCATCATCAATTGTGAATTTGTCGTTTGAACCTTTCACGGTGGGAGCGAGCAAACACATTACAGCTTTGATGAGGGCTGCTACAACTCTGGCAACTCGGCCATATGTAGAATGCTGCTTTGATTTTGGGGAATGAATGACATTGATAAGAAGATTGGACTGAAGATCTCCTTTGATTGGTTTGGTGCCCATGCACAACATGCTATTAATTTCGGAACAGAAGGGGAACAATAGGCTTGATGGAGCTCTTTTTTTAATTTATGCTATCCTGATATTGTTGTTTCAAGGCTCCAGGTTAGATGGTGCGGCTTATGATGTGTAATGTTTGAAAGTTGTTTTTGACAATGATATAGTAATAAACCTTATCCCTCAAAAAAAAAAAAGATATTAACAGTTAAGGAGATCGGGACTTGGCCAAGTGGTCAAGTACCCCGACTTCCAACCTAAAAGTTGGAGGTTGATTCCCCATCCATCCCCCTATCCCCCCTTTATTCCTCTGTAATTTGTATGGCATGGGCTCACCACCCATTTCCTGGCATGTATAGATTGTTCAACAGAAAAAAAAACACTGTATTAACCATTAAATAAGTGCACCAAAGGCGTATAAATTTTATTCATAGATTTAAAATTATCAAATTAAATATTTATTTCTTTTTTTTATTATTTTTTTATTTATTATGGACACCAGTTTAATTAAACCAAAACAATCTTATGGTTAGTTTTGATTCCTCACCTGACCATCTATTCCTCTAATATATTCTTTTGTAATTTGTGTCAATAATTGACTATTTTCCAATTAGATATTGCTAACTTCGCCAAAAAAATTAGATATCTATATTAATAATATAAAACAAAATAGTCTAACACACACACACTTTCCCGCCCAAACCTTTTCCCCTCACAAAATCCATTTTTTTACACTCTCTCTCACACATTAACTTATTTACGGTTCTGCCACTGGACCGTGCTCCACATCGATGATAATTACAAATTTGCCATGGACCGTGCTCCAATAATCTTTCTATACTAAACCTGCATCTCATTTATTCCCTTCCTCCTATAAATATGTGTATTATAACCCACCTCAAAATCATATTCTTACATCTTCATCTAACATTTCTCTCAATATTATAGCTTTTGTTCCATTTAACAAATACATCTCCCATCATTTTATAGTTTTTGTTATTCAATTTCATGTCTCTTTCTCCCTCTTTTGCTAATATCTTTGTTTTCTTTTATTATTGTTTTGATGACAGTTATTGGAACAACGAGCATACAAACTCAAGTGACGAAGAACATTTTGAATGGATGAAGAGCTAAGGAATATTCATAATCATAAAAGATTAAATCAATTGTTGTGACATCTTCTTCTATGACAAATACACCTCCCCACCATTTTATAGCTTTTATGATTCAATTTCATGTCTCTTTCTCCCTTTTTGCTAATATTTTTATTCTTTTGTTGTTGTTTTGGTGACAGTTATTGGAACAACGATAGTACAAACTCAAATGACGAAGAGCATTTTGAATGGGTGAAGAGCTAAGGAATATTCATAATCATAAAAGAATAAATCAATTGTTTGGTTGTTCTTTTTGTGGAAAGATTTGTTCCACCGAGTGTAAATAATTGGATGAGTTTATTTGTTATAGCATGATTTTCTCAGAATGTTTTGTATTTTATTCAATAAGAGAGTTTCGAATTTATCTTTATCATTTTTATCCATGTTCTATTCTCAATTACTCCATTCAATGATTGATTAATATCAAATTAATTCTATTCTCAAGTTAAATATGACAATGTTGAATTATCATTGCTTTAAATTAAAATATTATATTTAAATTCTAACAAATTTTTTATTATATCAATTGGCTAATTATAGACATAAGTTTATTAATTATAATATTAACTTTGGAAAAAATATTGTGATGATTTAATATAGATACTACGTTTTTAAAATGGATTTTATCTATATTGGCAACTAAATGTTTCCATTTAAATATATCCATATATTGGAAACTAAATATTAAATAAAAAAGGAAAACTAAATATTAGAATATGTATTTTTTAAAATAAACCATTCTAAATATGTATTTTTTTAATTTTAAAAATGTGTGTTACTTTATTAGATCCAAAAATCATAAATATTTAAATCATGTACACTAATAGAGAATGAAATGATCTCATAATTAAAGGGTTTAATTTGGAAATCATTATTACTATTTTGGTAGTTAAAAATAATAGTTTACTTTAATTGGTAGATCTTATAATATTAGATAACTAATTATAAACCTTATTGAAAATTTGTTACCATTTAGGTGTTATTAATATCAGATTAAAATGGGTTAGAGATAATAAATAATTGAATCCGATATATTTTATGAAGATATTGTTGACATTTATGTTAATCATCTCAAATTTATTTTTTTATGTATATAGAAAATAATTTATTACAATATCGGCCACCTTGAATAATTTGAAAAGAGATCCCTGCTGCTCAATTTGAGTGCACAATTTTTGGGATTAATTAATAATAGAAAATGATGATAAAAATATTAATATGCCAAAAATATAGCACGGATTAAATCTAATTTAACCAAAAAATAAAATATGAATTATTAATTATATGGAAATAAAATCATGATGGAGAAATCATGATGGTAATAAAATATGTATGTAATATGTATTAATTACTGTATTTATTTGTGCAAATGAAATTTACGGTGATGGGGAAAGCAGATGCAGAATTTCTACAATGGGGATGATGGAGGGAAATAAAATATTTAGGATATTGAATATAATTTGTCTATCAAATGATTTTTATTTATATTCGCAACTAAATCTTTCCTTATAAATTTATCCGTATTATCAAAACACAATATAAAATAAAAAATGGAAACTACATATTACCCCATAAATAAAGCAAAGATGATGGGGTAATTGATTTACATTGATTATCAAAAGATTTTTATACATATCTATTACCTAGATTTGTTTATAAAATGATTTTTAATTATATTGCAACTAAACATTTCCTTATAAATTTATCCGTATTTTGAAAATACAATATCAAATAAAAAAATGGAAACTAAGTATTACCCCATAAATAAAGCAAAGATTATGGGGTAATTGATTTCCATTGATTACATTAATTTACATTGATTAAATTGATTTCCATTGAATAAACAAAAATGAAATGTTGACTGTAGATAATTAAATGATTATGAAAAGAGCAAAGAATAATCGTAAAAGATGAGATGATCAATGGACTTAAATAAATTTACCCTTAAATAAAGAATAATTAATGTAATTTAGTCCTTCAACCATTACTATAATTTTTACAAATACGATATTTTATTTATTTGTGGTAAATAATAAATCCACATTAGGAATTTATTTATCTATATAAATAATATTAAATTTACACTTAAATCTATTTATTAACATAAAATTATATGCAAAAGTTTCTAGCCTAAAACCACTAGCTAATTTTTAGTCAATAATTCCAAAAAGTAAAATTAATTCTATACTCAAATAATCCCTTCAATGTTAGATTTATGGGATTGTATTCCCAGTTTCACAAAATGGAAATTTTTAATATAAATAAATAATGAAATAATTTCAACCATGAATTTATTATGTCATTAATTTTAATTGACTTTTTACTACATTAAGTTTCATTATAATATTAATTGGTCTTTACAAGTTAAAATGACAATGTTAAATCATCATTGCTTTAAATTAAAATATTATATTTAAATTCTAAAAAAATTTGTATTATAGCAATTGGCTAATTATAGCAATAATAAGTTTATTATAATATTAATTTGGAAAAAATATTGTGATGATTTAATATAGATACTACATTTTTAAATGGAATAATTGAACATATCATTTTAGAATCAATTTATTGTGATTCATTTTAGTTATATATATTGTGATGATTTAACATTAGATAGTTATTTAAATATATTCTTATTTTAGAATCGTTTTAATTATACTGGCAACTAAATCTTTTCATATAAGTATATCCATATTTTAGAATCATTTTATTTATACTGGCACTAAATATATCCATATTTTGGAAACTAAATTTTAATTAAATAAAAAATTTAAACTAAATATTAGAATATGTATTTTTTTTTATAAATAAACCATTCTAAATACATAATTCCAAAATTACTTAAATACATAATTTTTTGTAAATAATTCCAAAAAGGCAAATTATTTATATTCTCGATTATTATCTCAATGAATCCCTAATTTTTAGTCAATAATCCGAAAAAGGTATAAAAATATAATATAAAGTAATCACATCAATGATTGATTAAGATTAAATAAAATTATGAATAATTCCTTCAATAATTATTTGCATTAACATTAATTATATTATATTCACAATTAATGTAATGATCAATGGATATTAAATAATTATTGTTGAATAAAATCGGGAAGAAAATTAGGGATTACAGGAATTATTCAATGAAGAAATGCAATTAATGTTAACAAGTGATTACTTTAATTAATGTGGATGAATTATTATCGGATAAGATTACTTTATATTTGGTTCTTTGAATATTTAGTTTCCCAACTTATGGAAACTAAATATCAATGAAGAAAATTTTGGAAGAAAATGGAAACACAATATTAACTATTGTGTTAAATTATTGAAATCGGGAAGAAAAATCAATGGAGTTTTGAATTAATCAATGACTAAAATTTTGGAAACACAATATTAATTAAATTATAAAATGGAAACTAAATTTTATAATATGAATTTTTTTAAATAAATCATTCTATGTTAGTATGATTTGCTTATTGATCTGCAACACAACAAAAATAAAGCAAAGATGATTGGTAATTGATTTACATTGATTATCAAAAGATTTTTATACATATCTATTACAATTAATTATATTGATTACATTGATTACATTAATTTACATTTGATTAATTTTTTTTTTTTTTTTTTTTTTTTTTTTTTTTGAGGAAAAAGGGGACTTCTCATTCATAAACATGAGTTCACAATCTAACCAATTATCCACACTCTCACAACCTTGTCTAACGAATGCAATCTTCCAAGCTTAACTACTGCCAACCTGTCTCAAATGCAAACAAATGATTCATTACAGTAGCATCGAAACCACTTTATTAATCCAACCACTTCACCAAATCTCCCTTTCTACTTTCCATTAGCAGCAAAATTAACAGCAAACTTATACATTTGATTAAATTGATTTCCATTGAATAAACAAAAATGAAATCATGTATGAAACCATTAAATATGACAATGTTGAATCATTCTTTAAATTAAAATATTATCTTTAAATTCTATAAAAATTTGTATTATAGCAATTGGCTAATTATAACAATAAGTTTATTATAATATTAACTTTGGAAAAAATATTGTGATGATTTAATATAGATACTACGTTTTTAAATGGAATCATTTAACATATCATTTTAGAATCACTTTATTATGATTCATTTTAATTATAGATATAATGTGATGATTTAACATTAGATCAAGTTATTTAAATAGATTCATATTTCATAATCATTTTATTTATATTGGCAATTAAATCTTTTCATGTAAGTATACCCGTATTTTAGAATAATTTTATTTATATTGGCAACTAAATATTTCCATATAAATATATCCATATTTTGGAAACTAAATATTAAATAAAAAATGAAAAATAAATATTAGAATATGTATTTTTTTAAATAAACCATTCTAAATATGTGGTTTTAAATTTTAAAAAATGTGTGTTACTTTATTAGATCAAAAAATCATAAATATTTAAATCATGTACACTAATATAGAATGAAATGATCCCACAGTTAAAGAGTGTAATTTGGGAAACATTATTACTAATTGGATAGTTAAAAATCATGTCAAAAAATGATAATTTACTTTAATTCTGTATATTTACTATGTATCGTTTGGTAGATCTTATAATATTAGACACCTTGAATAATTTGGAAAGAGATCCCGGCTGCTCAATTTAAGTACACAATTTTTGGGATTAATTAATAATAGAAAATGATGATGGAAAAATTAATATGCCAAAAATATAGCAGGATTAAATGCATTGTTTTTAATAACTAACAGGAATTAGACCTATACATTGGCTAATAATTAACAAGAATTCGAAACATCTGCCTGAAATGCATTCAGATCATCCCTTTGGACAAAAAGGAGCAAGGATATTTCGCACAAACTATTTAAATTTTGCATAAACTTCCAAGATTATCTTGATATGGATATTGAATATAGTACCAATGGCATGGAGTTTCTCCTACTTAAATGAATTTCTTAACTTTAATTTTGGCTTTGAACATAGCTTGAAGTTTGGGCTTTAATTTAGAAAATGGAATGGAAGTATGCGACACAGGCTTAAGTTTCACTTCAAAATTAAGGCGTGTTGGTGATGATTTTTTAATCAATTGTTTTGTTTCTTTAGTTTTATTTCCATATTTAGTGCAATTATGACCCCGATTCTTAATCATATACAATTGCCATTTTGCAGAATGTTGTGACAAACAGAAGACTAATATCTATAAGCACATGAAAATTTATATCCTGCCATCAATGGGAAATGTGGTTTGGCTCTGTTTTATCTGGATTTGCTCAAGTTATTGACAAAATTCTTGGTCATCCTCTCGAACTCCTGGGAAAAATTGCAAGTAGAAATATTCCTATACTTTCATTCTCCTTCAAAATATAATTTCAGCATTTATTAAACATATACATAAAGACTAGAGAATTTTATCCAATGATGTTGATAAGATTGAACAAATGAGGCATGACTGGACAATGTAACTTTCCTAGCCGTTCCAAATGATATGTTTGAATGTATTGTAGCGCAAATGGACGTTTTTTAGAGTATCTGAAGGATAACTATTTCCGTGCTGCGAAACCTTTATTGAGGAAGTTTGTTGCGAAGCCTTTTTTGAGGAAGTTTGACGAGGTTTGGTTTTCAGATATTAGGAAGGGTCTTATCGAACTGACTAATAAATTTAATTGTCATTGATGTATCAAAATCTTCAAGTGATGTGCTATGATGGATTTGTTAATACGAATGTTTGAATCGAAGTATAATGTTTTGCTCTATGATCCGGATGATTACATATTGGTTGATGAATTTTATTAACCGCTTTATAAATAATCTTTTTCAATGAAGCATTGTTTGATTCTCTAAATATAGCCGCTTTAAAATGAATCTTATACTTGATTGTCGCGATACCAATAAATATAAAGGAATTGTAAGTGCATTACATAAATTCTTAGGGTTTTTTTTTTTTTAAAAAAAGTTATAATTTTTAAGAATTTAAATGGGGTTAAAATTAAAGAAATCATATCGTGCACAATGAATTTGAAAAATGATACTTATTTCATTTTTCATATAAATAAAAGTAAACTTTATAACTGATATTATTGCATTAGTGGTCATGTATATGGTATAGCTTTATATTAATTTTTTGATCAAAGCTTACATATTCATTGTGACTGATCTGCTCTAGATAATCTAATTTATAAAACTTATGGGCTATGAAACTGTACTTTTTTTATGATCTTACTTGCTGATTTAAAATTTAATTGTATTTTGTTTTAAAAAACTTTAATTGTATTTAAAAACATATTTATTCCATAATTTGTATTCGCTGGTATAAACAATCGTCAGTTTTAAATAAGCTACATTTTGATTTTAAAATTCTGATAATGATAAGGACAATTTTATTCATGACGTTAGTGACATGAAATTATCAACAAATTCATTACTTTTATAAATGCTATGGGAAAGGAATGCAGGATGTTACTAGAATGTTTTCTTTTTCTTTTTCTTTTAAAAAAATTGTTTTGTCATCTTTATTACTTTTACGCATGTATAAATTATTTTCTTTAGAGGAGCCGGAGCAAGAAAACAAATAGGAAAACTTTGATATTCTTTCAACCTTGACAATTAAACGTCAGTTTTACAGTCAAAACTTTCATTCCTTTAATCTTGATCAATTTCTTATTCATTGCTTCGATCGTCAACTATTTTATCTTATAGTATATTTTCTTTCATTCAATCGTGAGGACAATTTATTCTTTTTTTGAATCTCTAAATAATTTTTTTTGATATTTTAGAAACTTTTCTTCCCGCGCATCGCGCGGACGGGTAATACTAGTTGCTAATCCTAAAAGGGTAACGTGTAATACGGACTATAATAATATTTGAAAAATCGTAATAAATATTTGTTCTTTTTAGTTATTCATTTTAGCTTTGCTCACTCTCCCTTTGTGCGTGAACTTCCAACACAAAATTTATCAAAAAATGAAAACCACTCCGCCCAAATTTCCCACTCTATGAATTAGTATTTCCATGATTTGCTTGCCCAACAAGGAATAGCAAAGTGCAAAAGAATATTTAAGAAAATAATTTATATAAATAGGAAAGTTATGAAAGCGATTCAAATTTTGTGATTTAAACTATGATTAATCTATCAAATTTGTTCTCCAACATAGGAAAGTCAAATCAAGAAGATAAGTCTGATTTTTTTGTTTGTTTATGAAGGTAGTGTATATGCAAGTAACTTCCTGGGACATTTAATTACTTTTTTCTTTGTTAGTAATATATAAAATATTTTAAAAAACACAAATATATTAAAATTTTATTATAAATTTTTTTGCTTTAATTAATCTGTGTTCTTCTGCCATAGTTTTTATGTTTCTGACTTGAAATCATTATTAAATTCTTGAAATATCATTGGACCTGAATAAAAAGAAATGAGTTTCAGATACATTATTAGTGTGTGTTTATTTTGTTACGTGCATCATGCTCGTCCCTACCCGAACCCGGCACCCGTACGAAGTATTTGGGACTCGGTTTGAATCTGGGTCCGGTCTCATGTTAAATTTTCGGGTTGGGTCGGGTCTTGGATTGAGGAAGAACCACCCCGACCCCGACCCGAGTTACTTTTTTGTTCAAATCCCTAGTTTTTTTAGTATCCCTCCCACTATGCGATTTAATTCTCAAACAACACAGCACAGCAGCGGCCTCGTCTCTCCCGCATCCGCCTCACTCTCCGCCCCTCCCTCCCCCACTTTTCTCCGTCGCCGCCGCGCTGCCCGCGCCGGTCCGTTGGTTCTGACGCTGTGCCTACAGAAGTCTGCATCAAAGGTGAGTCCGACGTTCTTCTCTGCCCGCGCCGGTATGTCTGCTCGCCGTTGATTTTCGTCGTTCTTCTCTGTCCGTCGCCGCTTGCTTCGCCGATCCCGTGCCTCTATATGCTCGCCTGAGTCTTCCGTCTTCCTGTCCCGTCACCGCTTGCCTCGCCGGTCCCCTGCATTTGTTTGCTCATCCTCCGCCTCCTGTTGTTTGCTGTGTTTGTATTCGTCTTCCTCTGCCCGTCGCGTGCTCGTCCTCTGCCTCTCACCAGTGTGCTCCGTTGTTTGGCTGCAAAAGAGGTAAATGAGCCAAGCTTCCTATAAGGTTTATTTTTCTGTGATGATGATTTGATAAAAAAAAAATTGTCGATTTTTGGTTGTTTTTAGGATTAATTTAAATTAGTGGTGCTATTTCTACAATTGTTGTGTTTTTAGATGGATTTGAGTTTGGTTTTGTATGATTAGGTTAGATTTGCTTTAACAATTTTTGGTATATTTTCGTGCAAAAGTTTTTGGAAAAGATGTTAGCTTTGAAGGTTTTTCGAAGGTTTTGAGACTTCCAGAGATTTGGGTTAATGGCTGTATGCAATTGCGTTATGACTTTATTTATTTATTTTTGGTATATCTTTTTGAAGTTTGCTGTTGTGTTTAAGTATTTAAATTTTGATGTTGCTGAACAGATTTACATGTTTTCTTTAAAGCATTGCTCATCTGCTGCTGGTTTTGGCTACTGCCGCTGAGTTATTTTTTATGGGGTTGGGTTATTTCTTATTAATTCTTTAGGGTCCACGGCTCCTATCGGTTTGGTTCTGTTCGGGTCTAGAGAAATCATACCTCGGGTTGGGATGGTTCTTGGGTTCTAAAATTCCTCTCGGTTCGGGTCTTGGGTCCGGCTGGACCCGATCCATTTCCATCCCTACATGTGAAGTTGAACTATATTCGGTGTGTATGTCCTAGTTACAGAAGTATATGTTGTAGGAAACTTCCCGATAACGGGTATATATGATTGATCAATGGAATCTAGGGTTTTTTTTATTCGAGACAAATAAATACTAAGGAAGCATATAGTGTTTTACTCTTCAATACAGTTCTTGAGAAAAACAGGACAAAAATATTTCTAAATTGAGTATGCCATGTGCAGTAAACGGTGCCACGGTCCTGCCACGGCCATGGCCATGTGTCATTGCTTGTGACATTTGCAATTTATGTTTATTTTCTCCAATATTGTTGTTTCTTATCCGGAGTCTTTTTTCACTTATGTATATAAGAAATTTATGTCCTTTAAGTCCCTCCGTCATGAAACTTCATTTACTCAATATTTTTTAAATTGAGTTTAGTTAAAAGTATTTTGAAGGTTCTTATTCTTAACCTTCTTTGTATGCCGACATTTTCTTCACTTTGTGGTTTTTTTGTTCTTTCTTCTCGAATGATAGCATTGTAATGATCAATATATAATTGTCTTTTTGATTTTGTTCTATCTGCAATATTGATGAATTTGCTTATGTTCCATGAAATCCTTTTTCATATGGGTTGTTATCTTTGCAGATGGGTGCAATGCCTATCAACCTATATGTTCCTGCGTATCATCGCTTGCCATAAAGATGTAGAAATGAGCATTTCAACTGATGCTTGCATCCAATTGGGAGAAAAAAGGCTTGTTGATTTACATTTCATTATGCTGGTACCTTTGAGACTTGGACAGAACATCGGGGTTGTCTCAAATAGTTTGCTGTACCCAATATGTTTTATGATCAAACCTAGGTTATCTAGTCCATGATACTAGCATAATTGAAGCTAAGTTGTAAACTTGATTTCAATTATATAGGTGTTGTTGACAAGATACCCGAGGTTTGGATCAGAAAGTTTGCCATGTGAATGCAAGTGTGGACTTTGTGATCTAAACCTCGGGTATCTTGTCAATAACACCTGCATAATCGAAGTTGAGTTAACATGAGATGGAAAGATTTTGGTTACTTCAGTTGTTCAGTTTCCATCTTGCATGTCTTGAAGACCCTTGTTTGAATTTTCAATCGGAATCTTCTCGATGACTGCTTCGGTGGATTTGAGATTTGGAATTGTGATGAATGCCCACCGATGAGATTAGGATAAATGCCTTGATTATCCTTACATATGGCCATCAATATTGAACCATTACTCTTTGCTGATAAGTTCTTGCCATCTCAAGGTGGAGAACAACTTTTTTGGTTGTGCTGTTGATGAGAAGATATTTGTTGCCATCTTATTATTATATTTACCGCAGTTGATGGTTTAAGGTTTTATTGTTTGGTTTCTTACCTTATCTATCCGACCTTCTAGGTAGTTTTCTATGTCCACTAGTTTTAGAAGTCTAGATTGCTACTGCTGTAGTTAATCCCTACTTTTGTATACATTTTCCAGACAGTTATGTGTATGAAATTTTCTTGCTTTTTGCTTTGTCATTTTTGGTAAGGGATTTGATTCACTTAGAATATCTTAAACGTGTGTGTTACCTTCCCACTTGAAAGCAGATCGGTGGTAAACTCATGGTGGGAATTCAAAAATTCTATCGCCTTTATAATTTATGGTGTGAGCGATGCGGAAGGAAAAGGAAACAACGCAGGGATCCGTATTGGACCTAAATGGGAATAACATGAAAACTTTTTTAAGAAACATAGCATTAAGGGCGTTAAGAATGATGATATACGAGAGGGATAGAGAAAACCGAGTAATTGATGTAGAGGAGAATATCTACTCCAAGGGCTTTAGGAGTATTTATGACATAGAAAAAGGAGTCAGAGTCATTTCATTTGAGTTCTAGTTCATTCACTTCAAGGTTGGTTCTGAACACCACTTAAGATCATTTTCAACCAACCTCCATCCAAAATGTAGCAAATGCTTGATCCATCATATCATTCGAAGAAGCACAAAATACTAAAAAGTTCGAATTCATAGCTAGTAGTAATATTGATTCAATTTGCATTAACATAATAGGAATATTCATCTATGGGCTTGGAGTTTGACCTCGGAAGGATATTGAAATAAGCTCTTCTTCAAAACAACTAACTTAGAATTAGCTTTTTGTGAGACAATTTAAGAAAATTAGCTTATTTAAAAAGACAAAAATAACTTTAAACAGAGTTCAATCAGCTCTTTTTGAAACCGCTGCGAATAGCAGCATTTTAGATTTTAGCTTAATCTAGGCAAAAAGTTAGTCTATAAATTGTCAAACAGCTAACTTTAACTCATTATTACTCACAGAATCAGTTAACAGCTAACAGCTAATTCCCAAACAGACCCTTGGAAAAGGGCATGATGAGCTAAAGGAAGACAGAAGCTTATCGCATGCTCTATGAGCTCATGAAGGAATTGAGAGGTAGCAGAGACCGGCTATAACTCAACCTGACTCAATTAATTGTTTTTAATGTATATTTCTTAAATAGTTAGAACCGTATAATCACTCAAATTCAAGTTAACTATTGTTGGTGACCGAGCGTTATAAACTAATGAAAAAAAATAAAATTAGTCTAATTATATTTCTCTAGATTATTAAATAATTGCAGAGCCTTAAATTTGTTATTATTTCAAAATAATCATTGACTGATTCCTTTCAAAACACCGATGGTATTTTTAATTAATTTACCCTATTATTTATTAAATGATTAGATACTTTTTTTTAAAAAAATAGTTGGAATATAGACTTCATTTTATTTTGAAAAAAGAAGGAATCAGATTAGTCGTGTCAGTTGATATAATTCACGACTTTGTAAGCTATGTGTTAACAGTAGAAATCTTGAGAGGAAAGATCTCTCTTTTTATCGAAAAAGTAGGAGGAAAGATTACAGGAAAACTAGAAAAAAAACGAATACAGGAATTGAAGAAAGCAGTAAAAGAACAAAAAGCGATAGAGTGCAGGAAAACTGTAAAATAAGTAAAAATCTCTTGATGAGTATTTGAGCTGCCCCTACACACGATGCCGATGTCTATATTTATAATGGGGAGGCGTCCTCAAGCTTTGGGTTCGATTTCCTTGTCGGGGCGTCTTGCCATGATTCATTTCCTTATCTGGTGCACTCATCTGATATATTTCCCAATTTGACCGATTCACCTTGATCTCGAAGGAAACTTGAAGATTCTTCACATACCTTCTTGAAACCTTTCTTCCGGACTGGACCGCCCATCCTCTTCCCGGATATCTTCTGGGCTGCGTCCTCCCCTCCGGATATATTCTTGTCACACAGACTGGGCCGGACACTTTAAATAAATAGTTCCATTGGGCTTGATATATTTTGCTCGGTTAACAGATGTCCCCATCGCGCATTTTATCTGATTAGCATCTCAAGATAAATTTGCGCGCTTCAGTCTAACTTAGGGTTTGGAAGCCCATTAAGGCCCAATAATCAAAACCCTAGCCTAATAAATATCTCCTTCATCTTTGGAAAGTTTCCAAACACCAACTCACTTCCCAACTTTCCTCCTCTTCTCAATTCTTTCCTTCTCCGCCGACGAGGTTCCGGCCGCCGCCGCCGCCGCCAGGAGCTCTCCACCGGGAAGCCGCCGCAGGGCGCTGCTACTCCAGGCCGCCGCCTTCGTTGGATTCGGAGGTTGCATCCCGCGAGCCGAGCCGCCCTCTGGAAGGCGCCGCCACCCTAAAGCCGCCCTCAACGCTCGAGGCCGCCTCTACCATCTCGCAAGGCCGCCCGTCTTGGTTTGGAGGCCGCCTCCACGTCCTGCCTTGGCCGCCCTCTCCTCACGCGCACACGAAGGCCGCCCGCTTGTTCGAGGCCGCCGCCTTTTGGCCGCCTCACCGAGGCCGCCCACTTCGAAGGCCGCCCGCCTTGGTTCCGAGGCCGCCTGCCTCAACCCCCGAGGCCGCCACCTGTTTAGGGGCCGCCACCCACGAAGCCGTCGCTGCCCCGAGGTCGCACCCGCACGAGGCCGCCCTCTTTCACACCAAGGCCGCCTGAAGAGAGGCCGCCCCTTTCGCCCAAGCCGCCTCAGGCCGCCTGCCTTGCTTGGAGGGAGCCGCCTCCACAATCGCCTTGGCCGCCCTCTTCGAGGCCGCCCCTTCGTCCTTGGCCGCCTTTGCTGGAGGCCGCCCTGCCAGAGGCCACCGCCCTTGGCCGCGTCGGAGAAGCCATCAAGGCCGCCCTCTACCCACTGGCCGCCACGCTTGAGAGGTTCCGCTTGCTTAATGGATCAGGTTAGTGAGCTATCCTCTATCTCTGTTTTGTTGAACTTATTTTGGTGTTGAGAGAGGATCATGGATGGCTCGGTGATTTTGGTTCTGCTAGATTATGGGGGTGATATTGGACTAGATTTTGTGAACTTTGCTTGCTTTTCTTGATTCCGCTGGATTCGTGCTTGGTTTTGCTAAATTTACTGCTCGTATGGTAATTTCGTGTTTCCAATGCCTATTGATGTCGTAGAACATAGCAAGATTACTCACATTGCCTATCACCTCTGACATAGACTTAGAGAACATAGAGCATCATATGGGACTTAGAGAAAGCATAAGATCATGTGATTTCCTGCTTCGGTGTTAGGTTAACTTAGAGTTGCTTCTAGTCATCCCACACTTTATTCATGACATAGGATCTAGTAGAGGACACTACACGGGCTGCCACTTCCTTGGCTCAGGCCGCCCCTCATCAGCCCGGGTCCTCCTCGGCCGCCGCTGTCCAGGCCGCCTTCCCTGTGACTCAGGCCGCCTCCAATCGTCACCCTGAGTCGTCATCGACCGCCACTCAGGGGCCACCAGCCGCCACTGACCAGGCCGCCATCCCATCAGCTCAGGCCGCCCGGAGTCGTCATCCAGGGCAGGCCGCCACTTCCTCTGTTCAGGCCGCTGCTCCCTTGACAGGATTTGCTGCCTTGTCGCGCGGCATGGCTTTTCAGGTTAAAATGGCTTGATTGGCACCTTCTCATGTTAACTTAAATCTTGTTAACCGCTTGACTTATCCGGGTAACTATGTATGGTACAGGACATTGCCAGGTCCACTCAACCTCTAGTTGTTCAGGCCGCCACCACTAGTACTGCTCAGGCCGCCACTTTGGCTCCTCCTCTGACTATTCAGGTTTGTCTGGTCTTACCCTGCTTGTTTCGTTGCCTATGTTCGCATCCCTTAATCTCATACTTGTTTTTCTCATCTGCAGCGTCCGCTTATTCCGGATTCTGACGGTGAGGCATATGAGTTCGATCGTCGGCAGGAGTCAGAGCTTTTTCTGCGACTGTTCCATAGTACGCCTGAGCGCGCGGATGAGTCGAGACGGTTTTTATCTTGCAAGTTACTTATCACCGAGGCCGCCTTTACCAGTGCCTTTGTGTCTCACACTAAATCCATTAAATCTCAGCCTCAGCAGTTTGGTACTTCTACATCCAGGTCAAAGGCTAAAGTTCCCAGGACTCAGATTGATGATGATAGCAGCCTAGGTCAGTATACTTCATGGGTGCGTCGGATGGCGGGTCGCGCTTCCGAGTGGCGCGAGTGGGGGATTGATGAGGCCATCCTTCTATCCACTAAGCCTGTGGTGATAGATCATCACTTGCTTTACTATCTTATGGGCTTCTGGAACTCCTCTGTTAATGCTTTCCAGCTTCCCTGTGGATTCGTTGGCCATACACTTCTTGACGTGGTGATGATCACGGGGCTTCGTGTGGTCGGATCGGAGTTGACTCAGTCCGCTGTCGATGACCCTAGACTTGGTGCGTCGATTTGCCCTACGGGCAAAGAGGCCAGGCGATACTCGGCTTACATTGTGCACAATAAGACGTCAGGGCCTTATCCTTCTACGCGAGATGAGCACGTAGCCTTCCTTTTACTATGGTTTAGCCGGTTTGTTATTTGTTCCAGTGCACGTACTGTTCTTAGTACTGCACTACCCCTTGTCTTAGGACTTATGAGTACGGAGACTCGGGCTATAGGCTCCTACTTCCTCGGCACTCTGTTTAGCGGCATGGCTAAGCTTTCTGATAAGCTGGCCGAAGGACTAGATCCCTCTACCACTGCTTCTGGGCCGCTATGGTTCTTGCAGTTATGGGTCCAGCTATATTTTCCCCAGCTGTTCACAGGTGTACTACGCCCTAGTCCGCAGGAGGTTTCGGAGGGTGATCCTTTAGGTAGGATATTGGTCGCTCAGTCTATGAGGATCAGCCGGGGCGGCCTTCTGAGCCGAGATGGTCTGGGGATTATCCACTGGCTTTATCATTATCGGCCGTCCTACCATGACTTATTTGTTTATGCCTCCATTCCTCGGTTGCTGTCTACGCTGATATGTCCCCCTACTCAGCCACGTGGCTTTTCATGGGGAGTTTACATGGAATATCAGCATGAAACCTCACATGCTTTTGAGTGGGGTGAAGAGGACTGACGCTTATAATCCTTTTATAGCTGAGCCTTATTGCCCTCACCTGCTTGCTCGCCAGTTCGGCTGCCACCTTGGGCTTCCTCGCCGGGTGAAGTGGCCGACTCGTTTTACCAGGAAGGGGAGGATGACACCCGCAGTCATCAAGGCTGTGGTAGCTTTTTCGTCTCGTCTGACGCTCTCCAGCTACCTCCCGTTTACTCCGACTGGGTTGCTGGCTGCTGGTTTTATGGCGTGGTGGACGCCGTACATCACTTCTATTTTGCCGCCATATGACCAGCTGACGTCTCGTTTTGGAGACTCAGCTCCTTCGCGTCGGTCTCGTGTTTCAGCTTCTCGCGGTGGTACCTCGAGGTCCAAGAAGTCCCAGTCTGGTCCAGCCTCTTCCTCCCGTAAGCGTCGAAGAGGTATGTTGAATCATTTTATTGTCAATACAGCGCTTCATACACTGCCCCTTTAATGTTGTCTCTTTGTCTGCAGTTGATGAGGAAGCAATTGATGAGGACACTTCAGTTAGCGCCGAGCGGTCTGGTTCTGATGAGGAGGACGCGAGTTCCAGTGATGATGGATCACGTTCAGGTGATGAGGAGGGCCATGAGGGCGATGAGGAAGACCATGAGGATGAGTCGGTAGACCCCTATGATGATGATGATCTTGGCCAGGCGGATGACCATGCTGCTGATGTTCATGTGGCCGCCGACCCTCGATACTCAGCCTCCTTTGGTAGACCTTCTGATGACCATTCGCCATCCACGGATGAAATGTTAGCCCGTGCTGATTATATCATCCTTCATGGCCACGACGATCCCAGGTATCAAACTGGTGCCATGCTGACTGGCCTTGATGATCCCTTGATTACTGCTGTCGATCAGGTATGCTTTTTCACTTTACGTCTTTTACTCTGCATTACTTCTAGCATTGAAATAACCTTCCTCTTGATTTTAGGTGGATCCGCATTCTTCCAGGACCGACGACGCAGTTGGCTTATCTGACCACGAGTTGGTCTCTCAGGTACCTTTTATTTGCACCTTCACTTTTCCTTATTTTGTTTAAACAAGGTGTTCTAAGGATAGCTGCCTTCCAGGTTCATGCGGATACTATTCAGGCTGCCGACCGCGTTTCCAAGTTTACTCAGGCTGGCCCTTCGGTGATCCCTCAGGTATTCTTTATTGATTATGTCGTTTCTGGTTTTCTTTTCCGATGACATGTTTTAAGGATCTCCCTTTCTAGCTTCCCATGGACTAGGCAGACCATCCTACTACTGCTGCTCCTATTACTTCAGCTGATTCGGTCGCGCCGCCTCTTCCGGTATGGCTCATTTCAGCTTTCGTGGTTATAAGATTTTCTTGGCATATACTCATGTGAAGCTGTCTTCAGGTACCCATGATTCCGGCGACCTCTTTGTCTTCGGGTCCTCAGGTATCCGGCCCTGTTGATGGAGTTACCATTTCAGCATGTGAGGCGTTCGACCGCCTTTTGTCCACCCATACCGATCTACTCTCTACCGAGGTGGTTTCTAGTCTAGACCGCCTGCTGGATGACGTTGCCGCAGTTCCCGCATTCGCTGAGGATGCTGACTTCCTTGGATTTTTAGAGCTCATCTCTGACCTCTCTATTGCTTATCCCGCCTTTAGCAGCTCCGCGGATCAGTCCGCCCAGGAACTGTCGTTGCTAGATGACCTGAGGCGCGACATCATGACGTTTGTTCTCAGATGGAGGTCCTCCGCCCCCAGCGCGAGCAGTTGATTGTTGATCGCGGAGTTGGAGAGAGCCGCAGATCCCATCTCGAGGGGGTTATCACACGAGCAGAGCACGATATTGAGGAGGCAGAGCGTATCATTTTGGAGAGGAGGAGCGCCATTCAGGGGGCCAGGGAGGAGCTCGCTTCACTGGAGCCTGCCTTAGCTGACATTTCCTCCCGAGCTACTGAGGTGGAGACTGCCTACGGTCGCTTAGCCGCAGACGAGAGCGATTTATCGACTGAGTTGTCGCGAGTCCGGACTCGTCGGCTTCGGCTATCGGTTCGTGCTCGTGCTTCTGCGGCCGCACTTCATCGCTTGACGGATATCTTGACGCACTCGTGATCGGTGGGCCCTCATGCGTCGGCGCATATTGGGTGACGGGACGCAGCCTCCCCTTTAGTTTCTAGCACTGCTTTTCAGTACACTTTTTGGGTTAGCCCATCGGCCTTGTGGTGGGCAGTTTTTGTCTTCACTTTGGGATATTACTGCTACTTTTTTGGCCGAACTTGTGATTGGCCACTTTTGATGCCCTTTATGTTTCTCATTCAGACTCCCATACTGATGGATAGAACATTTTGAGATATTTTGCATTTATGCTTTGTTTGTGTTCCTGACCATCAATATCCATCAGTTTATATGCACCATTAAGCAGTTTTTGCGTAACAATAAATGGTCCTTCCCAATTTGGTGACCACTTGCCTGTTTCATTGTCCCGCACCCCCGAGGGTAGAATTACTTTCCATACTAGGTCCCCTTCGCTAAAGGTTTTGCCTCGAACTCTCTTATCGTAGTGTCTCGCCATCCTCATCTTTTGGCGACGGATATTTTCCAGAGCGGTAAGCTTGTCGCCATCTGCTGTCTCCAACTCTTGCAACATGGCCTTTTCATATTCAGCTAAGTCTTAAGCGATGCTGTTGGGCCACTCTTAGAGAAGGGACCGTGATTTCCAATGGCAGAACGGCGTCATGACCATATGTCAGGTAGTATGGTGTGAAGCCAGTGGCGGCGGATTTAGCGTTCCGGTAAGCCCATAGGACTTCCGCTAGAGCCTCATGCCACTTCCTTGGTTTCTCACCTACCGCCTTCTTGATCATACTTATTAAGATTTTATTGGTGGCCTCCGCTTGACCGTTTGCTTGGGGATAGTACGGAGTGGAGTGATATATGCGAATCCCGAATTTTCTGGCAAAAGCTAGGAACTTCTCGCCAGTGAACACGGTTCCTTGATCCGCAGTGATTGTTTGAGGAATCCCAAATCGATGTATGAGCTCAGTCACGAATTTAATTACATCGTTTTGGTCTATCTTCCTCATTGGCCATGCTTCTAACCATTTGGTGAAATAATCAGTTGCCACTAGTATGAATGCGTGGTTCTTAGATGACGGCGGGTGAATTTTCCCAATGATGTCCATCCCCCAGCCACGAAATGGCCAAGGCTTGATGACTGTGTGTAATTCTTCCGCCGGTACTCTTTGAATTGGCCCATGTTTCTGACAAGCCTCGCAACCTCGGGCATAGATGATGCAGTCTTCCATGATGGTTGGCCAAAAATACCCATGGCGATGAATACTCCATCTCATGCTAGGTCCTGCTCGATGGGAGCCGCATATCCCCTCGTGAACTTCTCCCATCACCAGCTTAGCTTCCTCGGGACCTATACACTTGAGCAGTAATCCATCGACCGCCCTTCGGAATAACTCGCCATCTATCAATGTGTATCGTAAAGATCTGATTTTTAGCGAGCTGTCTCCTCCAGATGACGGGTTCTCAAGGTATCGTGTGATTTCAGTCCTCCAATCATCATTGGAATGTTGGGGTTGGACTCCTTCTTGGTCTCCAGATTCGCTTGTGAGGACGGCGATGCAGGGTGCCCCCTAGAGTGACTAGCCTGCCAGCCTGAAGCCAGTTGAGCGGCCTTGTTAGCCTCTTGATTGTGGCTTCTAGGTACATGGGTGATGGTCGCGTCTGAAAACTTGGACAGGAGTTCTAATGCTGTCTCATAGTATTTGATTAGCCTTGGACTCTTGCATTCATATTCTCCTGTTAGTTGTTTCAGGATGACCTCGGAGTCTCCAAAAATTGTAATGGATTTCGCACCCTTGAGCAATGCTGTCTCTAGGCCAAATATTAAAGCCTCATACTCCGCTTGATTGTTGGTGGTGCCTGGTTCCAGCTCTCGAGCGAGCTTCCAATGCTGTCCCATAGGACTAGTGATCGTAATGCCGGCTCCGGAGCCGCTACTTGCACACGATCCATCAAAAGTCAATTCCCAAGGCTCAAATCCGATGAAAGATGCCTCTTTGGGATCCTCTAGTACTGTTAATGAGGGACGTTGAGCTAGGAAATCAGCTAAGGCTTGTCCTTTGACGGCTTTTTGAGGGACGTGTACCAGAGTGAAGGGACTAATCTTCATAGCCCATTTCGCCTGGCGACCTTTCAGCGCTGGCTTATGTAGGAGCGTCCTCACCAAGTCGAATGGAGCTACCACTTGGACCGTTCTTGGCAGCATGTAATGTTCTAATTTACTGCATGAGTATACCAGAGCGTAACACAGCTTCTCCAATGCAGTGTATCTTACCTCCGGCCCTTGTAGAGTCTTGCTGAGGTAGTAGATAGCCCTTTCCCTGCCGACTTCGTCATCCTGTGCAAGTAGGCATCCGATGGATTCTTCGGATGCTGACACATATAGCTTTAGAGGTACTCCTTGCCTTGGCGGTGCTAATACTGGAGGATTGCTCAACGCTTTCTTTATTTCTTCGAAGGCCGCTTGATGTTCAGCTGTCCATAGAAATGTTTCATTCTTCCTCCCTTTAAGCAAGGTAGTGAACGCCCTCATCTTTCCGGCGGCATTAGCAATAAATCTCCTTAAAAAGTTAATCTTGCCTATCAGCGACTGTAACTCCTTGAGATTGGCTGGTGCGCGGGCCTCCAAGATGGCCTTGGCCTTGTTGTGATCTACCTCGATACCTCTTTCATGCACCAGGAACCCTAAGAAGTTCCCCGCTGCCACTCCGAAGGCACACTTAGCTGGATTGATTTTCAATCCATGTTGCCTCATTCGGATGAATGCGTTCCCCAGATGGGCCAAATGCTGGCCAAATTCACACGACTTGACTACGATGTCATCAATGTAAGCTTCAAGTGTGTGGCCAATTAGATCATGAAAAATCATGTTCATGGCCCTTTGGTATGTTGCTCCGGCGTTCTTCAAGCCGAACGGCATGACTACCCATTCGAAGATGCCGACAGGTCTCGGACAACGAAAAGCAGTTTTATGTACATCAGATTCAGAAATGAAGATTTGATTGTATCCAGAATAACCATCCATTAATGACAAAAATTTGTGGCCGGCGGCCGCATCAACAAGCATATCGGCCATTGGCATTACATACTCATCTCTGGGTGTAGCCAAGTTTAAATTTCTAAAATCTATACAGACTCTTAATTGACCATTTTTCTTCACAACAGGTACAATATTTGCAAGCCACTCTACATAGCGACACGTTCTGATGTAACCTGCTCTAAGAAGCTTTTCAATCTCGGCTTTTATCTTTGGGATGGTGTCTGGATCAAAACGTCTAGGTGGTTGCTTGTGAAGTCTGAACTCGGGATGAGTTGGCAACTTGTGCTCCACAAGTTCTCTTGAGAGTCCTGGCATGTCTGTATACAGCCACGCAAAACAGTCTTTGTATTTCTGAATCAGCTCCACTAGTTGGTGCCGCTCCTCCTCGGGCAATGAAGCGCTTACCTTGGTGAGTTTTGGCTCTGCATCGGTTCCAAGGTTGATGTCCACAAGTGGCTCCTTAGCTTCCGGACTAGGCAGTGTCCGCTTTACAGGGGATGGCCACTCAGATGGCCTTTCATCAGTTAGACTCTTGGACCTGTCTTCGGCACCCATCATCATCTCAGTGGTGGCGAGCCGCTGCAGCAAGTCTTTATAGATGTCTTGGCTATTCATCATGTGGAGTCTGAGGATTCGGGTCGGCTGTCTACCGGATGTAGCTTGAAGCCGCTGGAAGTGAAGTCAATGGACTCGAGGTCTAAGTCCACACCAATCAAAGCCGATGCTGGCTGGACATCCTCTAAGTAGAAGACTGCCTCATCGTTGTTGCGGTCGTGTCCTGTGAAGGGCCGAGGATCTGCTTCCACCAGCTCCACTTGATCATCATTCCAGATAAGCAGCTGTTGGTGTAAGGTGGATGGCACACATTGTGCCATGTGAATCCAATCGCGTCCTACCAATGTTGAGTAGCAAGTTTTTGACTTTACCACGAAGAACGCCTCTTTGATCGTCTTGGACCCTACAGTGACGTCGGCCGTTATGAATCCTGCTGGTTGAGTGGTTTCTCCCACAAAGCTGCACATCCTGACCCTGGTGGGGATGAGGTCCTTCTCACTCTTGTCGATCTTCTTCAAAGTGGACATTGGCATCACATTTGCTGCTGCCCCATTGTCGACGAACACCCTACTCACCGGCCGCCCATCAATGTGAGCTTTGATATACAGTGGTTTCAACTGCCTGGTTTGAGACACTTCCGGTTTAGCGAACTGTGGAAACATTGGCCCTTGAACGGACTGGCCACCTAACTCCTCAAGGAGATTCCTGGTCGGATGGGAGAGCTCTGCTATCATTTCATCCATCTCCTCAATGAGCCTAGCAAATGATGGTTCCTCCTTATCCCATATTTCGGACTCAACATCGCTTACCTCCTCATCTGCGGCCAATCCTACCACTTGCATTGGTACAGCAGGATCCATTGGTTCTTCCTCTTGTTCATATTCATAGCCCGCTGCCTTGAGTTCGTTTTCTAGGCCAACCCAGAAGGCATCTGTAATATCCGGGGTTTTTATCGGCGTCCCAAAGGAATAAAATTTATTTCTTAATCAAATCAAGGTTGAAATATCTCCGAGAAGAAGAAAATAATTTATCGCAATAAATTATTGCTCGGAAATGAAACGCCGATAGATTCAAAAATTCAAAATGGAATAAACGAGGGAAAGGAAGCCCGAAGACATTCCATGAAATCGAGTCAAAAGAATTGAAACTAAATTCAAGAAAGAAAAGAATTTTAATTCCAGGAACCCGTGAAGTTGGAAATAAATTAATTAGATAAATTGTTGCACGGGAGTCAAAAGACGACGAATTAGAAGCCGACGAATCCAAATGCAACGGACTCAAGATTTCAAGTACGGGATTAACTCAAGACGAGATTGATTTAAGATAAGAATTTATAATCCGAGAATGACTCGAAAAATCGAGCCCGAAAACGTAGGAGCACAGAAGTCCGAAAGAGAGGAGAAAAGGCCCGATCGGATCGCACGGACCCGCCCGGACCGAGGTCCAGGCGGAGGCCGCGCGCTGGCCGCGCGGTCTTTGGCCTAGGTGCGCGCCAAGGGCGCGTGACACCCCCAGAATTCGGCAACAACGCGTCCCGACGATTTTCTTGCCATATTTTCGACCTCCGACGATGGAAACTCAATCCCGGGCTATGGAAGGATATAGGGGACGACCATAGACTGCTCCCTAACCCTAAATTCGAAAATTACAACCCTACAGCAGCCATCTTCTCCTCACATTCTCTCCAACTCTTCACAAAGTCGAAAACCCCGAAATCCCTTGTGTTCTTGAAGTTCCGACGACGAAATCCGAACAAGAAGGACTTGAGAAGGAGAAGACAGACCCCTAGGACGTTGGTAAGTAGTTTTTGAGTTTATCTACACCTTTTTGAATCCGAAAATCGAATCTAACTAAGGATTTTTACTTGCGGATTCGGTTCGTGGACGTTGGAAGAAGAAACCGACTTGAGGAGATTCGTTCGTGACATCCTGTGGATTCCGGACGACCCCGTGACCTCCTAGACATCATCCCCACTGTAAGTTAATGCTTACTTGGTTTTGGGTGACTTAAAATGCAACCAAACATAGAGCTTTAGAAACTCAAAAATCTGTCAACGCGAAAAACCCCCGGCGCAGCATTTTGGTTCGAATTTTTCGAACACTTAAAACTGCTCAAACAGAAAAACTCAAAACATGAAAAATGTTCCTAAGACATAGATCTAGTTCGTGTAAAAGTTTCATAATTTTTCGTTGTGTTTTGATACCCGAAAATGGCCTCCAACAAACCTGCCCTAAAAGTCGAACACGAAACTGTAACAGATTTGTAATCGGATCAAAACCCCTACTTCAAGAGTTCAAACCGAAAAACTCAAAACTAGACTATTGATCCTAACACATTAAACTATGTTGTGTAAAAATTTCATCGATTTTCATCAACGTTTGCTACCCCAAACCGATCCGAACATAAACTGCTTTGTAAAATGTTTTCGAAAATCTGACAGTGTAGATGTCCGAACTTGACGAGCATGGTTCTATATTTTCTAGTCCGATTTGATCTTCACAATCTAAATAAAAGTTGTAGAAAATCATGTCTAGTATGTGCATATAAAATTTCAGAATTTTTGGAGTCCGTTTGATATGTTAAAAAGTCGAACTTTTTAACGGTGTCGAACCTGAAACCTGGCAGCACACTACTTATGTGAAAGACTTGATTTTTGACTCGTCTCCTTAACCCGGATCGAGAAACTTAAAATACGAAACTTGTTCGTCTCTGTGTTTTAGAGTTACCTGTGAAATTTCAGAATTTTCGGACTTAAAATGAATTTTTAAATAATTATGGAGTAAGACAGCGACTTGTGTAAGTTATATTTGAGAATTTTGTGGAACTTGCGAAATGTCTTCTTACCTTGCGGGTTTGATTCCCCAAGGGCGATCATTTGTTTTCCTGCGGGTTCGATTCCCCAGGATGTGTGTTGATTCCTACGAGTTCAATTCCCTAGGATGTATTTGAGTTCTTGCGGGTTCGATTCCCCAAGGGCGATCGTTTGTTTTCCTGCGGGTTCGATTCCCCAGGATGAGTGTTGATTCCTATGGGTTCAATTCCCTAGGATGTATTTGAGTTCTTGCGGGTTCGATTCCCCAAGGGCGATCGGTTGTTTTCCTGCGGGTTCGATTCCCCAGGAGGTGTGTTGATCCTACGGGTTTGATTCCCTAGGATGCGTTTAAGTTATTGCGGGTCCATTTTCCCGAGAACATATTATACTAGATCATATCGAACAAAAGTGAAAGAGTGAAATCCTTGAAATACCAAATCCTGCAATCATGAGAGAATTAAGAGAATTGAATATTTTCTTTGTTTTAAATTATGCCATTTAATTATTAGTGGATGATTAACTTAAATCGTGTATTACCTACAAGCATGTTTTTATTAAATTTAATTAAAGGCTTTGAAACCCCTAAGTCATGCCAGGTGTTAACTTACTCAGCACGTTTTGCTGACCCAAACCATTTCCTTCTTTTTCCTACAGAGCATATGGATTATACTAAGCACGTACATGCATGGGAATTTTTGGGAACACTTTATTTTAAATTTGCATTAGACTATAGTATGAACGGGCCTGTTTAACCCGTGTTTTGGCCATGTCGGCCCATATTTAAATTTCCGCTGCAACTTATTATTTTAATCATGTATGGATGATATTACATTATTATTTTTAAGTAATTCCGGACTTGCTTTTAAAACTTTTTTTCCAACACTTATAGCCTTGCATCTCTTTAGCAAGCTCGGAGAAACCGTGTCTTGCTAGAGAGGTGCGGCGGTGACACCTCGGCCTGGGTTATCAAATCCGGGGTGTTACAGAGTGGTATCAGAGCCAGGTTATTTTAAAGTTACTATTATTATTTTTAAACCATTATTTTAAACCTAGTATTATTTTTAAATTTATTATTATTTTTAAACTACTAGTATTATTTTGAGCCCATAAATTGTATTTACTTAGTGTAAAATTTTAAACCCAAAGATTAATTATTTTGGCCCAATATTTAATTTTAATGTTAAGCCCCATTTATTTTAGCCCAATACCCTTGTTTTTACTTAAGCCCAAATAATTTATTTCTTTTGGCCCAATATAGTGGCACAAACCTTTTTACCTTATTCTTTAAAGATCTACCCATGGAATAAACTTTTTTTTTAAAACCCATGGGTAGAAAAAAATGCATGCATAAATTAAATTTTATTGGGGGATTGCATATGCATACACACATAATTGCACTAACTCTTCTTTATGTGATTCAGCTACTCTAAGAAAACACTCTTAAATTAGTATTCGACATGACCTTGACTTAGGAGCGCTTGCTAAAGACTAACTTTGCCTTAGTCCTAGATCTTGATCACTTAGAAACTCATCTTCGCGTGCTTTTATAACAGAAAATGGCACCTAGAAGAAAACTGAGGAAGGTAAGCCCAAACGGCACTGACACTGACCTCCCAAACGCACCTAACAACAATAAGATTCCTCCGAACGTAGGAGATCGTGCGCCTCCTATTCCCAACAACATGGATGAACGTTTAAGGACGGTAGAAGAAGTACTCGTAGCATTAGGAAATGCCGAAGTGCATAGGGCACAAGCGGCAATACCTCCGCCAGTAGCCCAAGTCAACTACTTGGCATTGGTGAACCCATACAACCCGCCCCATTATGACGGCCAAGAGGATCCGGCCAAGTTGGAAGGTTGGATCCGTACCTTTGATAAGCTCTTGAATGCTATCAAATGCCCTGATGAGGAGAAGATATACGTGGTGACCTACTACTTAGGAGGCGAAGCCGATGAGTGGTGGCAAAACTTTCGAACGAATTCAGAGGAAGACGAAGAAGCCTACACCTGGGAAGGACTTAAGGAAGCCTTGAGAGAAAGATTCTACCCACTGAGCACCAAGACCGCAAAGTACGAGGAATTCATCAACCTCAGACAAGGAGCGCAAACAGTACAAGAGTACTACACCAAATTCAAGGAATTGGTGCGATTTGCTACAAGGATAGTACCAACTGACTCTGACAAGGCTCAGAAATTCGAGATGGGTCTGAACCTTAGTATCCGGGAGATACTTGCAGTAGGACAATTCACAAACCTGCAGACGGTTTACGATCGAGCTGTAGCAATTGATCGAGTCCAGCAACTGAGGCGTAAAGAAACCGGTGAGTCGAGCAAGGACTCGCAAGAGTTTGAGAAAAAGAATCGAAACATTAGCAATGGCAATTTTAAGGAGAATAAGAATAAAGGTTTCAATTATGGGAGAAACGGCATACGTCAAACAGTCATACCACGTTGCTCGCAGTGCCACCAAGCCCATCTGGTGCGCGAATGCCCAAGGCGCGGGACTTGTTATAGATGTGGTGGGGAAGACCACATGATTAGAGAATGCAATGTTCGTGAGGAGAGGATTGAGAAGAGGCTAGATTTGGTAAACCCCCAACCAGAGGAGCCATAGGACGATTGAACGACATCGATCAAGCCGACCTGCCAGCTCAATGAGGAAGGATCATGGGCAACGATACCCGAACCTGTTTGCGAATAATACATAGGCAGTTATGGGGACATAACTGTAATCTTAAGGGGGGGAGGATGTAACGACCCGAATATTCTATTCCGAATATTTTGTATTTCGAATAAGCAAATTCAAATTGTTTTGAACTACGTAATGACTTGATCCCTTCACAGGGTACGTAGGCAACTTGGAAATTTCAATTCTGGGTTCAGTCGAACGATATAATAAAATAATAAAAACAACATCAAGAACAACAACACATAATGATACAATCACGCATTCAAACAATAGCACAAAATAGAAAGGACCTTAGTTCCAAGCTCGCGAGAACTAACACCCAACTTCGGGGACGAAGTTGATTCTTAAGGGGGGTAGACTGTAATATCCGGGGTTTTTATCGGCGTCCCAAAAGAATAAAATTTATTTCTTAATCAAATCAAGGTTGAAATATCTCCGAGAAGAAGAAAATAATTTATCGCAATAAATTATTGCTCGGAAATGAAACGCCGATAGAATCAAAAATTCAAAATGGAATAAAGGAGGGAAAGGAAGCCCGAAGACATTCCATGAAATCGAGTCAAAAGAATTGAAACTAAATTCAAGAAAGAAAAGAATTTTAATTCCAGGAACCCGTGAAGTTGGAAATAAATTAATTAGATAAATTGTTGCACGGGAGTCAAAAGACGACAAATTAGAAGCCGACGAATCCAAATGCAACGGACTCAAGATTTCAAGTACGGGATTAACTCGAGACGAGATTGATTTAAGATAAGAATTTATAATCCGAGAATGACCCGAAAAATCGAGCCCGAAAACGTAGGAGCACAGAAGTCCGAAAGAGAGGAGAAAAGGCCCGATCGGATCGCACGGACCCGCCCGGACCGAGGTCCAGGCGGAGGCCGCGCGCTGGCCGCGCGGTCTTTGGCCTAGGTGCGCGCCAAGGGCGCGTGACACCCCCAGAATTCGGCAACAACGCGTCCCGACGATTTTCTTGCCATATTTTCGACCTCCGACGATGGAAACTCAATCCCGGGCTATGGAAGGATATAGGGGACGACCATAGACTGCTCCCTAACCCTAAATTCGAAAATTACAACCCTAGAGCAGCCATCTTCTCCTCACATTCTCTCCAACTCTTCCCAAAGTCGAAAACCCCGAAATCCTTTGTGTTCTTGAAGTTCCGACGACGAAATCCGAACAAGAAGGACTTGAGAAGGAGAAGACAGACCCCTAGGACGTTGGTAAGTAGTTTTTGAGTTTATCTACACCTTTTTGAATCCGAAAATCGAATCTAACTAAGGATTTTTACTTGCGGATTCGGTTCGTGGACGTTGGAAGAAGAAACCTACTTGAGGAGATTCGTTCGTGACATCCTGTGGATTCCGGACGACCCCGTGACCTCCTAGACATCATCCCCACTGTAAGTTAATGCTTACTTGGTTTTGGGTGACTTAAAATGCAACCAAACATAGAGCTTTAGAAACTCAAAAATCTGTCAACGCGAAAAACCCCCGGCGCAGCATTTTGGTTCGAATTTTTCGAACACTTAAAACTGCTCAAACGGAAAAACTCAAAACATGAAAAATGTTCCTAAGACATAGATCTAGTTCGTGTAAAAGTTTCATAATTTTTCGTTGTGTTTTGATACCCGAAAATGGCCTCCAACAAACCTGCCCTAAAAGTCGAACACGAAACTGTAACAGATTTGTAATCGGATCAAAACCCCTACTTCAAGAGTTCAAACCGAAAAACTCAAAACTAGACTATTGATCCTAACACATTAAACTATGTTGTGTAAAAATTTCATCGATTTTCATCAACGTTTGCTACCCCAAACCGATCCGAACATAAACTGCTTTGTAAAATGTTTTCGAAAATCTGACAGTGTAGATGTCCGAACTTGACGAGCATGGTTCTATATTTTCTAGTCCGATTTGATCTTCACAATCTAAATAAAAGTTGTAGGAAATCATGTCTAGTATGTGCATATAAAATTTCAGAATTTTTGGAGTCCGTTTGATATGTTAAAAAGTCGAACTTTTTAACGGTGTCGAACCTGAAACCTGGCAGCACACTACTTATGTGAAAGACTTGATTTTTGACTCGTCTCCTTAACCCGGATCGAGAAACTTAAAATACGAAACTTGTTCGTCTCTGTGTTTTAGAGTTACCTGTGAAATTTCAGAATTTTCGGACTTAAAATGAATTTTTAAATAATTATGGAGTAAGACAGCGACTTGTGTAAGTTATATTTGAGAATTTTGTGGAACTTGCGAAATGTCTTCTTACCTTGCGGGTTTGATTCCCCAAGGGCGATCATTTGTTTTCCTGCGGGTTCGATTCCCCAGGATGTGTGTTGATTCCTACGAGTTCAATTCCCTAGGATGTATTTGAGTTCTTGCGGGTTCGATTCCCCAAGGGCGATCGTTTGTTTTCCTGCGGGTTCGATTCCCCAGGATGAGTGTTGATTCCTATGGGTTCAATTCCCTAGGATGTATTTGAGTTCTTGCGGGTTCGATTCCCCAAGGGCGATCGGTTGTTTTCCTGCGGGTTCGATTCCCCAGGAGGTGTGTTGATCCTACGGGTTTGATTCCCTAGGATGCGTTTAAGTTATTGCGGGTCCATTTTCCCGAGAACATATTATACTAGATCATATCGAACAAAAGTGAAAGAGTGAAATCCTTGAAATACCAAATCCTGCAATCATGAGAGAATTAAGAGAATTGAATATTTTCTTTGTTTTAAATTATGCCATTTAATTATTAGTGGATGATTAACTTAAATCGTGTATTACCTACAAGCATGTTTTTATTAAATTTAATTAAAGGCTTTGAAACCCCTAAGTCATGCCAGGTGTTAACTTACTCAGCACGTTTTGCTGACCCAAACCATTTCCTTCTTTTTCCTACAGAGCATATGGATTATACTAAGCACGTACATGCATGGCAATTTTTGGGAACACTTTATTTTAAATTTGCATTAGACTATAGTATGAACGGGTCTGTTTAACCCGTGTTTTGGCCATGTCGGCCCATATTTAAATTCCCGCTGCAACTTATTATTTTAATCATGTATGGATGATATTACATTATTATTTTTAAGTAATTCCGGACTTGCTTTTAAAACTTTTTTTCCAACACTTATAGCCTTGCATCTCTTTAGCAAGCTCGGAGAAACCGTGTCTTGCTAGAGAGGTGCGGCGGTGACACCTCGGCCTGGGTTATCAAATCCGGGGTGTTACAGCATCATCCAGGTTTGCCTCCTCCACGTCAAGGTTGTTTCCTTCGTCGAGCTCCATACCATCTATCATGTCAAGATCTTCGGTCATGACACCTATAGCATTTATACCGACTTTAGGCTTCTCTTGACTAGCCTCTATGGCAGCTTCCACATCTTTGGAAGTGACCGTACCGAAGTGTATTTGCGACAATTCACTGGTTGGTTGTGTCTCAGGCTGCTTTTCCGCCTTTTTATCAAGGTGTCTGCAATAGGTCATGAATCCCTCGTAACTGTCGTGTTCAGTTCCACATTCTCCGGCTTGATGGGCCGCTATGTAAGCAAAGAACCTGGTGAGAACCTTCATCATGGCCATTTCTCTGGCGGTACCCGGCTCACCCATGCGACTAAGCTTCTCCATGAATTTATCTGCCCAGGGTTCATTTCCGGCTTTTTCTTTACTTAACTCGGTTACGACGACCGCTTTGCCCTTGTCCCTGGAAGCTGTCGGCCGATTGCTAGGTTCCATGGTCTTAGGCTGAGGTGCCGCCGGGTGTTGTCGCTCTGCCCATTGCAATCTTTCTCGCACTGGTCTCCTGGCGGGAGGTGATGGCGGATGAGGCCTCCTGGAGGGAGATAATGGTGGATATGGCCTCCTCAAGGCCTCATGTGACCTTCCCCTATCATCTCTAAGCCGCTCATGCACAGGCCTTCGAGGTGGCATGGGGGAGCTATGCTTTCTGTACACATGTTTTCCATCCGGGTAATGCAGTCTTTCATGGATAGGCCTCTGCTGCTCGGAGGTTTCCCCCTGAGACCTGAAGTAGGTCGGTTGTACTGGTTTCCGAGGCTTGGAAGATTCCAACTTATAAATCTGGGCTTCCCATTGCCGCATTTCCTCGGCATATTTTCTTTGAGCTCGCCTGTATTGACTCCTGGTCATAGGTGGCGGCTCCTTTCGAGTAACCCTGCCTCCTGTCCTGTTCCTCATCCATCTATCAGCTTCAGCGGGGTGTTCTGGACGCCTCATTAAGGTTGGTACCACCTCCACTCCTTGCCTGTAGTCTCGATTGGCAGGCTGGTGCTTCCCATTGTCGCGTATCTCCACAGCAGGTTTTTGAATTTCAATCCTCAATAGGGGATTCCTCCCCTTCTGATGCTCCTTCTCTTCAGCTTTCAGGACTCTTGCAAAGTCCTCCTTAGTCATATGTCTGAACCTGGGCTGCTTGTTGTACAACTCCTTTTCTTTCTCTTTCTCAGTGTCAGATTCATCCGATAACAAGTCGTTATCTTGTTCATCGATCTCAACGCGTTCTCCTTCTCGATCCATCTGGCTATTAGAGCCGCCTTCATTTGGGTTTGGAACAAGTCCCGCAGCGCCCACGCGAAGTTGTGTAAATGGGTCTAAGTCCACTTTCATACCTGCAATTTTCAGACGCCCTTCCTTAATCTTATTCTGTATGGCAGTTTTAAAACTCCGACATTTAGTAATGCTATGAGTGTATGAGTTATGCCACTTACAAAATGATCGGCCCTGAATTTCTTCGGCCGCTGGTAGCTTCTGCCCCTCAGGCAGCTTAATTATGCCATCTTTGAGTAATGCATCGAACACTTGGTCCGCCTTGCTCATGTCAAAGAGGTCCTCTTCAGGTTTATATTTAGCTTCCCTTTGTCTGGGCGGCTTAAGGGCTGCACAAGTATGTGGCTTGGTTGTCTGGATTAATTCTGCTACAGCCACTTCCACTGGTTCGTCCTCTTCGTCGCTGATTATCACTTCCTCGAAGTGGACTCGACGTGTAGGACGTCTCCCCTCTTGTTCCTCCAGGAACTTTTCTAAGCGGGCCGCTCTCTCGGCCAGCTGGGCAAGGTCAGTTGCATCCTGCACAATTAAATGTTCCTTTAGTCTTGGTAACATGTTAGCCACTGCAATATTGGCTATTTCCCTCTCCGGGATTGCTATGGAACATCGGCCTTTCAGCCGTTGTAATCTACTAATAAAAGAGCTTGCCGTTTCATCGGCATATTGTTTAGCATTAGTGAGGTCTGCAAGGCTTACCTGAGACAGTTGAGTGTAAAACCTATCATGGAATGCACATTCGAGGTCGGCCCAATTCTGGATTGAGTTAGGCCGCAATGAGGCAAACCACGCGAAGGCAGGTCCGGTGAGGGATGAACTGAAACGTCTTAATTTCAGCCAGTCATTGGCCGCTGCTTCCCCGCACTGGGCAGTGAACCTTCCGATGTGTTCCACTGTAGACTTGCCCTCATCTCCTGAAAAAGAAGTGAACTCCGGCATCTTGAAGCCCCTTGGGTAGGGCTGCATGGTATCTACCCAGTCCGGATATGGCTTCTGGTATGTAGGCCGCTCCATCGGCTTTAGCTGTATTCCAAAGTGTTGCTGCATCATATCCGCGAGCAACTTCGGTGAAATAACTGGTGCCTGCGTAGGAGGCACGAAGGCAGGTGTCGTGGGTGCTCCACATGGTTGAGGAGCGTGTCCTCCTGTGTGGACAGGAGCGGCGGCCTGTGCCGCGTGGACAGGAGTGGCGGCCTGCACCATGGGAGCCGCCATCATTCCACCGATCTGTGGAGCCTGCCCCCTAGGGTTGGTGGCATCCAACCCGGATTGAGAGGAGCCGCCCCATAAGGTGCTGTCGGGACGTTCGGCACATGAGGTGCCGCTCTTGGCGCCATGCTAGGTCCGGCCGCCATGCAGCCTTGTGCAGCGCTGGTTGCCATCAAAGGGCTTGATGGAGCATATACCGGCACGGGAGGTGCCGCGTAACCCAAATTCGGCATGCTGGGTGCCGCTGGAGTAAAAGTGTATGCCGTCTGATATGAGTGTGGAAACATGCTGGCCACGTTTCCGGAATCTTGGAATGACAGCTGGCCAGATGTGTTGCCCCATACTCGCTGTTGTCCTCCTGACGGTCCTGGGTATGAGGTGCTTGGTGCCATATTAGTATCGGTCGGCAGTGGGCTTCCCTCGCGCAGTGAACCGCATATCTGGCTGGTTTGGTCGGCCATGGCAGGCCGCAGAACGTCCATCAAGTGTCTTGTAAACAGAGGCATGAATTCGGCCATCGATTCAGTCATCGATAGCCGCATTTGCTCCGACAGAGTAGGGATCTGCATTATCCTCTGCTGCGGTGAGGTAGTGTTTGCCGTTTCGCCGGCGTCATCATCCGATGTTCGCTGGATTGTCTGGTCTTGCAGAGACATGTCTTCAAACTCTTGTGTCAGATCAGCGATGATCCTTCCGGATCTAAGACGCATACACAACTTGAAGGGATATGGTATTGAATCGAGTCCCACTGGGCGTGCCAATTTGTTAACAGTAGAAATCTTGAGAGGAAAGATCTCTCTTTTTATCGAAAAAGTAGGAGGAAAGATTACAGGAAAACTAGAAAAAAAAACGAATACAGGAATTGAAGAAAGCAGTAAATGTAAGAACAAAAAGCGATAGAGTGCAGGAAAACTGTAAAATAAGTAAAAATCTCTTGATGAGTGTTTGAGCTGCCCCTACACACGATGCCGATGTCTATATTTATAATGGGGAGGCGTCCTCAAGCTTTGGGTTCGATTTCCTTGTCGGGGCGTCTTGCCATGATTCCTTTCCTTATCTGGTGCACTCATCTGATATATTTCCCAATTTGACCGATTCACCTTGATCTCGAAGGAAACTTGAAGATTCTTCACATACCGCCTTGAAACCTTTCTTCCGGACTGGACCGCCCATCCTCTTCCCGGATATCTTCTGGGCTGCGTCCTCCCCTCCGGATATATTCTTGGCACAGACTGGGCCGGACACTTTAAATAAATAGTTCCATTGGGCCTTGATATATTTTGCTCGGTTAACACTATGGATCGGATTTTCTAATCTCGACCTATTTTGTAACGGTGAGTTAACAAGTAAACATCCTTTTTCATGATCGACCACTACATTTAGGGGTAGGCGTCGGGTTCGGGTTGGGTGGGTGCGGGTTAGTCGAGTTCGGGTTTGAATATTTATTACCCAACCATTACCCCATACTGGTGGGGGGTACCCATCACTTTAAAAAAAAAAAATTAATTTTTTTTAAGTTCTCTAATGAAAAAATGGGTAAAAAATAATAAAAAAAGACAATGATCTCTGCAACCACATCATGAAACAAAACAAACCCACGATATAATGAATAGATGATTGCAATACAAAACGAACAGTTTATCTTAAATTTGATGGAAATCATTGTTAAATATCTATATAACTAGTAAGTAACCTGTCGAGACGGATGTAATTATATATTTTATATATAATATAATAGAGAACATATATATGATAATTATAGTTTAATTATTTTTAAAACTAATAGAGAAATCATATTAAATCATCTCTTGTGGCTTGTCCCGTACAAACCTAGCAGATTAATAAAAATAAATAATAAAATTATATTTTACTTAATTTGAAATTTTATTTAAAATTAAATAAATTTAAATAAGTATTAAGCATGATATTAAAATTTTCCTTACAATTTGCTGAAAATTTCACTATAAACAACGTTTCTTGTAGTATCTTGAATTAATCCATCTTAACTAAATATTAATACTCTGAGTCTCATCTTGCTGGTGACACGAGATATCGCAACATATAACTGTTTATTGCTAAAAACTGGTTTTGTAAGATAGAGTTCAACCTTCTTTGATGATTAACATTGAATTTTCCTTATATTCATAGCAAAACAAACCGCGAATGAGAATTGTCTCATCTGAAATCGAATGAAGAATTTGGTTAAATCAGACATGCTCATAATCATTCTACCAGTCAAGAATTTTCTACTTTCATGGTTTCTCAAAATTAGTTTAACTTCAATTACATGGTTTCACATCTTGGTTACTATCAACATACTTCCATTGCATAATTTATTTTGATGGATCTATATACCTAAAAAGAATGACTATACAACCCTCATTCAACTTTATTTTATGATTCAGTAGTCCAGAACACTTGATCGTGTTTAGATATTCTGATAAAAATATTTTATTGTCATTATTCATGCTTTCATCCTCTTGACAAATTTTTTTAGAACTGAGATATACATTTTCATTTGCAGACAGACATTCCATGATGTAATCATTAAGTGTATCACCCATCTCATTGGAATGGGCTAGTATAGCACCTATCTTAAAAAATGTCTATATTTGAAGTGATGCAGTTTATATTTGTATATTTACACTAAAAAAATGCTTATATAGGATCAATTGTAGAGTTTATAAGAATATTGTCCGGAAATGTCACATCTGACTATATTTCCAAGATCAATACCGGTTTTACCATCACCTACATCAAGTATCCATATTGCAAATTTTTTTATATATAAATTTCATTGTAAACAACATTTCTTGTAGTATCTTGAGTTAATCCATTTTAACTAAATATTAATACTTTGATTCCTCTCTTGCTAGTGACACGAGATATCACAACATATAATTGTTCAAAGCTAAAAATTAGTTTTGAAAAATAGAGTTCAACCTTCTTTAAAGATTGACATTGACTTTCGTTTATAATTATATTAAAACAAAGTGGGAATTTTCTCCTTTAAAATCGAATGGGAATTTGGTTAAATCCGACATGCTTATAATTATTATATTAAGAATTTTCTACTTTTATGGTTTCCCAAAATTATTAGCCTTAATTGTATGGTTCCGCATCTTATTTACTATCAACGTGCTTTCATTGCATAATTTATTTGATGGATCTATATTTCTAAGAAGCATGACTATGCAACCCTCCTTCAACTTTATTTCATGATTCGGTAATCCTGAAAGCTTGATCATACTTTGATATTTCGGTGAAAATATTTCATCGTCATTATATATACTTTCATCATCTTGACAAATATTGTTAGAACTGAGATATATTTTCATTTGTAGACATATGTTCCATGATATAATCATTGATCGTATCAATATCTCATTTGTAGGGGCTAGTCTAGCAACATCTTTAAAAATGTCCGGATTTGAAGTGGTACAATTTATATTTATATATATAATCTTAACAATTGTCGATCCGTAAAGTTCATAAGAAAATCATCTTGAAATGTAACACCTGATTGTACATCTTTCCCAGTTTTACCAATTACCATCATCTGCATGAAGTATTCATTTTGCAATTTTTTGGCATATATGAATTTCATTGTAGACAACATTTTTTATTGAGTTAATCCATCTTAATTGCATATTAATGCTTCGAGTCCCCTCTAAAAACTGATTCTAGAGGATAGAGTCCAACATTTTTTAAAGATTGACAATGACTTCTATTTATAGTCATAGCAAAACAAACTGCGAGTAAGAATTTCTCCTCTGAAATCGAATGGGAAATAATGATTACAGTCCTCTGAAAGAATTTATAGTCATTTGTAGACATATGTTCCAAATAATGAGCTTTGTTTTAATTAGAAGAGAGGTTAAATAATTTTCTGGGGTAATTTTTTTGTAGGTAGAATTCTCATCAGAATCTAGTGGAATATCAAATCTAAAATGTGCAGTCCTACCTCTTGGAAGAAGTAGTGATGCTATTCCATTGAATGCTACACGCAATATAATATCACGCCTCCACGAAGGGCTGAACATAATGGTTTCCAGGTAAATGTATTGCCAGTTCCACCACGTAAAGAAAAAGGAATCCACCCTCACCACTATCAACTGCAGACATTATCTTATTATAAATATTATTTGCTCATCAATCAACTAAGGTAATAGCTTAGTATGATATGTCATCATTTTTTTCTTATTATAATATGACTATTCTAGTATTAGTAGATTCTCTATTTAAAACTTTAAAACTTCATCCGGTACCGGCATTTCAGAGAAAAGTTTCAAACTTATAGAATTTGAAGCAATTAGCTTTTCAATTTTTAACAAAGCTAGATTTTTTATTTGTTCTTTTGTCAACTCAAATATGTTAAAATATAGATTAATAAATTCTTCCTTAAAAAATAGATTAAATAAATTTGATTTTCCTTCAATAATTTTATTTAATAATGGATATATTCGCACTCCAATAACTCTTTATACACCCCATTATTTTATTTATAATATTTTTACGGAAATAGTTATTTTTTTTGTAAACCAATTACTGAACTTGAGTTATTCATGATTTAAAATGTACACTGAACTGTGTGAAAAGTGGGTGCGTAAAAAATATTTGAATATAGAAGAAGTATTTATATACAATTAGAATTATATAAGTACATATTAATTATATATAATATATATATATTAGAAATGGAAATTCTATATAAATTTAAAATTCAAAATCTTTCAAATCTTTTTAAAAGTGAACAATATTGTGGGATTCCGTATAAATTGAAAATTACATATATTTCAAAAACTGAAAATCTATAATGAATAAATAAATAAATGAGAAATTCTAAAACTAATAAATTAAAAAATACAAAAATCTATAAAAATTGAAAATTTGAAATGGAGACACTACATTAAATTTAGGATAGGTTGTTCACTAATGGTTATATTAATATATAGATTTTATGAAGAAAATTAAAAGCTCAAAAAATTTTATTTGGCTAATTGACTCCAAACTCTTACTCAAAGACCAAAGTCCTCTTCCAAATGAGACTTAGTCTTGGATAGTTGGATATAATTTAAAAAAATAGAAGAAAAGATAAAAATAAAAATGATCGGGTTAGTCGGGTACCGGATCGAGGTTTACCTATGAAACTCGATACCCGATCACACTATATTTTTGGATTCGGATTGGGTACCCAGTAATTATAAATTTTACTCACATGTAAACAAGTAAACATCCTTTTTCTAATCTCGACCCATTAATATACTCATATTACACGTCCGATTATCTATGCAACCTGAACCTTATTATAGTACATCACCAATACTCAGAACAATTATCTAAACATTCTGTGGAACGCTAACTGAAACTCCAAAAGTTCCTCCTGGCCTCACAATCTCCCATTTTTGGGCTGGTGTGACACAAGGAATCATCAATCTTCATTGTTGATAGTATCAGATTATGTAACAAAGCATACACGACTCGAAGAATACATACACATGAACTAATGAATGAAATTTTTCTTTAGAATAAGAAAATTAATAAGCACCATGCCAAACACACATGTTTTACCCAGTAACACAAAATCTACTAGTAATAATGAGGACGGGGTACAATCCAACACTATAACCAATGCTTTTAAGAGGTAGCATCATCCATACCCCAAAATTAACAGAGGAATGTCGTCCCATTGTCCGTCGACTTCTTTTTGTATACAATTCAGGTTATGGAAATACTTTTACTGGATCTACCGTAGCAAGTCTAGGAGAGGAGAGCTGTGGTAGCCGAAAGAGGGTTCAACAAACTCTACTCCAAATTCCAGGTAGGGTTATAAAACTGCGGATAGATTGTATGATCCCCCACAGCACTGTGTTACTGGCTCATTCTTTTTGTCACTATGATCTACTATTTTTACAAGTCCAGGGTTATCACCACTCTTCAAATATGCCAGCCATGAGAAAAATAAATACATGTTTGGAATTGTATGAGGTGAAATTCGCCACTGAATAGAGACTTCACCAGGCTCTTTATGCCACACAACGATACTCTACTCACTGTAGAAAGGAAATCATATTAGATGTCGAATTTCGGACATTAGCTCAGGATGCGGCTTTCCACCGCTATTAATGACACCCCCTACCTCAGGATGTCAGATCAGCTTCCACCAGAAATATTGGTTCCTTTCTTGCGCGAAGTCGTGAATAATTTTTCTACGGAAGCAACTGGATCATCCACCTGTACACCACAAACAATATAATATAAATGACATACTTTAACAAAATATAGCTCAATAAAAAGGTAATGGGTTATCTCAGTTCAAAAATCTCACTAGCATTTTTCATTCTCAGAATTAAAGTTAGTGCCTTACATTGTGGAGCTACAAAGTCCACCGGCAATGCGAAGAGAATTATATATAATTTAAAAAAAAAAAAGAAAAAGAGAGAGAGAGAGAAAAAAGACACAACTTTCACTCCCCATACAAACTCATACAACACTCTCTGTGAGTAAATTACATGCTTCATAAAGTATGTGATTTCTATTTAAATAAAAGACAACCCAGTGTGGTGAACTTATGAGGTGAAATTAATGACAGGATAAAAGTATAAATGACATACTGCTCTTTAAGGATGCATTTCCTTCCTAGATTTCCAAAACAATAGATTCATCTAGATTCTAGAGATGATATAAAACATAAAGGAATCGAGGCCCAACATAGGTAAGAAACACAGGTATACATCATATGTGAACATGTGAAAGCATTTTGTGGAAAGAATCACATATATACGATGAACATATGAAATTTTCTTCGCCCTCTTATGCTTTTGTGTCATTTTACTGTGTAGTATAATATAATATCAACTTCAGTAACTCACAGTCAGTAAGTGTTCAATTTCCTAAGGCCTAATCTCTTTGATCCTACATCTCTTTTCCTGGTTTATAGATGGAGGATTCTGCCCGTTTCCTAAAATCTTTATTCGTCATTCCAAATAGTAGAATTTGGTTTAGGAAATAAAAACTTCAGATGGAATTAAACTGTCATAGAGCCAAAATAGCAGAAAGATGTAGTTTCCACAAATGGCCCATGCATTGCATACATTAAAGCCAAATACTCCCCTTGGTTCACATAAAGTCATATATAACATTGTTTGACAAAATGAAATGAGCTAAAACCAATTGTCTACGTCACCTCTCAAGTATGCTACACAAAGCATGTCAGTTAACTAACCAAACATAGATCTCTTTCTTTAAAATAAATCTAATACAGACAGAGGTGTGCTTAACCAAGTCAGATGAGACTTGCCTGTATGCCACCTTTAGCAGATCAATCATTCAAGCAAGAAAGTGCCACTGTTTTTTGTTGAAATTTCTCACATATTTAGACAATATTAGGGGTTTGTTTTCTATTATCAGGAATCTATCCCTGATTTCAATCTCATCAAGGCTTATTCCTTAGTGTATAGAATGACAGTGTTAATATCATAAGGGATTTCATTTAATAATTTCTTAGCTAAGGGATTCAATTACAGGCTTCTTGTCATGATTCAATTATAGCCTTCAAATAATATTTTCTTTCCAAAACACTTCTTTAAACCGATATGGTATCAGAGAATAGGATACGAAAACCAAATCAAGGAAATCTGATCCATCTGATGACACATAAGAGCATTCCAGTTCAAAGGTTGTCGAGAGTGTAGCAGATTATTTCTCTCAAAACCCTTCGTTGCAGTTTCATCTCAGAAGTTGAATGGAAAAAATTACCTTGAACGGACTCAGTCTAAGAAGCTGGAATTGATGGCAAGGGAAAGCTTGGTTATTTGACTTGTCAAGTGAAGAGACCAGCAGACGAGGATCCTAATCTAACAATATGGAGATTAGATGGGAAGGGAACCAAGAAGCTATGCTGAGATCATGTCACTAGGGCAACAAATGGATCAATGCTAAAACAATCAGTGGGATTGTCCACTGACAGCGTAACCTGGAAAAAAAAAAAAAAAGAAGAAGAAAGAAAGAAAGAAAAAAAACATGTAATTGAATTCTTGGAAAAACACCGCTGCCACCCTATATGAGGCTTTGTCAGAGATTCAGAAAGAAGAATCAAGGAGGAAGATTATGTTGTCTGGCCGAGAATCAAAAGCTACGGCAGAAATACAAAACACGCAGCTCTTATGTCCAGGAACTCTGAAACTGTTCGTAGAAATAGAAACATGCCATGGTAATCACTGCAAAAACCATGGCATACAAAAGAAACATGATTTTGGGTATGGGAAAACCAAACGAAAAGAAAAAGAAATCTGTGTGTGATGGATGTGCATTTAAAGTCTCCCAGGATGAGAAACAAGGGTAACAAGTCAATCCAGAAGGGTAACAACAGCCACCTAGAAATTGGTTTGAGAAATTCACTCAAGTTAAAAATCAGAGTTACATTCAAGGCCAGAGAGATCATACCATGTTCATAAAACATTGGATAAATGGAAAGGTAGCCACTCTCATAGTCTGTGGATGATATAATATTGACAGCAGATGATTTAGTTGAAATTACATGGTTGAACGAGAGCCTTGCATCAGAATTGCAAATAAAAGACTCGGGGCCTTGCATAGTTGCATATTTTGGGTATCAAGATACTAGGTAGCTAGATCAAAGAAAGGGACTACAGTTTTTCAACAATAATATGTTCTTGACCTGCTCACTAGATCAAAGAAAGGGATTATAGGTTTTCAACAATAATATGTTCTTGACCTGCTCAATGAAACAGGTATGAGTGGCTCAGACCTGCAGACCCTGACAACCGTCCCCCCCCCCCCCCCCCCCCCCCTGACAAATCACAATATCAGAAGTGGTTGGGAAGTTGATCTATTTGTCCCACACAGCCACACTGCCTGTTAGAGCATTTGCAGTTGGCCTTGTAAGTCAATCATGCATTCCCCTAATAAAGAGCATCTTCAAGCAGTATACCGAAAGGTTTATTTTTTTAAAAAGGCAATATGATATTGAAGCTCATACTGATGCAGATTGATCGCAGCATAATCATGGATAGAATGTCAACGTCAAGGTATTGTACTTTTTCGTGTGGGGAAATGTGGTAACCTGGAGGAGCAAGCAAAATAAATTGTTGTTGCTGAAGCAGTGCAGAGGCAGAATACAGATCAATGGCCAATGGAGCTTGTGAAATTTTGTGGTTGGAACTAGCTCTAGAACATAAAATACCCCCTGACCATGCGTAAGTTGTACTGTTACAATAAAGGAGATATATGCATTGCTCACAACCCATCCCATCATGACATGTCAAAGCACATTGAGAATGACAGACATTTTACAAAAGAGAAGATTGACACAGGAGCTATTTGTAAGTCTTGTTCCAACTTCACAACAGAGAGCTGATATTCTGACAAAAGGTCTATTTAGGCCTAATTATGAGTTTCTCGTTGACAGGTTGGAAGGCAAAATATCAGGGAATTTGATTTTGTATTATCAGGAATCATTCCCGGATTTCTTTCTCATCAATGTTTATTCCTTACCTCAAGGAATTACACCTTAAATCCTAGTAGTTAAGAGATTCTGTAATTAAGGGATTCAATCACAGACCTGTTGTCATGCTTCCCTATATATTGTCGAGCTTTTACGGATTTGGTTTGTGTGCAGAATAAGCACATCTGAATGTGCTGGATAAGCCCATTTTGTGTTGTGAACGTTCTGGATAAGACCCCAAATTCATGTAGGTTGCCAAATTGGGAAATAATTAATTCATACCCCCATTCCAGCACAAACAAAATGGATCCAGCACATTTAGCACATTTAGCATAAAATTAAAAAGCCCATTCAACATAGTAACTACTCCGAGCCTACATCATTTGAATGATAAGTTAGAATCATTCTCTTTAAAAAAAAAACCTTCCCTAAATCTATAAATTGCATAGCATAAATGTTCTGATTTTCAATAATTACTGTAAACATTCTTTTACCTCAATTACAGTAGACAGATTCACATTTTGGACCGCACTGTGCTTCTCTAAAGCTGTTAGTGTCTGTTGCCATCCAGGAGAAAATCTGCCAGTTGAATAGATCCACGGGCAAAAGTGCCTGTGCTGCTTGACTGGATCAAACTCTGTTCATTTGAAGACATCGGTGAGAATTCAACCACCACATAACCACAAGATTACAACAAAAAACAATGAATTGGGAAAAAGATGTGAAAATGACACTATTGCAGGGTTATCAGTTAGTTGTTACCTGCACCAATGTGATCATGCTCATAGTATCTAGCCTTAGTCGTCTTTTGTGTATCACGCTCACTTCTTTCATTTGGTGTAACTAGGATATTCTTATCAGTTGAACAATCAGACTCATTCTTATCGGATCTATTATCTACAAATGTGGTATTTTCTGTTCTTCCTGTCTCAGTTTGATGAATATCTAACAGATGTTTGGAAATTGAATCCTGCATTGCAGAAATTCCTTCCCCAGATACATCTTCATGCTCTTGTAGCATATGTTGCTCCTCCATCTGTGATGCTCTCTGAATGGCTAAATGATCCTCTTTTTCAGTTCCTGTTGGTAATCTTGCCCTCAAGTTCTCCCCAATAATTGGCAAAGATATGGTGGCACCATAATTCAGCATTGCAGGTGGAGGTCCACCGGCAATTGTAAATCCAAATGATGTTGAATCAGTGGAAGTATTAGTATTAATGAGACCTTCATAATTTCCAATATGCATCTGACTGCTGGAAGAACCTTCTTGTGCACTGACCTGAATAGAGAGATTTTTACCAGTAACAGCTGTAGGCCCAACAAACCTTAAATTCTCCAAAGGGCGTGTAGCTGCAGAGAAAGCCCATAGTCCAACACTTGCCCCACATAGTTTGCAATCTAGAACTACACGACTATGATCAAACTGCATGTCACTAGAAGCTTGGGTGTCCTCACTAGTACACAAAGAATATATACTAACTTTCTGCTTTTCTCCTGCTGTAAGAGTTACATTTGCATCTTTCAAAAAGTTCCCATCCTTGAAGTCAACTCTATAAGGTAATACGTGTGGTTCCCAGCCAATTAAACTTATCATCTTCTGAGCCTGCATATTTGCAAACATTAACACTTTTCACAAGTGATTGTATTTTACAGATTAAACACTTAATGCAATAATCAGCTAAAAGAAAAAAGAAAAGAAAAGGCAAAGTACACGTAGTTGAAGATGTCAATTTCAGTATTTTTCATGGCAAACTGAATTCAGTATGCACAATTGATCCAAATGACATAAAAGGAATAATGACACAAGACCAACAAAACTAACCCATGTGCATGACTACAGGAAAATTAACATACCGAAGAACTCCTTCCATTCACATACTGATGCAAAAACAATCCAGCTAAATTTGCAATTGAAAAGGTGATATAAGCACTCCAAAAACTACTTAAACAATATGCAATAAACATTTTAAATGAAGATGGCACGCAAAAAAAACTATGAAAATGGAGTCTTCCAACTTAGAAAACTTTCAGAAAGCGTCAAAGGATGTCAGCACTTGTCAATCTTTTCTGCCAAACCTGATAATAGGAGATGGAAGAAATTGGCTGTGGTGCATATTCTGGGAGCTCTGCTCTAGACTGCTCATGAGGTATATAATCTGAAGATTCTCTTAAGAAATGCTCCAGCTGAGAGCTTCTCAAGCTACCTACCGATGAAGGTAAGACAACTGGAAGAGCTGACAGGTGTGAAAGAGAAAACAGACGTTTCTTATAATCATCTATCAAATTGCTTGGTGACAAAATTGGAAACTGAGCAAGTTCTTCAGTGCAGATATTATTAATCCAAGGGCATAGCAATTTATGTCCACTGTCTAGCTTCAAGCTGAATACCATGGCAGCTTTTTCAACTGATTGCAATAACAAGAAAAAAATCAGGATTTAGTAGTTGTGATATATTTGCACCTTCAAGTCTATCTAGATCGCAACTTTAGAACAATATAAAGATGAATAATATGAAAAGGAAATGGTTACTCCCTCAGAAGAAACATCACATACCTTGTTGACGTGTCCAAGCAGAGGGAGTGGAAAAAAGGAGGCGTGCATCACACGAGGCACAAGAAATAGTGTCCACATCTATGTTAACCCAACCCCTCCTGGCACATTCCAAAGGGCTTACCACCTAAAAGAATTGGTTCTGGTTAGAATTCTAGATTTCTTTCAAATTATATAAAACACAAAACCTTAATAAGATTACAGGAATAGAGGAAGACCATGCAAGTAATTTTATTAATTCCCAAGACCCCATTTACTTACATATCCAAAATTCATGAATGACAAATTAATAGTAGCATCTTTCCATCCATGGCAAGAAAATTTAGTAACTTTGTATCCATGATCTACTTAAATATCCAAAATTCATGAATGAAAAATTAGTAGCATCTTTCCATCCATGGCAACAAAATTTAATAACTTTGTATCCATGATCTACAAGTCCAGGACTAGTTAGCAACTAATCAAGTGATCAAGTCACAATAAATTTAAGTTTGCAGTCTAAAAAATTATACAATACACAATCTTCACTCCTTATATATATGTTATACTATTAATAGCCTCCAGATGAACATAATTATAGTAGAAACCTAAAGGATGAGTAGTAATCAAAATTCATTTAACTTTTTTAAGAATACACCTCATTACAGAAAAGTTGTCAAATATGAAATAGTTGATCTTTATGTACTTGGAGCTCTTTTGACTATGTTTTATCTTATGTAACAATGTTAAAAAGCTGAATCAAAATTACTTAATGAATAGTGTCAACTATGCAAATGTTGGAATTAAAAAAGAACGGAAGGAGTATGTTATGTTTGGAGAATATACTGTTAAGTTTTAAAAAATATTACTATCAGTTTGAATATTTTAGTTCTACAAAAGGCCTTTCTTAGTCAAAGTAACTCTTATTTTAAAACTACATATATTATTTTATATTTCTTCCATTAAATAAAGGAATTTACTTCAAAATATATGTGATTACTTAATAAGATTATTTATAATAGAAGAAATAGATCGGGAGAGGTATGGAAGGAACTTTTTCATCACTTTCCTCACCAAATGAGTTTTTTCACCAAATGTTTTTGATCTACTTTTCATTTCCTTAGCAATACCCTATAGTTATTTTCTATAGCATTTTCTTATCTTATCCTCAATGAAATTCTTAAACCAAATATAGCCTAAACAGTGGGAAATATGAAAGAAAAAGAAAGGAAAATGATAGAAATTAAAAAATCCTTTAAACATGTGGTTGGAAAGAAAATGATAACGAAAAATGTTGCATCGAAAATATGTATAGTAGAATGATTTTAACATGAAAAATGATTTATAAAAATACGTTAATTTATAAAAATATAAAATTATTTGTAACAGAAAAAGGAAATATAATGTATATTTTCATTAATTTTCCTTCAAATTTTCTTTTGCTTATCGTTTTTCATTTAACCAAACATGAGTTATTAACATTTTCTTGTCTTTTCCTTCTCAAATACCCAAACCGAACATAGTCTAAGACTCCAAGTACAACAAGCTGCGGGAATCAATTTCTTGGGCCTGTGTCAGTCAATGCCTCTGATCAAGCAATAATGCTCACAGTTCTCAAACGAGTGCAAATATGTAATTAATTGAGAAACTGAAAGAAAAAACACATCTCCTACACAATCACCTATATTTACATAACTGTGTATTTTGATATAATGCTTTATGCATTTGCATAATTGCACATATATATATATATATATATATATATATATATTACTCCCTCCGTCCCATTTCAAATGTCCCACTTTCTATTTTGGTCCGGCCCACTACAATTGTCACATTTCCTTATTTAGAAAATTTTTACTCCTTAAAATAAACATCACATCACCTATTTACTCCACTTTAACACAATAACTCATTGTACCTAAAATACCGTACCCAAAAGAAATATGACTTCTCAAATGGGACGGAGGGAGTAATTAATATAGTCATGTTTTAAGTGAATTTTGAAATAACATAGATGTGGGTGTGCATGTGCATGTAAATTGTGAAATTTATGTTTCAATACTTTAAAATCTTAGGAAAAGTGTAAACAACTCATATTCAGCAGCACACGTTGAAGCTGAATTATGATCTTCGCATGATAGCTAGTTCACAATCCGGAATAAATTTATAAGTAAGATGAACTAAATTATAATACCAAGTACAACACTACTACTCCTATTTCAAGTCAAACTGCTTGGAGTATTTAATTTTGCAAAAGTTAGCATGTTTTTAATCAAGTATAGCAATGATCTGTTGCCTATCCAAACAAAGAGCATTATCCAGCTGAGCAATTATATAATAGTAATAGAATGATATTGAAATTGCACAGGAATCCTGATAAATCACCAGAGTTCAGATGAATGTTTTTTTATTTTTAATAAATTACAAATAACTACCCACTTCACACGCACCCCTAAATGCATTGACAAGACCTACAAAAAATTTCAGCTTCTAAAAAGATAAAAGAATTAGATATGCCTTCATTTGCAAATTCATATCTCTTCTATGTAAAAAATTAAATAGACAAAGTAAAGACTTCTAAGTAAAGACACATCATTCAATTCATGTTCTTTTGTCATATTTACAGATCCATCTGAACTGAACCCAAATTATATTGGTCCCTATCAAGAGGATCTACATAACAGCAACCTATTCTGATGTCTTTGTGAAAGCACGCACACACACACACATGCAGCAGGAATAGAAATCAAAGGCATGAGCTGGAAACAAGCATAATCAAAATAAACGACAACTTTGTAGCCACCTCCAAACTAGTGAACATTGTAGAATATAAACAATGTTGGACACGACATACCTGTGGCTTGGCAAACCATGTCATTGACTTGAAAGTGGACAACCTTCTGAACAAGTCACTACGGTCCCAAGGCCTGCACTGTGGCGCTTGAGATGATACATCCGTAACCATCAATAAGTTCGTTGATTCCCCGAGAGCATTACACCCTAATCTTGTTCCAAGTGCAGATGAGTGCGGGCGCTTTCGGCCACTTAATGTTTGAATTTCTTGCCTACACCAATCATCAGTAGAAAGAAACATAACCCCCGTTAAAACTCTGAGTATGAAAACAGTAATAATTACACAACTAAACCATCTCTCACAATATTAAGAACAAACTAAACAACTGTGGAATTCCGAAATACTCCAAGAAGGTTCGATGTGATGGCTACGAGGTGAAGCCGAATCGAATGAAAATCAAACCAACTAACAACCAAGTAAACATAAATTCAAACGGATACATAAGGTTTTCACGGCATAAAGCAATATCCAAAAAGGAGGGAGAAATAAAAATGGAAAGCAACGAGATTCACCAATTAAATATAAAAATGAGGAGACCTGGCATTGTTAGAATCTGGTTTGGATTTGGGAGGAGTGTCGAATAGCTTGTTCATTAGCGCTTCAAACCTTTTTTCAGATTCTTCCACCATTCTCACCGTCTATCGCAGACTCGCACACGCAGACGCAGGTGAAGATTTGGAATTGAAATCGATTGGAAGGTGCAGGTCGGTTATTATTTTTTATGAATTTCACAATTTTGCAGGACCAATTTTGATTTTTATGGTAGCACTGTTGCTATGCGGAATGGTTCCTATGCTATAATTCTAGTCTTTAATATTAAATAAAGTGAAACCAGACAAATGATTACTCCCCTACCTATATTATTTTCTCTATAATTTTTTTCTATAAAAGAATTTTCAAAAAATAAAATAAATCCAAATTTAAAGTTGAATCTTTGTTATTACATAGTTTTAAAAAATTAGAAGAAAATTTTTTTATGTGTGAAGAAATTGAATTACAACTAAAATATGACATTCTGTCACAAGAGTCAAACATTATGTTTCATTCACTTTGGCATTCCGTCTAATTGAAAATAAAAGCATCATTGACATTCTCTCAGAAGAGTCAAATATTTCTGTATGTAAGTTTTAAACATTCCGTTTCATTCACTAATTGTTTGCGAGAATGTAACATTCTGTTTGTAAGTGTCTAACATTCTGTTCTCAATTATATAACATTATGTTTTCAAGTATGTAACATTCTGTTGTAACATTCTATTTACAAGTGTATAGAACAGAATGTCATAACAAAAAAAAAAAGAAAAAGAATGGTATATAGAAGTACAACAAGATAGAATGTTGGATGTTTGAGAACATAATGTAAAGTAATTCAGAACAGAATTTTAACTAATTTGGAAGAGAATGTTAAGTATAATTCATAACAGAATGTTATATAATTTAAAATAGAATGTTACATACTTATAGGTAGAATGTTAAGTAGTTCAGAAAAGAATGTTATATACTTCATTCGTTTCTTTTTATTTGCCCCATTGGGGTTTCGTGTAATGTTCACACACTTTGATTTAAAGTTTTATCATAGTTATACAAGTTAAAATATAATCAAATGGAATCTTGTTAGATTCGTCTCTTTATGTAGTTTTTAAATATCAAACTTTTAGAATTCTTATTTGTACAATGTGCATTGGATTGCGTGCTAGGTGGATCCGTAGCAAATACTAAAAAACAGAGAAAATAATCATGACCTGTAGAAAGCAAAAACTTTAAAAAAATATATAAAATATAATCTTATAAAATTACATATAAACCCTTACCATATCTACACTGTTGATTTTAAATGAATAATGATCTAGTGGCTCTAATTAAGTCCAGTATACACTGGCCAGTACCAGAACCATTTTGATTGCTATGATATGCTCTTGTATTTTCCCATCCACTTATCCACAAATACTTTTAAAATAAATATAGAGACTACAAATACTAGGGGAACTGGGAAGTCAGAAGTGTTTCTCCAGTTGAAAAGAATGGAAAAATAACGAAATAGAGTAAAAAAAATGAAAAGAAAAAAAGAAAAAAAATTGTATTCTAAACTATTTTTTATTTTTTGGCGAACATATGCACATGCATCGGCTAAGCAGAAAAACTAAAAAATCTACAAAAAAAAGATGAGGGAAAGAGAGCAACAAGAAGACATTACACCCGAGGAAAGAAAATTTCAAAAAGACATCGCCGAAACTCATCAGATGGAAAAGCTTATGTGATGAAAAAATCCACCGATCGTGCACCACGTTTGGCAAGCAAATCTGCCACAGAATTCACTTCTTTCAAAATATGGAACCAACGAATCCCCACAGAAAGTGACAAAGCCTCTCGAATGCTAAGGACAAGAGGGGACATGCTATGCTCGGCAGGAACCCCCATGTGAATAATCCTAAGCGCATCTATAGAGTCATAGTAGCAACAAGCCTGAGTAATACCCAGAGAGCTAAGGCGCTTCATCCTATTCCAGATACCATGTAATTCGGCAACAAGATTGGACGTGCAACCCACATAGCCCGAAAAACCCTCAATCCAATTGCCATCTTCCTCACGAATCACCCCTCCAAAACCAGCATCCCCGGATTGCCTAAGGAGCTTTCATCTACATGGAGGACCATTCTTGTACAACGTTTGGGATGCCAACTAACAAGGCGCAGCGGCCCTGTCTTTATGGGCTTACTATACACACGGACACAGTCAAACTCTCACCATAAAATTTTGCATGGCGAATAACCCTTGGCAACGAGACAAGTTCCCCACGTTAGCAATAGTTTTTAACTGAGGAGATTTGGAAAGAGAGTTTTTATTTATTTTTCTCCCTTCAAATTTGGGTTAATTTAAAAGGAATAGTAAGTAGCGGTGAAAATAGGCTAGACCGGGCTAGGCTTAGACTTGAAGTCGATTTTTTTAAGGTCCGAGCCTGATATATTACATTTGGCCTATCTTACAGGTTTAAGCCTAGTCTATGTATTTAAATAGGCTAGTTTTTAAGTTTTTTAAAAGTCTGATTAAGCATATTTTAAAATTAAGTTAAAATTCTTTTATATATGTCCGGATGTAATCATAAAGTTGGAAGTCATAATTTGTGCAGTTAGACAAATCTTCATCCACAATTATTTATGAAACTTTTGATAATTTCACACCACAAGTATTTTCGAAATAATAATGGAATAATCTTTTGGTTTAGATTTTATTTGATGAAACCAATTTATGATGATGGAAGTGGGATAAGGATATATTTATAGGTTGTCACGTTTTTATTACTCGTGTTATGAAACTGTGGCCCGAAAGCGCACAGTGTCAAAAATTGCAGTAATTTATAGGAAAGATCGGATCGTTCACTGGAGGATTTGCGATAGAAGCAGGTCCCACACCGTTTTACTATATTTTCCACTCGTATTGCTCTAATCAGTTTGAGAGTTGAACTAACAACTACTTGACTGAATTTAAGCTAAGCTATGAAAACAAATAAAGTTATGCTACAAAGCATGTTAAACTATTCTAAAAGGCAGATAAATCTATACTAATAAGCAAGTAGAATTAGGTCTAGAAAGCAGGTAAAATTATCTTATGGAAGCAGTAAAATTATTCTAAGAAAGCTGTAAATTTAGGCTATACTAGCTATGAAGCTAACTTTAAAGTGGACAGAAGGGACAGGGAGAAAAGAATAAAGATTGGACAAGATTTAGATAAAACATAATTAAACTTCCATTTTTATACACAGATCTTAGTTTGGGATAATCCTGTCAGGTAGCTAATTCTCATGCTCTCAGTACTGTGTTCCCTTTAACAGACAGGTACTTACAGTACGAATTTACATGTTCTTAAGACCACAAATTCATAATTGCCCCGGCCAGGGTATGTCATTTCATTTGTGGTGGACAAGCAACACCTGCCAGATCATTAGTTGAAATGCCAAGTACTGCTATCATTCCCCCATATCACACCCAAAGATTCTAACTGAGCCTGAACTATCCCATAACTCTCAAACCTAGAAGCAGTTTCACTACTTTCAATACATCCGAGTGACCTCTAAATAAAGCATTTAAAAGAAAGCGGTAAAGAAAGCATTTAAAATCCTATCACTCGGAGGTTTCAAAAGAGTTACCCTGGTAGTATAAGAAGAGCCCCCAGTCATGATGACCGGACGTGGATCAAGAATTCCCGGCTCTCGGTGAACCGCTCGCAGTGTTCACTTCCTTCCGTGTGGTTATGAGATACAAACTAATGAAACGAACTAATAAATTAGTTCGTTCCGGATGCACTCACTCATGACTCAAAAATAGGCTTTGGCAGAAGAGGATAGCAGTTGAAAGGAACTCAACCCTATATTAGAAAATAACCAAGGCCTATGTGTTGTTCCTCTAGAATTATCTATCACACTGTATTTGAATCCAAGTGGACCCCATCTCGGTGCAATATTTAACACTAGATTTCCAACACACAACAATTTGGAAAATAATAATTTGAAAACCATTCCCTAAACAGGTACTAGACTCTCAATAAGAACACAGACCCTTTCAGTCTAGAAGAGACCTAATCGCTGACCCTGCTTCTAATTTCCCAAGAATTAACCCTTGATCGAATATGAACTAGTCTTAACTGAGGAATTTATCCCTTACTTAGATCCGGATTTTATAAATCGTTTTTGTTGGAAATTTAATATGCAATATCTGTTTAAATCTAGACTTCTAATGTCCAAGGGAAGGAGCCCAAAATATTATAGACTACAATAATTACATAATAATAGCATGCATACGTGTATATGGAAGTGTAAAATTAAATTAACCCAAAATATAATGTCGGGTTTAGACAGAATGTGGGTCACATAGATGGAACAGCCGTGAGGCAAAAATATGGCAGAATAATCAGGTGGACTGCAAACATCTGCTATCCAGTTTCCCAATTACTCGGATGGGATGAATTTAGACAGCAGAAACCCTATAATGGCAATGTCGCTATCAGTTGGGCCTCTACTTCCTGTGAATTCAGATAAAAACTTACATGCTTCCTCTCTGCAATAATTTTCAGCTAATATTGACAGATATTAACTGATTGATATTACAAATAAGAATTTGGGTGTAACACCCGAATTTAATTAACACATAATTAATTTAATTAATTATGGTTAATTAACAAAGAATTTACTATATGGATATTTTATAGGCATGATTTCAATGAAGTGGAAGAATAAGTGGGTTCAAACCCATAAGAGAATAAGAGCTCAAGTGCTCAAATGGGTGCAATGTGGGCAAGACAAGTGGTGCAAGCCGACCCACACCTTATGACCCGACCCGGACCCAATTGGGATGTTAAAAATCGGGTGTTTGGGGTGGGAGTCTCATTTCTCACCCAAACCCAACTCTCATTCCCGTCACCCCCATTTCCCATAGCTAGGGTTCTTCCAATTCTTGAGAAATTGAAGGTTTGAAGGTGGAATCGAAGGGGGAACTTGACCTATAACCTTAGGTAGGAAGTTTTCTTCATCTATTCCTTGTTTTCTTGGCTTGAGGATGGATTTATGGGGGCTGTTTTGGTAATGACGAAAATTAGGGGTTTTTGTTTAAATCTTGTAGTAGAGCTTGGAGGATGCTTTGGTCTTGCTTGGAATTGAGTGATAGACTTGGAGTTGAACTCAAGGTAACTAATTCCTAGCTCAAATTCTGATTTCGGGTTTACTTTATGTGCATGTTGGATTTATTGTTGGAAGATGATGATTTGGTTGAGTGTTTATGTGTGGAATGATTGTTGATGAATTGGAGCTTGATTCTTGTAACGTAGCTTGCTTTGATGTTTGGAGAAGCTTGGGAGTTGAGATTGAAGTATTGGGGACTCCAAAATATAAGGCAAGAGTAGGATTTAGCTTATTGTGGGGGAAGATTGGAAGAAAATGGTGCAAATCGCGATATTCTGCCTCTGCTGAAGCTTCAGAGGCGCCACATAGCCTATGTGGCACCTAAAAGTGGCCCGGAGTGCCGCTGCGGCGCCCCAGCCCTTGAAGTCTTCAATTTAGGCGCCGCAATGCCTTTGCGGCGCCCAAAAGGGGCTTGGAGCGCCACAATTGGCGCCTTCTGTGCACCCAAAATACCCACAAACTTGAATCGGCTCTAACTTACTCGTTTCTAATCCGATTTTCGCAAACCATATATGAATCTCCCCCTACTCGGAACAAGGATTTCAATTATGCAATCGGAATTAATACATAATGACTCCTTCAAAAATTTAAAATAGGAATTTATAACCCCATGGTGTTCCCTGCGTGTCGATTCGCTGTTTTCTTCCATTTTTCGTTCCCTTTCATATTTTATCATTTCTTAATCGTTTTTAGGTCTCGAGGAATGCTTAAAACTGATCTAAGATGCGTTAGCGCCTATCATGAGTATTGGTTGAACTTAGAAGATCTATTATGCCTTAGTTTAGGATGTAATCTTGCGTTGTTTCTATCACTATGTTTGTGAGTCGAGTGCCGATATGTGGGACGTGGCACACCTTGGGATATGTCTAACTCATGTGGTACTATTGTGAGCCGATATATGGGGTTGGCAACCCGAATATTGTATGTAGTCTGCGGACTGATAACTTACACTTAATGTTTACGAGTCGGTAGATGTGAGTTGGTCTGTGAACCAATCATTTGTCATTCCTCCTTGTACTTGATATTTTGGACAGGTAGATGTGAGTACCGAGGTGGGGTATTGTATGAGGCTTGTAGCCGAGATGTTATGATTATATGATGGACTTGTTTCTGTTGCTTACTCTGTTACTCTAATATTATGTTGTGTTGGATTTTCTGATTACCAGGCTTCGTGTTATCAAACTTAAATTGATTGGCCAACAGTTTAAGGGAGATAACACGGCAGTGACGTCGCAAAAACTGGTTTAAAATTTTTGGGGCGTTACATGTTGGTATCAGAGCCATGTATGCTCTTATGTGCTTAGAATTTTGACACATGCATGCGGTGAGGAGTGTGGGGGAATGCATATAGTGTAGGATCTGCATTGATTATGCTTATATTCCTGTTGCTTTCCATTTTTGGGATAACTGCGTACCTTATGGGATTTGGTTTTGGTTTGTCAGCCAAACCACGATCAATCCATAAGGATATCCCGAGATATCTATACTTACTTAATTGATATTCGATATCATTACCAAATGTTACTCAATGGTTTGTTATGTTTGAGTACAGGATACCGTCACGCAGAGTTGGAAACTGAGAGGCGGAAAAGCCTCATAGAAATTCTGGACCAATAATTTGTGACGATGGGCAGTATAATGTCGGTGAAAGAATGACCTCACTACAGAGAAGGGCCTTCATTCAGATGAACTGTTGAGAGTTGATGGGGGACTTCGCCTTGAGGACGGACCAGTTTCACCACCATTGCTACTAAGGCCTATGCCTTTCGATTCCGTTCAGCTTATGCCACAGATGTTCTCAGTTATGCAGAACATTAATCAGGGACAGAGAGTCGATCCAATTCATCCCAATAGGCATCTTGTGGATTCAGCGCTACGTTGGTGGCGAACTTGTGGGAACGAGTTTGCGAAGAGACCAAGATTCACTTGGGAGGCGATCTACTATGCCTTGCGATCTCATTCTAAATCCCTCAGATGATGGATGTCAAGAGGAGGGGGTTCCTCACCTTGGAGCAAGTGGGGACATGGCAGTTCAGAATATTACCAGCGCTAAGTGGAGCATGATGTGTTATAGCAAGTCATTATAAGGATAGTGCCACATATTGTTGAATGTGTAGGTACTATACTTGTTGACAACGTGCTAAACTCGGGCATCGTGTTCACGTATATCCTCGGATATTATATCCGAACACTGGATGGGATCTTTGATGACTTATCATCTTCCCGTGTCATTACCATCTGGTGATACAATACGAAGTGAACAGATAGGACCCAATGCACGTATAATTATAAGGATTCGGCAGTTCAGCACTGATTTCATGGTGCTAGACTTGGCGGATTCCAATGTCAATACTGGGAATGGATTGTTGTCCAAGTACCCAGGCGAGATTGGATTTCAGAGTACCAAGAATATTCCTCGTCAATCAAAAAGGTGAGAAAGTGATCTATTACAATAATGTTCGAGTTGTATCCTCCGTGTCTTCTGCGGTATTAAACAGAAAGGGGTACCCGGCGCATATCTGCTATGTGCACTAGATCACACCACCTACATCAAGACCATTAGTGTCACAAATTCCTATCATCTCGGGATCTTCTGATGCAATTCCGATGAGATACCCAGGAGGTAGAGTTGCCATAGGTTTGGTGCCAGGCTCAACGCTGTTTGCCAAGGCTCCCTATCATATGGCTCCTGCAGAATCGAGGGAGTTGAAGGAGCAGCTTAAGGAGTTACTTGATAAAGGATACATTCAGCCAAGTAGTTCACCTTGGGGGAGCACCGGTAATCTTTTTGAAGAATAAGGATGGGAGTTGCGGATGTGCATCGATTACCGCAGACTTAATCAGGTGACGGTCAAGAACCGGTATCCAATACCAAGGATTGACGACTTGTTTGATCAACTGAAGGGCACTTCAACGTTTTCTAAGACCGGTTGAAGACTCGGGTATCATCAGATTCGAGTAGCGAAAAGAGACCGCGAGGGAACATCCTTCCGAACACATTATGGTTATTTGGAGGTTACGGTGATACCGTTCGAATTGACCAATTCATAAGCGGTCTTCATGAAATTGATGCACGTTGTGTTGAGACCATGGCGGGACGTGTGCGTGGTTATTTTCATCGACGATATCTTGGTATACTCTCCCGATTTACAGACGCATAAGAAGCATCTCAGAACAATTTTGCAGGTGCTCAGGGAGCGTAAGTCGTAAGCCAAGCTTTCGAAGTGTGAATTCTGGCTGGATAAGGTGGCTTCTCTTGGATACATCATCTCGGGAGAAGGAATTTCTGTGGATCCAGCAAAAGTGGAAGCGGTGTTGGAGTGGAATCCACCCACTAATGTCAGCAAAGTATGTAGTTTCCTTGGGTTAGTGGGATTCTACAAGAGGTTCATTTAGGGATTCGTAAGTAGTGCTCGACCCCTGACTTAGTTATTGAGGAAAGATGTACCTTTTCAGTGGAGCGAGGATTGTTAAGAGGCATTTGATCTATTGAAGGAGAAGGTGACGGAAGCTTCAGTTTTGGTGTTACCCGACGAGTCTGGGGAATATGAGGTATACACTGATGCATCTCATCGAGGGCTTGGGTGTGTACTTATGCATAATGGCCGAGTGATCGCATATGCATCTAGGCAATTGAAGCCTCATGAGATAAATTACTCAACTCACGACTAGGAGATGTCAGCGGTCGTGCATGCATTGAAGATTTGGAGACATTATCTTTATGGTACTAAGTGTCAAATGTACTCGGACCAAAAGAATCTTAAGTGTCTTTACACTGCAGATAAGATCAGTGGGAGGCAGCGAAGGTGGTTGGAGTTCTTGCAGGATTATGACACTAGCATTCGATACAATGAGGGAAAGGCGAATCGATTGGCTGATGCACTTAGCAGGAAGGGACACATGCTGAATGCTATTACCCTCCCATGGCATTTGAGGCAAGAATTGGAGAAGGAGGAAATTGTGCCAGTCCCTTATGGTGTGAAGGGGAGATTAAGTGCTATGATAGTGATGCCTTCACTACTTGAGGAGCTCAGATTAAGCCAAGCTGTGAGTCAAGAGATTACTCATTTGAGAGGTAAGATTCGGCAAGGCGAGGCAGACAGATTCACTATTGATAGCAGAGATGTGATCAGGTTTGAGGATCGTTGGTGTGTGCCTTCCGAAGACCAGGCGTTGAAAATGAAATTTATGGGGGAAGCACATTGTACACCTTACTCTGTACATCCGGGAGCAGTGAAGATGTACAAGGACTTGAGACAGAATTACTGGTGGAAGGGCATGAAGAAAGAAGTTTTTGAGTTTGTATCTAAGTGCTCTACTTGTCAGAAGGTTAAGGCAGAACACATGCGACCGTCGGGGTTATTGCAACCTTTGGAGGTTCCCGTGTGGAAGTGTATTGCTATGGATTTCGTCACTGGATCGCCTAAGACAAGGAATAGGTTAGACACCATTTGGGTGGTTGTAGATCGACTGACCAAGAGCGCGGTGTTTGTTCCTATGAGATTGAATTGGAGCATGCAATAATTGACGAGTGCTTACATCCAACATATGGTTAGACGGTTTGGGGTGCCGAAGGAGATTATCTTAGACAGGGATTCCAGATTCTTGTCTAGATTTTAGAAGGAATTGCAAGCAGCTTATGGCACTCAGAATTGAATGAGTACGACGTGGCACCCTCGAACTGGTGGACAGACCGAAAGGATCATCAGAACCTTGAAATATATGTTGAGAGCTCGTGTGATAGATTTCCAAGGATATTGGGAGAAACTTCTACTTTTGGTGGAATTCTCCTACAACAATAGTCATCACGCGAGTATATGTATGGCTCCTTTCGAGGTCTTATACGGGAGGAAGTGCAGGACATCCTTGTGTTGGAGTGATCCTTCGGAGCGAGCGGTGTTAGGTCCCGAGCTTATTGAGCAAACCACTGAAATTGTTCGGGTGATCAGAGACAGAATGAAGGAAGCTCAGGACCGTTGGAAGAGTTATGCAGACTTTTCAAGGAGGGACACTGGGTTTGCTGTTGGTGATTGGGTACTGTTGAGAGTCTCACCGATGAGGGGTGTGAGACGATTTGGGAAGAAAGGGAAATTGAGTCCCCGGTTTATAGGTCCCTTCGAGATCATCAAGAAAGTTGGGAAGGTAGCCTACCGTTTGGAATTACCAACCGAGGTAGGGAATGTGCATAACGTGTTCCACGTATCGCAATTGAGGAAATACATTTCCGATCCCGACAAGATCATTCAACCGGATGAAGTGGAATTGAATGAGAGCTTGGAGTATGAGGAGTATCCCGTGGCGATTTGGGATACCAAGGAGAAAGTACTTCGCAACAAGGTGATTAAGATGGTGAAAGTACTTTGGTCGATGCATGGTGTGGAAGATGCCACTTGGGAGACCGAGGGCAGTATGTTGGAGCGATATCCTGAATTGGATTTGACTCCAAACCAATGAGGTAACCTACTTAATCCATATTTGCATTCGAGGACGAATGATCCTAAGAGGGAGGGATTGTAACACCCCGATTTAATTAACACATGATTAATTTAATTAATTGTGGTTAATTAACAAAGAATTTACTATATGGATATTCTACTGGTATGATTTTAATGAAGTGGAAGAATAAGTGGGTTCAAACCCACAAGAGAATAAGAGCTCAAGTGCTCAAATGGGTGCAATGTGGTGAAGACAAGTGGTGCAACCCGACCCACACCTTATGACCCGACCCGGACCCAATTGGGATGTTAAAAATCGGGTGTTTGGGGTGGGAGTCTCATTTCTCACCCAAACCCAACTTTCATTCCCGTCACCCCCATAGCTAGGGTTCTTCCAATTCTTGAGAAATTGAAGGTTTGAAGGTGGAATCGAAGGGGGAACTTGACCTATAACCTTAGGTAGGAAGTTTTCTTCATCTATTCCTGTTTTCTTGGCTTGAGGATGGATTTATGGGGGTTGTTTTGGTAATGACGAAAATTAGGGGTTTTTGTTCAAATCTTGTAGTAGAGCTTGGAAGATGCTTTGGTCTTGCTTGGAATTGAGTGATAGACTTGGAGTTGAACTCAAGGTAACTAATTCCTAGCTCAAATTCTGATTTCGGGTTTACTTTATGGTGCATGTTGGATTTATTGTTGGAAGATGATGCTTTGGTTGAGTGTTTATGTGTGGAATGATTGTTGATGAATTGGAGCTTCATTCTTGTAATGTAGCTTTCTTTGATGTTTAGAGAAGCTTGGGAGTTGAGATTGAAGTATTGGGGACTCCAAAACATAAGGCAAGAGTAAGATTTAGCTTATTGTGGGGGAAGATTGGAAGAAAATGGTGCAAATCGCGATATTCTGCCTCTGCTGAAGCTTCAGAGGAGCCACATAGCTTATGTGGTGCCTAAAAGTGGTCCGGAGCGCCGCTGCGGAACCCCAGCCCTTGAAGTCTTCAGTTTAGGCGCCGCAATGCCTTTGCGGCGCCCGAAAGGGCTTGGAGCGCCACAATTGGCGCCTCCTGTGCACCCAAAATACCCACAAACTTGAATCGGCTCTAACTTACTCGTTTCTAATCCGATTTTCGCAAACCATATATGAATCTCACCCTACTCGGAACAAGGATTTCAAATATGCAATCGGAATTAAGAGATAATGACTCCTTCAAAAATTTAAAATAGGAATTTATAACCCCAGGGTGTCCCATGCGTGCCGATTCGCTGTTTTCTTCCATTTTTTGTTTCCTTTCATATTTTATCATTTCTTAATCATTTTTAGGTCTTGAGGAATGCTTAAAAATGATCTAAAATACGTTAGCGCCTATCATGAGTATTGGTTGAACTTAGAAGATCTACTATGCCTTAGTTTTGGATGGAATCTTGCGTTCTTTCTATCACTATTTTTGTGAGTCGATGCCGATATGTGGGACGTGGCACACCCTGGGATATGTCTAACTCATATGGTACTATTGTGAGCCGATATATGGGGTTGGAAACCCGAATATTATATGTAGTCTGCGGACTGATAACTTACACTTAATGTTTACGAGTCGGCATCCCACTGGGCATTGTGTAAGGTGATTGTGATCTGTAATGATTTATGCCTTCAAGGATATTAGATATCCTAACTATGTTTACGAGTCGGTGTCCGACTGGGCATAGTTAGTATCTTATCCTAGCATGTTGGTTTTCAAGAGCGAGATGCTCTGGGCTTGTGATGGTGATCTGTGTTGATTTATGCTTTCGAGGATATTTGATATCCTGACTATGTTTACGAGTCGGTATCCGACTGGGCATAGTTAGCATCTTATCCTGACATGTTGGCCTTATAGAGCGAGATGCTCTCGGCTAGTACCCGTCGTGACCGTAAGCCACTTATTTCAGCTGTTAGTGTCCGCGGCGGGGGCATTGTGGGTATCTCTTTTGACCATTAGGGGAGTGGACCCTATTTGGAGAGGAATACCGACCATGGTACTTAGGTTGCGCGCTAGGCATACTTCTGTGCTGCATTTAGGGTAGATAGACACTTTAGGTCATAACATTTCGTCTCATCATCCATCATTCATTTTATTATTGTTTTGCAGTGTATGACGTGGTTGAAGCACCGGTACGGGACGGTGTGATGTTTAATTATTTAATTATGCTTTTATAAACTGTTAATTTACCTTAAAATATTGTTCCCTGTTTCCCAGCTTTTCCTACTCTTGCTCAGTACTTTATGTACCGACACCTTGCATTTTGTCTTTCTTATAGATACTCCCGAGGAGGATGCAGAGCATGATCATGGTGATGGGTTTGGGGCTGAGTGATCTAGTAGGACTGCATTATTATGTTGTCGACTAACATGTTGTATTAGACCATTTGTCATCTTTCTGTGACTTGTCTGATATTTCTGAGTATTACTATGAATTGGAGTTGGTCTGTGAACCAATCATTTGTCATTCCTCCTTGTACTTGATATTTTGGACAGGTAGATGTGAGTACCGAGGTGAGGTATGTAGCCGAGATGTTATGATTATATGATGGACTTGTTTCTGTTGCTTACTCTGTTACTCTGATTTCATGTTGTGTTGGATTTTCTGATTACCAGGCTTCGTGTTATCAAACTTAAATTGATTGGCCAACAGTTTAAGGGAGATAACACAGTAGTGACGTCACAAAAATTGGTTTAAAATTTTTGGGGCGTTACATTGGGTTTGGAAATTAAGATAAAGAAAGAGAAACTGTATCCGGATAGGAGTTGGCTGAGTAGCTATTTTACTTCCCGGTGAAGGGACCATTCGCCAAAGCTTCCACCAACCACTATCGAGACCATGCAAAATAATAAGTGATCATTAACACCCAAATTACGAGCTATTTTACTTTCCGGTGAAGGGACCATTCACCAACATTAATCTGGGATATCTTTTATCACTCATTTCACACATCACGGAAAAGACAAAATAAAATAAATAAAATAAGAGGAAGAAAAAGCCTTGCATGAGAGACATTGGTTTCTCATGCAAGGATATGGAATTAATCCATAATTAGTGACTTAAATAATCCTTCACACCATAATTAATTACAGTCCGGATTATCTGCTTAAGACATCAAGGTTTTGTTTATAGAAGAATATTTTAATGAGAATTGAACAAAGGTCCTTTAATCATGGTAATTATTGATCTTAATCATTGCTATCATGATCTTTAATTATTGACTTAAGGGTTCAATTAATTAATGAAGAAAATGGAGAAATAGAAAATTTGACAAAAATTGCCAATTACGACGCTAGACGGATTTTACGACGCTATCCTAGGATAGCGTCGTGAGGCTAGCGTTGTCATGGATTGGTAGAAGAGGTGAAAATTTTGGGTTTAAAGGGGTTTATGTACGACGCTAAACAATGTTTTACGTCGTAGTGTTGACATCGTGCATGGAAGTTTAGAAATTGAGGGACTACGACGCTAAGCAAGTTCTACGACGTCAAATGTGGTTTACGTCGTAGGGTCTAGCGTCGTAGTAGGGAAAAGATGGTTTTTGAAAAAGTGAGGATACTACGACTCTAGGCATTAAGTTACGACGCTATCCTAGGATAGCGTCGTGAGGATAGCGTCGTAGGATGATTTTCTTAGAAGTGTTGGTAAAATTGGGGGGTACGATGCAACACTAAATTACGACGCTATCCTAGGATAGCGTCGTGGGTTTAGCGTCGTAGGTGGGTTCTTGTGAGAATAGAAGTGTTTTGGGGTCCTACAACCTTAAACTAAAATTACGACGCTATCCTAGGATAGCGTCGTGGGGCAAATTTTTCTTAAGTCTGGAGCAGCTACGACGTAAAACCTCACCTACGTCGCCAACCTAGGTTAGCTTCGTATGGCGCTTAGCGTCGTAGCCACCCCAGAACATAAGTTGTTGTTCGGGTGATGCAATCTATGCGATTGCAAACCCCTTTTTCAGATTTATGGTTCACAAATGCATAAGAATAACAAAGCATGATAAGAACAGTAAGCTAAAATGTAAGAAAAGAGAAACAAGCTAAACTAAACAAATGTGAACCACCAACCCAAGTGAGGGTTTTCAACCATAAGAATCATGCATGAAACCCGAAATGAAGAAAAGAAACACAAAACCCACATTATAATCAAAATAAGATGACCAATTGGTCATGAAACCAAAAACAAAGCATAAAATCCATGGACCCATGTCCATTTCATGATTTTGGGACTCTTTTTGTGATTAACTTCCAATTTATAAGAAATGGTTTGATAATACCCATGATTTGGGTATTTCAAACCTTAATACAAGTCTAACAAAACTGAAAAGAAATGAAACAGTGGCTACCTAAGCTTGAAAACACTAAACTAACATTAATCTAGGATAACAGTGAAAAAAAAACCAAAACTAGACATGAAAAGTAAATAATACAAAGAAAAATTAGACCTAACTAACTAAACTACCTCTACACTATTCTCACGAACAGCTCCATGTCTTCAAGTTTGGAATGTGGTGAAGTGCCTGATCATGGGAGTCAACTAGTCCTTATATAGGTGGGAAACCCTAGGCCTATGGGCTCCCAGGCCTTTGAATTTGAATTATGGGGCTTCATTACGACTCTGAAGCTTGTTACGACGCTAAGCATCACTACGACGCTATAGGTCTGTCGTTGTAGTCTTCCATTTCGAAAACACTCTTTGTCTCTAAATGAACAGCCTACGGCGCTATCCTCCATTACATCGCCAGACTCGAGTACGACGCTATCCTTGCTTGGCGTCGTACCTTCCTTCATTCGAAATTCTGCCTTCATTTCTACCTACGATGCTAGACTAGGCTACGACGCTAGCCATGCTTAGCGTTGTAGTTGTGTCTAGCGTCGTAATTACCTGAAAATTGCAAGTTTTTGTGGGTTTTTCATTTCTTTTCCCATCTTTTTATTTTCTTTTTCTTTTCTTTTCTTATTCTCATGTTTTTGGATTTTTCTAACATAAATATGTAATAAAATCACATATTTATGCATTTTTCATACCAGCTTATTATTTTTACAAGTATGCATAAATCAGTCCAATTTAACTACTTTCTTATTTAATATAAGACCGGAATGCGATCAAATGCCCGTTTCAGACACGGAAATGGATTGAAAATAATGGACATTTCTGGCCATTATCAACATCCTCACATTTAATACTGAGTCAATGTTCCTTGGAACACGGACTCTACATATTCAATTCATTTTCATTGCTTCATAAATTATATTCTTTTTGGATTGGTATAAGACAATTAAAACTACAAGTATTAAATTTCCTTGATTGCAGTGTTTAATGAAATGATATTTGCTCACTAAATCGGGCCTACGAATCAAACATTATTATCAACCCTTCATGAATATCCTGTTTGAAAAATGCAGGGATTAAAGATTAGAATTAAGGCATGACATGAATATAATGAAAGAAATAGAGCCTCACATATGGTAGAATCGGAAAATTCACTCACTCTCAAATGGGTTTAATCATGAACGCTCAAAATCAAATTAAATTAAATTATCCCATAAGCTTGCAATTGGACCAACTCGCCACCGGCTCATTTCTTCAAATCGAGATCATGAGATCTTATTTAAGGTTATAATGGGGCATACGGTTGTAATATTTGGTAAGAAAGGGAATTTATTGGGCTAAGAAGTGGCAAGAGATTATTCTATCATAACTTGGCATTTTTATTTAAAATTCACGAGCATCAATTATTTCTTTCTTTCTTTTGCTTTTCTTTTTCTATTGCATGACATTAGACTATGTCTAATTGTTTTGTCAATTGCAATTTATTCTTGTTGAATGGAACTCAACATTTTTCTTTTTCTTTTTCTCTTTTCTTCTTTTCTCTCTTTTTTTTGAATCGGTTTATTGAATACCGATTTATACATTTTTGATGATCACAAATCTAATGCCTTTGATAGAATTTATTCTTGTCCACTTGGGTTGAATGTATTGGTCTTTTTGTAAGGATAAGGAAAATATAGTGGGTTTCAAGAAAAATTAGGCTTATAGACTCAAATTGGTTAATCCTAAAGGAAAAATAATTTTGGGTTTGGATTTCAAACGAAGGCCAAAAATTTGGATTTTTCTAAGTGCCTCGATCATGTGCTCGATTTCGGAAATATGGCATGGTCTTGAATCGGTCCCAATTGCAAGTTCTAGTTTCCTTTAATCAAATTGATTCACACATCAAAGAAAATAGATGAGTAAAAGTGACTCATGGCTCAAATCTCACAAGGTTGGATTGATTCATGTCATACAATATTCTCAAATTTAATCGAAACTTAATTCTAACAATTTATTCAATCAAAATTTTCAACATGAAGATTTATTACCCAACAAGATGATCGCATCATTAAATTTTTATAGCTCAAAACCACAGGAATCCATTTCATGCATGTTTTCAACTATATTATCCCAATTTAAAAGTTTGAAAATTTAATCACAAGCCTAAATTCAACATGTGAATTTAGAGCAGGTTTATGCATGCTTTTTGCTGGTTATTTAATTTAAAGTAGTAAGAGAGGCACTGTCAACATACAAAGTATGTCAACATCATATTTTTGGCCTGACAGTCACTTATTCATCTCGGACTGTCAGACATCTTTTCTCAGAAATAAAATTGTTTGTGAATCTCAAAAACGGAGTTCCATTTGTTGAAAGCTGTAAATTACATCGTTTACATGTGATTTCTAGAGCAATTAGAATGAACAATCACTTAGAGAATAGAAATTCACAGGTAAGATGTATACAATTAAGCTCGAATTGATCTGACAATGAAAACTCAATCTTTCTGCTCTTCAGGTTGATTCGATGGTCCCGCGGCATCCGTTGGAGGTGGAGGTGGTTTTGGAAGTTGACCGATCAATGCTTGCATCATCATTTCCACCATCTTTCTTTGCCTTTCTTCAGATTCAAGTCTTTCTCTGTGCATCCTTCCCTTTCCAGCAGCAGTCTCTTAAATTCATCGTTCTTCTTCTTTGATCAGCCCGTTCCTCTGCTCTTTCTTTTCTTTCTTCTTATTTCCCCAAAATCAGTGTATCCGCCAACGTCTTCATGCTGTCGGATACCGTTTTGCTCATGTGACTGACAATCTCAATCACATGAGAGTCGACAGGATTTTGTGAGACGTTCTGGCTTGCAGGAGGAACTTGTGACGGTTGAGCTCTTTGCTGTGGGATCTGAATTGGAGGTGGCGAAGGGATTGCACTTGGACTTGGTTCCACCGGCTCCTGTTGAGGAATCTCCACTTGTGCTGAAGGTCCCGCCTCAGTACGGACCTTTCTTCTCCTTTTAGGGGCTGGTGGTGGCATTGGAGCTCTGAACTGGACCGACGGTGCATCTTCACCGGATATGAAAGATGATTGTACGTTGGAGTCGTCCGGAAATGCAGGAAGGGAATACGTGATTCTTTCTTGGCCTTTCATGGATGGGACCCGGGTTGGAGGATTCAAAATGACCAAGGCATCAGTGTCAAATTCACCCATGTCTACCCCTTGATCCGTGCAAATTCTTCTAATAAGGTTCGGGTAGCAAAGGGCATGCTTCTTTTCAATCCTGGTGGTCATCACCTTAAAGATGTGCTCTCCAGCATTCAGACTTAGCCCATGCCACAGCTTTGCAAACCCCATCAGTATGCTGCCAGAAGTGGTTTGAGGATGCGAGCTGGGCTTGATCCTGGCCATGAAGAATTCAAATGTGGGCATGAACCCCACTTTTAGCTCAGAAGTGTTGAAGGTTCCCACCATTGATGGCCTCTTGGTCATAGAATCGGCGATGGCTTGATAGGTTGCTTTCCTTTTTGTTTTGCCACGCCTGTTCAATATTTCCTCCTCCGGAATTTCACTTGGGTGACTGGGAGTTTGGAGGAACCTGTTCAGATACTCCGGGGATATGTCTATCGTCTTCCCTCTGACCCAGGTTGTCCTTCTTGCAATGTTGATGTTGCAATAAAACTCCCGAGTCAACTCCTTATATCCAGGATCTCCATGGTGTAGCAAAAATTGTTCCCATCTATGCAGCGTCCTCCAAAAATCAACGGTGGGGTGTGTCAGCGAGTCTGGTGCAAACCCCTTATCGGGTATGATAGTTTCCAAAGGCTTCTCATATGCTTTGACTGCTGATGCCTTCCCATTGAATTTTCGGATTACGTCCGCCTCCTTCAGCACCATCTTGCTATTTTCTTTTTTCTGGATTCCCATTCTAGAGCGCACTTCAGTCTCCTCCCAAAATCTGATTGGTTTGACTGATCCAACTGATTCTTGGGCCTAATCCTCGCTCGTGTGCCAGTCAGTTTCTTCATTTTGCTCCTCTTGAATTCAGTCGTCTATGGGCTTATGTGTGCTTGGCTCGCCTCCATCCTGAACTGCTTCATTTCTAGGTTCCTCCTCAACCTGTTTAATTACATTGTTCATTGTATTGAGTTCACAGTTTACAGGCAAGGGAAATGTAAGTACAGGAAAATATAGGTCATCAACATCAGTTGATACCTCCTCCTCCTCCCTTGCAGCTCGTCCAACGGGACGTTGGAAGATTGGTGCCATCGCATCCATGAATTCTTGTTCTTCTTCCACTGCTTCTCTCTCTCCCGTCTCCCTTATATTCTTCCTCCTTTCAGCCGTAGCCTGCTGCTCATTAGCTTTGTCCTTCAATAATTCATACAAAGTGGTCGGTTCTGCTCCTTTTTCAGGCTCGTCTCGTTCTTCAATCAAAACTCTCCTCTTCTTTCTTTGCTCGGATGGCTTTTCTGGGGCAATTACAGCTTCAATTCTTACTTGCCCAACAAGTGGATCAATGATCCGAGACACCTCAGTTTGATATCTGATTTGATCGGGCCCCTCTCCTTCATCAATCCTGGTTTCAATTTGCTCTTTAAGCTTCTTCCTTATATCTCCCCGGATGGTTTCGGCGTCATGTGCAGTGGGGCCAGCCCATGCAGTAGGCTCCTTCTTGAGTTTAAGTCCCTGCCCTTGCACTTCGCCAGTAATAATCAGTTCTTCATCATCTCCCTTCTCCTTCTCCACATTTGTTGGCTTTCTTGCCTCCAATTCTGCTTATAATTTCTTTGCTGTCTCCTCATCTTTCGTCTTTTGGATGTTTATCAGCATTTCAGCCTCTTTCGCTGCTTCATCTTCTCTCCTAATCCTTTCTCTTATTTCAGCCTCGCTCGCAGGTCTTTCTTCAATTGACTGTTCTTGCACACCCGCCTTTGCATTCTCATCGTCTTGCAATCTTCTGGCCAATTCAGCATCAAAAGCAACTTGATGTTTTTGCTTTGGAGGCAGCGGCAGCATTACCCCTTTTCCTTTATCAGTTGGGTTGGTTGGCTCAGCTGTTGTCTTGGCCTGTGGCTCGGGCTCTTTAATAACAACTTTAGGCTCTGGTGCCCGTCCACCTTTTTCTTTTTCTGCTAGCTTTACCAACCTCTTTCTGGTTTGCACTTGAGATACGGGCTGGGTTTCTGGTTCAGTGGCAACAGATTTCTGCACTTCAGTTTGCACTTGAGGTGTGGGAGGCCTGGATGCTGACTCCTGCTGGATTGTAGGTTCTTGTTGGGCTTCAGTATAGACCCGAGGAGGAGAGGCAGTGCTCGTATATTGATTAATCAGCACGTTAGTTTCATCTTCGCTGCCTTCCCTGTCTTCCTCATCCAAGTTAATGCCCAGATTTTTTTCTGCATCCTTCAGAAATTTGTTCACAAATATAGGCTTGGTGATGAGTCTCAGCCGTTTCTCCCACTTGCTCTTGATGTACCTGCAGAATTCAGCCCTAACTTCCCTTTTGTAGAAAAGGACTTTGTTGCGGTTTATGGAAGTGCAATAATTTAGCCCATACGCATCCATTTCCATCAAAAAGTGCACAAACTCCAGCCGGTTTTCTTCAATCATTGATCCCACAATATCCTTAGCCTCCGGTTGTGCAAACGACATATCACGGGTGAATTCCACTCTCAAGTACTCTTCTGCCTCAGCCTGTGTGAAAAGTCGGGTCTGTACTTGCTCTCTTTTTAGCACATTCCAGTTTTGTGTTCCGGATGAACTCAGTGACTTGATCCCTCATAACATGGATCTGAGCTATCCCTTTTGGCCTTTTCTCTGAAAGATAGGTGGGTTTGTACACATCCTCCAAAAAGATGGTATCAAAGTGATCTTCTTCTGGTAGCACGAGATCTTTTTCCAATATTGATTCAGTGATGTCCTTTTTGCCTGAGCCCCAGAGTGTCATCAAAGCGTGCCAATGCTGCCTGAATTCATTGGTTATGTCCATCATCGTTTTGATTAGCGGCGGCTGGTTCTCTTCTTTTGAAGCCATGGCCCTGTTGATGGCATGGTTCAAGTTGTGGCTAATCTCTCTGTGCCTCCGCCTAGCCTGCTGTGTGAGCCATCTCTGCTATTCTATCCCTTTGTTTTCTAGCAGACTAGGGTTGTTTAAGAACGGTAGGGCCTTGTGCACCATGAAGATTCCTCGATGTACCATCTGACTGAGATTCGGTGCTTTCTCTGTGAATTGCTTCTTAACCCTATCATCAACCCGGTTGGGCATTATGATGATCTCGAATTCCATGCACGCTGAATACCTAGTCTTGGAGTCTTGATATCTTTCCCACCGTGCCATGTATTCATGAAATCGCCTGATAATTCTCTCAGAGTGCACATAATCCGAAAACTTCATATCAACCCGGGACTCTTGCATTTATCGCTCCCAGAACTTCATTAGGCAGAAATAGAAATCCCTTGCAAACCCGACCTCTTTGAAGTTTCTTTCTTCGGGTTTATTATGTTTGTCCCATCCTTTCGGTAGTGTGAAGCTCACCTCGGTAGCTGCCATGATTTTTACTTTGAATTCTGACTCAAGAGCTTTCCTATAATCGTTCAGTTTGGTCCTGAATTGCGAGCCATCTATCAGTCCTTGATCCTGTGTGCACTTGGGCAATCCTGCCCGTGATTCCACGACTAGTTTTTCCCTGAAAAATTGGAAGTATTAAATCCAGTTTTTATAATTTTCATAAAAATTATTCAAAGAGAAAACCAACCTCCTCATATTTAGAGCTTTGCTCTAGATGTGAGGTTATTAAATTTCCAACTTAAATTTTATTATAAAGCAACGGTAAATTTTTCTTTTTACACACTTTGAGAGTTTATTAAAATCATGAGTTATTTACAAAGAATATGGGTCATGGGCCCCAAAAATATTTTTGAATGGACTATTGAGTCCAAATAATAAAATAAAATGGTTATTGGACAAAAAATCTTTTTAATGGGCCCTTGGACCCAAAAATTTTGATTTTATCAATTTTAAACAATCCCGAGGTGATTGTTGAATGTGCAATGGAGTGAGATGGAATGGAATGGAACGCGAATCGAGGAATGTGAAATTGGAGACGCGGTGACTCGGTTCTGCTTGACTTGGACTGTTTGGAATGGTTTGATCAGTCCAAGACCTTCACAAATAAGAAATAAGACCAATTTTTAATTTTTAATAAAAGGGTTGACTTATTTTTATTTAATAAAAGGTGGGAGTTAGTGGTCCCCAATTTTGAATTTTTCAAAACAATAGCAGCCTACATGGGGAAAAAGACTGCTATTTATTACTGAAGTTTTATGTTCCATTGGGAACAAAACCAAGTAGGTCAACGAAAATCCTACCAACTATTTTGTCCTTTTTCAAAAGGCTCTTTCAATTTTTTATTTTTTTTCCATAAAAGTGAATTGCAAAATTTGTTTGTTTATGCAGGGTTGGCCCAAAACATACAAACATTCACTTTTTACAATTCAAGCATACTGAGACAGACACACCAAAACTAAACAACTCAATTAATGCATAGTCCAAACTAGCAGGGTTCACACAGTGGCATGCAAAACACTCTCTATGCAAACATAGCTTGTAATACTTCTCTACAGACCATGCCTTAAACATGATTCCAACAAAAATTCTAACAGATTAATCCTGCTTGTAAAAGAACACCTCAAGAACAGATCAACCAATAACAGCATGGCACTCAAAAGTACCCCAATGTTCATTGATTTGTCCAATTCCCGATTGCAAGGCTTTAAGGATTCAACCAATTTCATGCAGTAGTTCATTTCTAAAAACACACAATCATGCTAGGCAGATGCAGTACCAGTTACATTAAACGAAATTCTCCAAGAACTCTAAAAGTTTCCAAGTCCTAACAAAGGCAGTGGCACTATTTCGAAACCCTAACAGAGTGCTGGGTATTCTAAACAAGCCCTGAGTTTCAAAAATTGCAAATGCATCAATATTCAAACACTCCGAAACCTAAATAGCAACAAAAATTCAGAAAACTACTCTCCCATCCATATTCGGACACAACAGGGATGATACAATGAACCCATTATGAATCCCCCCCAAAACCGAAAACATTCAAAAATCCAAAAATGAAAACAGACAGCAACACCAAGTAACCATTTACACTATTTACAGCTATTTACAAGCATGAGAATCAAAATGCCCCCAAAAAAACGCGAACAGGGGGTTCGAGAGTGCGCGAATCAGAGGGGGAAGAAGACCTACCATGGTTTCTCAGCCTTTGACAAGGAAGAAGACGCCATTGCGAAGGTTTTGGAAATTTTTGGCAGAGTTTCGCCTTGTTTTGGTTGAGAAAATGTTGCGAGAACTATGCGTTCTTCGTGAAAATGGGTTTCGGGAGTAGAAGTTCGAAATTGGTCAAGTGTGGGAATGAAGAAGAAGAGGGGTCGGAGATATTTATAAAAGGGGAGAGGGTTATTACGACGCTACACTTGGCCTACGACGCTACACTAGCGCCGTAGGGTGTGTTCGGCGTCGTAGGAGAGACAGGGGGAAGGGTACGACGCTACACTAGGTCGGCGTCATACCTGAGGACTGCGTCGTAAGGCGGTTAAAATTCAAAGGGGGAAAAAGTGTACTACGGCGCTAGCCGATCACTACGACGCTATACAAGTGTGGCGTCGTAGGTGAGGTTTACGTCGTAGTAGTGAAACTTTTGACAAATTTCGCAACACGAGTATTTTCTAGAGTATATCGAGTTTGAATTTATTAAATGAAGGAGTTATGATTTATGGAATGGGTTTAGGGATATATTAAGAGTGTCACTCTTTATTACTCAGGTGGGATGCTTTAATTTCAAATGGCGCTGCAGTCCTCTCATGTCATGAAAATTTTGACAAGTCTCATGGTACAACCGGGATAGATTGACCTTCAGCCTGTCACACTGAGGGTCCCCGGCATATGTGCCATGATACTTCTCATGATTTCATGTCATGAGATTCCCTGCCATGAAACTTTCGGCAGATTCCCACTATATGAGTATTTTCCGAAAAATCACGTTTTTATTTACTCGTGTTAAGAAACTGTGCCCCCGAAAGCGCACGGAGTCAAAAATTGCAGTATTTATAGTAAGTACCGGATCGTTCACTGGAGGATGTGCGATGGAAGCAGGGCCCACGCCGTTTACTAAGATTTTCCACTCGGTTACTCGATTCAAGTTTGTGTTTTGACTATCAACTACTTGACAGAATTTAAACCAAGATATGAAAGCAATTAAAATAAAGCAGATAAAATTATTCTAGAAAGCGAATTAAATTTAATCTAAGAAAGCAATAAAATTATTCTAGGAAAGCGGTTAAAAATTATCTAAGAAAGCAGATTTAAATTATGACAGAAGGGACAGGAAGAAAATAATAAGGATTGGACAAAATTCAGATGAAACACAATTAAACTTCCATTTTGTTACGCAGATCTTTGTTTGGGATAATCCATCAATTAGCTAACTCTCATGCTTCCTTTACCATGTTCCCTTTAACAGACAGGTACTTATAGTAAGGATTTACATGCCTGAAGACAACAAAATCTAAGATACCACAGATATATAACTGCCCCTGCGCAGAGGTATGTCATTTATCTGTGGTGGACAAGCAACACCCGACAAATCATTAGTTGAAATGCCAAGTACTGCTATCATTCCCCCATGTCACACCCAAAGATTCTAATCAAGCCCTGAACTATCCCTTAACTATCAGTCCTAGTAACAGTTACACAACTCTCAATACAACCGAGTGACCTCTAACGAAAGCATTTAAAAGAAAGCGATAAAGAAAGCATTTAAAATCCTATCACTCAGAGGTTTTTGAAAGTTTGACCCTGGTAGTAAAAGAAAGCCCCCAGTCAGAATGACCGGATGTGGATCAAGAATTCCCTAATCTCGGTGAACCGCTCGCAGTGTTCACTTCCCGTCGGGTGGTTATGAGATACAAACTAATGAAACGAACTATAAATTAGTTTGTTCCGGATGCACTTACTCAGGACTTAAAAATAGGCTTTGGCAGAAGAGGATAGCAGTTGAAAGAATACTCAACCCTACCTTAGAAAATAACCAAGGCCCGAATGTTGTTCCTCTAGTATTATCTGTCACACCTTATCGGAATCCAAGTGGAATCTGACCCAGTGCAATATTTAATACAAGATTTCCAACAAACAGCAATTTTGGAACATAATAAATCTGAAAATCATTCCCTATCAGGTACTAGACTCTCAATTAAAACACAGATCCTTTCAGTCTAGGTGAGACCTAATCGCTGACTCTGCTTCTAATTTCCCAAATCAACCCCCAGTCGGATATGAATTAGTCATAACTGTCGAATTTATCCCTTACTCAGATCCGGATTTTATAAAAGAATTTTTGTTGGAAATTTAATATGAGACATCTGATTATAAAATCAAGACTTCTATGTCCAAGGGAAGGATCCCAAAATAATATTGACCACAATATCTACATAATAATATCATGCATAATTTTATAAAGAAGTGTAAAATTAAATAACCCAAAATATAAGGCGGGTTTAAACAGAAGTTGATACACAGAGATGAAATAGGCGGAGATGAGAAGAATTTATTTTTGGCTAAGAAGGATGACTGAAATAGTTGGGATTATCCAGACTGCAAACATCTGCTATCCGGGTCCCAACTATTCCAGGTGGAACGGTTTTAGACAGTGAATGCCCTAAATGACAGTTGCCGCCGTCATCTTAGACTCCACTATCTGCGAATTTGGATAAAAACCCACATGTTCTATTACTGCAATAATTATTAGATAACATTGGCATATATTATCTAACATTACTACAGCTCCAGATTCGGGTTTGAAATTAAAATAAAGAAAAGAAAACTGTATCCGGATAGGAGTCAGCTGAGCAGCTATTATAATCCCGGATGGACGAACCGCCAAGGCTTCCACCGAACACTATCCGGACCATGCAAAATAACAACTAGTAATTAATATACAGACCACGAGCTAGTTATCTGTGTGGGAATACCCGCCAACATTAATCTGATATATTCCTTATTAGCTGTTTCACACATTACGGGAAAAGACAAATTAAATAAAAGAAAAATATTTTTGGGTCATCTTGTATGAGAGACATTGGTTTCTCATGCAAGATATGGAAATTATTCCATAATCACTCTTTATGGTCTAAATAATCTCTCATTCCATAATTAATTAATTACAGTCCGGATTATATACTTAGATCATTAGAGTTTAATCACTTGTAGAAGAATCTTTTAATGGGAAATTGAACAAAGTTCTTTATATCAAATTAATCATGGGTTGAGATCATTGGATTTCAACCTCAAAATATTAATATAAAGGTTCAATTAATTAATGGAGTGAGATGAAGAATAAAAATTTGGCAAAAAGATGCCTGCTTGTCGCGAAGCAGAATTTGTGTCGCGGACCGTGGGTCCGCGACAAGGGTTTCGCGACAGAGAGGTGGGAAATAAGAGAAATTAATATTTCTGAAAATTAGGGTTTGTTTTGTCGCTAAGCAAAAATCTTTGTCGCGGACCATGGTTCCGCGACAAGGGGGTATAGCGACAAAGGGTTTGAAAATTGGCGAGGAAATAATTCCTGGTCGCGGAACAAGGATTTTGTCGCGGACCGTGGTTCCGCGACAAAGGTTCCGCGACAGAGTCCTCCCAGAATAAAATTACAAGTATTTGGGTCCTTGGTCGCTAAACAATGGTTGTGTCGCGGACCGTGGGTCCGCGACAAAGGTTGCATCGCGACCAAGGGGTTTTAAAATAATGGCAAGGCATAATTCTCTGTCTCGGAATAAGATTTTGTCGCGGACCGTGGTTCCGCGACAAAGGTTCCGCAACAGAAGCCATGCAGACAAAATGCAAGAGTTTGGCCCTTTGTCGCTAAGCAGGGGTTGTGTCGCGGACCGTGGGTCCGCGACAAAGTGTATGGCGACAAAGGGTTTTAAAATTTTTATAAAATTTTTGGCAGCATAACGCCTAATATTGCATTACATGGGTGTGCGTTGTGATCCGTGGGATCACAACGGGAAAAATTACGTTGCAACCCGTGGGGTTACAACGTGATGCAATACAATATAGGAAATGCAATTTTTATATATACATAAACACTTTACTACCATACCCCTTTTAGATCTAAAGCACAAGAAAGAGAAAATAAAAAGTAACAAAAGTACCTAATATAAAAAAAGAACAAGAACAGTAAAGTAAGAATAAGAAAAAGACTTAAACTAGTGCATAAAGCAAAAATACAAACACACTATGCTAACACTAAAAATAAAAATAAAAATAAAATAAAATAAAACCTACATTAAATCTATCAAGAGTAAATATCAAGTGTTTATGCATTTTATTAAAATAAGGAAAGCAATAAAACCTAACTACAATACCAAAACATGGTTCAAAATACACCCATTAATTAAGTGTTTGAAACCCACAAACTACAAAATATAAAACTGGAAAAATAAAAGTGAACACTAGCAACACTAATTTATTACAAAGCATAAATTAAAACTAAACTAAAATCTACATCTACATTGCATAAAAATAAACTAAACTACCTACTCTAACATATTTTTGGAGAGCACAGTGGTGCCTCCAAGAACAGTGAAAATAAACTAAAGTGTAGCTAGGTTACTGTTCAAGGGGGTGGGAGGATATATTTATAGATGAGTAGAATTAAGCCCTAGACCCATTCAAAGCCCACCCGATCGCTAAACAAATGCTGTGTCGCGGAACAAATTTTTAGTTCAAGACACACTTTTCAGCTCCTGGATGGCGCGCATGAGGGGCCGGGAGCTCGAGGTCCAGGAGGAAAGGACAAAACTCCTTGTGCCTGCGGGAGCTTGGGTCCCAGGACTTCCCGATTGATTAAACATGTGGGGAATTCAAATTTGAGGGGTCACGTGAGCTGTCTCTGTCGAGGAATGGCTTTGTCGCGGTCGCGTTCCATTTTGTCGCGGAACATTGTTCCGCGACAAAATTATGTGTCTTGATACTCCTCTCACAGTCGCGGAGCATTTTTTTGGTCGCGGAGCATTTTGTCACGATGCACCTTCCGCGACAAAGGTTTATTTTTTTCTTCTCTTCTCTCTCTCACGTGCTTCTCTCTTTCTCTTTCCTTATTCTTCTCTTTCCTCCCTCTCTTTCCTCCCTTTCCTTCTTCTTTCTCCTCCATTTTTCTCTTCCTGTTTTTCAGATTTCTTGTTTCCTCCATTTTCTCTTCTCATTTCTTTTCTTCTTCTTCTATTTTCTGTTTCTTGCTTGTTTTCTGAAATTGGGTAAGTAATTTTGAGGGTTTGTTGGAGCTTGAGGATGGAGGAGAGAGCTGCGGCTGTGACTTAAGGCGGTGGCCGGAATTGGTGTGCGGCTGATGGAGATGGAGGCGGAAGTGGGGCTGGTCCGGCGAAGAGTGGAGAAAATGGTGTTGATGACGATGGAGCTTCGGGGAATGGTGGCGGAAACGGCGCCGGAGAGTGGTGGAGCAGGGGGCTGCTGCTTCGGTTGTGGCGTGAGCGGCGGTGGTGAGGTGGTTGTTCGCCGGTGGAGGCGGAGGCCGTGGCTTGATGAGATCGGAGAAGGAGGCCGATTGGTGGTGATGGCAGTGGGCTGTTGGAGATGGTGGTGGCAGTGAGGGCCGCCGGCCGGCGGTGGCGGCGCCGGCGGTGAGGGGGGATTAGGGTTAGGGTTAGGTTTTGGGTTGAGTGATGGGTTGGGCTTTGGGATTGGTTTGGGCCTGGGTTGATTTAATTGTTGGGCCTGCTTCAGATTGGACTGGACTTTAGAAACTCTTGGACCATATTGAATTAAATCACCTGAAATTAATTAAAAAGGATTAATGGACCAATAATTTTTAATTATACCAGAAAATTGAAATAAAAACAAACATAAGAAAAATAAATATATACATCAAAATATAAAATAATATAAATATATAAAATTTGTTCCACTTGATTATTTGGTCTGTGTTCCATTTAATGAACTCGTGTTCCACCGAATAGACAATACCGAACCAAAATTAATCAAGTGTAGGATTTTTAATATTTTTATCATGTTTTTGGATTTTTTAACATAAATTTAATAAAAAAACAATATTTTTGTGTTTTTCAATACCAGCTTATTATTTATACAAACTTGCATATATCTGTCAAATTCAACTGCTTTCTTATTAAAATAAGACCGGAATGCGATCAAATGTCCATGTTTAGACACGGAAATAGATTGAAAATAATGGTCAATTTTGGCCATTATCAACATCCTCACATTTAATACTGATCGTCCCCGAGCAGTCAGAGTCAGTGCTCCTAAGAGCATAGACTCTGCATATTCAATCTATTTGCGTGGCTTCAAAAATATCATTCTTTTTATATTGGGATAAGACAATCAAAAACTACAAGTATTAAATTCTCTTAATTGCAGTGTTTAATAAAATGCTACTTCTCACTTAATCAGGCCTACAAATCGGTCATTATTGAGAATTCTTAATTAACATCATGTTTAGAAAAATTCATTGATTTAATTCTAGAATTAAAGCATGACATGAACATAAAAATCAAATCAGAGCCTCACATATAGTATAAGCGGAAATTTCACTCACTCTCAAAATTGGGGTTTATCATAATCGCTCATAATCAAATTTAATTGAATTATCCCATATGCTTGCAATTGGACCAACTCGCCACCGGCTCATTTCTTCAAATCGAGATCCCGAGGTCTTATTCAAGGGTTATAACGGGTTATACTGTTGTAACATTTGGTAGGAAAGGAAATTATTGGGCTAATAGTGGCAAGAATTTATTTATCGTAACATGGCATTATTTTATTTAAAAATTTATGATCATCGATATTTTTCTTTCTTTCTCTTGCTTTTCTTTTCATATTGCATGACATTAGACTATGTCTAATTTACTTTGTCATTTGCAATTTATTGATGTTGAATGGAACTCAACGTCTTTTTTTTTTTTTTTTGAATCGGTTTATTGAATACCGATTTACACAACTTTGATGATCACAAATTCAATGCCTTGATAAAATTGATTCTTGCACACTTGGGTTTGAATTTTTTGGTCATTTTAGAAGGCTTGGAATAATATAGAGGGCTTCAAAGAAAAATTAGGCTTAAGGCTCAAGTTGGCTAATCCTAAAGGAAAAATATTTTTGGGTTTGGAATTCAAAAGAAGGCCAAAAATTTGGTTTTCTAGTTCCCTCGATCATATGCTCGATTTTTGGAATATGGCATGATCTTGAATCGGTCTCAATTGCAAGTTCTAGTGTCCTTCAATTAAAATGATTTTCACACATCAAAGAGAATAAAATGAGTAATAGTGACTCATGGCTCAAATCTCTCATGGAATGGTTCATTCATGTCATACAATATTCTTAAATTCAATCTTTGAAAAATTCACACAATCTATTCAATGAAATTCTCAACATAAGGACTCATTACCCAACAAGATGATGATATCATTAAATTTTTATAGCTCAAAACCTCAAAAATTCATATCAAGCATGTATTCAATTATATTATCCCAATTTAAAAGTTTGAAAATTTAATCATAAACCAAAATCTCATATGCGAATTTAAACTGACAGATTTATGCATGCTTTGTGCTGGGTAAAAAATATAAAATACAAAAATAAAAATAAAAATAACATACACACATTTTTTTTTTAAAGTGAAGAGTCAACATCCTCACATTTTGAGCCTTGCTCTAAATGTGAGTAAATCAATTCCTACTTAAGAAATTATCAAAATCAAAATAAAATAAAAGAGGAGGGAGGGAGGGGGAAAATATTTACATAAAAGCTAGGAACATAATTCCGATAGCCTTTTTCGTCAAACCATTAAGTGTTCGACGATTTTGGCTATGTGTGATCGCTTGGTTCATTAAACAAGGCAATTGTTCGATGCCCAATACTTGGAAAAATTTTGATTTTCATCAAAATTGCTCGATCACATTTTTGGTTTTTCATAGATAAATTTAATCTACTTGCAAAAATTAGGTTGGATTAATTCTGTTCTCATAAAAATTATTCCGGATTTTAAATTGCTTTAAATTCCAAGAATACTTTCAATTAATCACAGAATCAATCCAACCGGGAACCTGTTTTGCAACTTTAATTTTCTTTTTGGTGGTTCCACAAATTCCTGCAAAGCAAACACAGAAGAAGTTATCGGGTTTTCTCAAAATATCAACATCCTCACATTTAGAGTATTAGTACTCTAAATGTGAGTTAATTGATTAATACCCACATTATTTAATATAATATGCACGAGATGTATATATAAATATATATTTGACGTGCAGAAATTTAGGTTGGATTAATTCTGTGCTTGTGAAAATTATTCCGGATTTTAAATTTCTTTAAATTCCAGATATAATCTTCGGTCAATTACATAACTAGTCCAGCCGGGAACCCGTTGTCTGAAGGTCTGCTGCTCCATTTGTTGTTTCACCAGTGATGAGGGTTTCCTCAGAGCAGTGGTGGTAATGAGGTGGATGGGCGATGGAACAGCGGTGGAGCTTCGTGGTCCGGAGGTGGTAGAGATGACAAACACGTGAATTTCACGTGTTTGGGAATTTACAATTGCAAATTAGTGTAGCTCCATTGCTACACTTCTCCATTCAACTCCTTACACCAATTTTTGCGGCTCCATGATTCCTGCAAGCAAAAATACCCAATTGGTTAGGTTTTCCCTTCAAATCAACATCCTCACATTTAGAGTCTTAGTACTCTAAATGTTTGATTGATTTGAGGGTACTTCTCTGTTCTGAAATAAATACACTAAACTAACACTAAACTAACTATGAGTAATCAGGAGTGTAATTCTCTTAACAAACGACGCTGCATCCTCCCCGGCAACGGCGCCATGAAACTTTTGACAAATTTCGCAACACGAGTATTTTCTAGAGTATATCGAGTTTGAATTTATTAAATGAAGGAGTTATGATTTATGGAATGGGTTTAGGGATATATTAAGAGTGTCACTCTTTATTACTCAGGTGGGATGCTTTAATTTCAAATGGCGCTGCAGTCCTCTCATGTCATGAAACTTTTGACAAGTCTCATGGTACAACCGGGATAGATTGACCTTCAGCCTGTCACACTGAGGGTCCCCGGCATATGTGCCATGATACTTCTCATGATTTCATGTCATGAGATTCCCTGCCATGAAACTTTCGGCAGATTCCCACTACATGAGTATTTTCCAAAAAATCACGTTTTTATTTACTCGTGTTAAGAAACTGTGCCCCCGAAAGCGTACGGAGTCAAAAATTGCAGTATTTATAGTAAGTACCGGATCGTTCACTGGAGGATGTGCGATGGAAGCAGGGCCCACGCCGTTTACTAAGATTTTCCACTCGGTTACTCGATTCAAGTTTGTGTTTTGACTATCAACTACTTGACAGAATTTAAACCAAGATATGAAAGCAATTAAAATAAAGCAGATAAAATTATTCTAGAAAGCGAATTAAATTTAATCTAAGAAAGCAAGAAAATTATTCTAGGAAAGCGGTTAAAAATTATCTAAGAAAGCAGATTTAAATTATGACAGAAGGGACAGGAAGAAAATAATAAGGATTGGACAAAATTCAGATGAAACACAATTAAACTTCCATTTTGTTACGCATATCTTTGTTTGGGATAATCCATCAATTAGCTAACTCTCATGCTTCCTTTACCATGTTCCCTTTAACAGACAGGTACTTATAGTAAGGATTTACATGCCTTAAGACAACAAAATCTAAGATACCACAGATATATAACTGCCCCTGCGCAGAGGTATGTCATTTATCTGTGGTGGACAAGCAACACCCGACAAATCATTAGTTGAAATGCCAAGTACTGCTATCATTCCCCCATGTCACACCCAAAGATTCTAATCAAGCCCTGAACTATCCCTTAACTATCAGTCCTAGTAACAGTTACACAACTCTCAATACAACCGAGTGACCTCTAACGAAAGTATTTAAAAGAAAGCGATAAAGAAAGCATTTAAAATCCTATCACTCGGAGGTTTTTGAAAGTTTGACCCTGGTAGTAAAAGAAAGCCCCCAGTCAGAATGACCGGATGTGGATCAAGAATTCCCTAATCTCGGTGAACCGCTCGCAGTGTTCACTTCCCGTCGGGTGGTTATGAGATACAAACTAATGAAACGAACTATAAATTAGTTCGTTCCGGATGCACTCACTCAGGACTTAAAAATAGGCTTTGGCAGAAGAGGATAGCAGTTGAAAGAATACTCAACCCTACCTTAGAAAATAACCAAGGCCCGAATGTTGTTCCTCTAGTATTATCTGTCACACCTTATCGGAATCCAAGTGGAATCTGACCCAGTGCAATATTTAATACAAGATTTCCAACAAACAGCAATTTTGGAAAATAATAAATCTGAAAATCATTCCCTATCAGGTACTAGACTCTCAATTAAAACAAAGATCCTTTCAGTCTAGGTGAGACCTAATCGCTGACTCTGCTTCTAATTTCCCAAATCAACCCCCAGTCGGATATGAATTAGTCATAACTGTCGAATTTATCCCTTACTCAGATCCGGATTTTATAAAAGAATTTTTGTTGGAAATTTAATATGAGACATCTGATTATAAAATCAAGACTTCTATGTCCAAGGGAAGGATCCCAAAATAATATTGACCACAATATCTACATAATAATATCATGCATAATTTTATAAAGAAGTGTAAAATTAAATAACCCAAAATATAAGGCGGGTTTAAACAGAAGTTGATACACAGAGATGAAATAGCCGGAGATGAGAAGAATTTATTTTTGGCTAAAAAGGATGACTGAAATAGTTGGGATTATCCAGACTGCAAACATCTGCTATCCGGGTCCCAACTATTCCAGGTGGAACGGTTTTAGACAGTGAATGCCCTAAATGACAGTTGCCGCCGTCATCTTAGACTCCACTATCTGCGAATTTGGATAAAAACCCACATGTTCTATTACTGCAATAATTATTAGATAACATTGGCATATATTATCTAACATTACTACAGCTCCAGATTCGGGTTTGAAATTAAAATAAAGAAAAGAAAACTGTATCCGGATAGGAGTCAGCTGAGCAGCTATTATAATCCCGGATGGACGAACCGCCAAGGCTTCCACCGAACACTATCCGGACCATGCAAAATAACAACTAGTAATTAATATACAGACCACGAGCTAGTTATCCGTGTGGGAATACCCGCCAACATTAATCTGATATATTCCTTATTAGCTGTTTCACACATTACGGGAAAAGACAAATTAAATAAAAGAAAAATATTTTTGGGTCATCTTGTATGAGAGACATTGGTTTCTCATGCAAGATATGGAAATTATTCCATAATCACTCTTTATGGTCTAAATAATCTCTCATTCCATAATTAATTAATTACAGTCCGGATTATATACTTAGATCATTAGAGTTTAATCACTTGTAGAAGAATCTTTTAATGGGAAATTGAACAAAGTTCTTTATATCAAATTAATCATGGGTTGAGATCATTGGATTTCAACCTCAAAATATTAATATAAAGGTTCAATTAATTAATGGAGTGAGATGAAGAATAAAAATTTGGCAAAAAGGTGCCTGCTTGTCGCGAAGCAGAATTTGTGTCGCGGACCGTGGGTCCGCGACAAGGGTTTCGCGACAGAGAGGTGGGAAATAAGAGAAATTAATATTTTTGAAAATTAGGGTTTGTTTTGTCGCTAAGCAAAAATCTTTGTCGCGGACCATGGTTCCGCGACAAGGAGGTATAGCGACAAAGGGTTTGAAAATTGGCGAGGACATAATTCCTGGTCGCGGAACAAGGATTTTGTCGCGGACCGTGGTTCCGCGACAAAGGTTCCGCGACAGAGTCCTCCCAGAATAAAATTACAAGTATTTGGGTCCTTGGTCGCTAAACAATGGTTGTGTCGCGGACCGTGGGTCCGCGACAAAGGTTGCATCGCGACCAAGGGGTTTTAAAATAATGGCAAGGCATAATTCTCTGTCTCGGAATAAGATTTTATCGCGGACCGTGGTTCCCCGACAAAGGTTCCGCAACAGAAGCCATGCAGACAAAATGCAAGAGTTTGGCCCTTTGTCGCTAAGCAGGGGTTGTGTCGCGGACCGTGGGTCCGCGACAAAGTGTATGGCGACAAAGGGTTTTAAAATTTTTATAAAATTTTTGGCAGCATAACGCCTAATATTGCATTACATGGGTGTGCGTTGTGATCCGTGGGATCACAACGGGAAAAATTACGTTGCAACCCGTGGGGTTACAACGTGATGCAATACAATATAGGAAATGCAATTTTTATATATACATAAACACTTTACTACCATACCCCTTTTAGATCTAAAGCACTAGAAAGAGAAAATAAAAAGTAACAAAAGTACCTAATATAAAAAAAAGAACAAGAACAGTAAAGTAAGAATAAGAAAAAGACTTAAACTAGTGCATAAAGCAAAAATACAAACACACTATGCTAACACTAAAAATAAAAATAAAAATAAAATAAAATAAAACCTACATTAAATCTATCAAGGGTAAATATCAAGTGTTTATGCATTTTATTAAAATAAGGAAAGCAATAAAACCTAACTACAATACCAAAACATGGTTCAAAATACACCCATTAATTAAGAGTTTGAAACGCACAAACTACAAAATATAAAACTGGAAAAATAAAAGTGAACACTAGCTACACTAATTTATTACAAAGCATAAATTAAAACTAAACTAAAATCAACATCTACATTGCATAAAAATAAACTAAACTACCTACTCTTAACATATTTTTGGAGAGCACAGTGGTGCCTCCAAGAACAGTGAAAATAAACTAAAGTGTAGCTAGGTTACTGTTCAAGGGGGTGGGAGGATATATTTATAGATGAGTAGAATTAAGCCCTAGACCCATTCAAGGCCCACCCGGTCGCTAAACAAATGCTGTGTCGCGGAACAAATTTTTGGTTCAAGACACACTTTTCAGCTCCTGGATGGCGCGCATGAGGGGCCGGGAGCTCGAGGTCCAGGAGGAAAGGACAAAACTCCTTGTGCCTGCGGGAGCTTGGGTCCCAGGACTTCCCGATTGATTAAACATGTGGGGAATTCAAATTTGAGGGGTCACGTGAGCTGTCTCTGAGGAATGGCTTTGTCGCGGTCGCGTTCCATTTTGTCGCGGAACATTGTTCCGCGACAAAATTATGTGTCTTGATACTCCTCTCACAGTCGCGGAACATTTTTTTGGTCGCGGAGCATTTTGTCGCGATGCACCTTCCGCGACTAAGGTTTATTTTTTTCTTCTCTTCTCTCTCTCACGTGCTTCTCTCTTTCTCTTTCCTTATTCTTCTCTTTCCTCCCTCTCTTTCCTCCCTTTCCTTCTTCTTTCTCCTCCATTTTTCTCTTCCTGTTTTTCAGATTTCTTGTTTCCTCCATTTTCTCTTCTCATTTCTTTTCTTCTTCTTCTATTTTCTGTTTCTTGCTTGTTTTCTGAAATTGGGTAAGTAATTTTGAGGGTTTGTTGGAGCTTGAGGATGGAGGAGAGAGCTGCGGCTGTGACTTAAGGCGGTGGTCGGAATTGGTGTGCGGCTGATGGAGATGGAGGCGGAAGTGGGGCTGGTCCGGCGAAGAGTGGAGAAAATGGTGTTGATGACGATGGAGCTTCGGGGAATGGTGGCGGAAACGGCGCCGGAGAGTGGTGGAGTAGGGGGCTGCTGCTTCGGTTGTGGCGTGAGCGGCGGTGGTGAGGTGGTTGTTCGCCGGTGGAGGCGGAGGCCGTGGCTTGATGACATCGGAGAAGGAGGCCGATTGGTGGTGATGGCAGTGGGCTGTTGGAGATGGTGGTGGCAGTGAGGGCCGCCGGCCGGCGGTGGCGGCGCCGGCGGTGAGGGGGGATTAGGGTTAGGGTTAGGTTTTGGGTTGAGTGATGGGTTGGGCTTTGGGATTGGTTTGGGCCTGGGTTGATTTAATTGTTGGGCCTGCTTCAGATTGGACTGGACTTTAGAAACTCTTGGACCATATTGAATTAAATCACCTGAAATTAATTAAAAAGGATTAATGGACCAATAATTTTTAATTATACCAGAAAATTGAAATAAAAACAAACATAAGAAAAATAAATATATACATCAAAATATAAAATAATATAAATATATAAAATTTGTTCCACTTGATTATTTGGTCTGTGTTCCATTTAATGAACTCGTGTTCCACCGAATAGACAATACCGAACCAAAATTAATCAAGTGTAGGATTTTTAATATTTTTATCATGTTTTTGGATTTTTTAACATAAATTTAATAAAAAAAACAATATTTTTGTGTTTTTCAATACCAGCTTATTATTTATACAAACTTGCATATATCTGTCAAATTCAACTGCTTTCTTATTAAAATAAGACCGGAATGCGATCAAATGTCCATGTTTAGACACGGAAATAGATTGAAAATAATGGTCAATTGGCCATTATCAAGTAGAAAATGTGCGAAGGGCTGAGTACAACTCTAGCCAGGACTACGGCGCCAACCTAGGTTAGCGTCGTAGTGAAGGTTAAGGTCGTAGCAGGGTATAAAGGAGTAGGAAGTGCATTACGGCGCTATCCCATCACTACGACGTTAACCTAGGGTAGCGTCGTAGGTGAGGATAGCGTCGTAGCTGAGAGCGGGATTCAGCCAACACTCCTAATTTTGAAATTTTTCAAAATTTTAAGGCGGACTGGGCCCGAGAAGGTGAAATTGGGCCTCAGTTAGATTATTTATTTTGGACTTGGAGAATTTTAGTCCAAAATATTTTTTGTTATACTGGGCTGAAATTAAATTATTCTACTTGTATAAAAATAGGTTGGATTAACTCCATTTGTTTGCAAAAATTATTCCGGATTTCTAAATTGCTTTAATTTCCGGAATCATTTTCTTAAATTTATGGGATTAATCCAACCGGGAACCTGATTTTCCGTGCTATTTTTCTGCTCCTTCTTTTTGGTGCTTCCGGAATTTCTGCAAGACAAATAAATTAACCATATTAGATTTTCTCCAAATATCAACATCCTCACATTTAGAGTCTTAATATTCTAAATGTTTAATTGATTTTTGGATACTTTCTGATTTGAAATAAAGCAGTATATATGCATAAAATGAAATTTTTATAATTTTAATGCTGTTTATTATTGAGTATAAGCGGGGTCAGCCACTGCTTGGCTCTGTTTTTCAGGATCGAACTGTCCGATGTATTCTTTCAGCCGATGTCCATTCGCCACCAGATCACCCTTGTCAGTTCGGTTCCTGATTGCACCGCTTTTAAACACTTCCAGCACTTCATATGGCCCTTCCCATCTCGATTTCAGCTTTCCGGGGAACAGCTTCAACCTAGAATTGAATAGTAGAACATTTTGGCCAATATAAAAATGCTTGGATTTTATCCTGCGATCGTGCAACTTCTGGGTCCGCTCTTTATAGTCCGAGAGCTTTCATAAGCTTGCGCTCGTATTTCCTCAATTTCATTGAGGTCCAACTTGCGCTTGCCCTAAGCAACTTTCGGATCGAAATTAAGCGTTTTAACGGCCCAGTAAGCTTTATGCTCTAACTCTACAGGCAAATGACAAGCTTTTCTGAAGACAAGCCTGTATGAAGACATCCCAATGGGAGTCTTATACGCTGTATGATATGCCCATAGAGCATCATTGAGCTTATGTGCCTAATCCTTACGGGTTCTCCCAACAGTGGCTTCGAGTATATGTTTGATCTCGCGATTTGATACCTCGACTTGACCACTTATCTGAGGTTAAGGCGTGCCTATCTTATGGAGGATTCCAGTTTTAAGCATAAGGTTCTCAAAGGATTTATTAACAAAATGTGTTCCTCCATCAGATATTATCACCCTAGGTATGCCAAATCGATTGAAAATGTTGTTCTTGAGGAACTTTATGACTTGGCTACCATCATTGGTTGGTAATGCGACAGCCTCGATCCATTTGGACACGTAATCGACAGCTACCAAGATATACTGGTTTCCACCAGATGGTGAAAACGGTCCCATGAAGTCAATGCCCCAAACATCGAAAATCTCAAGAGTGAGAATTCCTTTCTGAGGCATTTCATCCCTCTTGGAAATGTTTCCTAATCTTTGGCACCTGTCGCAAGCTTTCACAAATGTCCTACAATCCTCATAGATGTGAGGCCAATAAAATCCACACTCGAGAACTTTGTGGGCTGTTCGAGTGGGACCGTGATGACCTCCATACTCGAATTCATGGCATTTTCTGACAATTTGATAGGCTTCATGCTCAGTTACACATCGCCTAATTATCGAATTAGCGCAATGCTTGAAGAGATAAGGTTATTCCCAGAAGTAATTTACTACTCCTTGGTGGAACCTTCTCTTATGATAATCATTCGGGAATGGTGGGGTTATTCCGCATGCTAAGAAGTTAGCAATGTCGGAAAACCATGGACAAGCTTGGTCGTGCAAATGCAATGCGAACAACTGCTCATCCGGAAACTCTTCATTGACGGCTTTTTCATTTTTATCATTTTCTAATCAAGATAAGTGGTCAGCAGCACCATTATCTCGACCTCGCCTATCCTTTATTACGATGTCAAACTCTTGCAGCTACAGCACCCACCTGATTAAACGAGGCTTTGCGTCTTGCTTGCTGAACAAGTATCTAAGTGCACTGTGGTCAGTGTATACTATAGTCTTTGTACCAATGAGATACTGTCTGAACTTGTCAAACGCAAAGACTACAGCATACATCTCTTTTCCTGTGGTGGTATAGTTTATTTGGGCTTCATTCAAGGCATGACTTGCGTAATGAATTACGCAATGTCGCTCATCCTTATGCTGCCCTAAAACTGCTCCCACTGCAAGACCACTTGCATCACACATCACCTCGAATGGCAGTGACCAATCGGGTGGTTGCACAATTGGAGCAGAAGCTAACATCGTTTTGAGCGTGTCAAAGGCTTGGACACACGCTTCATTTATTACAAAAGAATTTTCTTTACAAAGAAGGTTAGTGAGCGGCTTGGCAATTTTAGAGAAATCCTTAATGAATCTCCGGTAAAAACCGGCATGCCCTAAGAAGCTCCTAACCGATTTTATTGAATTGGGGAGAGGAAGATTAGAGATGATGGAAACTTTGGCCGGATCGACCTCAATGTCTGCACGTGAGATGCGGTGACCTAACACTATGCCCTCAGTGACCATGAAATGGCACTTTTCCCAGTTTCAAACCAAGTTAGTGTCCTCACATCTCTTTAAAATCTTAGCAAGATTGGTCAAACATTTTTCAAACGTATCTCCATATACAGAGAAGTCATCCATGAAGACTTCAATGACTTTTTCGATAAATTCAGAAAATATAGACATCATGCATCTTTGAAAGGTTGCTGGTGCATTGCATAATCCAAAAGGCATGCGCCTATAGGCAAAAGTGCCATAAGGGCATGTAAAAGTTATTTTTTCATGATCTTCACTGGCGATCACTATTTGATTATAACCTGAATATCCGTCTAAAAAACAATAAAACTCCCTTCCCGCCAACCGTTCCAACATTTGATCGATAAATGGTAGAGGGAAATGGTCCTTGCGAGTGGCTTCGTTCAGCTTGCAGTAGTCTATGCAGACCCTCCATCCGGTGATCGGCCTTGTCGCAATTTCCTCTCCTTGTTTGTTCTTGGTAATGCACATCCCACCCCGCTTCGGAACGACCTGCACGGGACTAACCCATTTGCTGTCAGAAATCGTGTAATGATGCCAGCATCTAGGAGCTTGATCACTTCTTTTCTTACCATTTCCTGCATGGATGGGTTTAATCTTCGTTGGGGCTGGCGCGAAGGCTTGAAATTCTCCTCCATTAAAATCATGTGCATACAAACAGAAGGGCTTATTCCTTTGATATCAGAAACGGTCCAACCGATTGCACGCACATATTTTTTAAGCACTCCCACCAGAGCATTTTCTTGATCTTGTGTCAGCTTAGCTGACACAATTACTGGTAGCTTTTTATGTTTTGCGAGAAATGCATACTTAAGATGATCCGGTAGAATTTTTAGTTCAAGCTCTGGTGGGCATTCCACTGAAGGAAGTAATTTGCTAGAATTAGATGGGGGAAATTCAGATTTACCTTTCGGATCCTGCATCAGTACAGGATCCGCCTCCTCTTGGTAGGCGTCTTCATGGAATTCGGCACCGTCAAACTCCTCCAAATCCCCAGTTTCGGGATCAGCGAAGTGAACGGCGCTACAACGTTCGTGCTCCATGCCTGCAGGCTTCAGTACCTGCTTTGAAAGTTTATCATCCATCATCATCATTACATCTCCAGATTCAGAGTCTAGCTCTCTCTCACTCCTAACTATTACATCGTCAAACGAAAAACAAGAACTGTCATTTGGATATTTCTGCAACCGAGCCCTGTCGAAGACGACCTCATCTCCATCCACTCGGAGCGTCACCTTTCCAGATTTGGCATCGATCAAGGCTCCGCCCGTGGCCAAAAATGGCCTTCCAAAATGAGAGGCATGTCGGAGTCCTCATCGATGTCCAAAATGATGAAGTCCACTGGAAATGGAGTACTGCCAGCTTTGATAATTACATCCTTCAGGATCCCGATTGGCTTTGTGATTGACCTATCTGCAAGCTGGAGCATCATTTTGATAGGCTCCACAACTCCGAGCTTGAGACGCTTAACCATAGCTAATGGCATGACGTTAATGCTGGAGCCAAGGTCACATAATCCTTTCCCAGCACTGACTTGGCCAATCCTGATCGGCCAGAGTGTAACAGCCAGGGTCCTCTTTCTTCTCAGGCAGCTTCTTTTGAATGATTGCACTGCAAGTGCTGTTAAGTACCACCAATTCTTCTTGCTCAACCTTTCTTTTTCCTGAAATCATTTCTTTTAAGAACTTAGAATAGGTTGGCATTTCAGAGATCATTTCAATCAAGAGTATGGTAATCTCAACTTCTTACAGTCTTTTCAGAAATTTTTCAAACTTCAGATCTTGTTGTTTATTTTTCAGCCTTGCTGGGTATGGAACCCTTGGCATGAACTTTTTATTATCAAAAGATTTTTGTGGTGAAGGGTCAGAAATTGTACCTTCACCTTTACCATTTTCAGCCTTGTCAGGTGCAGCTTCAGTCTGCAAGTCAGCTGTCTCTTTTTCAGCATCAACTGCTTCCTCATCAACAGTGTTGTCCTTCCCAGATTCGTTTTCCTTTTCCACAGAATCCTTCCCCTTTGGACCAGCCAACACTTTACCAGATTTCAAAGTTATTGCTTTGCACTGCGGGTTTTTCTCAGCAATACTTGGCAATGCTCCCTTGTCCCTTTTCTGCAGTTCACTGGCCATCTGAGTCACTTGGGTCTCCACATTTCTAATGGAGGCCTGCAACTGTGCATTGATCTCTTTCTGGCTCGTGATAAAATCAGTCATCAAATTCTCTAGCCTTGATGGTGGCTTTTGAATCTGATTTTGATTCTGGTTGTGGTTCCACTGGCCTTGATTGGGTACAAACTAGGGCTGGAAATTCTGGAAATTTTGGTTAGGCTGCTGGAAGTTTTGAGGGGGTCTTTGCTGGATTTGGGGTTGAAAATTTCGGTTCTGGTTTTGAAAATTCTGGCCTCTGTTTTGATTGAATCCTTGGTTCTGCTGAGGATTGAACTGTTGTGGCTTGTTCAGAAGGTGGGAGTTAAGGGCATTGTTGTTGGAGTATGATAAATTCGGGTGTCGATTCGGGAAAGCTCCTGAAAAATTACAGCTTTCAGCTGCAACCTGTTCACCTGTGTCAGTTGCGTGAGCACCCTGACACAGTCCACATATCACATATGTTTGCTGTCCTTGAGCAGAACTTCCGGCTCCTTGATTGACAGAAAATGCCGCCACCTGTTCCTGCAGCTTTTCAAAATCTGTCTTTTCTGCTGTACCTACAGCACAAAGTCCACGGGGAGGGGTATCATTAACATTATCATCATTCAATATAGACCGATTTACACTCATTGTCTCAATTTTAGCCCATGCTTGATCCATGGGCATGTGTAATAGGTGCTGTCCTCCTAGGCATCTAACATGTGCTTCCATGCCGATGTCAGCCCATTATAGAATTTTCTTAACTGCTCCCATCCCGGAAACCGTGCTGAGGACATTTCCTTAACAGATTCATGAATCTCTCCTTCGCATCGTACAAGGATTCATCTGGCTTCATCTTAAACTCAGAAATTTTTGAGCTTCCCTCATCTATCTTCCACTCCGGAAAGTATTTCACCAAGAAGTTTCTTACTATGTCCTCCCAGCTACTCCTCTGATTTACCGGCATTGACTTATACCAGGTTTTTGCTCCACTGCATAGCGAGAATGGGAACAACATCATCCTTATAGTGTTCTGTGAAACGCCCTGGTTCTTGATCGTGTTGCAGAGTTCCAAGAATGTTGCCAAATGATCGTGTGGGTCCTCATGGTTGGCCCCCATGAACTGGCTGTTCTGCACTAGATTGATCAAAGCAAGCTTTAGTTCAAAGTTCCTTGCTGCTATTGGTGCTCTGCCTGGCACGTTCAAGTATGGCTCCATTATTGGCTGCATGTAATCAGCAGCAGCGGGCTGCTGATTGTTCCCTGGACCTCCTTGGTATTGCCCTTGATACCGCCCTTGGTATTGGTCTTGTGGGTTGAAGTTCTGGTTAGGATAGAAGTTTCTTGGGTCATTATGATCTTGCGGGTTTGGATTATACTGGTTTGGATTGAACTGATTGGGATTCTGGTACTGCTGATTCTGGAAGTTGGGGGTTGTTTTGGAAATTTTGGTTATTGGGGTTATTAGGAGGGATCTCGAAGTGTTGCTGGCCGAGGTTTGGTACGTTCCCACCTCCCTGAATGACATGAGGAGGGGGATAGTCCAAATTCTCGTCATTAACATCTTCAGGATCCCCCTGGATGTTTTGGAGTGGTGGGTTTGGTGGTATGATGGGTGGGATGTCAGGTTTTCCATATCAGATATATCGCTACTAGTGCTCGGAGAAAATAGTTCCTGCCTTTCCTGTTCCTTTCTCTGTCTAGCTAGAGCCCTTAGACGTCGAGCTGTTTTCTCAATTTTTGCATTGAACGGGATCTCGGCTGGTGTTTCATTTCTCTTTTGCATAGAACAATGGTTTCAGCGATGACAGTACCTGTACAATCCCCAGGTTAGAATTGATTCGGTGATGAATATATATTTATATGTATAAGCTAACTATGAGCAATCAGGAATGTAACTCTCTAATAAAACGGCGTTGCATCCTCCCCGGCAACGGCGCCATGAAACTTTTAACAATTTCACACGACGAGTATTTTCGAAATAATAATGGAATAATCTTTTGGTTTAGATTTTATTCGATGAAACCAATTTATGATGATGGAAGTGGGATTAAGGATATATTTATAGGTTGTCACGTTTTTATTACTCGTGTTACGAAACTATGGCCCGAAAGCGCACGGTGTCAAAAATTGCAGTAATTTATAGAAAAGACCATATCATTCACTGGAGGATGTGCGATAGAAGCAGGTCCTCTGATCGGCCAGAGTGTAACAGCCAGGGTCCTCTTTCTTCTCAGGCAGCTTCTTTTGAATGATTGCACTGCAAGTGCTGTTAAGTACCACCAATTCTTCTTGCTCAACCTTTCTTTTTCCTGAAATCATTTCTTTTAAGAACTTAGAATAGGTTGGCATTTCAGAGATCATTTCAATCAAGAGTATGGTAATCTCAACTTCTTGCAGTCTTTTCAGAAATTTTTCAAACTTCAGATCTTGTTGTTTATTTTTCAGCCTTGCTGGGTATGTGTAACACCCCGGCCCGCTATGAAGCCGGAGGTGCCTTGAAGCTTCTTTCAGGATTGAAGTTTGGCCCCACAAGTCAACAGAACTCTTTCCAGTGCGCTTTGGTCTCACTCGCGCACACCCTGGGAGACTTCCCAGGAGGTCACCCATCCTTAAGACTACTCCACAGCAAGCACGCTTAACTATGGAGTTCTTATGGAATAGTCACCAGAAAAGAAAGGTGCACCTTGTTAACATGAGTAGATTTTTCAATCATTTTAAGCTATTCTTCCATACATTCTCTCGGGGTATTACAATCTCCCCCACTTGAGAACGCAACGTCCTCGTTGCGCCTCGATCGCCCAATCAAAGTCCCTCAGGATCTTTGCCCCGCTAGACGCCTGACTGGTACTCTCAGCACAGTGCGCTGTCGCAGGTTGGCTCTGATACCATTCTGTAACACCCCGGCCTGCTATGGAGCCGGAGGTGCCTTCGAGCTTCTTTCGGGATTGAAATCTGGCCCCCACAGGTCAACAAAACTCTTTCCAGTGCGCTTTGGCCTCACTCGCGCACACCCTGGGAGACTTCCCAGGAGGTCACCCATCCTTAAGACTACTCCACAACAAGCACGCTTAACTATGGAGTTCTTATGGGATGGTCACCAGAAAAGAAAGGTGCACCTTGTTAACATGAGTAGATTTTTCAATCATTTTAAGCTATTCTTCCATACATTCTCTCGGGGTATTACAGTATGGAACCCTTGGCATGAACTTTTTATTATCAAAAGATTTTTGTGGTGAAGGGTCAGAAATTGTACCTTCACCTTTACCATTTTCAGCCTTGTCAGGTGCAGCTTCAGTCTGCAAGTCGGCTGTCTCTTTTTCAGCATCAACTGCTTCCTCATCAACAGTGTTGTCCTTCCCAGATTCGTTTTCCTTTTCCACAGCATCCTTCCCCTTTGGACCAGCCAACACTTTACCAGATTTCAAAGTTATTGCTTTGCACTGCGGGTTTTTCTCAGCAATACTTGGCAATGCTCCCTTGTCCCTTTTCTGCAGTTCACTGGCCATCTGAGTCACTTGGGTCTCCACATTTCTAATGGAGGCCTGCAGCTGTGCATTGATCTCTTTCTGGCTCGTGATAAAATCAGTCATCAAATTCTCCAGCCTTGATGGTGGCTTTTGAATCTGATTTTGATTCTGGTTGTGGTTCCACTGGCCTTGATTGGGTACAAACTAGGGCTGGAAATTCTGGAAATTTTGGTTAGGCTGCTGGAAGTTTTGAGGGGGTCTTTGCTGGATTTGGGGTTGAAAATTTCGGTTCTGGTTTTGAAAATTCTGGCCTCTGTTTTGATTGAATCCTTGGTTCTGCTGAGGATTGAACTGTTGTGTCTTGTTCAGAAGGTGGGAGTTAAGGGCATTGTTGTTGGAGTATGATAAATTCGGGTGTCGGTTCGGGAAAGCTCCTGAAAAATTACAGCTTTCAGCTGCAACCTGTTCACCTGTGTCAGTTGCGTGAGCACCCTGACACAGTCCACATATCACATATGTTTGCTGTCCTTGAGCAGAACTTCCGGCTCCTTGATTGACAGAAAATGCCGCCACCTGTTCCTGCAGCTTTTCAAAATCTGTCTTTTCTGCTGTACCTACAGCACAAAGTCCACGGGGAGGGGTATCATTAACATTATCATCATTCAATATAGACCGATTTACACTCATTGTCTCAATTTTAGCCCATGCTTGATCCATGGGCATGTGTAATAGGTGCTGTCCTCCTAGGCATCTAACATGTGCTTCCATGCCGATGTCAGCCCATTATAGAATTTTCTTAACTGCTCCCATCCCGGAAACCGTGCTGAGGACATTTCCTTAACAGATTCATGAATCTCTCCTTCGCATCGTACAAGGATTCATCTGGCTTCATCTTAAACTCAGAAATTTTTGAGCTTCCCTCATCTATCTTCCACTCCGGAAAGTATTTCACCAAGAAGTTTCTTACTATGTCCTCCCAGCTACTCCTCTGATTTACCGGCATTGACTTATACCAGGTTTTTGCTCCACTGCATAGCGAGAATGGGAACAACATCATCCTTATAGTGTTCTGTGAAACGCCCTGGTTCTTGATCGTGTTGCAGAGTTCCAAGAATGTTGCCAAATGATCGTGTGGGTCCTCATGGTTGGCCCCCATGAACTGGCTGTTCTGCACTAGATTGATCAAAGCAAGCTTTAGTTCAAAGTTCCTTGCTGCTATTGGTGCTCTGCCTGGCACGTTCAAGTATGGCTCCATTATTGGCTGCATGTAATCAGCAGCAGCGGGCTGCTGATTGTTCCCTGGACCTCCTTGGTATTGCCCTTGATACCGCCCTTGGTATTGGTCTTGTGGGTTGAAGTTCTGGTTAGGATAGAAGTTTCTTGGGTCATTATGATCTTGCGGGTTTGGATTATACTGGTTTGGATTGAACTGATTGGGATTCTGGTACTGCTGATTCTGGAAGTTGGGGGTTGTTTTGGAAATTTTGGTTATTGGGGTTATTAGGAGGGATCTCGAAGTGTTGCTGGCCGAGGTTTGGTACGTTCCCACCTCCCTGAATGACATGAGGAGGGGGATAGTCCAAATTCTCGTCATTAACATCTTCAGGATCCCCCTGGATGTTTTGGAGTGGTGGGTTTGGTGGTATGATGGGTGGGATGTCAGGTTTTCCATATCAGATATATCGCTACTAGTGCTCGGAGAAAATAGTTCCTGCCTTTCCTGTTCCTTTCTCTGTCTAGCTAGAGCCCTTAGACGTCGAGCTGTTTTCTCAATTTTTGCATTGAACGGGATCTCGGCTGGTGTTTCATTTCTCTTTTGCATAGAACAATGGTTTCAGCGATGACAGTACCTGTACAATCCCCAGGTTAGAATTGATTCGGTGATGAATATATATTTATATGTATAAGCTAACTATGAGCAATCAGGAATGTAACTCTCTAATAAAACGGCGTTGCATCCTCCCCGGCAACGGCGCCATGAAACTTTTAACAATTTCACACGACGAGTATTTTCGAAATAATAATGGAATAATCTTTTGGTTTAGATTTTATTCGATGAAACCAATTTATGATGATGGAAGTGGGATTAAGGATATATTTATAGGTTGTCACGTTTTTATTACTCGTGTTACGAAACTATGGCCCGAAAGCGCACGGTGTCAAAAATTGCAGTAATTTATAGAAAAGACCATATCATTCACTGGAGGATGTGCGATAGAAGCAGGTCCTCTGATCGGCCAGAGTGTAACAGCCAGGGTCCTCTTTCTTCTCAGGCAGCTTCTTTTGAATGATTGCACTGCAAGTGCTGTTAAGTACCACCAATTCTTCTTGCTCAACCTTTCTTTTTCCTGAAATCATTTCTTTTAAGAACTTAGAATAGGTTGGCATTTCAGAGATCATTTCAATCAAGAGTATGGTAATCTCAACTTCTTGCAGTCTTTTCAGAAATTTTTCAAACTTCAGATCTTGTTGTTTATTTTTCAGCCTTGCTGGGTATGTGTAACACCCCGGCCCGCTATGAAGCCGGAGGTGCCTTGAAGCTTCTTTCAGGATTGAAGTCTGGCCCCACAAGTCAACAGAACTTTTTCCAGTGCGCTTTGGTCTCACTCGCGCACACCCTGGGAGACTTCCCAGGAGGTCACCCATCCTTAAGACTACTCCACAGCAAGCACGCTTAACTATGGAGTTCTTATGGAATAGTCACCAGAAAAGAAAGGTGCACCTTGTTAACATGAGTAGATTTTTCAATCATTTTAAGCTATTCTTCCATACATTCTCTCGGGGTATTACAATCTCCCCCACTTGAGAACGCAACGTCCTCGTTGCGCCTCGATCGCCCAATCAAAGTCCCTCTGGATCTTTGCCCCGCTAGACGCCTGACTGGTACTCTCAGCACAGTGCGCTGTCGCAGGTTGGCTCTGATACCATTCTGTAACACCCCGGCCTGCTATGGAGCCGGAGGTGCCTTCGAGCTTCTTTCGGGATTGAAATCTGGCCCCCACAGGTCAACAAAACTCTTTCCAGTGCGCTTTGGCCTCACTCGCGCACACCCTGGGAGACTTCCCAGGAGGTCACCCATCCTTAAGACTACTCCACAGCAAGCACGCTTAACTATGGAGTTCTTATGGGATGGTCACCAGAAAAGAAAGGTGCACCTTGTTAACATGAGTAGATTTTTCAATCATTTTAAGCTATTCTTCCATACATTCTCTCGGGGTATTACAGTATGGAACCCTTGGCATGAACTTTTTATTATCAAAAGATTTTTGTGGTGAAGGGTCAGAAATTGTACCTTCACCTTTACCATTTTCAGCCTTGTCAGGTGCAGCTTCAGTCTGCAAGTCGGCTGTCTCTTTTTCAGCATCAACTGCTTCCTCATCAACAGTGTTGTCCTTCCCAGATTCGTTTTCCTTTTCCACAGCATCCTTCCCCTTTGGACCAGCCAACACTTTACCAGATTTCAAAGTTATTGCTTTGCACTGCGGGTTTTTCTCAGCAATACTTGGCAATGCTCCCTTGTCCCTTTTCTGCAGTTCACTGGCCATCTGAGTCACTTGGGTCTCCACATTTCTAATGGAGGCCTGCAGCTGTGCATTGATCTCTTTCTGGCTCGTGATAAAATCAGTCATCAAATTCTCCAGCCTTGATGGTGGCTTTTGAATCTGATTTTGATTCTGGTTGTGGTTCCACTGGCCTTGATTGGGTACAAACTAGGGCTGGAAATTCTGGAAATTTTGGTTAGGCTGCTGGAAGTTTTGAGGGGGTCTTTGCTGGATTTGGGGTTGAAAATTTCGGTTCTGGTTTTGAAAATTCTGGCCTCTGTTTTGATTGAATCCTTGGTTCTGATGAGGATTGAACTGTTGTGGCTTGTTCAGAAGGTGGGAGTTAAGGGCATTGTTGTTGGAGTATGATAAATTCGGGTGTCGGTTCGGGAAAGCTCCTGAAAAATTACAGCTTTCAGCTGCAACCTGTTCACCTGTGTCAGTTGCGTGAGCACCCTGACACAGTCCACATATCACATATGTTTGCTGTCCTTGAGCAGAACTTCCGGCTCCTTGATTGACAGAAAATGCCGCCACCTGTTCCTGCAGCTTTTCAAAATCTGTCTTTTCTGCTGTACCTACAGCACAAAGTCCACGGGGAGGGGTATCATTAACATTATCATCATTCAATATAGACCGATTTACACTCATTGTCTCAATTTTAGCCCATGCTTGATCCATGGGCATGTGTAATAGGTGCTGTCCTCCTAGGCATCTAACATGTGCTTCCATGCCGATGTCAGCCCATTATAGAATTTTCTTAACTGCTCCCATCCCGGAAACCGTGCTGAGGACATTTCCTTAACAGATTCATGAATCTCTCCTTCGCATCGTACAAGGATTCATCTGGCTTCATCTTAAACTCAGAAATTTTTGAGCTTCCCTCATCTATCTTCCACTCCGGAAAGTATTTCACCAAGAAGTTTCTTACTATGTCCTCCCAGCTACTCCTCTGATTTACCGGCATTGACTTATACCAGGTTTTTGCTCCACTGCATAGCGAGAATGGGAACAACATCATCCTTATAGTGTTCTGTGAAACGCCCTGGTTCTTGATCGTGTTGCAGAGTTCCAAGAATGTTGCCAAATGATCGTGTGGGTCCTCATGGTTGGCCCCCATGAACTGGCTGTTCTGCACTAGATTGATCAAAGCAAGCTTTAGTTCAAAGTTCCTTGCTGCTATTGGTGCTCTGCCTGGCACGTTCAAGTATGGCTCCATTATTGGCTGCATGTAATCAGCAGCAGCGGGCTGCTGATTGTTCCCTGGACCTCCTTGGTATTGCCCTTGATACCGCCCTTGGTATTGGTCTTGTGGGTTGATGTTCTGGTTAGGATAGAAGTTTCTTGGGTCATTATGATCTTGCGGGTTTGGATTATACTGGTTTGGATTGAACTGATTGGGATTCTGGTACTGCTGATTCTGGAAGTTGGGGGTTGTTTTTGAAATTTTGGTTATTGGGGTTATTAGGAGGGATCTCGAAGTGTTGCTGGCCGAGGTTTGGTACGTTCCCACCTCCCTGAATGACCTGAGGAGGGGGATAGTCCAAATTCTCGTCATTAACATCTTCAGGATCCCCCTGGATGTTTTGGAGTGGTGGGTTTGGTGGTATGATGGGTGGGATGTCAGGTTTTCCATATTAGATATATCGCTACTAGTGCTCGGAGAAAATAGTTCCTGCCTTTCCTGTTCCTTTCTCTGTCTAGCTAGAGCCCTTAGACGTCGAGCTGTTTTCTCAATTTTTGCATTGAACGGGATCTCGGCTGGTGTTTCATTTCTCTTTTGCATAGAACAATGGTTTCAGCGATGACAGTACCTGTACAATCCCCAGGTTAGAATTGATTCGGTGATGAATATATATTTATATGTATAAGCTAACTATGAGCAATCAGGAATGTAACTCTCTAATAAAACGGCGTTGCATCCTCCCCGGCAACGGCGCCATGAAACTTTTAACAATTTCACACGACGAGTATTTTCGAAATAATAATGGAATAATCTTTTGGTTTAGATTTTATTCGATGAAACCAATTTATGATGATGGAAGTGGGATTAAGGATATATTTATAGGTTGTCACGTTTTTATTACTCGTGTTACGAAACTATGGCCCGAAAGCGCACGGTGTCAAAAATTGCAGTAATTAATAGAAAAGACCGGATCATTCACTGGAGGATGTGCGATAGAAGCAGGTCCCACACCGTTTTACTAGATTTTCCACTCGTATTGCTCTAATCAGTTTGAGAGTTGAACTAACAACTACTTGATTGAATTTAAGCTAAGCTATGAAAACAGATAAAGTTATGCTACAAAGCATGTTAAACTATTCTAAAAGGCAGATAAATCTATACTAATAAGCAAGTAGAATTAGGTCTAGAAAGCAGGTAAAATTATCCTATGGAAGCAGTAAAATTATTCTAAGAAAGCTGTAAATTTAGGCTATACTAGCTATGAAGCTGACTTTAAAGTGGACAGAAGGGACAGGGAGAAAAGAATAAAGATTGGACAAGATTTAGATAAAACATAATTAAACTTCCATTTTTATACACAGATCTTAGTTTGGGATAATCCTGTCAAGTAGCTAATTCTCATGCTCTCAGTACTATGTTCCCTTTAATAGACAGGTACTTACAGTACGAGTTTACATGTTCCTAAGACCACAAATTCTAAGATACTACAAATTCATAATTGCCCCGGCCAGGATATGTTATTTCATTTGTGGTGGACAAGCAACACCTGACAGATCATTAGTTGAAATGCCAAGTACTCCTATCATTCCCCCATGTCACACCCAAATATTCTAACTGAGCCTCAACTATCCCATAGCTCTCAAACCTAGAAGCAGTTTCGCTACTTTCAATACATCCAAGTGACCTCTAAAGAAAGCATTTAAAAGAAAGCGGTAACAAGAAGCATTTAAAATCCTATCACTCGGAGGTTTCAAAAGAGTTACCCTGGTAGTATAAGAAGAGCCCCCAGTCATGATGACCGGACGTGGATAAAAAATTCCCGGCTCTCGGTGAACCGCTCGCAGTGTTCACTTCCTTCCGGGTGGTTATGAGATACAAACTAATGAAATTAGTTCGTTTCGGATGCACTCACTCAGGACTCAAAAATAGGCTTTGGCAGAAGAGGATAGCAGTTGAAAGGAACTCAACCCTATCTTAGAAAATAACCAAGGCCTATGTGTTGTTCCTCTAGAATTATCTATCACACTGTATTTGAATCCAAGTGGACCCCATCTCAGTGCAATATTTAACACTAGATTTCCAACATACAACAATTTGGAAAATAATAAATTTGAAAACCATTCCCTAAACAGGTACTAGACTCTCAATAAGAACACAGACCCTTTCAGTCTAGAAGAGACCTAATCGCTGACCCTGCTTCTAATTTCCCAAGAATTAACCCTTGATCGAATATACACTAGTCGTAACTGAGGAATTTATCCCTTACTTAGATCCGGATTTTATAAATGAGTTTTTGTTGGAAATTTAATATGCAATATCTGTTTAAATCTCGACTTCTAATGTCCAAGGGAAGGATCCCAAAATATTATCGACCATAATAATTACATAATAATAGCATGCATACGTGTATATGGAAGTGTAAAATTAAATTAACTCAAAATATACTGGCGGGTTTAGACAGAATGTGGGACACAGAGATGGAATAGCCGTGAGGCAAAAATTATGGCAGAATAATCAGGTGGACTGCAAACATCTGCTATCCAGTTTCCCAATTACTCGGATGGGATGAATTTAGACAACAGAAACCCTATAATGGCAGTGTCGCTACCAGTTGGGCCTCTACTGCCTGTGAATTTAGATAAAAACCTACATGCTTCCTCTCTGCAATAATCTTCAGCTAATATTGACAGATATTAACTAATTCATATTACAAATTAGAATTTGGGTTTGGAAATTAAGATATAGAAAGAGAAACTTTATCCGGATAGGAGTTGGCTGAGTAGCTATTTTACTTCCCGGTGAAGGGACCATTCGCCAAAGCTTCCACCAACCACTATCCAGACCATGCAAAATAATAAGTGATAATTAACACCCAAATTACGAGCTATTTTACTTCCCGCTGAAGGGACCATTCGCCAACATTAATCTGGGATATCTTTTATCACTCATTTCACACATCACGGAAAAGACAAAATAAAATAAATAAAATAAGAGAAGAAGAAAAATGCCTTGTATGAGAGACATTGGTTTCTCATGCAAGGATATGGAATTAATCCATAATTAGTGACTTAAATAATCCTTCACACCATAATTAATTACAGTCCGGATTATCTGCTTAAGACATCAAGGTTTTGTTTATAGAAGAATATTTTAATGAGAATTGAACAAATGTCCTTTAATCATGGTAATTATTGATCTTAATCATTGCTAATCATGATCTTTAATTATTGACTTAAGGGTTCAATTAATTAATGAAGAAAATGGAGAAATGGAAAATTTGACAAAAATTGCCAATTACGACGCTAGACGGGTTTTACGATGCTATCCTAGGATAGCGTCGTGAGGCTAGCGTCGTCATGGATTGGTAGAAGAGGTGAAAATTTTGGGTTTAAAGGGGTTTATGTACGACGCTAAACATGATTACGACGCTAAACAATGTTTTACGTTGTAGTGTTGACGTCGTGCATGGAAGTTTAGAAATTGAGGGACTACGACGCTAAGCAAGTTCTACGACGTCAAACGTGGTTTACGTCGTAGGGTCTAGCGTCGTAGTAGGGAAAAGATGGTTTTTAAAAAAGTGGGGATACTACGACTGTAGGCATTAAGTTACGACGCTATCCTAGGATAGCGTCGTGAGGATAGCGTTGTAGGATGATTTTCTTAGAAGTGTTGGTAAAATTGGGGGGTACGGCGCCAAATACTAAATTACGACGCTATCCTAGGATAGCGTCGTGGGTTTAGCATCGTAGGTGGGTTCTTGTGAGAATAGAAGTGTTTTGGGGTCCTACGACCTTAAACTAAAATTACGACGCTATCCTAGGATAGCGTCGTGAGCTTAGCGTCGTAGGGCAAATTTTTTTTAAGTCTGGAGCAGCTACGACGTAAAACCTCACCTACGTCGCCAACCTAGGTTAGCGTCGTAGGGCGGTTAGCGTCGTAGCCACCCCAGAACATAAGTTGTTATTCGGGTGATGCAATCTATGCGATTGCAAACCCCTTTTTCAGATTTATGGTTCACAAATGCATAAGAATAACAAAGCATGATAAGAACAGTAAGCTAAAATGCAAGAAAAAAGAGAAACAAGCTAAACTAAACAAATGTGAACCACCAACCCAAATGAGGGTTTTCAACCATAAGAATCATGCATGAAACCTGAAATGAAGAAAAGAAACACAAAACCCAAATTATAATCAAAATAAGATGACCAAGTGGTCATGAAACTAAAAAGAAAGCATAAAATCCATGGACCCATGTCCATTTCATGATTTTGAGACTCTTTTTGTAATTAACTTCCCATTTATAAGAAATGGTTTGATAATACCAATGATTTGGGTATTTCAAAACTTAATAAAAGTCTAACAAAACTGATAAGAAATGAAACAGTGGCTACTTAAGCTTGAAAACACTAAACTAACATTAATCTAGGATAACAATGAATAAAAACCAAAACTAGACATGAAAAGTAAATAATACAAAAAAAAAAAAAAATTAAACCTAACTAACTAAACTACCTCTACACTATTCTCAAGAACAACTCCTTGTCTTCAAGTTTGGAATGTGGTGAAGTGTCTCATCATGGAAGTCAACTAGTCCTTATATAGGTGGGAAACCCTAGGCCCATGGGCCCCAGGCCTTTGAATTTGAATTCTAGGGCTTCATTATGACGCTGAAGCTTGTTACGATGCTAAGCATCACTACGACGCTATAGGTCTGTCGTCGTAGTCTTCCATTTCGAAAACACTCTTTGTCTCTAAATGAACAGCCTACGACGCTATCATCCATTACGTCGCCAGACTCGAGTACGACGCTATCCTTGCTTGGCATCGTACCTTCCTTCCTTCGAAATTCTGCCTTCATTTCTGCCTACGACGCTAGCCATGCTTAGCGTCGTAGTTGTGTCTAGCGTCGTAATTACCTGAAAATTGCAAGTTTTTGTGGGTTTTTCATTTCTTTTCCCATCTTTTTATTTCTTTTTTCTTTTCTTTTCTTTTTCTCATATTTTTGTATTTTTCTAACATAAACGTGTAATAAAATCACATATTCATGCATTTTTCATGCCAGCTTATTATTTTTACAAGTATGCATAAATCAGTCCAATTTAACTGCTTTCTTATTTAATATAAGACCGGAATGCGATCAAATGCCCATTTCAGACACGGAAATAGATTTAAATAATGGACATTTCTGGCCATTATCAATTTATATAGGGGGCAAAGACTTATAAATATTTTAAAAATATATATAAGATCAAATTAATAATTACTTCGACATAAAATCTTTATCTTTATAATATATAAAAACAATATCACTTATGAACAGTAACCTACTCTTATGAACAGTATTCTCTCACAAAAATCCCCTTATGAACAGTAACTTACCTATTTCCTCAATATTCACTTTATGTACGTGTAAACACGTGAAATTTATTCGCCACTAAAAATGCGACACGTGTAACTTTAAATGTTAATTTAATTAATTCTAGGCATTTTAAATAAATTAAATGCTTGGAAATAATTATTAATATTTATTGAGCTATTTGGACCAACAAGCCAAATGGACCTACACTAGGCCAATGTGGACAAGTCCAAATGCAAGACCCACAAGCCCCATGGCTCAATAATGGATGCTCGAAGTAGGCCAGCCCATGAAAATTAATCGATGTGGATAAGTCCAAATGAAAGACCCACAAGCCCCATGGCTAGTGGACACTTGAAGCAGGCCAGCCCATGAAAATTAATCGATGTGGATAAGTCCAAATGAAAGACCCACAAGCCTATGATCCAATGGACACTTGAAGCAGACCAGTCCATGGAAATCAGTCAATGAACAAGCCCAGATGAAAGGCCCACATGCTCACTGACCCAATAAAAATGTGGATTGGACCAATTCATCGATTGGCCCATCATTCACAAACCCTAGGATTATCCTCTATAAATAGAGGCACCCTGTCACACATTAGATGGACGTCTCCAGACACTACTCACTCTCAAGACTCATATATTTGAGATTCTACAGCAACAAAACGCTGCAGAAATATTAAAGAGGCAAAGAAGTATCAAATACACTTCTACAACCTCTAAACAATCATACTCTGAGACTCATACACTCAGACACATAGAGAGACGACTCATACACGTCTACTCATTCTCAAGACTCATACACTTGAGATTCTACAGTAACAAAACGCTGTAGAAATTCCGAGAAGCCGGAGAAGAAGCATAAAAGCATCTCGACGTCTTCAAAGTTGGAGGAATCAAAGGAGTACCAGAAGTCGAACCCATATAGTTTGATTTTCTACATGTTCTTTGATATTTAAATTTCTCTGTAATTGTAGACATTTCTCGTGAAATTAATAAAATTATTTTGCAGTTTCTTGTCTACGCATTTTTGCACTTACAGATTTTGGCACGCCCAGTGGGACACTTCTGCCTTTCATCTCCTCCAGACGTCGTCAACAAAATCCAATGGCTTCAAGGAACACCTCCAAGAGTAACTCTTCAACATCCGGTGCCGCTATGCCCAACGTCACCACAAGAAACATGAAGAAAGCAATGGAGGCCGCCGATGCTGTGCGCGGAAAAGAAGTTGATGCGGATATGCCGCTGCTAGAAGAGGGAAACGACCATGCATCGGGATCTTCCACGCCGCTGTCAAGCCCGAGGGGAGATCAAGAAGAGACATCCGCCCTGCGTCATGCTGCTGCAATGACAATCCAAACCAGCACTCTTGAAGAGCAAATGGCCAACCTGACAAAGATCGTTGAAATGCTTGCGAAGAGATCCGAGTTGCAAGATGCACGCATGGAGCAAATGATGAACAGACTGGATGGCTCTAACGGCGGCCAAGCGGTGAACAAGCCCGTAGAGATCCGCGACGATGGAGAGACTTCCCGGCAAGGCGCTTCGGCAAAAGGAAAAGCAACCGCTGACGTCCAAGTCACTCCTGACGGCTTCATCTCGGCTGATCAACTGAAAGAGTTCATCACGGGAACGCTGAAGGAAGAGGTCTCGGCAGGATCAAAATCCTCCTTGACGTATCTCAAGCCATACAGCGCCCGCATCGACTCATTGAGGATGCCAGCGGGCTATCAACCGCCCAAGTTCCAACAGTTTGACGGCAAAGGGAATCCCAAGCAACATATCGCCCATTTCGTAGAGACATGCAACGAAGCGGGTACGTTTGGAGATCACCTCGTCAAGCAGTTCATTCGTTCACTAAAGGGAAATGCATTCGAATGGTATACTGACTTGGAACACGGTAGCATCGACAGCTGGGATCAACTCGAGCAAGAGTTCCTGAACCGTTTTTACAGCACTCGGCGAACCGTCAGCATGATGGAATTGACGAACACGCAACAATCGAAGGGCGAGCCGGTGATTGACTACATCAACCGCTGGAGGAGCCTAAGCCTCAACTGCAAGGATCGCTTGTCTGAAACGTCAGCGATTGAGATGTGCATCCAAGGCATGCAATGGGGTCTACGATACATCCTACAAGGAATTCGTCCCCGAACATTCGAGGAGCTTGCAACTCGTGCTCACGACATGGAGCTAAGTCTGGCGTCAAGTGGAGCCGACGGTCCGCCCGATCAACAAACTCGTACAAACAATCGAGTCGAATGGGAGAAGAGAGGTGAACCACCGTCAAAGCCGCCAACAAAGGATGTGATGGCAACAAACGCCAGTTTCGTGAAGGTACGTGGGAAAGAGCCGGTGACAAGCGACAAGCCGAAGCCACCACAAGCTCAACATCAAAAGTCGTCGTTGGAAGATAGACGGGCCAAGACATACCCATTCCTTGACTCCGACTTACCAAGCATCTTCGATGACTTGATGAAAGAAGACCTCATCGAGCTACCAAAGATGAAACGTCCCGAGCAAGCGGGGATGACCAACAACCCACTATACTGCAAGTATCATCGTTTGGTGAGCCACACGATCCAAGATTGCTTCGTTTTCAAAGACAAAGTCATGGATCTCGTCAAACAAGGCAAAATCACCTTGGCACATGAAACGGAGACTGCCAACACCGTTTCCATCCAAGTTGGCTCAATCGAGATCAAAGTTCCCGACAAGTCCACGACGTGCAACACCGTCTTCGAGGTTGGAAGCACGTCGAAGAAAAACCACACCAAGCAAATCGAAGATCACTTGCATCTCAGTGAGTGCATGCTTTCCATCACGTTCAACGATGACGACATGCCGATGGAGCTGGAAAATTCGAAGGCTCATAACCGACCATTGTTCGTCGTTGGATACGTAGACAACAAACGAGTAAACCGCATCCTGATAGATGGAGGTTCTGCCGTCAACATCATGCCACTTCACACCCTGAAGGAATTGGGCATCTCGGAGGAAGAACTATCCAATAGCAAAATGTTGATACAAGGCTTCAACCAAGGAGGGCAAAAATCCCTTGGTGCAATCCGAGTCCGGCTGCAAAATGATGACATGGCTGCAAGCACGTACTTCCACGTCATTGACAGAAGGACATCATACAACATGCTTCTTGGTCGGATATGGATCCACGAGAACGGCGTCGTCCCTTCAACATGGCACCAATGCTTCAAGTATGTGCTCAACGGCGTCGTCAAAAGGGTTATCGCCGATGACAAACCATTTGCGGTGGCCGAGTCTTATTATGGGGATGCTAAGTACTACCTTGAGGCGTCCAAAGCTAAGGCACCTTCGTTGGAGGAAGAAGAACGTAAAGAAAGTCAACCAACTCGTGAAGACAAAGGAAAATCCATCCTGGAAGAGGCATTCGAGGGGCTTACACTCCCACTAACGCCCATTGATCCTGGCATGTCGCAGAAAACGGTGAAAATTCAACTCAAAGGTAGTGAGGCACGCCGGCTAAAGAACGATAAGGAATTCGGTCCAAAGGCATTCAAACTGCTCATCAAGTCTGGATTCAACCCAAATGAGCCATCGCCGTTGGGAAAGCTCTCGGACAACAATCGAAGAAAAGGTGACCGGAGTTGACTTGGATATGTTGCGGAATTTGACACGGCGCCCCAAGCATCGAAAGCGCCCATATTCGTCAAAGCAGAACAAACGGTGAAGGCACCGGTTCGTATCATCATAAAACGAGCTACGACCAATTACATCACTGAAGAAGCAAATCAAGAAGATGGCACCCCAAAGGATCAACCTGCACGAAAATCGGTGTTTGATCGTATCGGTAGCCCATCGAAAGAGGAGCAAAAACAAAGTGTCCACGATAGACTTGGGTCAACGGAGACGGCCGAACACAAAGAATCCGTCTTCCGCCGGCTTGGAGCAAACGAAGAAGTGAAGCCAAGTGTTTTCGATAGACTCGGGGCTGTTGCCAAAGAAGACTCTGCAAAATCCGTCTTCAAAAGGCTAGGTTCTACAAAACGCCAATCACAAAACAGAGCATCGGCAAGCAAAGAGTGGTCTCCAGTAAAGCAAGGAATATTGGACGACCCGAACTACGGCAACGATGTGAGAAGTACGGTACCTTCCCGCATGAAGCGCCAAGTTGAGTGGACTGTCTCATCCGACGAATGGCTAAAGCTCAAGAAACGGACCATCATCTTCACAAAGCATGACGAAGATGACTAAGCTGACGGAGTTGAGTCCATCAATCATATCACTGTTGGACATGGCGAGCCAAAAGAAGAAGGTGCTAACGCAGCACCAATGCAACTTGAAGAAGAAATCAAGGTCACGGTGGATGAACTGCGTGAGATAAACTTAGGCGATGAAAAAGATCCTCGCCCAACGTTTATCAGTGCCCTACTGACCGTAAATGAAGTGGAGAAGTACGTGGCGCTCCTCTAAGAGTTCAAAGACGTCTTCGCACGGCCCTACAAAGAAAGGCCCAAGCTGGACCCCAAGATAGTCGTCCATCGTCTCGAAGTCTTTCAAATCTTCAAGTTCTTCATGAGGATCAAGCTCGAAGCCCCTCCGGAAGCACTTCAAGTCTCCAAATCCTTCAAGAGGATCAAGCTCAAAGCCCATCATGATGTCTTAAAAATGTTCAAGTTCATTCCTTCAAGAGGATCAAGCTCAAAAGCCCCTCATGAGGCCTTAAAAAACAAGTCTTCAAATTCTTCAAGATGATCAAGCCCAAAGCGCATCTTGAAATAGTAAATTTCTCAAGTCTCCAAGCCTTCACGAGGATCAAGCTCAAAGCCCCTCCTAAAGTCTTTCAAATCTTCAAAGTCGCCAAGCCCTTCAAGAGGATCAAGCACAAATAGCCCCTCTCGAAGTTCTTCAAAAGTTCATGCATTCAATAGGATTAAGCACAAAAGCCCCTATTGAAGTAAAGAAATGCATTCTTTGAGAGTCAAATCACCTCCAAAGATGTCAAGAGACCATTTCAAAGTTCTTTATGGTCCATGTCAAACGTGTCTTGCGCGGATCTTCATCAAATTGAGGCCATTCACCAACCTCCTGAGCCGTTGCATCCAACTGTGGCATCATGACCGTTTGACGCATGGGAATGGACATCGCCGGACCAATGCCAAAGTCTTCCGGGGGCATGTCTACATCCTTGCCGCAACCGACTACTTCTCCAAGTGCGCTGAAGCTGCACCCTTTAAAGAAGTCAAAGGGGAACATGATGCAAGTTCCATCTGAATCAACATCATCTACCGTCATGGCGTCCCGCGTTACATCATGACAGACAACGGACGATCATTTGTCAACAGAACCATCGCCAAGTTGTGTGAGAAGTTTGGATTTACTCAAAGGAAGAGCTCTGCATATTATCCGCCGGCAAATGGACTAGCGGAGGCCTTTGACAAAACCTTATGCGGATTGTTAAAGAAAGTTGTTTCCAAGTCAAAACGAGACTGGCATGAAAGAATCAATGAAGCTCTGTGGGCATATCGCACAACCTTTCGCACACCCACCAAGGCAACGCCATACTCGTTGGTCTATGGAGTGGAAGCCGTGTTGCCGCTGGAAACGCAAATCCCGTCGTTAAGAGTCGCCATCCAAGAAGGACTCACTGAAGAAGGCAACGCCCGACTGCGTTTGGAAGAATTGGAAGCCCTTGATAAAAGAAGGCTCGAAGCACAACAAAGATTGGAATGCTACCAATCTCGTTTGTCCAAGTTCTACAACAAAAAAGTCAAGGCGCGGTCGTTTCAAGTCGGAGATCTCGTCCTTGCCATCCGGAGACCCATTGTCATCAACTACCGCAGAGGGAACAAGTTCACCTCCAAACGGGATGGACCATATGTCATCACGAAAGTCTTTACAAACGGAGCCTACATGATGATAGATAACGATGGAGTGAGCATCGGACCGATAAATGGACGGTTCTTGAAGATGTTATACGCCTGAAAAAAGCAAATTCCATGCTCCTTGACGCACGAGCCTAAACTGCACGTCACAAAAAAAAAATGCAAAAAAAAATGTAATACTCCTGGCCCGCAAGAGTATAAACTGTGTACGGCTCAAAATAAACAAATTCAATTTGTTTTGAACTACGTAATGGCTTGATCCCTTCACAGGGTACGTAGGCAACTTGGATATCAAAATTCTAAGTTCAGTCATGGCAAAAAAAAAAATAAATTAAGTAATTGGGTTAATTAAATTTAATCCTTTACTTGAAAAAAAATTGAGTAATTGGTCAATAAAGTTGATCCATTACTTTAAAAATTTTGAGTAATTGGGTTAATTAAGTTGGTCAATTACTTGACAAAAAATGAAGTAGTTGGATTACTTATGTCGATCCATTACTTGACAAAAAATTAAGTAAATGGGTTAATTAAATTTGATCCATTACTTAAGAAAAAAATTTCAGAAGAAATAAGTGTCAAAGTCCTTCTGAATGTTCAAGCTTTTATGAGGATCAAGTCAAAGGTCCTTCAAATCTTCAAGTCTCTAAAGCTTCACGAGGATCAAGCCCAAAAGCTCCTGTTGAAGCAAGGAAATGTGTTTTTGGAGGACCAAATCACCTTCAAGAATACCAATAATCCATCTCGAAGTCTTCATGGTTTGCGTCAAGTGCATATCACGTGGATCTTCATCAAATTGAGGCCCTTGACACAAAATTTCAAGGCAACACGCCGAAGACATAATTCTGGAGACCAAACGCATCTTCAACACAGTCCAATTGTCCAACGGGAGCTGACTGGGGGCAATGGCCTAAAGTTCATGCGACGAACCATCAACATAGAAGGTGGTTGACATGATCGTTGCAAAGTCTTGAAAAAAAAATTCAAGGAAAATTTTTCTTGACGCACGAGCTTAAGCTGCATGTTACTCTCCAAGAGTATTTAAAAAAAAAATGTGACGTAAAAGAAGATCACTTGAACTACGATGTGGCTCGATTCCCAAAAAGGATACGTAGGCAACTTGGCCAAATTTCAAGTACAGCGCAAATTCCATCAGAATCTAATCCCCCAAAGTTTCCAAAGGTGGTTTTCTTTGTCAACATGTGTGCTATGCAAGACATTCAAGATTGAAGAAAAAAACAGTACGGCAAAGAGTGAAGACGAAAACAAAAGTAGTCTTCATTACATCAAAGTTTTGATTACAAATACATCGGAGGATTACAAGACATCAATGGAAGAAATTAAAACAACAAAGGAATTCAAGCACGCCCGCTACAATAAAAACTTGTTGACAGTTGTTTCTTTGTGATGCTTCCCATAGTCCACCAACATGGCAACGGCTTCAAGTTGATCATCCAAAAAATTTTCAAGTTGATGCCACTGCAAAAAAAAAAGGATTATTTCCTTGAAGAGGAAAAAAAAAAAAGAAAAATACATTTGCAAGATAAATGCAATGTTATTTTTGAATGACTTGAAAAAAAATATTGCAAGATGAATGCAATAAAAAAAAATGCATGTCAATTTTGAAAATTAATTTTAAGTTCATTTTAAATTTTTGAACTTAGAGTTAAATTTCCACGAAATCAAAATTTGGGGCACTTCAAAAGATGAATATTTTACATGTAAACAAAAAGTACATGTTAAATATTAATTTTAAGTTCATTATTAAATTTTGGACTTAAAATTAAATGTTTGGGACCTATCCTTAAATACCAAATATGTTGGGGTTAAAATCAGGTCTTCCAAAAAGCCGAGGGATTCTATTTCAGTTTCCTAAAAGTAAGGGTTCAAATTCTAGGGTTTCAAAATTAAGGGACTAAATTGAAAAGTGGCAAAACTTTCATCCCTTTCTTCCCCAAAAACATAAACACACGCAGAGAGCAAAAAGGGCTCTTCCTCCCAAAATCTGTGCAGCTCCCCTTTCAAAAAAAAAAGAAAACCATGGCCATCATCTTCCCGTGGGCGAGCAGCGAAGCAGCAGCGGCGGTGGCATCTCTCCGGCGGTGTTTTTCTCTCCCTCTCCGGCCTTCCCCTCACACCGGCAGCCTCCCTCCGAAGAAACAGCGGCGGCGGCGTTTCCACCCAACTCCAGCAGCAGGCGCGCGCGAGCGGCGGCGGGCTTCGCCCGCCCGATCTCTTCTCTCCCTTCGATCCAGCGGCGGCGCGAGATAGAGCGACGGCAGCGGGCCGCGAACGGCGGGACGGCGGCGACGCGAACTTGATCTCCCTCTCCGGCCTCCCTCCGACGCAAGCAAGGGCGGCGGGCACCCCAGCGATAACGACAGCGCGGCGGCACAAGCATCGGCGGCATCGGCTCCCTTCCGGCGGCGCTTCCCCTCTCCGTCCTCCCTCCTCTTCGCGGGCTTCGGATGGCGGTGGCGTAGGCAGAACAATGGCGGCGGGCGGCACGAACAGCAGGGGGCGGACGCGGCGACGGTTCGAACGGTGTCGTCTCCCTCCCGGCAGCGCCCTCTCCTCTCCGGCCACCTCCCTTGCGCGAACCAGCGACGACGGGCCGGACATGGCGCCTCCGCGAGCGGGCGCCAGCGGCGGACTCCGGACGGCAAACGGCTGGGCGGTGAAGACAGTGGCAGAGCAACGATGGCTCTCCCCAAGTTGCAGCGAGCGGCATGGTGTCCCGGCGGAAGCAGCAGGCAGCGGTCTCCAGTCTCCTCGCTCGCAGTTCCGACGGCAGCGGCATGAAGACACGGTGGCCTTCTCCCTCCGGTGGTGGCAACTCAGCAATGGCGCTCGAACCGATTCTATCGATGATGATCCCGACGAACAACGGTTGGGGCAAAAGGCAGCGCCAATTGCCCACCCCGCTGCCGTTGTTGATGACGATGCCGCGACCAACGGTTGGGGCAAAAGGCAGCGCCAATTGCCCACCCCGTTGTCGATAATCAGGTACCCGACTCTCATTTGAATTCATTGGAGCAGAATCTGAGTTGAACGATTTGGGTTTGGTTGTGGTTTGCTTCACTGTTATGAAGTTGACAAGAAAAACAGACAAAAACAAAAGAAAGGCACAAACAAAAAAAAGGTGCAAAGAAACAAAAAAAAATATACGTGCAACAATCAGAAACAACAAAAAAAAAGAGAAGAAAACAAACAAACAGTAACAAGAGAGGAAGAATACCTGCTTCTATTTCTAATCCTTGATATGCGCAATATCTGTCAGTGTTCTTATTTGTCGGCCGAGCTAGGGAATGTTTGCAATTGTGTATGCTTGCTTGCTACTTGGGATGCTGAAATTAGACCGATCACTTGTTAATGGGGTAATTTATAGAAGCCAAAGTAAGTCCTAGCAGATTTGTGGAAAGATGCAATCCTTGTTAAATCTTTCTTGGAACAGATTTGAAAATTTGAGGAAAGAATCTTGGATAAATTAAGTTGAGTCAAATTTTAAATCCAAATGTGAAGCTTGTTGGATATGGCAAATATTTGATCACGATTAAATCAAGTATGAATCAGATGGGAATTGCAAAGTATCAAGGCAATTTTAAATCCAAATATGAATCTTGGTTGAATACGGGCAAATATTTGAGGAAGATTAAATCAAATCTGAGTCGAATGGAAATTCCAGAGTTCAAAGTATCAAATTCAACTCGAATCAGATCCGAAGCTTGGTTAGACATGAAAAATCGCTCAAGTTTGAATCGAACATCCACAAATAAATCTTCAATTGGACGAGAAGAAAGTGTGGAAGGATGAGTATATGTGTTTTGAATAAAATATTTGATTTGAAAAAAAAAAGAGAGAGATCACGAAATGGCAAGAAAAATTGATGAAAAAAAAAAAGAATATTCATCAACTTAGCCCAAACAAAAATTTGACAGCAAAAAAAGATCTATCTCGTCAAAGGCTCAACAAAAATGGACAAGCAGAAAAGAAAAATATTTCGAGACTCGTTCACGTCTCAAATATTTTATTTCGCCCTAAACAAGTCTCGAGGGGGCATCTGTAAACACGTGAAATTTATTCGCCACTAAAAATGCGACACGTGTAACTTTAAATGTTAATTTAATTAATTCTAGGCATTTTAAATAAATTAAATGCTTGGAAATAATTATTAATATTTATTGAGCTATTTGGACCAACAAGCCAAATGGACCTACACTAGGCCAATGTGGACAAGTCCAAATGCAAGACCCACAAGCCCCATGGCTCAATAATGGATGCTCGAAGTAGGCCAGCCCATGAAAATTAATCGATGTGGATAAGTCCAAATGAAAGACCCACAAGCCCCATGGCTAGTGGACACTTGAAGCAGGCCAGCCCATGAAAATTAATCGATGTGGATAAGTCCAAATGAAAGACCCACAAGCCTATGATCCAATGGACACTTGAAGCAGACCAGTCCATGGAAATCAGTCAATGAACAAGCCCAGATGAAAGGCCCACATGCTCACTGACCCAATAAAAATGTGGATTGGACCAATTCATCGATTGGCCCATCATTCACAAACCCTAGGATTATCCTCTATAAATAGAGGCACCCTGTCACACATTAGATGGACGTCTCCAGACACTACTCACTCTCAAGACTCATATATTTGAGATTCTACAGCAACAAAACGCTGCAGAAATATTAAAGAGGCAAAGAAGTATCAAATACACTTCTACAACCTCTAAACAATCATACTCTGAGACTCATACACTCAGACACATAGAGAGACGACTCATACACGTCTACTCATTCTCAAGACTCATACACTTGAGATTCTACAGTAACAAAACGCTGTAGAAATTCCGAGAAGCCGGAGAAGAAGCATAAAAGCATCTCGACGTCTTCAAAGTTGGAGGAATCAAAGGAGTACCAGAAGTCGAACCCATATAGTTTGATTTTCTACATGTTCTTTGATATTTAAATTTCTCTGTAATTGTAGACATTTCTCGTGAAATTAATAAAATTATTTTGCAGTTTCTTGTCTACGCATTTTTGCACTTACAGTACGCAATCCAATACACATTTCTAATGATTAACTCATCAATAACTCAAAATGTGTACAAGAAAAAATTCTAAAAAGTTGATATTTTAAAACTACATAATGAGACGAAACTAACGAGATCTCATTTGACTATATTTTTTTCTTATATAGATGTTGTATAAGCATTAGTCAAAGTTGAATAATAAACAGAAGCAAAAGTCAATTCCTTTTCACTATAAATATGGAGGAATTATAGGAAAAAAAATATATTGCACTTTCAAAATGTAGGAGAACAAAATTTGAGTGAATTACGTTAGATAATTTACTTTCATTAATTATTATAGATAAAGAATACTACCAAATAAAAGATGTAACATAAACTTTATGGGTTGATAGTTAAATAATAAACAGTAGCAAAAATCAATCCATTTTCACTATACAAATGAAGGAATTGTAAAAAAAAAAGAAAAAAGAAAAAAAAGGAAAAAAAACATAATGCACTTTCCAAAAAAAGGAGAACCAAATTCGAGTGAAATTCACATTAGATAATTTAATTTCATTAATTATTATAGATAAATAATATTACCAAATAAAGGATGTAATAAAAACTTTATGGGTTGATATTATATTTATTATTTAAATATAATTTGAATATTTGTTATAATTCTTAACCAATACTCTATTAGTTGAAATTATAGATAAAGAATGTATTGTAAATTATTAATAAGTATTGTATAGATTGATATTATATTCATTTATGAATAATAAATATTTGTATTAGATAAATTAACTAAATTAGATAAATTGCAATACGATAATAACTTGATGAAACTATAGTCATTCTAATTTATCAGTGGATTCATTTACAAGAGCATTTCTTATATTTTCTAATTTAATTTGGAAATATTTATATTATCATTAAAATTTCTAATATCTCAATACCTTAGGGTGTGAATCAATATCAATAATCAATTATCGAGTACAATAAGATTTCACGTACTTTCTTGTCAATATATGAAATTAGAGTCGTGTGTAGAAGGTTTTTATCTTTGCTTTTTAATTTGTTTTTGTTCATTCAACTATTGTTTGTAGTATAACTATAGTTTAAAATACTAAGTTGTAATATATAAATATTGGTAATGACATATGTTGGTCGATTTGTATGCAATGTATAACTCTGTTTGGGAATTAGTTGTTAGCTGTTAACTGATTATGTGAGTCATAATTAGTTAAAATTACTTGTTTGACAATTTCGTGACTAACTTTTTTGTCTAGAATAAGCTAAAATCCAAAATACTGCTATTTGCAGCGGTTTCAAAAAGAGCTGATTGAACACTATTTTAACTTATTTTGTCTTTTTAAATAAGCTAATTCAGTACAAATTACATAGAATAAGCTAATTCTGTTCAGCTTTTTTGCCAAATAGGGCCTATACTCGTATAATGCTTAAAATAGTTTAAGGAGGTTGGAGAATGTAATCGATAATAAAAATGAATAATTTTACTTGTTAAATTGGATAATTTTACTCATATTGTCCATAATTTTACTCATATTGTCCATAATTTTCGCCCATTGGTCGGGGGAAATACTAGTAATAACAATAATAATAATAATAATAATAATAATAATAATAATAATAATATCACATATCCCTATGCAATAAACGGTAACATACTCATAATAATGGTAAATAGGCCGCTCTGGTGGACTAATAGACTTTTTTATAAAATCTGGCATTGACCTATTCAGCTAGATGCGTTTTCAAAATAGCCTAAGCTTAGTCTATTTATAAAAAAAAAGTTGGTCTGACCTGGCCTTCGGTAGACTGGCCCATTCCCACCCCTAATAGTAAGGGGAAGAGATGCAATTAGCATACTATCTTTATTTTACCTTCTTTATTTTTCATAAATTAATTAATTATGAAGAAAATTGTAAAAATACACATGTTAACACTTAAAAATCAACAAAATTTCAAATAAATCATCAAAATTATTTAGGCCGAAATTGCAAAATGTCAATGGATCATGGAGGTTAAGGCTCGTTGACCACTTGAATATAAAAAGTATAGTTACAATCTACAATCCGATTTCTGTAATAGCATAACAATTGCCAGCAGGTGCAGACAATGCTAAAAATGATGTGAAGCCATTTGTAAAGTGATGTATAAGCCTTATAAAGTGATGTATAGACGGTAGTTTGTTTTTTTTATTAGCTTTTGGTTTATAACCTCCATCCATCACTTTTTTTATACTCACACATCATTTCGAGGGTGTTTGTTTGTGCGTTTTGGGACATAATATCTGATTTTTGTGTTTGCAGAATGCAAATAATCAGTTAATCCTGTTTGTGTACTAAACTTCCAATAATCTATTATTTGCATTTTTAGGGAATGAAAATGCTATTTTCTTGCAGCGGCATTTTGATGCTGCAAGAAAATTGCGTTTAGCCAAAAATAGATTTTTACCATATTGTTGCATTTTGATGTAATGAACAATGCAAATCCAAACACTTTTTAATGATCATCTAATTATTGCGATTTGAAACAGCATAAGTTCATCCAAACACTTAATTTTCTATAACATGTTTTGTTACAACAATTATCTGATTATCCGTTTTCTAAACACTGCAACACTTTTTAAAACGCACATCCAAACACCCTCTTCATATACACATACCAATCACTTTTGAATGTGCCAGCACTTACATGAGCACCCAAAAGATTTCCTACAATCTATATCTATATTTAGTAAATAATGAAGTACGAGTAATAATATCTTTTTGATGTTGTGATCAATTAAAATTTAAAACATAGAGGCTGGTATTCTGGAATAAGAGGGGAGATCGATATCCAATTGGTGTTGTATCTCACTCGGATGTGTCAATTGGTGGGAGGGGAGGGGAGGGGAGGGGAGGAGCAATTAACGGCCTAAGGGGCGGTGATTAAGCATAACGATATATGGTGCTTGACTGCTTGGATTGAAGCACAAGCAAGTTTTGGAGGTGGAATTAATTGCCCTTTCTTTGCGGCAGGCTTCAATGGGCCGTTAGATTGGTAACAACAGGTAATTATTGTGAATCATCATCGCCATGCTTTCTTTTATGGTCCATTGATAAAAGATAGTACTATAAGAGTGGAAAATTGAGATATATGGATGTGTCCCGGGTGCGTGCTTTGCCATGTGCTTAGGGAATGGAACCTGCAGGTTGTGGTTAACGCTATTGCTCATTTAGCGGCAAGGGAGGAATTGCGTTTTTCATGACATGACATGTGTGTTCCCTCCCTCGGATGAGGTTTATTAGGCCTCCTCATTGGGAAACAGATCAAGCGGGAGCTCCCTACGTTTGCAGCCGATTGGTGCCGTGCGATAGAAGTTAAGTTTTATGAGATTATTTGTTGCTTGGTGCCTTTGTTCATTATGTATTGCATTAGAGCCCGTGAGTAGAAAGTTTTTTATGTTTCCTTTTTTCATTTTTTTATCTTTTTAAATTATTGTTTGTAGTTTTAAGCACTAAATTACTGGCAGTGGCATATTATCTATTGCTTAGTTACTGTATAACGTCTATATGTATTTATGTATTTATGTAATGCTTAAAATGATTTTTATTAATATTTTTTCACATTTCTGCCCGGGGTAATGCCTAGTTTGTTCCAAGACCTGTGCTATTTGCACTCCCAAATTTACAAACATCACCCCACCCCAATTTTGCACTACCCAAAATGCCCCTTGTTTAATAAAAAATAAAATCTCATATACTCCCCAAAATACTACATACACCCCAAAACCCTAACTCTTCCAAAACGTGCGCGGCAAGGACACGCCGAACGGTCTTCACGGTGCGCGGCCAGACATGCCGAACTCTTTTCACGGTGTGCGGCCAGGCGCGCCGAACGCTCTTCACGGTGCACGGCCAGGAGCGCCGAACGCTCTTCACGGTGCGCGGCCAGGCACGCCGAACACTCTTCACGGTGCGCGGCCATGGCACGCCGAACAAGTCTGGAACAATTTTTTTCTTTTTTTTTTAATATTAGCTACTAATTTTTATGGAGTATTTTTAAACGCATAATTCTCTTTCATTTTCGACGAAAATGGAGCACTCTACCATGCATAAAAAAATCATGTCGATAATGAATTGAACACGGACATCATCAATTAAAGACATATTCACAGCAAATGCTTGATATAATAGTTGAGTTTATTATTATAATATAACATACATCATTGTGAAGATTCAATCCGATTGTACGAAAAACTTTTTAAGGAATTCCATTATCTAAAAATACATGAGCTCTCTTAAGAACCTTATTGGGGTATATATATTCGCAACATACCACATATTCTAAACTTCCCCAAATATTAAAGTGGAAGTGCTGCAAATTGCTTTACAATCGAATGTTAACAAGAGGTTTGAATTTGACCTCGTATTTATAAAATCAAGAAATATCTATATGTGTAATAATTTACAAAAAAAAGCTACAATATAGACTGGATATTGATGCAAACAACAAATACAAGAAAACTTAAAAGACTGCTTTTGTTCTATTTAAATCTACAATGTCCTTCAATCCATTGGCCTATATTCTTCATTGTATACGTTCTCTTGTGTTAATCAAACTACGCTCCTGAGTCATTTCCTAACTAGTTTTGCCGAGTGCATGAGCTATCATACGACGGGCAGCCCCCTGTATCATTTCTTGTCCTTGGCTTTAGAGTCCTTTACATTGTTTGATGCTTTCAATCTGCCAGTAGTGGGACCATCATGACAACCATGCTCGTCTAGACTAATTTCGTAGGATTTTTCATTGACACGGCACTGTGCTTCCTGACAAGCCTTTATCCCTGTAAAGATATATATATATATATATATATATATATATTTTTGTAGGTGTGTGAATTTAATAAAAGTAAGCCATGATGGTCATAGAGAAGTGATCTAGCACAAGGGATTATTAAATGGATGGAACCCCTCAAATGTAACAGTATGTGGACAAGAGCAGATGGAGGGCAATGGATAAGAAACATTCTAAGAACTTACAACTAGTATTGAGGATCCACCTGCATTCAAAATCCTCATGAGAACTTCCTTTGTTCTTTGGCAAGCACCATTTGAGTCTGTGGCAGCGATCACATGAGTAACCTTGGGATTCCATATGTCGAACACAGTGGCACCACAAATTTTTGCAAACTTGTCTAGTACAAGCTGAAAGTATGACATCAGGCACTCATTAGCTTCAACACCACTTCAATATCCACTTTGAAAAATTAAAATACAAGATGGTGAAAAGAACAAGAAAATCCTTATACATCATCATTCCATCAATTCAAGGTCTGTTTCATGAACATTGATGTTTGGATTAAATAAAATCAAGCAGAGCCCAACCTTTTCTTTTGAAGACAGAGATGATCCACATAAGACCCGCTTTTTATTTGACCATTTCGAGGCACTGTTTTTAGACAAAGATCTGAGAAATTCTATTCGGTTAGGACTTAAAGATGGTCCAAGTAAGGAATTTGATGGTTATTACACATGAAAGTATTGCTCGAGGTAGATAGCCAATACTTGCAACATGTGACCATGAAAAACAACATTGCATAACAATAGTACAATTTTCGGACCTTTGAGTGAGTGAGGAGCCCTCTTCCATGCTGCTGTCGTTGGAATTCTCAATTGGAAACTTGTTGCCTTGGTGATCAGGACATAGCATCAAATATCCACCCTGAAGATTAAACATATGATCATGTGGCCAATGTGGCCAAGGATAGATCGTCTTGAAAGTAGAAATTATGCAGCAAACTTACATCCTCCCATCTGCAGCCTGGTTCTTCCACAGCACAAAGAACATGATAGCTTTTATTGCATGACTTCAGAAAAGCAGCCAAGTGCAGCACCCTTTAAGCCACACCTGTGGCATTTCAGCTTGGAGGCTCTCACCAGTTCAGATTTTAAATTCTTAATCCCTCATTTAGCGAAATAAACTTTAGGGCTCCTGCAACCTAGAAGGTACCAAGGGTGTTCGGCACCCGACGTCGCGCACTCACTGCACCGTTCGGCACCCAGACACCGTGCGCCGCCTGCCTCGTTCGGCATCGTCTGCCGAACTCAAGAAGCATGTGCAACACACCAGGGCCGAACGGCCCTGGTCTTCCACAACAATCCAAAACGCGAAAAAAAACTTCACTGGACCCAAATTCAGTAACCAACACACAAATGCAAATATATTCTTCCTAATCATAATAAGATACTTATAACAACAAATTCAATTGCTCGTACAAATTGTTAGATCAAATATGAAACCAAAATTTCTAACCTGTAACTATATCTATACAGTCGGTCTTCTTTTTCCACCGGCGATTCCTCTTATTGGATGATGGCACAACTTCTTCGGTGTGCAAGGAGGATGACGAATGATTTCTTTGAGTGCCCTTTCTAAGCAGCGACGGGTTTGGGGTGAGGGTCGGGCAAGTGGGCTTAGTTTGGTGATGTGGTGTATGTGTAGTGGGGTGTATGAATATTTTAGAGTATTTGGGTGGTTTATTTTGATTTAAGGGTAGGTAGGCAAATTTAGATGGTGTGTATGTAGAATTGTTATTAGATTTTTGAATTTTTTAATGGGGTGAATTTAGGAATGGGGTGATGGTAGTAAATTTGGGTGTATAAATAGCCAGGCCTTGTTCCAAATTTAAAAGACGGATAAGTGCAGTTTAATACCCCATTGCACAAATACACTGAGTTCAGTACCCCTATACCATTATACTTCCCCTATGATACCCAACCAACAATTTAGCTTTTCCTTCAAAATGAGTAATTGGAAAAAGACCAGCATGCCCCTCAACTTAAGTGTAATGGAAAAATATGATGAAGGGTGGCAGTGTCTTTTTAACTTTATGTCATGTCTCTTCTCGGTATTGGAGAACGGTGCAGGGAGTTAATTTGTTTCTCCCACCCACGTCGTCTATGAGAAAACCTCCGTGCGAAACCACCAAAAACTGAGAAGAGGGAGCTCGAGCTCCATTTAACTTCCCAAACCATTTTCGTGCGTTGCGACTCGGTTTGGAGCGGAGAAATCAGTGCTCACCTTGGCGTGAAGAAGCAAAGTTGGAGGAGAGGACGGAGCAGTGTTGACGCTCGGAGACGGACTTGCGAAGGTGAGTTTCCACAGTGCCCATTCTGCGAATTGTGTTATTTGGGGCTCTGTGTTCGATTTTATGTTTGCAATGGTTAGATTCACTTCCATGTGTGTTTACATTTGAATTTATTTTCGTGGCTTGCGGTGTTGGATGTTATGGAGTATTTGGAGTAATTGGAGAATGGGATTTAGTTAGGGTTTAGGGTAGAACAGTGTCATGTGATCGGAGACTAGAGAGGAGGTTGTGAGATTGTTTAGAAACATGAAATTTGTTATTTAAACGTCTGCGATCTTGAGTGGGCAACGCTTCGATTTCATTTGTTTGAGTGAAATTGTTGGGTGTGGTTCTCGGTATGTTGTTTGCTGTGGTTTGGGCAAGGTAAACCATTTCATGCTTGTGTAATCATGGTGGAAAAGAATGAAATCTGTTGTGTTGTGCGATACCACGGTTCACGTAACAATACACTTGTGTTGGGGTGGTTTCTGAGATACCACCCCAATTCATGAACTACACCACTTTTACATTTGATTTTGCGGAATTTGGTGAATATGAATGAATAGGGTTAGTTTTGCGATGGTATCTGAGATACGGCAGAGTGTGGTAAAATACACCACTGTATTTGGGAGATTATGTGTATCACGGCTCAGAGTGTAGTATTATTCTTAATTGTGTTTAGTATATTGTATAGCATGAAATATTGTTGATTAGTGAATGTCATTGTTTGCACAGAATGGCGCCCAAAATGAAAGGAATTCCCGTGAAACAGAAAAAGGTATCGAATAGGGTGGATGAAGCGGGAGCAACATTAACACCCCGGTGCAGCCTCACCGTACTGCACGATGCAATGAGTTCCGTGAAGGGGATAATGACGGAGCAACAGGAAAAAGCAATCAAGAAGACCCCGTTCTACCATTTTGCAAAGGTGGAAGGGTCTTACAACAGCAAGACTAGGCTCCAAGCCCTTGTGGAACGCTTTGATGCTGTAAAGGGCGCATTTATTTTTGGGGAGGGATTTTACTTGCCTTTCAAAGCTTGGGAATTTTCAGTGGTGTTGGGGCTCCAACACACGGGTATGTATGTGAACCCCGACTGCGAGCCAAGGTCAAGCTTCAAGGAGAAGTATTTCGGTCCGGATGCAGGACAGGTGAGAAGGCCGCGGATTATAGCACTGATGCAAGAGTTGGCTGGGACGGACAGTGATGTCGATTTCGCAAGGGCGTTTGTTCTGGTAGTTTTTAGTTCATTCCTATTTCCGACATCCTCCCTGACAATACCCGACTATCTTGTCCACTATGTGGACAAACTGCATAGGATCGGGGAGTACAGCTGGGGGGATGCAGCGTATGAATTTGTTGTCGATTCCTTGAGACGTTGTAAAGACGAAGGGAAGGTGTATGTTGACGGGTGCACTGTGGGTGTTGTGGTAAGTTAGTACTGTTGAACGTAAACTGTGGTATAGGGTAGAGCAACATAATTATGCGAATAGTACACCAATTATACACTGAAATAACACCTTTCTTATTTTTCTCTGAATTTGTGCATGTATAGGGTTGGTTCTATGAAAGGTTTCCGCGTATGGCAAAACCCCTTGCGCTGCCCGTCATCCCGCATTTTGTGAGATGGCAGGAGAGACATGCACGAATGGAGGATTGTCGGGCCGATCTCCTCAAGCTTAGGGCAAATCATGTGCGAAAATTCGACATCAGTAAGCGGGAGCAAAAATTCGTGACCCAGGTGGTGCCCACCCCGAAGTCTTCAGAGGTGATGCAGGAGGATGACTGGCTCGTAGATGAGATACCCCACAAGAAGAAGGCACCACCAAGGCTGGTAAAGAAGAAGGGCGAGGATAAGAAGAAAGTTAAGGCGAACATCGAGGACGAGAGAGTGGACATGACTGCACCAATGGAGGTGGTAAACATTTTAAATGAATAAATTTAGTTTTTCTTTTAATTTGTATTAGGTGTTGTAATTGAGTCGTTGTCTGGTACATTTTGTACACGACTGTTGCATTGGTATAATATTGATACACCATGTCCGGTACTGTATACTACACTGCTAGTTATGTTGGTACATGCATGTATGACAGGATGAACCTGTTGGGGATGACGAAGAGGAGATAGGCAGTGATGAAGCAGAGACCTCAGAGGCTGGGGACGAGGTGCCTGTGACGGTTGAATCTGAGAGCGGAAGCGACAGCGATGACCAGGGACAAGATAAGAAAGCTGGTTCGGGTAGCGAGTATGATGTGGAGCAGACCGGTGGCGAATCTGGATCAGAAGAGGAGGTTGAGAGTGTGGAGGAGGAGGAGTCAGAAGACTCGTACGATATGGCTATAGGGCCTACTTCGGGCAACGAGAAAAAAGGTAATGTCGGGTTAACTATGCAATGTCATCCATGAAATTATGCTCACCCTTTATCCGTTATATACAGTGGCATTACCGGCCAAACGTAAGGCGAGTACCCGTGGTTCTCAACATGCAAATCGTAACGTTAAGCCGCGGGTTAATCGAAAGTTAGAAATGAAGGCACCTGTCAAAACAAGTAAAAAAAAAGGGAACGCAGGCAGAGAAAAAGGTAATAGTGTAACTGTGGTATAATAACTTCACTTGAATAGTGTGTATGTTGACGATTACTGTGCAAAGGATAATCGACAGGGCAAAGTCGTTGCAAATAAGAAGGATAGAGATCTTGAGATCCGAGAGAAGTATGCGGGAAAGAGGGGCTATGCCGGGAGGCTTTCTTTGACGGAAGATAAAAGGGAGATTATTGAGCGGTTTATCGACATTATAGATGGGAGGTATATTGAATGTTGTTTGGTGTTAAATGTATTATTCTATGGTATTTCATTGTTTAACATGTAGTGTATTGCTGAATAATTCGTCGTTGGGCTTGATTACGACAGCGAGTTTGTATGGAGCCAGGGAATCTACGCCGTCCAACCCTCGAGTATTGTGCTGCTCCTTTTCAACCAGGCTGTCTGCAACGACTTGGTTGGTTGCTACACTGCGTACCTGTGCAGTGACGGTTTTAAGGTTGCAAATGATATTCAGACAAGAGTGGGATTGATTAGCGCGTACACGACGGTACGATTTTTTGAATTTGCTTAATTATTTATATCACCCACAGCAATATTGCATTGTTACCCAAGAGGTGTTTCATTCGGCTCGCAGACGCGCATTGTGGACGGAGCCAGCAATGCCTCGAAAAAAGCAAGCCTAACTAATTCGCAGTATGAGAAGATTTGGAAAGAGCTTTGGGAACCGGGGAGGACAGAATTCGAAGTGTTGGACATGTGTGTTGAGCAGTCGTTGGAATACGTCTTGGCGCCCGTGACCTTCGGCTTCCACTGGTTCATAATTGTGTTGGACCTCGCATTGAAAGAAGTTGTCATATACAACTCCATGTGGGCACAGAGATATGACATGCCAATACTTAGAGTGGTAAGTATAAAAGAAACTACAGTACAGTATACATTGATTACAGTACAATGTCACCGTTCTAACAGTATGGTATTTAATTGGATGAATAGGCGAATTTTTTGAGGTGGTATTTCATGAAGAGGCTGGATATAGAATTCCACCTGCACTTGATTAAGCGGAGGACATGTAGGCAGCAAGGGGAGACTTCGTTGGACTGTGGTGTTCATGTTATGTGGTGGGCAGAGGCTTTCGTGCGCAATTCTAAAACCTTCTGGGAAACGGAGATGACTGTCGACATAAAAGCATATCGTGCTGAGGTGGCTTTGCGATTGCTGCTTGACGCAAAGGATAAGGAACCGGAGAAAGAGGATTTGGCCGATGAAGCAGCAGATAGGGTGGTATTGCCGGTTCCGGGCCAGACGGACGATTCGGGTACGGCAAAGGGGACGGAGAATGTGGCAGATCCGGGAATGGGGCATGAGGACCTGCCTGGGCCGGAGAAGGTGGCCGAGATGGGGACGGAGAATGTGGCCGCGACGGGGACGGAGAATGCTGCCCATGTGGTGACGGGGCATGACAACGAGCCAGGGACGGAGAATGCTGCCCATGTGGTGACGGGGCATGACAACGAGCCAGGGACGGAGATGACGGAGAAGGAGGCAGATAAGACTGATACTATTGTTGATGTGCCCAATACCATCCCCCCGGAGGCCTCTGGTACTACTCCTAGCAACCTCAACACCACCCACCTCCAGTTGGATGAAAGCACCATTACTCAGCCCGACAGCACCATTATTCAAGCGGATGCCGCAGAAACTGCCACACATCCGATACCTCCAGTCACAACTGCTGACCCCGCTCCGTACAAGCCCGCAGACCCCACCTTCGAGCAGGTGCTGTGTCCAACCCCTCTCCGTGTTGTTGATGAGAGTATGGTACTCGCGTTGCCAGTTGACCCAAAGAATCCCACTGCCACTGCGACTGATCCCACTGACCCTGCCACTGATAAATAAATGGTGTAGCTAATCGAACTATTATGTCCGGTATTAATTATTGCGTTTTGGAAGGATACTCATGTTATGTATTGTGCGCAGATACTCATTCATGTGCCTTTTGTTGTGGTTTAGTTTTATTCAGTACGGATGGGACCGTAACGTGTAGTTCTTTGCTCGTATTTATGAAATGCGCTGTGGTATTAGCAATTTTCTCTAATGTTCATTATGTGAGTCGGATCAGTGTGGTGGATCAGAGTGGTATTGGTACTTTCTGTAGAATAGTACAGTTTAGCAGTATATCCAGTGCAAAGTGGTATTGGCAGTGGTGTGTTCATGGGAAACCACTCTACACCACCGAGTAAACTTTCATCCTTGCATTACTAGAAGCATTCTACATCATGAATTCCATCTAAAGATTGTCTTATAACTCTATATATGTTAAATAATGCTCGTCCATGCGGGATCAACACATTAGCCAACCCAATTATGACAATCACACCTTGTGGTGAAGGAATGGTGCTATGCCTCAACAGAAGAGTACATCTATGCCATTATGTCCGGTGGAGTTTAGGATTGGCAGTGGTGTGTGTTCATGGGAAACCACTCTACACCACCGAATAAACTTTCATCCTTGCATTACTAGATGCATTCTACATCATGAATTCCATCTAAAGATTGTCTTATAACTCTATATATGTTAAATAATGCTCGTCCATGCGGGATCAACACATTAGCCAACCCAATTATGACAATCACACCTTGTGGTGAAGGAATGGTGCTATGCCTCAACAGAAGAGTACATCTATGCCATTATGTCCGGTGGAGTTTAGGATTGGCAGTGGTGTGTGTTCATGGGAAACCACTCTACACCACCGAATAAACTTTCATCCTTGCATTACTAGATGCATTCTACATCATGAATTCCATCTAAAGATTGTCTTATAACTCTATATATGTTAAATAATGCTCGTCCATGCGGGATCAACACATTAGCCAACCCAATTATGACAATCACACCTTGTGGTGAAGGAATGGTGCTATGCCTCAACAGAAGAGTACATCTATGCCATTATGTCCGGTGGAGTTTAGGATTGGCAGTGGTGTGTTCATGGGAAACCACTCTACACCACCGATATTACATAATAATCTGCGATATTGAAAATGAAGCCATCGATATTACATTAGCCCAATACAGTGAAATTCATGCAACGATATTGAAAATGAAGCCATCGATATTATTAGCCCAATACAATCAAATTCATGCAACGATATTGAAAATGAAGCCATCGATATTACATAATAATCTGCGAAAGTTACTTTGTTTGCAGTTTACATGGTATCACGTATTGAAACAATCCGTCTGAAGGATCGTTTCAAATACTGAAACCATATACAAAATTACAACCCATCAAATCAATACTGTACCAGACATGTTTTGAATAATATTACATGCCAATATGTGGTATACCACAGTGTCTGAAACAATCAGCACCAAAATGACACGGCTGTGTCGTGTGGTCAAAAATGGTCAAAAATATCATGAGTCCTCCACCCAACTCAGATAAGTGGGTCTATGTGCTGCGTGTACCGGTGTGCTTCCTTGCAGGTCGCTCTGTTATGCCCACCCCTTCTGCACAGCGAGCATCTTGCCCTGCCCGTCTCGGTCTGGGATGGTATCCGACGTGTCTTCCTGCGGCCCGGCTGCACACGAACATCTGGAGGCAGCACGAATTCCTCCTCAATCCCACCACCCACGTTATCACTTTCCATCAAAAGAGGATAGATCACCCCGTCGTACGTTGCCCTGTAGTACTCAACAGTGTAAAACGGATCACAGTAATCGTAAATGTTACCATGCATTTCCTCGATTGTTGCGCACCCGTGCTTGCATGGGATCCTCAGTAATTGCCAATACCCGCACGTACACGTCATCTGATCCACATCCACAGCATGTATTTTACCATGGTCACGAACCTCGAACAACGAACCCGTCGCCCGCTGCAGATCCATATCACCAGATGCATTGTAATTCCTATTTAGTATTTTTGCTGGGGCCGGACACAGTTTTCCAATCATTCGAGCACCTGCCTCTCGCTTCTCATTCATCATCTTCATGATCTGCATACGGATTTTATCAAGCATTACACTTGGCGGCAGGTGTCTGGCCTTCTTGATCCAGGAATTCCAACTCTCGACAAGATTCGTGTTCATTACGCCCCATTTGTTGCCGGGGAACACCGAATTCGCCCACTGACGAGGATCAGCATTTTGAAGGAACGCAGCTGAAGCGGGCATTGCTTGAAGTATGGAATTCAGATGCATGACCATCTCGTCGTAAGTTGCCGCATATGCAGCAGCCTTGAATACCCCTGTCCAGTAATTTTTGTCCTTGTATGGGTACTTCCTCAGCACCTGTCACGAAGCCCAAAATGTAATAAACAATATACATCATGATACCGGTGTTCTACAGAACCTATACCATAACGAATTAACACAATAACGCACAGACCACTGTTACCTCCTTTTTGAAATTCTCCACAAGGTGTCGAACGCATACTGAATGATTACTCCCAGTGAACACAGTTGGAATAGATTTCATCAAACCGGAGTGTCGGTCGCTGAAAAACGTCCACCCAACCCAAGACACCCGTTCATTGCCCCCTTCAAGGACGCCCTTCAGCTTCGTGCAGAACCATTCCCAGTTCTCATCCGTCTCCGCATCGACAACTATTACAGCAAAGCCATAATCATAAACACAACCAATATATTCACATATAACAGTAAGCACCAACCTTGTAAGGTAAAACAACAGTGTTCAATTGCATCAATAACTAACTTTGTACCTGCAAATGCTAATGTAATAAAGCCGCCCTCTCCATCTTTCCCCACAGCGGCCAGTACCTGCCCTTTCCACTTTGTTTTAATATGGGTGCCGTCAAGCTCGATAAGGGGCCGACACCCTCTCCTGAAACCATCCACGCAGGCTGCAATTGCTATGAAGACCCTCCTAAATTTTTTGGTACCTTCAAAAATCTCTAAATCCGCAACACTTCCTGGGTTCGACGCTAGAAGCCTATTGCAAAATATCCGTATTTTGTCGAATGAGTAATAATCGTCCCCATGTAGTTCCTTCATCGCCACCTCCCTCGCGCTCCAGGCCGTGCGATAGCTGATATCCACTTTGAACGCAGCGCGAATAGCATCCACTGCATGATTCGGAGTATAGTGTGGGTCCCGCCTCAATTTCTCCTTGACAAATGCAGCAACCCATGGTGCATTCGCCTTTGGGTGTACTCTTGATTGTAGATTGTTCACACCACAATCGTGCATCAAAGTACATGTGCGAATCGCGAACGACTCATCGGATTTGTGGCACGATGCATAAATCCGCCAACCACAGTTCTCCATGGAGCACTTCACCTGAACTTTCTTCTTATTGTTGTGCACGTACTTGAATCCACGACGGACTGCAACACAATGATTTTTTAGGACCTTCCGAAACTGTTCGGCATCTTTGAATTTCTGTCCTTCGCCTGTGATTGCATTGGCCCATAGGACTCTTACATCTTCGTCGTCCTCTTCTTCTTCTTCGTTGTTGAATTCCTCATCTGCTTCCATATCCGTCCTGCAGCACAATTTATAGAATACATGATCCTATTCATACGAAATCGGTCATATGTACCGTGAACCTATTCATACAATACTAGTAGCATGAAATGTATTACAACGTTCAGTAAAGCGTGTGTATACCATAATGAAGTTTTTTCATACCAATGTTGTTGCAGCAAATACCGTAAACGTCACTACTACTACAAAATATTCATTCAATACCAGGATAGTCATCATCTGTATGTCTAAATCCGTGTCCAATGCAATGCAACAGTCAAAAATGTTTACAATCACTAACAAGGCATTCGCTCTATTCTTAACAACACTGGTGTGCACATAAACAAAAAATTCATAAACACCAATCTACAAACTACAGAGTACCAATAGTAGACATAACAATACCAATGTGCGCACAAAAGTATACAACCAACGACACATGCCATTACATCACAACCATCTTCTAGGGTTTTTAGCAGAACACTACCTTGCCCTCTTGTTTGCAGGTTCGCGATTCATCACCTTCATCTTCCCAAATGTCTGCCCTTTTGCCCTATTCAAAGTGCACATCCTGCTCACATCGCCGTCGTTAATCAGTTCCATAAGGTATCCGCCGTCGGGTTCCTCGTAATGCAAGGTTTTCGTTGCGGCATTCACATCGGCCCATTTATCCGTCACCTTCCTATAGACATCCGCAAGAAGATCGGCCTCACGTATTCGGACTAGATGCACTTCACCTTCGTAATGGCAAAACAACAAACTCTCGGGTACTTGCATTTCGGGTTCCTCTTGCCCATCTTCTTCCTCTTCAAAGCCACTCATCATTCCCTTAAAAAAAAACCCTCTAATCCCGTCGCACTCAACCCCTTCCACAAAAAAATCACTGCCCCGTCGCACTCCACACCTAAACCCTCCTACAGCCCTCCAACAGCCCTTCTAACCCATCGCACCACCCTCCACTCCCGTCAAGCTTTCGCCTTCCAAAACCTCGCTTCAAACCCGCCACCGAAAAACGTAACCCGTCGCCCCTACGCGAAACCGCAGCTGTCCCCACTCCTAACCTTCCTAACCCTCGATCATCCCTACCAAGCTTCCCCAACGATCATTCCCACCTATTTTCCCGCGCCAAAAAACGACGCGCAACAAGAGAGCTTCGATTGTGTCGCAGGTTCGAGAGAGAGAGAGCCCCAAGAGTGAGAGAGTGTTTTCAAAAAAAAATGGCTGCCAACCCCAACGTATTGAGTACTATTTCTGACATAAAGCAAGGGCGTTCTTGTCTTTTCCATATTTGAATTTCGTTTTCATTTAATTTTAATGACCAGGTCCTGAAATGTATGGTATTTTGAAATATGGTATCAATACACAATGTATTTGGTATGCAGGTAGTAATACATATGAACTTTTAGGTGTGGGTATTTTACTATAACTTTCCCTTTAAAAGACCTTTCACACATATGTGAACTGAAAAATAACTGTCACTCTGATTTACAGTCTTACAAGTTACTGTACAGAGCATCCAATATATACTGTGAATCTGATTTGTGAAAGTGTGTCCATGTCAGTGGATTTTGTTACCAAAACAGTGGATCCCTATCCCTATTAATACGGCGCTTAATCCCGACCAGAATCCGTACGAGATCTTTCATCCAAATTACCGCAATCCATTTCTTTTTCATGTAATGAAGAAGCCCACCTCCATCCTCACTTTCCTCCTCTTCTTCCTCCTTCCCTCCGCCGCACCGGACATTGCATCCGACCGGGCGGCGCTGCTAGCCCTCCGCGCAGCTGTCAGTGGCCGCGCTCTCTTCTGGAACATCTCCGCCGCAGTCTCGCCCTGCTCATGGTCCGGAATAAAATGTTCGCCGGAAAACTCTTCCGTCGTCGAACTCCGCCTCCCGGGAAACTCCCTCTCCGGCCATCTCCCGGCGAACACCATTTCCAATCTCACCAATCTCCGAACTCTCAGCCTCCGCTCCAATTCCCTCTCCGGCCCTCTCCCGCCGGACCTCTTTTCCTCCCTCAAGTCCCTTCGGAATCTTTACCTTCATCGGAATTCCTTCACCGGGGAGATCCCCGAATCCTTATTCTCTCTTAAATCCATTGTGCATTTGAATTTAGCCTACAACAATTTCTCCGGCCCGATTTCGCCCGGCTTCCACAACTTGTCCCGCTTGCGGATGCTTCACTTGCAGAACAACCATTTTTCAGGATCCATTAGTGCTCTCGCCATCCCTAGTTTAGTTAAGTTCAACGTTTCGAACAATGACCTAATTGGAAAAATACCCTCAGTACTTTCAGGAAACCCTAAATCTTGCTTCATTGGGAATTCACTTTGCGGCGTTCCTTTGGCTCCTTGTAGTAACAGAAGCCCGTTATCGAAACATCTAATTACAGGGATTATAGTCGGTTCCACACTTTTGTTACTTTTATTCATATTGCTTTTGGCGTTCATGTGGAGAAGATGGCGTAGAAGAAAGGGTGTTAGCCCACTGAATGAGGGAAAAGCGTCCCAAACAGTCATGGGAGAATGGGCCGGGCCGAGCCATGGTTTTCCGACGACTGCATTGGTGGATGAAGGCAATGTTAGGAGGAGTAGTAAAGAATTCGTTTTCTTTGGAAAGACGAGGTGGAATTTTGATTTGGAGGATTTGTTGAGGGCATCGGCTGAGGTATTAGGGAAGGGGGCATATGGGACGAGTTACAAGGCGAAGCTGGAGAGGGGTTTGGTGGTGGTGGTGGTGAAGAGATTGAAAGAGATTAGTGTTGGGGTGGAAGAGTTTAAGGAGACGATGGAGGAGGTCGGAAGATTGAATCATGTAAATTTGGTGCCCTTGAAGGGTTACTTCTTGAGTAGGGATGAGAAACTTCTTGTTTATGAGTACTTCAATGAGGGGAGCTTGTCTTCCCTATTACATGGTATGTGTGATTCATTTTGGTCCTTCTTCTTCTAATCATTACTAAGAATTATTTATTTTTGTTTATTGGTCGCAAATTAAATTCGTCGGCTATCAGAGTTTTGTGTGGTAATCATTAATTAAATTCAGTAGCAAGAAGGAAAAATTTTTGTGGTGTAACTATATACGTACGTGCTTTAATTGCCGATCTCTTGCCAAGATTATTAAAATTATTCTTGTGATGTGCTTTTTCTTCTTTGCAATAATGTTATGGTATATATGATTTATGTGTGCATTGTTTATTAAATACATGTTTGTGTTTTCGTGTGATCAATGGCTTACTTTGTTTTCTTCTCGTTCGCATCACCCATTGCTATCAATCTGTCTTATTGTGTGATATATATGTTTCCTAAACATACAGCTGTATGGATTTGTCTTCAATTGCTTTAGCCTCATCACGCATTCTAGTTCCATCTACATTTGTTCTTTTGGTTCAAATAATTTGGCCACGCCGAAGCTTTCCCAATTTTGCTCTACTCTATATCTTCATTATAATTAATAGTACTCCCTCCGTTCCATTTAACTTGTCTTGTTTGACTTCTGCACACAATCCAATGCACTTTTTTCAACTGTTAACATCTCAAAATATTTACAACAAAAAACAATGAAAACTATATATTCTAAAACTACATGATTTTACGATTCAAATAAGATCCAACTCGACTATTTTTTTCAAATACATACTTGCTATAAGATTAATTAAGTCAAAGTTAAATAATGAACAGTGCCAAAAAGTCAAACAAGACAAGTAAGGTGGGACGGAGGGAGTATCATTTATTTGTTCGTACAAAAAATCACGTTTTGCCTTAAATGAATTTTACACCCAAAGAATTAGAGCAAAAATAATTTGATAAAGGCACACCAAAGAATCTCTAATTGTCTCCTGTTCGCTTGTGAATATAGTGAATTAATGTTTTGGTTGAGATGTACTCCCTTCGAATTTTTTTTTTTTTTTGTTTTTTTTAAGGGTTACGGTTTGACTTTTGTAACTGTCATTATAGACTTCAACAAGATTTAAGAAATTCTTTTAGTTCACCCGTAAACATTCCCTAGTTGAGATTAATGGGATGGATCGGAGAAAAGAAATCTATCCATGAATGAATCGCATGCATGCATCATAATTTTTATATACATTATATTGATATTTTTGAATTCTTCGATCCTATGTATTTGCTACTGTAGGAGATAAAAGATCCCGTGGAACGACGATGAATTGGGAGATGCGGGCAGGAATCGCCCGAGGGACAGCCCGGGGAATCCTGTACATTCATTCACAAGGCCCTTCTATATCCCACGGCAACATTAGGTCGTCCAATATTCTCCTCACTAAATCCTACGAAGCTTGTGTTTCTGACGTTGGCCTAGCTCAAGTCGCCGTGCCCAGCCTCAAATCAGCCTACCGTGCGCCAGAGGTCAATGATCCTCTCAAAATCTCTCAAAAAGCAGATGTCTATAGCTTTGGAGTATTGCTGTTGGAACTACTAACCGGTAAGTGTCCAATGTACGTGTTCTTGGTGAACGAAGAGGAGCTCGATCTACCCAAATGGGTCCGTTCCATGGATATGGGAGATCGCAATAATGCTCAATTATTGTTTGATCTTGAACTACGACAGTACCAAAATGTAGAGGAGGATATGATCCGGATCTTGCAGCTCGCGTTGGACTGCACGGAGCAGGTGCCCGATAAGCGGCCAACAATGGCGGAGGTGACCGATAAGATTGAAGAGGTTTGTAGTTGGAGTTTGCAAGGCTCTCTACATTGTGTTGATGAGCAAGAATTTGGCATTCATTGAGGATATGTTATTTTGTGAACTTGTACGTGTTTCCTCAGTGTTTGCTTTATATTGTTTTCGTCGTTGTTGAGATTCTTGGATTTGGGATTATGGCATGGGAATATTCGTTCGACATAAATATGGGGCTTTGATTGATAATTTAATTGGGAAAATAATCTTTAGTTTTACCTGCTATATATAATTATTATAAACTACTAGCACTATATATTCGTTATATATTTTTCATTTGGAAAAATAAAAAAAGTTCTATCTCAAATATCTGAGTTATGGGAATTACTGTGTCACAAAATTAAAAGTGCAAACTAAAATTTTATCATACAAGTTTATTACAGTATAAAAACTATGCGAGGAGACTGCGAAACCGAGCAACAACAGTGAGAAATTTCACTGATGCTATTAGCAAAAAAAAAATGTATGTATAAAAATTTATTAACATTTTAAATTGGAATAAATAGGTAAAGTTTAGGCAACCCAAGGATGCGGTGGAGTTGTTGGTTTCATCCACCCATCAGTCAATATTCGAAACCGTAATATTCCTGAACTTTAAAATTCTTGAAAAAATAAATAAATAAATAAATTGAAAAAAATTGTATAAGGGGAAACCATAAAAATTAAATAAACATCATCATACAATAAATAAATAAATAAATAATACTCGTGGTAACAACCAACCTTTATATAGGTGGAGAAAGGAGAGTAGCATGCATGTGATGCATTTCTGTTTGTGTTCGTTTTAATTTATTGAGCAAGTGTAACTTTCATTCCTAGTGGTAGTGGGGGTTTATTGTAGTTTTCTTACAGTCCAATCGAAAGTGAAGAAGCCAAATCTAGAACTGTTGTTTTCAGGATTTTGTACGCATCTGAGCCCTTACACGTTTGTCTCGGATGATAATAGACAAGTTGACCATCTATCATCACTACTAGAAAATTACAAATTTGGTAGCCAAAGTTGTGTTAGCAAACGAATTTCGGTTCACTGAAACTATGTTAGCTAATGAATTTTGATCGCAAATTCAGTCGCTAACTTCTTTAGTGACTAAATTTTACTAAAAAATTTAGGTTGCTAGAACAGAAAATTCGAATAGTGGATTTCCATGAATAAAAACCAGAATCGTCATGTTACTTACTTTTAATTCCAAAATTATCAAAAAATGTACTCCATCTGTCTCATTTAAAGTGTCTTCTTTGATTTGGACACGCGGTCCAATGCACGTCTCTAACAGTTAATGTTTTAAAATGTTTATAAGTAAAAATTTTATATACTATATTCCTAAACCTATGCGATTAGACGAATCTAACAAGAGTCAACTTGAATAAATTTTTCAGTTAAATACTTATGGAAAAAGTGAGTCAAAGTTGAACAATAAACAGTGTAAAAAAATCCAACAGGACTTTTTTTCAGAATCCAATGCCAGGAAGCAAAGGAAAAACCAAAAACGTTTGATCATTTTTACCTTATATTTATCAGAAATCGAGAAATTGAGTCCACCCCAACTGATCATTCACCAACTTTGAAAGCTATCCATTGGAGTAGTGATTTACTTAAACTTGGTCTCAGATTCAGCATTGGTGATTGTTCCTCATGTTTGTTTTAACTGTTCTCTTATTTATTTATTTAGTTTTTTTCTTCTCCCAAAATTTATTTTTAATTACATGTTTTGTTTGAACTTTTGTCAATATATAGTAAAAGGATGTGCAAAATCTATAATTTGAATTTTTTTAGATGTAGACGGTTATTTTGGATGGTAAAATACAAAAAAACTCCTATGTAAAAATAATTAAATAATAAAATTAAATAATAATATATTTTCAATCATATAATTAATTTATAACAAAAATAAATAAATAAATTATGAATTACACAATTAATTTAAATATAAATATTAATAAAATAAATATTTTTAATATGTTTCTGAATCTTTTTTTTTTTTGGATAACGTAACAAGTATGTTTTTAATCTTTAAAATATGTATAATAACAAAGAGAGATATAATTTATTATAAATAATCAAAATCTCTGTTTTAATTATAAAGAGTTCCAACCAAACATAGTTAACCTGAGTGGTATGGGGTTTTAGAAGCTTAAGCAAATGTCTCGCGTTCAAACCTATGTAGAATTTTACTTTGGGAGAGACAACCTTCAGTGCACACCAGATCTTCGATGGATTAGTGTTGGATTCAATGAAGATTGGGGATACACAGTAATTCAAAAAACAAAAAAAAAATTATAAAGAGTTCCTATATTTATAGAATTGTGGTGATTATACACTAATCATCCTGCATAATTAAGCATTATATTTATATAATTAAAAAAACTAAGAAAGCAAATAAATGGAATTGGCAGCCGTTGGGGTGAGGTTAAGGGTGTGCTGGCATCGCGTGGACATGCGGACACGATGATGAGAGGGAAAGTCATGGCATTGATGTTTTCTTGAATCTTGTTAATTAAGGTGAGGAAGAGGCGTCAGCATGTCCGTGAAGATGGCGATATGCTGGTGGTGAAAGGTGTGTACGTACGTACGTAGTGTGGGAGCAAATCTCTCTGAAATTGCCGTGCGTGTGCTCAATTCAGCGTGAGAGCAATTTTGTCTATGTAATAACCTGCAGGTGATTTGAGTGATTTCAATTGTAAAGTGTTTATTGTGCAAGAAAGTTCGAGAGCACGCACACTTGAGCTAGTATGTTGCTAATCTAATCAAGAAAGGGGTTTGATACAAGGCTAAAGATAGGTATCCTAAGAATTGGTGGCAATTGCCAATTGGGGGATAGACGATAACCTAGGCGGGCGAGAAGTATCTTTCTTGAGAGATTGAGTCTAGTTTATCTAATCGTCTTGTTGTGTTGGTGAATTGAAAGCCTGGATTGGAATTCCCGGAACGAACGTCGGCTGATGATGGGCCAAACTGGGTAAACAACATATATATATATGTCTCTCTGCATTTATGTAATTTCCGCTACGTCTCCTTTTACTAATCCGTTGTTTGTCTAGACAAGGATTAACAGGTTCGAAAAGAGACAATGAATTGCTCAATTCACCGAGGACTTACAAGTGGTATTAGAGCAAGACACTTAGCTTAATCACGTGAGATATCGAATGGTAAGGAAAGAAGTGGTCATTGAAGATACCACTTCTTTCCTTACCATCTAACGGATTTGTATGAAGATTTCAAAGGATGATGAGGCAAGTCGGGTTTTAAAAATTATGATGAGGAAATTTTTCTTAATCACAAGAATGATCGACAAGAACTTGCAGAAAAGGCATGCAAAACGGGAAGCAGGAAAACAAAATCCCATACAGGGGAAGTTCAAGAAAGATAGTTCATCCCCTATTCGGGCAGCGGACCATCAGAAAAAATTCAAACAGATGCAGAAGGTCGATCTCAAAGTTAAGAACATCTCAGATGATATCAATTTCGTCAAATTTTTATAAATGGGGTGGGATTGATTACATACGATCCGAGTATGGTAATGTTGGAAGAAGTGAGCAAAAGTTATTTTAAACAACTTTGGAGTGATGATGATTAGGAGTGGGCATTTTTTTGTCGGGTATCGGGTACCCGACCCGAACCCGGCATGCCGGGTTCGGGTTTTGTCGGGTTTCAATATTTTAAACCCGACATTTCAGGTACCCGACCCGACACTCATATATCGGGTCGGGTATCGGGTTTATAGCCGGATACCCGACAAAAAAATAAATAATTAAATTTTATTATTTTTTCCTAATATTAATTTATTTGTTTTGCTTTACAATATACATATTTATTGATAATTAGTATTTTTTTATTCTATATGGTGAAAAATTAAGTATAAGCTTGAAACATTTGTAAAGTACTCTCAGATATTGAATTTTTTTTGGCATTAGTAATGAATCATTAACCTTGAATATGATAATGAATTTCACGTATTGAAGATAACATGATGAGTTATATTTTTTTATTTTAATTAATAGTGTCACAGTAGAATACTAAATTAAATAAGATGACAATAAATAATAATAAATAAAATTGAAATTTTATATTTTTTAAATAAAAAATTGATAGTTATTATTATTTTTAATTAAGAAAATTTTAAAATAAATCTACTAATACCACCACTATAGTTATTACTGTATTATTTTAAATACAGAAAATTTTAAATTGATAGTTATTATTATTTTAAATTAAAATACAAATTTTCATATTAAAATATTTAATAAATGAATATACCTATATATTTGCTTGAATATTAATAATCTTAGGCTTTTTCTTTAAAGAATTGTGTAACTTTGGTTAGCAATTTATTTTTTAAAAGTAAAACTAAACAAATGGAATATATCTTTTTTTTTAAAAAAAATTATATTTTTCTAGCATAGGTAACTCGACAAACCTGACCCGATAAAGTCGAGTACCCGAATATCAGGTACCCGCTTCTGGTCGGGTCGGGTTCGGATAGCTATTTAAGAAACCCGATAGTATTGGGTACCCGAACCTAACAACCCGACCCGACGCCCACCCCTAATGATGATGCAGGTTCACAAAATGAAGAATGCAGTGTCATTGTGTTTATTGCCTCTAATCACCCAGGTACATCTTATCCTAAATGTCTTACGTCCCCTATATGTTGAGATGCCTCCTAGTACTTACTTGTAACGCTCCGAAAATTCAAACCTGATTTTCACAAGCATTACCGCCGTACTAACTATCCTAAACTAGTGGCCAGCTAATTTAAAACAGCTAGTACAAGGCTGAGCAAACCTACAGTGATCATCTGATTAACCCAATTTCATGCGGAATCTAAAATAAAATAAAACACAAAGGCACTTAAATAATCCCCAAAGAATAACTGAATAAAAATAACAATCCCTGTCAGAGTATCAGGCTACAAGCCTCTCAAACATAATCTGGCATCCTGCCAATATAACAGAAACAAGGCTACCAGCCCAAGCAGTAGACACATAAGGCCACAGGCTGACAGAATGTAAATCCTAGCCTCACAGGCCTCAACTAGTCAACAAAGTATCAAGTAATAGCAATCAATATAGTACCACATAAATAAACATAATAAAAAGAACATGACAATCCTATATATGTGATCTCTCATCCCCATACCCCAATCATGCTCCAGCACCTCCAGTAGGATCTATAAAACAGACAAAAGCAAAGGGAGTCAGTACAACGTACTGAGCAAGGCTACGTGTTGGGGAGTAATGGATAACAGAGCAAAAAGAGTATATAATTATAATAATAATAATAATAATAATAATAATAATAATAATAATAAAATAGTAATAAATAAATAAAAGCATGAAGGACATAACAGAATATAAATAAAGCAATTAATCATCACACCGCCCATACCGGTGCTTCAACCACAACACACAGTTTATGCACATGATGCATGGCCTAACGTACACCTATCTATCCTATATGCACATGCAAATAAATATGCCTAGCCGGCACCTAAAACCCGGGCGGTATGAACCCACGGGTGAGGATATCATCCACTCTAACCCATTACAGAATAACATACACCATCCCCGCAGGGACCATAGGTATCACAGCCAAATCATTCACCCCGAAGGGCCAACAAGCATCACAACCAATAATCCACCCCGTAGGGTCACCGGGTCTCAACAACACCTATAAGGGATGCCCGTCCAATCATCTCATCACATTGAAAATTCCCCCAATGCCATAACATTCCAAGGCATTAAATTAAAATTAGGCCGACTTATCTGTAGTGATATATCTCATCTTCTAGTTTATTGAAAATAAACAACAACTCCATTTCTCAATTTAGTGCACATGTTGACATCAAATAATTTAAAAAAAAAAAAAAAGAAATAGCACATAATCAAGATTACACCAGTAGACGTCCTTGACCAAGTGAGGAATTGAAATGAAAGAAATTATCAATTGAGTAACCATTACAGACTCTTCCTTCGCTAAATCATACTATATTTTAGAGGTATATAACGCATCTGTATATATATCTACAGAAAGTCTCCCAGCTTGCAATAAACAAAGCAGTAAGTTTCAAAATTTAAAACCAAGGAAAGTCAATTTAACAACTTACGGAGCACAAGCAATGGAATACAAATTGATCATGAGTAAAAATTGATTATACTTGCTAGGTAATAAATCAAACATCTAACAAGTTAAACTTAAAAAAAATAGATAACCTGCACAATCTACACCGCCCCTTTTTCAAAATAAGAGGAACACGCAGACAAAGTTCAAGCAACAATGCACATAAAATTCTTGCCAAATCACCCCAATACCCCCAAACACGTAATTTAAGCACACAAATTCCTTGCCTCGATGTTAGGAGCGATCAATAACACCTCCGGGATGTGCGACACGAACTCGATCGATCAAACCAAAAATCCCCTAATCCTACCATTTCAAAACATCTCCAAATCACCACCAAAACTAACGAAATAAAAATCAATACGAAGAAGACGACGAGGAGAAACACTTACTAACAACCGATTAATCAATCGGCCAAGAAACGCGATAGTTTGGACGAGCCGAAGATCACTCCAAAATCCTCCCAAATCGCCGTCTTTTCTCTGCCTCTCTCTCCCGTTTTCTACATAATTTTCTAATTATGCAAAACAACCCCATTTAACTCCAAATTTCTTAATAATTATAAAAAGGCCCCCCATTCACTCTCAAGTACTTCAAATTGACCCCTTCCGGACTTGAACGCAAAATAACCAAATATCAAAATATTTAAATAGTCCAATTTAATTAAATCGGGTCATTACATTCCTCCCCCCTTACGATCATTTCATCCCCGAAATGCACATTCAAGAGCATGATCAAAGTCAAAAGCAAGGGAACAATGTTACCTCAAAGCGACGGAGTCAAGTCCAAGTCTGGGTAATTCAGCTTCATATGCTCCTCGGTTTCCCAAGTAGCATCTTCAGCTCCATGCCTAGACCACAGCACCTTAACCATCAGAATGGTTTTGTGCCTCAAGACCCTTTCCTTTGCATCAATCACCCGAACTGGATACTCCTCATACTCAAGACTTGCATCCAACTCAATCTCATCTGGCCGGATAATCCTAGATGGGTCAGAAACGAACTTCCGGAGTTGAGAAACATGAAAAACATCATGAGCTCGACCCACCTCAGCTGGTAAAGCCAACCTATAAGCCACCTTACCAACTCTCTCCACAATCTTATAGGGTCCAATGTATCTCGGGCTCAACTTGCCCTTCTTACCAAACCGGCGTACCCTTTCATAGGCGATACCCGTAGTAATACCCTATCACCAACCTCAAACTCCACATCTCGACGAGCTAAATCCGCACAGCTCTTCTGTCTGTCCTGAGCCTCTTTTATTGGATCCCTGATGGTCCTCACCAACTCGATTGTCTGCTCAATCATCTCAGGACCCACATTCACCTTATTTGTTGGATCATTCCAACATAAAGGACTCCTACACTTCCTCCCATACAATGCCTCGAAGGGAGCCATACCAATACTCGCATGATAACTGTTATTGTAACTGAACTCCACCAAACTGAGGTGACTCTCCCAACTACCCTGAAAGTCCAGTGCACAAGCTCGCAACATATCCTCTAAAGTTCTAATGGTCCTCTCTATCTGAGCATCTGACTGAGGATGCCATGCAGTACTCATGCTAATCTGCGTGCCAAATGCTGCCTGCACCTCCTTCCAAAACTTGGACAGAAATCTGGAATCCCGATTAGACACAATCTCCTTGGGAATCCCAAACCTTTTAACAACATGCTGAATATAAGCCTGTGTAAGCTGGCTCATACTCCATGTCAGTCTCATAGGTATGAACACTGCACTCTTTGTCAATCGATCTACCACTACCCAGATAGTGTCCATCTTCCTCACCGTCTGAGGCAATCCTGTCACGAAATCCATGGAAATGGATTCCCACTTCCATTCAGGTACTGCTAAAGACTGTACTAAACCCATCGGCCTCATGTGCTCAACCTTGACTCGCTGACATGTGGCACACTTAGCCACATATTCAACTATCTCCCTCTTCATGTTGTTCACCAATAAGTCTGTCGGATGTCTTTATACATCTTTGTGACTCCTGGATGCACATAATAAGGAGTCGTGTGAGCCTCATCCATGACCTTTCTCTTCAGGTCATCACAACACTCCAGAATGCACCATCTATCACCATATCTCACCATGCCCCTATCATCAATTCTGAAACCCGGAGCCTTACCATCCTGAATCTTCTGTCTCAATACTGCCATCTCCCCGCTATCATGCTGGCTAGCAAATATCTCATCAATCAAAGATGATGTAGTAACTAGCATGTTTAAAGTGTGCTGAACAGAGCCAACATGAACTACCTGAACCTCAAGTCTGAGTAGTTCCCTGCGCCATTCAGGCATCACTCCCAAACATGCCACTGAATGATGCTCCTTCCTTCTCAAAGCATCTGCCACCCGATTCGCCTTTCCCTCAATATACTGAATATCCGTGTCATAGTCCTGCAATAACTCCATCCATCTCCTCTGTCTACCACTCATGTGGTCTGAGGTGTACAGACACTTCAGATTCTTACGATCTGAATAAATTCTACACTTCGCCCCATACAGATAGTGTCTCCAGATTTTCAGAGCATGCACTACCGCTGCCATTTCCAAATCGTGAGTCAGGTAGTTTTGCTCATGTGGCTTAAGCTGTCGAGATGCATAAGCAATCACTTTGCTTTTTTGCATCAACACACAACCTAAACCCTTAAGTGACGCATCCGTGTAAACTTCATACTCGCCTGAATCATCAGGTAGTACCAAAACAGGTGTCTCTGTCACTTTCTTCTTCAACAGTTCGAATGCATGCTCACAATCATCACCCCATCTAAATCTAACATCTTTCCTCAACAATCTTGTAAGAGGTCTAGCAATACTAGAGAACCCCTCAATGAATCTGCGGTAGTAGCCAACAAGACCCAAAAAACTCCAGATCTCTCCCACATTCTTTGGGGCTTGCCATTTTAGTACCACTTCCACCTTAACAGGGTCAACTGCAATACCTTCTCCAGAAACAACGTGTCCCAGAAACGACACCTTCTCCAACCAGAACTCACATTTAGAGAGTTTAGCATATAGTTTATGCTCTCATAATGTGTTCAATACTGTCCTCAGATGGCCAGCATGTGCCTCACGAATCGGCGAATAGACCAGAATATCATCTATGAACACAACCACACACACATCCAGCAGGGGATGGAATACCTATGCATAAGATCCATGAAGATCGCTGGTGCGTTAGTCAACCCAAAAGGCATGACCGTGAATTCAAAGTGTCCATAACGAGTTCTGAATGCTGTCTTAGGCATATCAGTCTCTGCCACCCTTATCTGGTGGTAGCCCGATCTCAAATCAATCTTACTGAATACACTGGCCCCTCTCAACTGATCAAATAGATCCTCAATCCGAGGTAGAGGATACTTATTCTTCAATGTGATTCGGTTCAAACCCCTGTAGTAGATACACATCCTCATCGACCCATCATTCTTCTTAACAAACAGTACAGGAGCTCCCCAAGGCGAGCTACTCGGCTGGATATACCCCTTACTAGTAAGCTCATTCAACTGATCCTTCAACTCCTTCAATTCAGCAGGAGCCATCCGGTAAGGAGCCTTAGAAATAGAAGTTGCATCAGGCATCAGCTCGATAGTAAAATCAATCTCCCGAGCAGGTGGGAGACCAGGAATTTCATCAGGAAACACATCCACGAACTCAGAGACAACAGGGACACTCGAAGCAGTAGGAACCTCTGCTCGATGATCCGTCATTTGCCACAGGGAAAGAGAACAACCCCTGCACATCAAATCACACAATGCAGCAACCGAAACCACACTAATAGCAGGTGGAATCAAAGAAGGTCGGTAAGAGACATACACCGAGAGGATCTCGGAATGAAATACGTGGAATACCACAATCGATAACAGCACGATGGCGAGCCAGCCAATCCATGCCTTAAATTACGTCTAAGTTAGTCAAACTAAAAACCACCAAGTCGGCTCTGAACTCACGGCCCTCGATGCTCAATACCGCATCTCGCCATATGTAATCACTACAAATGATATCACCCGAAGGCAAGGAAACAGGCATCTGGTAGGGCACCAACGGTCCTACTCCATGCTCCCGCACAAATCGCAAAGCCACGAACGAATACGAGGCTCCCGAATCAAATAATACTAAGGCAGAGTGATTCGCAACAATAATAGTACCTAAACAGGGTACAAAGTTTACAAAGACAGAGCAAAACGAAAAGAAAATAAATAACTGCAGAAATTTAAAACTCACCTGCAAGCGGCGATCCGCCTCCGCACGGTCCAGGACATTCAATCTTCCACCTCTGTCAGCCCGAACCGGTCTACCCCGACCTGTATGCGGGCAATCTGCTCGGCGATGACCCACCGCGTGGCAAGTCCAGCAACGGTACACGGGTCGCCCAGCGGGACCAACCTCACGAACAGGTAGCGGTGCACGGCCACCACCCCTGCTCACATCAGCACGGCCACCATCCCGGCGACCCCGAACAGCGGGCTGACCTCTCTGATCGCCACCTCTATGTCCCTCACGGCCCTGGTCCCTGTGCCTTTTCCTACTTTGCCATTGCTGGCGTTCCTCAGCCCGACTCTCCTCCACATACAGAGCCTGATCGAACGCCTCAGAAAGTTTATCATAAGCTCGGTACCTGAATGGAGACCTAATCCCTACCCTGAGACCCGATATGAATCGACGGACCTCATCCCTACCAGTGGGCATGACCTCCGGAGCATACCTCATCAGCTCCACAAACTTCCTATGATAGGCTGTCACGCTCATACTCTCCATCTGTCTCAAACCCAGAAACTCTACCCCTTTCGCCTCCAAGACATGTGGTGGATAGAAGTGGGAGCTAAGAGCCTCTGTAAACTGCTCCCAGTTGAACCCGGGCCTAGCGACTAGGTCGTTCTCGCGGGTCCTCCACCAATGTAGTGCTTCCCCTTCCAAATAATGGGAAGCAACATAGACCTTCTGGTCCTCCGGGAAGTTGATACTAAAAAGGATTCGACCCAACTGGTACTTCCAGTTCTCAAGGTCAGATGGACTGGCACCCCCTGCAAACTTTGGTGGACGGTGTTTTGTGGACAGATCCACATAGTCCATATGGGCTGGAATAGGTGCAGCAGCAGGCTGCACTACTGACTGGGTAACATTTGGAATAACTGTGCCAGCTGCTGGGCGAACTCAATTGGATTGAAGGCAGCTGCACCACCTACTGGTGGATTCCCGAGAGGCACCTGAGCAACAGGTGGCACCTCCGGTACGGGTGGATGAGGAGGAGGTGGTACCCGAACCTGATAACCCGACCCGACGCCCACCCCTAATGATGATGCAGGTTCACAAAATGAAGAATGCAGTGTCATTGTGTTTATTGCCTCTAATCACCCAGGTACATCTTATCCTAAATGTCTCACGTCCCCTATATGTTGAGATGCCTCCTAGTACTTACTTGTAACGCCCCGAAAATTCAAACCTGATTTTCGCAAGCATTACCGCCGTACTAACTATCCTAAACTAGTGACCAGCTAATTTAAAACAGCTAGTACAAGGCTGAACAAACCTAAAGTGATCATCTGATCAACCCAATTTCATGCGGAATCTAAAATAAAATAAAACACAAAGGCACTTAAATAATCCCCACAGAATAACTGAATAAAAATAACAATCCCTGTCAGAGTATCAGGCTACAAGCCTCTCAAACATAATCTGGCATCCTGCCAATATAACAGAAACAAGGCTACCAGCCCAAGCAGTAGACACATAAGGCCACATGCCGAAAGAATGTAAATCCTAGCCTCACAGGCCTCAACTAGTCAACAAAGTATCAAGTAATAGCAATCAATAGAGTACCACATAAATAAACCTAATAAAAAGAACATGATAATCCTATCTATGCGATCTCTCATCTCCATACCCCAAAAATGCTCCAGCACCTCCAGCAGGATCTATAAAACAGACAAAAGCAAAGGGAGTCAGTACAACGTACTGAGCAAGGCTACATATTGGGGAGTAATGGATAACAGAGCAACAAGAGTAAATAATAATAATAATAATAATAAATATATAAATAAAAGCATGAAGGACATAACAGAATATAAATAAAGCAATTAATCATCACACCGTCCCATACCGGTACTTCAACGACAACACACAGTTTATGCACATGATGCATGGCCTAACATACACTTATCTATCCTATATGCACATGCAAATGAATATGCCTAGCCGGCACCTAAAACCCGGGCGGTATGAACCCACGGGTGAGGATATCACCCACACTAACCCGTTACAGGGTAACATACACCATCCCCGCAGGGACCATAGGCATCACAGCCAAATCATTCACCCCGAAGGGCCAAGAGGCATCACAATCAATAATCCACCCCGTAGGGTCACCGGGTCTCAACAACACCTATGAGGGCTGCCCGTCCAATCATCTCATCACATTGAAAATTCCCCCAATGCCATAACATTCCAAGGCATTAAATTAGAATTAGACCGACTTATCTGTAGTGATATATCTCATCTTCCAGTGTATTGAAAATAAACAACTCCATTTCTCAATTTAGTGCACATGTTGACATCAAATAATTAAAAAAAAAAATAGCACATAATCAAGATTACATCAGTAGACGTCCTTGACCAAGTGAGGAATTGAAATGAAAGAAATTATCAATTGAGTAACCATTACAGACTCTTCCTTCGCCAAATCATACTATATTTTAGAGGTATATAACGCATCTGTATATATATCTACAGAAAGTCTCCCAGCTTGCAATAAACAGAGCAGTAAGTTTCAAAATTTAAAACCAAGGAAAGTCAATTTAACAACTTACGGAGCACAAGCCATGGAATACAAATTGATCATGAGTAAAAATTGATTATACTTGATAGGTAATAAATCAAACCTCTAACAAGTTAAACTTAAAAAAATAGATAACCTGCACAATCTACACCGCCCCTTTTTCAAAATAAGAGGAACACGCAGACAAAGTTCAAGCAACAATGCACATAAAATCCTTGCCAAATCACCCCAATACCCCAAACACGTAATTTAAGCAAACAAATCCCTTGCCTCGATGTTAGGAGCGATCAATAACACCTCCAGGATGTCCGGCACGAACTCGATCGATCAAACCAAAAATCCCCTAATCCTACCATTTCGAAACATCTCCAAATCACCACCAAAACTAACGTAATAAAAATCAATACGAAGAAGACGACGAGGAGAAACGCTTACTAACAACCGATTAATCAATTGGCCAAGAAACACGATAGTTTGGACGAGTCGAAGATCACTCCAAAATCCTCCCAAATCGCCGTCTTTTCTCTGCCTCTCTCTCCCGTTTTCTACATAATTTTCTAATTATGCAAAACAACCCCATTTAACTCCAAATTTCTTAATAATTATAAAAAGGCCCCCCATTCACTCTCAAGTACTTCAAATTGATCCCTTCCGGACTTGAACGCAAAATAACCAAATATCAAAATATTTAAATAGTCCAATTTAGTTAAATCGGGTCATTACATTACTTATATGGATATTAGCCACTCCACCAATAGTCAATTAGTTTTGGATTGGAACCTCATATCCTTCGTCTTTTCTAATAGGTATCAGACCCATGGGTAGTCCAAGATGAATATCATCTGGAGTAGGGGCGTTAAGTAGTCTTATCCCCTATATGTCCCATTGCTTATGTGGATATGAGAATTTTCACCCATAATCAATTAGTTTTGGGTTAGACTCATATCTTTAGTCTTTCTAATACTATTTCTAATACTCCCTCCGTCCCACTTATAGTGCCCCAAATCTTTTGGGCATGGTATTTTACATGGGGTTAGTTAGTATTTAATGTAGGAATAGATTATTATTTAAAGTGAAGGTAAATTAGGAAATTATATGATATGATGATAATGAGTTTGAATTTTTAATTGATTATTTATTTGTGATGTGATAGTTGTGTGTTGAATTTATTAATGATAGTGTGTTGAAATTTTAATATATTTATTTATTGATGTGATGTGATTGGGGTATGTTTAGTGATTAATAATATTTAATTATTATTTAAAATAGAAATGGAACAAAAGTGTTGGGACGGCCAAAAGAGGAAAGTGAGACATAAGCAATGAGACGGAGGGAGTGCATTTTATGAAACTAATGATAATTTTGGCATGGGTTTGGTGTATATCTATTGGAATGTTGCCTTGTACCATAAGGCTTTTGACAAGTTGGATGCAACAAATTCTTAAAACAAAAATCTTGCAATGTTCGTACACAAAATGGAAAAGCAAATTGATGATGCTGCAAATGAATAAAAGAATCTTGCTACTCCATCTTTGAAGAATGAAGTTGTATGTCTATGAGCTGAAAGTGACTCTGCCACCATGTTATCAAGACAAAATAAAGACAATCTTACCAAATTAGAGCTTCAGTTGCTGCATATAAAGGGTGAGAATGATAAGCTTAAGACTGAATGCAAAAATCTTAAGTTCAGCTATGATGTATTGAAAAAAGTTGAAAGAAGCATAATTAACTACTCCTATAATAAAGCTCAACAGCCAATTGACAGTGGAGTTTGTGTGAGGAGAAGTTCTAAAAAGATTCACTGTCTACGGAAAATAGACCAGTTAAAAGAGAAAAGAATGGAAAAATGAGGCAACCCCGAACACCTTTGACTTGTGGTTATAGTGCCATGTTTGGACATAATGATGGCATGTGTCATAGACTTGGCAAATTTAACATTCAAGGAGAACTCATCACTTGGCCAAATGAAGAGATTAGGAAACACATCAAGGTGAGATCGGTTTGGGTCCAAAAAGACAAAAGGATGGTGATGCAATGTGATGTGGTTGCTTTGTCAACTTTAAAGAACACGACCACAAAAGGATGGTGCCGCATTGAAAAACTTCAGCATGACATGACGTTATGTATTCCCAATTGAGATTTTACTTGACGTGCTTGAAATTTTAGTAAATATGCATATTTTATATTTTGGTATTTTATTCTGATTTCGAAAAAAAAAATGAGAAGATGATAAGAAAAATATAAATATAAATAGTGAAGTGTGGATATTCTCTTTCTTTTCTTGGCAACTACAAGGAGATTATAGTGAAGAGAAAATAAGATAGGAGATTATTTTGAGGTGAAGTAAAGATTTGAAAAATTAGATGCAATGCAGATGCAAGATGAAAATCATCAAATTTCCAACTTTAATCTGCGTAAAGATAATCATATTCTATTCAAACGAAGGATGAACATACTAAGACCTGATACCAGTCAAAATTGACTGTTATTGTCATCCATTTTTGTATCCTCAATACGGAAATAAAATTACATTTTGGGGTAATTTGTATAATCGACCCAATAAATTGAGCAAAAATTCATATGTTACTATGAAATTAAATAAATTAAATATTATTTGTTAGGAAAAGCATGAAAAATTCCAAAATGTCGACAAATTTGGTTTTAGGCTTGAGCTACAAGATGTTTTGTGTGAGATACAAAATCCGAGCTATGAGCGCCATTCGCACCAAGTGTACGGACCAACCGACAATTAATCCGAGCCAAAATTCCAGTGGGCTTAAAGTAATTAATTTGGACATGGGAAGACTCGGCCCAACCATGATTTTGATCCAACAAGGAGTTGCTAGCATCACATGTTACAGTTGGACTTGGCTCAATTTGAATTTAGATCACACATCAACACCATTATTTGACCAAGTCAAAGGAGTATTCAGTGGGACCCACGATCTTCTTCCTCCTCCTCCAAGTTCGTCCATGTTGGGTTGCGCTCCCAACTATATGTGTTATCAAAGCCCAAATTAATGTCTCCAATTTGGCCTATTTTGGGTGACATTTGAGTGGAACGGGAGAGAGCCAAAAATTATAGAGTACACAATGAAACTTTGACAGTTCTTCCACCACCTTGTAGAAATGATTTAGAAAAAGAATTGATTTTTCGCTAATCTCTGAAAGAATTCAGCTAAAATGTGGGTGGTTAATAATGTTATAGATAGTGGAAGACTGTGCATCAAAAGCGCACGGTTGTCAAAGTTGCAGTAATTTATAGGTAAGATCGGATCGTTCACTGGAGGATGTGTGATAGAAGCAGGGTCAACGTCGTTCTGCTAAATTTTCCACTCGGTTACTTGCTTTTGATTGATTTGATTTTCCTAACATTCTAAGGTTGACAGAATTAAAAGTCTATTATAGAAAGCAAAATAAACTATGCAGACATGACTAATGCGGACAGAAATACCGAATGAATAGTAACCTATCTATTTACTCAACATTCACTTTCTGCATGCAATCCAATATACATTTCTAATGATCAATAACTCATCAATAACTCAAAATGTGTACAAGTAAAAATTCTAAAAATTTGATATTTTAAAACTATATGATGACACGAATCTAACGAGATCCCACTTGACCGTGTATTTTCTTATATAGATGTTGTACAAGCATTAGTCAAAGTTGGATAATAAACATTAGCAAAAGTCAATCCCTTTTCACTAGAAAAAATGACGGAACTATATAAAATCATAATGCACTTTCAGAATATTGAAGAACCAAATTTGAGCGAATTTCGTATTAGATAATTAAATTTCATTAATTGTTATATATAAAGAATATTACCAAATAAAGTATAGTATGTAACAAAAAGTTTATCGGTTGATACTTGATATTATATTTATTCGTTAAATATAATTTCAATATTTGTAATTAATCTTAACCAATACTCATTGAATTGAAATTATAGTTTTGGAAAATATTGTAAATTATTAATATGTACTTTATAAATTGTTATTATATTCATTGATGAATAGAAAATATTTGTATTAGATAAATTAACTAAATTAGATAAATTGCAGTACGATAATAAGTTGATAAACTATAGACATTTTAATTTGTCAATGGATTCATTCACAAGAGTGTTTCTTATATTTTTTTTCTAATTAATTTGAAAATATCTACATCTTTGTGAAATTTCTAATTTATTAACGTTTTAAAGTGAATTAATATCAATAATCAATTACCGAGTGCAATCTGATTTCACGTACTTTCTTTGTCACTGCATGACATTAGAGTTGTGTGTAGAAAATTTTTTATCTCTCCTTTTTCATTTTTTTGTACTTTCAACTATTGTTTGTTTTATAATATTTTTTAATGTTCTAAATTGTAATATATATAAATATTGATAATGACATATGTCTATTGGTCGATTGCTATGCAATGTATAGATGTACTCATGTAATGCTTAAAATAATTTAAGTAGTTTGGCGAATGTAATCGATATAATAAAATTAAATAATTTTATTTGTTAAATTTGATATTTTTTTCCCATTGTCCATATTTCCGCCCATTGGGCGGAGATAATACTAGTTAATAAAGGGGAAGTTATTGTTTAATACCCAGCCTCTAAAGGTGTTATGTATTGGTACCCCTATACTATATACGTTCGGTACTAACACCCACATTTAAAATACATACAAGTTCAGGACCCCTGGTTGAAAACAAAATCTAAACTAAAAGAAAATGCGGAAATGACAAGAATACCCTTCCTTTTTTCCAGAGATAAGACTGATATGATCAGAGTTGGCAGCCCCCATTTTTGAATCCATCCTCCCTCTCTCTCACCAACCTGCGACGATCGAAGCTTGTGTGGGGCGTCGTTTTTCTTTTTTCGCGCGGGAAATAGTTGGAGAAGCTTGTTCGTGAAGCTTGGTAGGGATGATCGAAGGTTAGAAAGCTTAGTGTTGGGGACACCGTGGTTTCGCGAAGGGGCGAGTGCAACGGGATACGGTTTTGGGGACGAGTTTGAGATGGGGTCTTTGAAGGGGAAAGCTTGATAGGAGAGGAGGGTAATGCGATGGGTTAGAAGGGCTGTAGGAGGGCTTAGGGGTATAGTGCGACGGGGCTGTGAAGTTTTTTTGAAAAGGGTTTAGTGTGACGGGTTTCGAGTGTTTTTTCTTAGGGAAGGATGAGCAGCATTGAAGAGCAAGTAGATGGGCAAGAGGAACCTGAAATGCGAGGACGGGAGACCTTATTGTTTTGCCATTACGAAGGGGAAGTGCATCTTGTGCGAATATTTGATGCCGATCTTCTTTCAGATGTCTATAGACAGGTGACGGATAAATTGTTTGATGTGAATGCCGCAATGAAAACCTTGCATTACGAAGAACCCGGCGGTGGATACCTGTTGTTATCTTGAGCTTTCTGTGCAGATGAAAAGTGTCGTCAAGCAGTAGTCAGAACGACGCGAGGACTACAAGAACTGAACAGATTCAGTAGTTATGAAGGAGTTGCACTGTGACAGTTATTTGGTTGATTCTAATTGCATAGAGGAGTTGCTCTGCATCTGATTACGAATTTACTCTCCTTTATATTAGTGTTTTAGTCATAGATGAGTTTAGAGAGATTATTGCAAATTGCTAGATCGATAATTCGAGTTGTATATTTCGATTTCGCATTTTAGAATTCGGGTTTTTCTTTCTTGTTTTTCATAGAGTTCATTCTTGAGAGTTTTTAGATAGACTTTGATGAGAGTTCTAATCTGAGAGTTTCTTGAAGATTATCAAAGTCTTTGCGCTTTACATGCTTTGATAGGATTTCCGTATTGAAGATCACGTTTCTACACATTACATTGTGGAGGTTTGCTTTGCGAAGGAACCTTTGGAATCTGATGGGAAGATTCAGATCATCTTCTATGTTCAAGATTCAAATCCTGTAAAGATCATCTGTCCATATTTCATCAAATTGGATCGGTATTCCAGCGACTGCAGTTGAGGGGGAGTTTCGACTACAGACGTTCTGCTAGAACAGATTCTAGCGTGATAGAGTTTGGTGTCAAGTTTTTTGGTCAGATCGAGTCTTGTCTTGATTGAGTCTTTTGCATAGTGAGAGTCCCTGGATTGGAATCCCCCATACATAGGTTGTGAAACCGAACTGGGTCAACAAATTTGCTGCCTTGTGTTTTTTACATTCCGCTGTTTACACGTTGTTCTGATCACACACCGACGACCGCTCATAATGACGATTAAAATCGGGTATCAGAGCCTGCTCTCTGACGCACTAGAGAAGATATGAAGAATCTTGAAATGATGAGCAAGGAAGGAGCATCCAGTTACAGACCGTCGTTGTTCGATGGTTCAGACTACAGATACTGGAGAACACGCATGCGAATCCATCTGATGGCCCTTGGAGATAAAGTCTGGGAGGTAATCGAAACACCCTGGAGACCACCAACTAGACCTGCTACAGCCCCTGCTGGATCAACCCCACCACCTGGATCTCGACCTGCTATGAAAGAAGAAATTACTACAGCCGAGAAAGCCGCAAAGAAAGGAAACTTCACTTCTCTCAATGCGATTTTTGGCGCTATGGATGAAACGCAGTTCAGACTGATCACCAACTACACTTCAGCTTATGAGGCATGGAATGCACTGGAAGTTATGTATGAAGGTTCTGCGGACGTCAGAGCTACCAAATTACAACGGATTGAAACTATGTTTGACGGTTTGAAGATGAAGGAGGATGAAACGATATCCATATACTATGGAAGATTTAAGGATGTCGTAAATCAGGCCTACTCACTCGAATTGGTGTACGACAATCAAAAGCTGGTTCGAAAGATGCTAAGAACGGTGACAAAGAAGTATGCTCCCAAAATAGCCGCTTTGGAAGAGTCAGAAAAGCTGAATACTATTTCTTTGCATGGATTAGTTGGGATACTTCAAACATACGAGATGAATCACTTGGAGGAAGAACTACCAAGAAACATCGCTTTGAATGTCGATGAAGATTCCGGAGATAATTCAGAAGATTAAGATTCGTACATAATCAAGAAAGTAGTCAAAATGCTTAAAGATAGAAGGACCAAGAAATTCAACAAAGGAAAGAACCAAGAACGCAGTTCCGATGACTGACAAACAACGGAGAAACTTGAAACAAGGAGAAATCAGCAAAAGTGATCGTTCCAACCCGAAAAGAAGAAATCATGAGAAATTGGAGAAAATCACCTCTGTTCGATGTTATGAATGTGAAGGGTTTGGGCACATTCGTTCTGAATGTCCTACAGCCAAAAGAAAGAAAGAAGGAAAAGTACTTCAGGTGGCATTATGTGATTATGACAACGGGGCAACTACAGATGATCACAGCAGTGAAACTGAAGAAGTCGTTGCATTTACCCTGAGAGATGCTAGTCCCACTCCATCATAAGGTAACTCAAAATCAATACATTTTTCTACTGATAAAGTTGTTTCTGATATAGGTGACACTGATGATGAGTTTCAACAAGTGGCTGATGACTATGATGAGTTGAGAGTAGAATATGAAACAACACTATGAGAAAATAAGAAGTTGTTACGACAACTCACTGACAGGATAACAGCTTATGATCAAGAGATTGAAGAGAAAGATAGAGCTCAAAAAGAAGTCAAAACCTTGAAAAAGAATAATATCCAACTTGAATCAAAAGTCATACAGTTGCAAGAAGAAAAAGATGGGATACAAAATGTAACACCCCGGTTTTTGATCACCCAGGTCGGGGTGTCACCGCCACACCTCCCTAGCAAGACACGGTTTCTCCGAGCTTGCTAAAGAGATGCAAGGCTATGGTTTTTCATAATTTAAAACATTCAAACAACCCATTCATATATAATTCGAAAATAGTATTACATAAGTTGCAGCGGAAAGTAATATTTACATATGTATAATGCAGCGGAATTTAAATATAGGGCCAACATGGCCGAACCACGGGTTAAACAGGCCCGTTCATGCAAGATCTAGTCTAATACAAAAAAATTCAAAATAATATATCTTCCCAAAATTCCCATGTATGCATATGACGATGCATAATTCCCAACTCTGAAAGAAAAAAAAAAGAAAAATATGGTTTGGTCAGCAAAACTTGCTGAGTAAGTTAACACATACATAATTATGTGGTTTCAAAGCCTTTAATTAAATTTAAGGAAAACATGTACATAATACCCCATAATTTAATTCATTTCTCTAACAATAATTTAATTTCATAATTTAAAAGACAGAGATTCCATAAAATTACAATATAGTCTGTAAGGTAAATAATTGTAAGACATAATTTAAAAGCACAATTTACATAAGAAAAATATTCAAGTATTTCAGGATTTCATTCTTTCACTTTTGTCCAATATGATCTAGTATAATTTGTTCTTGGGGAATTGAACCCGCAAGAATTTAAACACATCCTAGGGAATCGACACACGTCCTGGGGAATCGAACCCGCAGGATTACAGACAGTCGCCCTTGGGGAATCGAACCCGCAAGAACTCAAATACATCATAGGGAATTGAACCCATAGGAATCAACACACATCCTGGGGAATCGAACCCGCAGGAAGACAGACAATCGCCCTTGGGGAATCGAACCCGCAAGAACTCACATACACCCTGGGGAATCGAACCCGCAAGGTTTGACACAGACATCCTAGGGAATCGAACCCGCAGGGACACATACGCCTTGGGGAATCGAACCCGCAAGGTTTGAACAAGTTTCGCAAATTTCACAAGTTTTTCAACATATAGTTTCCCTAGTCGCTGTTTTGCTCCAAAATTAATTAAAAATCAGATCTAAGTCCAAAAATTCTAAAACTTAACTAGTGACTTGAAAACACAGAGATGAACAACTTTTGTGTTTTAAGTTTTTCGATCCGAGTTAAGGAACCAAGTCAAAAACGTGGATTTTAATCAGGATACAAATCTGTCCGAATTCTTACAACAACCGTTTCATAATTTCGAGATCTACCATAGCAAATCAATTCCAAATTCGATGAAATTTTACAGAGACCTTCTTAAGACAATTACCTACAACTTTCATGTTCGGCTAAAGATCTAATTCGGCCTAGAACCCTAGTCAAAAACGTCAATAAGATCAGACCTATGTTCTGCCAATTTTCAGGAGTTCGAGGAAACCACAGTTTGATTCGGGTCAATTTCGAGGGTTCAAATCTTAATGAAAAATTCTAAACATTTACAGAGGTGCTCTAAACCTATAGATCTACAACTCTTATGTTCAATGCCGATCCTAAATCGGTCTAGATCTAAGGTAGAAATCACCAACAAGTTCGAACTAAAGTTCCGTCAAGAATTTCAAGATCCAGATCTAATGCAGTTCGGTTTTGGGTAGGTTTCAGTATCAAAACATCACAAAAAATTCTGAAAATTTTACAGGAGATAGATCTAAGTCTTAGAAACGTTTTTCGTGTTTCATGTTTTCTCGTTTGAGCAGTTTTAAGGGTCGAGAAAAATCATGCAAAAACACTGCGCCGTTAAAGATTTCATTTTGACATATTTTATGTTATTGGTTCGAATCTTTGGATCTAATGTATTTTAAGTCTCCCAAAACCACGTAAGTGTTAACTTACAGATCTTTGGTCGTTCCGCCTCGTTGATTCGGAGGCATGGCTTCCAGTCCACCGTTTATCTCCTCGGTTCGTCGGGTTCTTCGTTCTCGATCCGGATCGGGGGTTTAGAATAGAGAAAGATCGAATTAGGATTCGTTTTCGAATCAAGAATGGAAAAGAATGGACAAGAATAGATCGGATCTTACCCCGACGATCGAAGACTCCCAATTTTCGTCCAAGTCAGTCCCTTTGTTCGGTTTTGTGCCTCCGACGACTCCGGAATTAGGGTTTTGTGTGTAGAGAGATTTCGTAGGGTTTCCAAAGTGTTTGAGATTGATTTAGATGGCTATTTATAGATGTGCAAGACCTAGGGAACGTCCAAAGGCTGTCCCTAAGTGTCTTGAGCCGAAAGGAAAGCAACCGAAGTCAGAAAATCGGGATTCGGGCGAGAGATTCTCGCAACGGGCGAATATGCCAGTTGGCGCGGCCGTGGCGCGCCCTTAGGCCAACCAGCGTGCTTCAAGCGCGCCACTCACGCCTGGACTCCGGTCTGGGCGGGTCGTGCGATCCGTCGCGCTTTTCCTCCTCTCTTTCGGATGTCTATCCCTCTATGCTCTCGGATTCCGATTTCCGGGATATCTTCGGGCTCCTATTTCCTATCGTCATTTTATTTGGGTCTAAATTTACATTTGGACTCGAGTTATTGAGTCCATCGGTGTTGGGTTCTCGTATAACCATTTATTTGATTAAATTGTCTTCGGCTTCCCGGGTTGTCGGAATTTTGATTCTTTTTTAATTTAAATTCCATTTCTCATCTTTTATGATTCTTTATCTATTTATCATGTTTATTTATTTATTCATTTGTTTATTATATTTATTTATTTATTTATTTATTTTATGTTGCAAAATTCTCGGGTATTACACAAAAGGAGTTGGATGAGCTAAAAGAGGAAAACCGTAATTCCCAAAAGGTAGTGAAAGGTAAAAATAAACTTGATGAAATTTTATCTATGGGAAAGTTTTCTGGTGATCATACAGGTATAGATTATAAGAAGAAATCAACTCCAGAAAAACCAAATTCGTAAGTGGAGGATACTTGAATTCGCAATACAATGAGACTGACGAAGTTGATGTTACAACGCCGTCCAGACTACAGAAAGACTGCAGCTATTGCCAACTACCTGGACATTCTGCAAACACTTACATCAGAATAGTAAGAGACTTAACGAATGGTCGAGCTGTTGTTTGGCCATCACAGGAACTTCGAAAAAGGATCAGAGTATAAAGAGTATGGATTCCAATGAAGAAACATCTGCCACCTTGAGACCACAGGAGAACAACAATCCATATCAACTAAAGAGAATTTCAGGCTTATGATTTTAGAGTCAGAAAGGGAAGGTATTGGACTAACCCAGCACAAAGATTGAGCCACTGGAGTTTGAGATAAAGATACGTAACTGTGATGAAGCTGTTACAGAAATGGCATAATTACTCACAGACTACTATATCAGTGTTTATGTGGTTACAACAACTTGCCAACCAGAATTGCTTCTCGATTTAGTTCAAAAATGGGTAAAATGATTTTCTTTTTCATTGATATATTTTTGAGGTAATGAATTTTTGATTGCTTGTTATTAAGGAGATATTAGGTTATTTTGAACGATGCCTATGAGTTTGATGAAGCTCCCATCAAGGGGGAGATAATGGGAGAATGGAGAATGGAGAAATAAAGGTGTCTATCCTATGCTTAATGTTTAAAGGGAGTTCGGAGAAGCATGGCTTAACATTTTAGGTAATGATATCTACTATACTTGGTTGGTAATGTTGATGTATAATGTGTATTTACATGTAAATTTATATTATGATAGTATTCTCTGATGGTTTTAGCAACTGATCAACTACTGATGATTATTATGGATTTATGGGTATATCTTATTGTGATTTTTGATCGTGAGACTAACACTTTTGATGGGATCATCATCTACACAAAAAGAGGGGGAGATTGTTGTTATCTTGAGCTTTCTGTGTAGATAAAAAGTGTTGTCAAGCAGTAGTCAGAACGACACGAGGACTACAATAACTGAACAGATTCAGCAGTTATGAAGGAGTTGCACTGTGACAGTTATTTGGTTGATTCTAACTGCATAGAGGAGCTGTTGTGCATCTGATTACGAATTTACTCTCCTCTATATTAGTGTTTTAGTCATAGATGAGTTTAGAGAGATTATTGGAAATTGCTAGATTGATAATTCGAGTTGTATATTTCGATTTTGCATTTTAGAATTCGGGTTTTTCTCTCTTGTTTGTCATAGAGTTCATTCTTGAGAGTTTTTAGATAGACTTTGATGAGAGTTCTATATCTGAGAGTTTCTTGAAGATTATCAAAGTCTTTACGCATTACATGCTTTGATAAGATTGCCATATTGAAGATCACGTTTCTACACATTAAGTTGTGGAGGTTTGCTTTGCGAAGGAACCTTTGGAATCTGATGGGAAGATTCAGATCGTCTGCTGTGTTCAAGATTCAAATCCTGTAAAGATCATCTGTCCATATTTCATCAAATTGGATCGGTATTCCAGCGACTGCAGTTGAGGGGGAGTTTCGACTACAGACGTTCTGCTATAACAGATTCTAGCGTGATAGAGTTTGGTGTCAAGTTTTTTGGTCAGATCGAGTCTTGTTTTGATTGTGTCTTTTGCATAGTGAGAGTCCCTGGATTGGAATCTCCCAGACATAGGTTGTGAAACCGATCTGGGTCAACAAATCTGTTGCCTTGTGTTTTTTACATTCCGCTGTTTACACGTTGTTCTGATCACACATCGACGACCGCTCATAATCAAGATTAAAATCGGGACCCACAATTGGTATTGGAGCCTGCTCTCTGACGCACCAGAGAAGATCTGAAGAATCTTGAAACGATGAGCAAGGAAGGAGCATCCAGTTACAGACCGCCGTTGTTCGATGGTTCAGACTACAGATACTGGAGAACACGCGTGCGAATCCATCTGATGGCCCTTGGAGATAGAGTCTGGGTGTAACACCTCGGTTTTTGATCACCCAAGTCGGAATGTTACCGTCACATCTCCCAAGTAAGATACGGTTTCTCCGACTTACTAAAGAGATGCAAGGCTAGGTATTTCAGTATTTAAAATATTTAAAAACATTTGCAAACAGCCCATACAATATAAATTCGAAAATAATAATATCATAATGCAGCGGAAATAATATTTAAGTATAGTATTGCAGCGGAAAATGTAAATAGGACCAACATGGTCAAAACACGGGTTAAACAAGCCCGTTCATACTATAGTCTAATGCAAAAATTTAAACAAAATAAATGTTTCCAAAAACCCCATGCATGCAGTGCTTATGCTCATTCCACATACTCTGTAAGAAAAGAAATAAAATGGTTTGGTCAGCACAACTTGCTGAGTAAGTTAACACATGCATGATCGTAGGGTTTAAAAGCCATTAATTTAATATTTAAATAAAAACATGATAATCATAATAACTCAATTTAATTTAACTAACCATCCAAATTGCATAATTTAATTCATGGCTCTATTTAACAACACATTTCACATAATTCAAAATAAAGACCATAATTAATTTAAATAAAGCATTTAAATAATTTAAACGGACAACAATAAATAATTTAGTTTCATTTGATTTCCCCTTTACGCCCAAGATTTAGTATTTCAAGTATTTCACGATTGCATCGCAATCTCAACAAGTTTAGCCGGTAGCCCGGCGGCCGCAACCGTATCCGCCATACCCAGTACAACTCCGGAGCCTCGGGAAACTCATGTGGATATTCTCGAGAGTGTAGGCCCTATATCTCACGCCGTTTTGGCAATATATGTATCTCAAATTTCGCGCGGGGTCACCATCGTCCATAAAGGCACGAAGTGAAGTAGTTAGGGGGCACCCTGCAGAGCACTCTCCCCTAATTTTAATTTATCAAGTTTGTAAAGGGATTTTTGTAACGCCCCGGTTTTTGGTCACCCAGGTCGGGGTGTCACCGCCACACCTCCCTAGCAAGACACGGTTTCTCCGAGCTTGCTAAAGAGATGCAAGGCTATGGTTTTTCAGAATTTAAAACGTTCAAACAACCCTTTGTGATATAATTTAAAAATAAAGTCATTACAGTTGCAGCGGAAAATAATATTTACATATATAATGAAGCGGAACTTAAAATTTGGGCCAACATGGCCAAAATACGGGTTAAACAAGCCTGTTCATGCAAGTTCTAGTCTAATGCAAATATTCAAAATATAATACTCCCCAAAATTCCCCATGTATGCATATGATGATGCATAATCTTCATACTCTGTAGGAAAAAGAAAGAAATGGTTTTGGTCAGCACAACGTGCTGAGTAAGTTAACACATACATGATTATGGGGTTTCAAAGCCATTAATTAAATTTTTAGAAAAGATGCGCATAACACCCCATAATTCGATTCATTTATCTAGTAATAACTTACTGGCATAATTTAAAAGACATGGATTCCATAAGATCATAAATATAACTTGCAAAATAATTGAATAAATTGCCATAAATTTAACAACACAATTTAATACGGACTTAATTAGGAATTCTCATAAACTTCTCGTTTCATTTCTTTTAGAGATCACCCTCGCTAGGGCTCTTATGTCCGCCAGCCTTACGCTTGGGCTCTTATGTCCACAAGTATCATGGTCGATCTTTTAATAGGTTCGATGCGTTCGTAGCCATACGATCAATATTTCGCTCGGGCTCTTATGTCCACTAGACATTCACTTGGGCTCTTATGTTCCAAGCCGTAGAGAACATTGACAGTATCCAGCTTAGTCATAAACCAGAATGTTTTAATCTTCTCTTTGTTTAGAAAGAACAATATCACAAATTTAGTAAGATTCTCAAAATATACTATTTCAGGACGCTATTCGCTCCGATATCATTTAAAATCCTTTTCAACAAGATTTTCAAGATTTGACTTCGATAACCCACTGTTTACTCCAAAATTAATTAAAAATTGGTTTTAAGTCCAAAAATTCTGAAATTTGACCAATGACTCGAAAACACAGAGACAAACAAGTTTCGTGTTTTACGTTTTTCGATCCGAGATGCGAAAGTAAGAGAAAAACGTAAATTTTTAACAGGATGATAATCTGTCCGAATTTTCTACACAGCAGTTTCAAAATTTCGAGATCTACCATAGCAAACTAACTCCAAATTTGATGAACTTTTACAGGGAGATGCTTAAGACATATATCTACAAGTTTCATGTTCAACAAAAGATCTAATTCATCCTATATCTATTTTCAAAAACGCCTACAAGTGTGGACCAAGAATCTGTCAAGATTTCAAGATTCAGATTTAGAACAGTTCGGTTCGGGGTCGGTTTCAGATATCAAAACTCAATGAAAAATTCCAAGAATTTACGGAGGTGTTCTAAACGTATATATCTACAATTCTTATGTTTAACACCAATTCTAAATCGGTCTAGATCGAAGGTAAAATCAACCTCAAGTTCGGAAGTAAAATCTGTCACCGTTTCAAGATCTAAATCTAAGGCAGGCTCATTTGCGATTGTTTTCGGATAACAAAACACGATGAAAAATTATGTAACTTTTACAGAGGGTAGATCTATGTTTTAGGAACGTTTTTTGTGTTTTACGTTTTCTCGTTTGAATAGTTTTAAGGGTTCGGAAAAATCGTGCAAAAACGCTGCGCTGTATAGGTTTTCGTATTGACAGATTTTAAGTTCTTGATTAAATTTTGAGAGTAGATATATTTTAATTCGCCCAAAACCATAGTAAGGTTAACTTACAAGAATTGGATTATCCGGCTCTTCGATTCGTAGGCGTGGCTTCCACGTTCACCGTTTGACTCCTAGATCCTCGCACGCATCCAAATTCCGTCGTCTCTTCTTCCTTACCACCCGATCTACGCTTTGGTGTGTCAAAATCCGCCCGAGGTGCCTTCTTCTCCGTCGAGATCGTCCTCAACACCCACGAACTAGGTTTTTTTTTCCTCTTCGTTCACTCTTTTTTTTTCTCTTTTTGTTTTATTTCTTCATTTTTTTGTATGTAGAAATTGTTGGAGTAACAAAATAGGAAGATGAGGAAGATTTAGCTTAAAAAGGGGTAAAGGGGCAGCACTTAGGGGTTGTTAGGATTTAAGATTTGTCACCAATATTTGCTATTTGAAAGATACAATAATATACTATGTATTCTAACTTTTATATACTAAAGATAGGCTAGATTTTGTTTTAATTTATTTTATTTTGTTTTATCTTATTTTGATTTGAATAGCAAAATAGGAAGATGAAGAAGATTTTTTTTAAAAAAAAAACAGTAAAAGAATGACATTTTAGAGATTTAGGATCTAAGATTTATGTCAAATCTTTTCCTACTTATTGGGTGCAACAATATCTAAAAATAGACTAAATATTATTATAACTATCATGCATATATCTATATATTTTTTTATTATGCTAATTATTATTATTATTATTATTATTATTATTATTATTATTATTATTGTTATTATTATTATTATTATTATTATTATTATTATTATTATAAAGATAAAGTGTTAATTAATTACTATGCATCTAATAATTACACAAGTACTGAAATAGTTTGAATATTTATAAATAAATTAATTTAAAATATATCTAGAATAATATAGGGTATTACAATTTTCGACTTCACGGGTTCGTGGAATTTAAATTCCTTTTTAATCTTTGGAATTAGATTCCATTTCTCTTTTTATTTTTATTTTATTTATTTATTTATTTATTTATGTGTTCATTTATTTATTTATGGGTGACAGATTTCAGGGGTATTACAATTTATATCTAAAATTCTGATTTCACTTAATCCATTTAAAAAGAATATTTCAACTCGCTTCAACCTTAACGACTAGTTTCACCGGTTCAACAAGATTTCAAGATTTGACTCCGGTAAACCACTGTTTACTCTAAAATTCGTTAAAAATCAGATTTAATTCCAAAAATTCTAAAGATTCAACATTGACTCTAAAACACAGAGACGAACAACTTTCATGTTTTAACTTTTCAATCCGAGATACCGAGACAGGTCAAAAACATCAATTTTCATAGTAACATTAATCTGTCCGAATTTCTTGTACAGCAGTTTCAAGATTTCGAGATCTACCATAGCAAATCAACTCCAAATTTAATTCGGCTAAAGATCTACAACTTCCATGTTCGGCTAAAGATCTAATTCGGCCTAGAACCCTAGTCAAAAACGCCTACAAGTTCAGACCTGTGTTCTGCCAAGGTTTCACGATTTGATTTCAAAACAGTTCGGTTTGGGTCAATTTCATATATCAAAACATCGCAAAAAATTCTCAAAATTTTACAGGAGATAGATCTAAGTCTTACGAACGTTTTTCATGTTTTAAGTTTTCTCGTTTGAAGACTTTAAGGGTTCGGAAAAATCGTGCAAAGTTGTTGCGTCGGTAAAAATCTCACGTTGACAGATTTTCGAAATTCTTGGTTAAACTTTTAGATTTAAGTGTTTTAATTACTCCCAAAATCATGTAAGTATTAACTTACAGATTTCCACTCGTCCGGGAATGTCGATTTCGGAGGCGTGGCTTCCAGTCCACCGTTTATCTCCTCGGTTCGTCGGGTTCTTCGTTCTAGATCCGATTCGGGGTGTAGAGAGGAAAGAAACTAAGTTAGAATCCATTTTCGGATTGAGAACGTAAAAGATTGAATGGACCAGAACTTACCACGATGTTGGCTTCCCAAATTTCGTCCGTGACAGTCTCTTGCTCGGTTCCTCCGACGACTTCCGGATCTAGGGTTTGAAGTATAGAAAATATGTAAAGTTTGAAAATGGATTCGGGATCGAGTAGGAGGGCTATTTATAGATACAAGGGACCGAGGGGACGTCCCAAGTCGGCCTTGGTGAGTCTTGAGCCGAAAGGAATGCAACCGAAGCCGAAAAATCCGGATACGGGCGAGAGAATCTCGCAACGGGCGTCTCTGCCTGCTGGTGTGGGGTTGGCGCGTCCCCAGGCCAAACAGCGCGCGGCCACCGCGCGGCTCACGCCTGGACTTCGGTCCGGGCGGGTCGTGCGATCTGTCGTGCTTTTCCTCCTATCTTTCGGACTTCTATCCCTCTATGCTCCCGGATTTCGATTTCCGGGCCATCTTCGGGTATTTCGTATCGTCATTTCCCTCGGATCTAAATTTATGTTTGGACTCGAGAATCTCGAATTCTCGAGTCCATCGGTATCGGGTTCCCGTGTAACGATTTATTTAGCTTTATTTAATTTCTTTTGTTTAATTAAATTCCATTAATTCCTTTTTAAGATAAATTCCATTTCTCATTTCTTCTACATTTATTTATTTATTTATCGTATCTATTTTATGTTGGTAAATTCTCGGGTATTACAGTCTACCCTCCTTAAGAATCAACTTCATCATCGAAGTTCTGTTTCAGCTTTTCTCGTGCTAAGGTCTTTTTGTTTGTTTTATTATTTCGCGACTGAACTTAGAATTAAAACTTCTAAGCTGCCTACGTACCCGGTGAAGGGATCAAGCCATAACGTAGTTCAAAACAATTTGAATTTGTTTGTTTGGTTACAAAAGTACACGAAAAATACGCGGTGTGACATCCTCTCTCCCTTAAGATTGCAGTTATGTCCCCATAACTGTGTCGGTGCCGGTTTGGAATAGTGTCGGATAGCGTTCTCTCATGTCGGATTCTACCTCCCAAGTTGCCGTCTTACTTTCATGGTTCGACCAAAGAACCTTAACCATCTTGACGGTTTTGTTCCTCGTGACTCGCTCCTTTACGTCTAAAATTCGCACTGGGACTTCTTCATAAGTCAGATCTTTATCGAGTTCGATTACTTCCGGTTGGAGTACGTGTGTCAGGTCCGGCACATATTTCTTTAGTTGTGAGACATGGAAGACGTTATGAACTCGATCTAATTGTGGCGGTAAAGCCAGTCGGTAGGCTATATTCTCGACTCGTTCTAGAATTTCGTAAGGTCCTATGTATCTGTAATACCCGAGAAATCAACATCGATTATTAAATCCAAAAAAAAAATTGGATTTAACTATCGCAACCGAAATAATTCCGAGAGAGCGGAATTAAATATTTTCGGACGATAGCAACTCGAAGAGAGTTATCGGATTATCCAACGATCTCGGATAATTCCATATTATGATTTTTAGAATTTAAAATCATAATATTTTAAAAAAAAAATGGCCGCAGCCTGGTGGTGGTGTAACACCCCGGTTTTTTGTCACCCAGGTCGGGATGTCACCGCCACATCTCCCTAGTAAGACACGGTTTCTCCGAGCTTACTAAAGAGATGCAAGGCTAGGTATTGCAGTATTTAAAAACATTTTAATCATTTAAAATAGCCCATTCAATATAATTCAAAAATAATAATAGCATAGCGCAGCGGAAATATTTGGTTTAGTACAGTATTGCAGCGGAAAATATAAAAAGGGCCGACATGGCCAAAACACGGGTTAAACAGGCCCGTTCATAATATAGTCTAAGTACGAAATTTTAAAGCAAAATAACAATCCCCAAAATCCCATGCATGATTCGTGCTCACACATGCTCATTCCACATATTCTGTAAAGAAAGGAATAAAAATGGTTTTGGTCAGCAAAATTGCTGAGTAAGTTAACACATGCATGATCGTAGGGTTTAAAAGCCATTAATTTAATAATTTAACAAAAGCATGATAATAACATAATATTTAATTTCATCTAATCCATATCCAATAGCATAATTTATCTCAGGCTTTATTTAATAACACATATCACATGGTTTAATCACAAAAGCCATAATTTAAATAAAGCATTTAAATAATTTAATTAGACAACAACATAATTTAATCTAATTTAATTTAATTTAGAATCCCATTACATTCCCGATTTGGTATTTCAAAGTTTCACGATAGCATCGCGATGTCAACAAGTTTAGCCGGTAGCCCGGCGGCCGCAACCGTATCAGCCATACCCAGTACCACTCCGGAGCCTCGGGAAACCCATACGGATATTCACGAGAGTGTAGGCTCTAAGTTTCGCCGTTTAGGCAATCCATATCTCAAATTTAGCGCGCAGGGTCACCATCGTCCGTTACGGCACGAAGTGAATCGTTAGGGGGCACCCTGCAGAGCACTCACCCCTAATTTTAATTTATCAAGTTTGTAAGGGGATTTAGTTTTTAAAATCTGCATTCCATTGTATTAATTTAGAAATAATATCTCGATTCGTTTCAACCCTAAAGGTCAATTCCATGTTTCAACAAGATTTCAAGATTTCGTTTCGGTAAATCACAGTTTACTCCAAAATTCGTCTAAAATCAGATTTAATTCCAAAAATTCCAAAATTTCATATCTGACTCGGAAACATCAAGATCTACAACTTTCGTGTTTTAACTTTTTCAATCCGAGATCCCTAAGTAGGTCAAAATCGCCAATTTTCGCATAAGAAGAAATCTGTCCGAGTTTAATACATCACAGTTCAAAGATTTCAAATTCTACCATATCAATTCAACTCCAAATTTAATGAAATTTGACAGGGATCATCTTAAGACATTTATCTACAACTTTCATGTTTGGCCAAAGATCTAAAACAGCCTAGATCCTATGTCAAAAACGTGATCAAGATCATTCCTAAGTTCTGTCCAAGATTTCAAGATCTAGAATCAAACAGTTCGGTTTCAACAGGTTTTCACATATCAAATCAACTCCAAAAATTCCCAAATTTTTACAGTAGCTAGGTCTAAGTCTTAGGAACGTTTTTTGTGTTTTAAGTTTTTCTGTTTGAGTTCGTTTTAAGGGTCGGAAAAATTCACCAAATCTGTTGCGTCGGTAGAAACACAAAAGTGGACAGATTTATGGTTCTTGTTGAATCTTTTAGGTTTCGAATGTTTTAAAATCTCCCAAAACCATGTAAGGTTAACTTACAGTGTCTATGAACGTCGGGAATGTCTAGTTCGGAGGCGTGGCTTCCAGATCACCGTTTCTCCTCTCCGTTCGTCGGGTTCTACGATCTAGATTCGATACGGGGTGTAGAAAGAAAAGAATCGAAGTTAGAATCCGTTTTCGGATTGAAACGTGAAAAGATTTATTGGACTAGAGCTTACCACAATGTTTGGAGACCTTGGATTTTCGTCCAAAGCTGCCGCCTCCGTTTGGTGCTTTCCGTCGACTCCGAATTTAGGGTTTCGAACGTATAGAAGATTGTAGGGTTTTGTAAACTTGTTTGGGGCTCCCAAGGGGCTTATTTATAGAATTCTAAATCCCTAGGGCGTCCACAACCGACCTAAAAGTCTGGAGTCGAGAGATGTTCAACCGAAAGTCGAAAAATCCGCGTTCGGGCGAGAGATTCACGCAACAAACGAATCTGTGGGGTGGCGCGGTCGTGGCGCGCTAAAGCCACTTCACCGCGCGGCCACCGCGCCGACTTCGCCTGGACTTCGGTCCGGGCGGGTCGTGCGATCCGTCGTGCTTTTCCGCCTCTCTTTCGGGTTTCTATCCCTCTATGCTCCCGAATTCCGATTTCCGGGGTATATTCGGGTTCATACTTTCTCTCTAATTTTATTCTCAGTCTAATTGGATGTTTTGGATTCGAATACTCGAATTCATTAGTGTCGGGTTTTGGTGTACCATTTATCCATCCTTTTATTGAATTAAATTCCTTTAATTCATTTTTAAGTAAAAATCTCATTTCTCATTTCCTTATCTTTATTTATTTCTTTTATTTGCTGGATTTGTTTATTTATTTATAGTATTTATTTTATTTATTATTTATTTATTTAATTATTGTTTTATTTTATGTTGGAAAATTCTCGGGTATTACAGTCTACCCTCCTTAAGAATCAACTTCGTCCTCGAAGTTGTGTTTCGGCTTTTCTCGTCTCATGCTAAGGTCTTGTGTTTGTTTTATTATGTTGTGACTGAACTTAGAATTGAAACTTCTAAGCTGCCTACGTATCCGGTAAAGGGATCAAGCCATAACGTAGTTCAAAAGTTTACAAAAATGCACGAAAAATATTAGGGGGTATGACATCCTCTCCCCCTTAAGGTTGCAGTTATGTCCCCATAACTGTGTCGGTATCGGTTTGGAACAATGTCGGGTATCGTTCTCTCATGTCGGATTCTACTTCCCAAGTTGCCCTCTCACTTTCGTGGTTTGACCAAAGAACCTTGATCATTTTGATGGTTTTGTTCCTCGTTACTCGTTCCTTAGTATCGAGAATACGCACTGGGACTTCTTCGTAAGTCAAATCTTCATCGAGCTCAATTATCTCCGGTTGAAGTACATGTGTCGGGTCCGGCACATACTTCTTTAGTTGCGAGACATGGAAGACATTATGAACTCTATCTAAGTGTGGCGGTAAAGCCAATCGGTAGGCTAGAGTTCCGACTCGTTCTAGGATTTCGTAAGGTCCTATGTATCGAGGACTTAACTTCCCTCGTTTGCCAAAGCGCATCACCCCCTTCATGGGTGATATCTTTAGCATGACCCTATCTCCCACTTGGAATTCTAGGTCTCGTCGTCTCACGTCGGCATAACTCTTTTGACGGTCTTGTGCGGCTTTCATCTTCCCTTGGATCACTTTGATTTGTTGAGCCATGTCTTCGATAAGTTGTGGTCCCACTACCACGGACTTATCGTTTTCTTCCCAGCTCAAAGGGCTTCGGCACTTTCGTCCATACAATGCCTCGAAAGGTGCCATGCCGATACTAGCATGGTAACTATTATTATAGGAAAACTCAATCAAGGGTAAATGAGTTTCCCAATTTCCTTTGAATTCCAACACACATGCTCTCAGCATGTCTTCTAGTGTTTGGATTGTTCTTTCGGTTTGTCCATCCGTCATCGAGTGGAATGCGGTGCTCATTTTGATTTGAGTACCGAGAGCTTTTTGTAACTCCATCCAGAAATGAGAGACAAATCTACTGTCTCTATCGGAAATGATATCATGTGGTACTCCATGTCGTCGTACCACATTATCAATGTAGGCTCGGGCCAATTGGTCCATAGTCCACGTGTCTTTCATTGGGATAAATATGGCTGTCTTCGTTAGCCTATCCACAATCACCCAAATCTTATTCATGCCTTTAGGCGATCGGGGTAATCCCGAGACAAAGTCCATTGAGATGCTATCCCACTTCCAACTTGGAATCTCTAGTGGTTGCATCAATCCTAAAGGTTTATGTCGCACTGCCTTAACCTTTTGGCAGGTGAGACATCTCACCACGAAATTTGCCACTTCCCTCTTCATTCCCGGCCACCAATAGATCTTCTTCAGATCCTTGTATAGCTTGTCACCTCCGGGATGTACGGAATATGGCGTGTTGTGCCCTTCCTCCATCAACCTTTGCTTCAATTCGGCACATTTAAGAGGCACACACCATCTACCTTTAAAACGGATGCTTCCATCCTCGTGGACAGCAAATCCTATTGCCTTTCCTTCGGCAATATACCCTTTTATCTTCTCGAGTTTCGGATCGCTCGGTTGAGCGAGTCGAATCTCGTCTAATATGGGAGTTTCTACGACCATGGCATTGACCGTTTCTCTCACTGTGCCAGGATGCACAAGTTCTAACTCCAATCTTGCCAAATCCATGTACAATGCCGGCGGAATTACCAACGAGTTTGTCACGTGTTGGGTTTTCCGGCTTAGGGCATCGGCTACCACATTCGCCTTCCCCTCGTGGTATGCTATCTCTAAATCGTAGTCCTTAATGAGTTCCAACCACCTTCGCTGTCTCAAATTCAACTCCTTCTGAGTGAATATATACTTCAAGCTTTTGTGGTCGGTGAACATTCGACACTTCCGCCCATAAAGATAATGTCTCCATATCTTTAGAGCGAAAACGACCGCTGCCAACTCCAGGTCATGTGTCGGATAATTTTCCTCGTGAGGTTTTAGTTGGCGTGATGCATAGGCTACGACTCTCGAGTCTTGCATCAAAACACAACCCAAACCTTCCTTCGAAGCATCGCTATATACTTCGAAGTCACCATTCTCTGATTGTAGTGTTAATACGGGTGTGGTTGTGAGTCGTTTCTTCACCTCTTGAAACGCAATCTCACAAGCTTCGGTCCACTCGTATTTTGCTCCTTTCTTTAGTAGCTGCGTCAAAGGACGTGCAATCCTTGAAAAGTCCTTCACAAACCGTCTATAATATCCGGCTAATCCAAGGAAACTCCTTATTTCCGTTGGACTCTTCGGAGTTGCCCATTCAGTTACGGCAGAAACTTTTGCCGGATCCACTGATACTCCATCAGCGGATACTAGGTGTCCGAGAAATGCCACTTCTTTCAGCCAGAAGTCACATTTCGACAGCTTGCCGTATAGCTGATTTCTTCGCAAGATTTCTAACACTTGATGTAAGTGCTTCGCATGCTCCTCCTCGCTCTTCGAGTAGATCAGGATGTCGTCGATGAACACTACGACACACTGGTCTAACAATTCTCGGAACACGTTGTTCATGAGATTCATGAACATGGCCGGAGCATTTGTTAACCCGAAGGATAACACTGTGAACTCGTAATGGCCATATCGCGTTCGAAACGCCGTCTTCGGAATGTCCTTCTCGGCGATCCTCAATTGATGATACCCAGATCGCAAATCGATCTTCGAGAATACTGAAGCTCCCTTCAGTTGATCAAACAGATCCTCTATTCTCGGAAGGGGGTATTTATTCTTAATGGTCACTTGGTTTAGTCCTCGGTAATCTATGCAAAGACGTAGTCCTCCGTCTTTCTTCTTGACAAACAAAACCGGTGCTCCCCAAGGGGACGTACACGGTCTTATGTAACCTTTTCCCAATAGCTCCTCGAGTTGGTCCTTTAGCTCCTTCATTTCCAGTGGTGCCATCCGGTACGGAGCTTTTGAGACAGGCTCTGTCCCCGGAATGAGATCTATCGTGAATTCAAGATCTCTCTCAGGTGGCATGCCCGGAACGTCTTCAGGGAACACGCCCGGGTATTCTCTTACCACTGGTATGCTATCAACCTTGTTCTCTTCCGCCTCAAGGTTGTGCACATAGCACGCATATAGTTCATACCCCTTACGCATCAAGTTACTTAGTTTAAGTGCACTAACGATTTTGTTACTTTTCTTAGGGGGCTTAGAGTAAAAGATAACTCTCTTTCCCCTACTTTTTGACAAGGTGATCTTTTGCTTTTGGCATTCGATCACCGCTTTATACTGGGATAGCCAATCCATCCCCAGTATGATGTCAAAGTCTCTTAAGTTAAATTCTACCAAGTTCGCGAAGAATTCTACGTTCTTTATCACTATAGGAATTCCGTTATATCGTTTAGAGCAAGACACTACTTCTCCAGAAGGCAATTGAATTCCTAAGCTAATTCTCTCGCACTTAGGTAGATCTAACTCAGGCACTATCCTTGATGCAATAATTGAGCAACTAGCTCCAGAATCAAATAGAATTCTAAGGGGTGTATTCAACACATAAAATGTACCTGCCATCACCTCTCCTTGCGCAGGCACGTCCGCTTGGTTTACCACATTGAGCCTCCCCACAGGGCGTCCCTGATTGCCCTGCTGATTCGCATTCGGCTGTTGATTTTGTTGCTGGTTTTGATTCTGTGGGGGCAGAGGTCGTTGGTTCTGGTTCTGGTTTTGCGGCCTATTTTGAGGGGGTCTGTACCCTTGGTTATTGCCGTTTCGCCCGTTTTGGTTTTGAGGCTGTTCTTGCCCCGCGACCAAATCGTCCCTCCTCGTTATGTTCTCGAGCCTAGTTCGACAATCCCGTCGAACGTGACCCATTCGACCGCATCGGTAACAGGCACCTTGTTGCGGGCATCCCCTTGCCAGATGTGGTCGTCCACATCGCGGGCAAGGCGGTACCGGATCTTCTTGATTGAACCTCCTCCCAGTGTTGTTTTGTTGGGGCCTATTTGACCCTCTGCGCTGCTCGTTCCTTCCAGTGTTGTTCTCGTTTCGTGAATCTCGACTTCTCTTGTCTTGAGGACCCCTGCTGGACTCCCCACTCACCCTTCTTTTCAGCTGCTGCACGCGTGCTACCGCTACAGCGCGATCGTATACGGCTTGCAAATCGGGGTAGTGTACCCCCGCGATCACTTCGCGCACAGACAGGTTCAGTCCCATCTCGAACTTCTGTGCCTTTTCCGCATCAGTAGGCACTAGCCTTGGTGCGAACCTCACCAGCTCCTTGAAGCGGGTGTAGTATTCCTACACCGTTTGGCTTCCTTGCTTCAACGACAGGAATTCTTCGTACATGGCAGCTTTGGTACTCAAGGGATAGAATCGATCCCTGAGTAGTTCCATCATCTCCATCCACGAGTAAGGCTCGTCATCATCAGTCAGTTTGGCTTGCGTTGCTTGCCACCAGTCATCAGCTTCGCCTCCCAAGTAGTATGAAGCGACATGTACCCTCTCTCCTTCCGGACATTTGACCGCTCCCAGCAGCTTGTCAAAAGTCCGGATCCATTCCTCCAGTTTAGCTGGGTCCTCCTCACCAGCATAGTGGGGTGGCTGGTAAGGATTCACCATCGCCAGGTAGTTAGGGCGAGCTTGGGGCGGAGGTACCGCCGCAGCTTGACCCTGGTTGACTTGCGCATTTCCGAGCGCAATCAACACTTCCTCTATCGTCCTAAGACGATCGCCCACATTGTTCGGTGCGGGGGCGTCCTGCGCACCTTGGGGTTGTTCCTCATCAGGTTGAATTGGTTCAGTGACGTTTGGTGGTGTTTCAGTAGGTGTTTCAGTGGTGGTTTGGGGAGCGGGTTGGGCTCTGCCTCTTCCTCTTCCTCTGGGTGCCATTCTGGTACAATTAGGATAGATTAGGACCTTGTGAATTTAGCATATAGTCTAAGCAACTTCTATGAATGTATACGTGTGTAGTAATTTAGCACGTGGTGCTTTGTTCGGATTAAGAAGCATACGACGCCTCGGGGGTTTTATTTTAAAGTTTCCCTTTCGATTTTGAAAAAAAAAAATAAATAAATAAACCGGCCATTTTATTTCCTCAAAAGAAATTTTAGTACAAAAGTAGAGATGTTTTTCTAGCAAAACAATGTCTAACAGTAGAATCTCTAGTGCCTCATGCCGTCTCCCGGTGGGGTAGCAGGATCTTCCTCCGGATCTTCCTCCTCCGAACTCGGCGGTAGTAGGTCGTCAAAGATAGTGTTTAAGTCTTGCCTGTGGGCATCGATGTATTCCTTTAGTATTAAGTTTTGTGTAGTGAGGGTTTGGACTTGGCGTTCGAGTTGGTTTATGCGGTGATGATCCGCCTCTCTCAAGTTGCCCATGTGATGTAAATTGGCCTCCAACTGAGCCATACGGTACTTCATTTGCTCTAAGGTTTGGTGGGAATCGAGATGTACACTCATCATCCTGACCATCAACTGCATCATGTCCTGACTAGCCATCTAGCGCAAGCAAGAGATCTAAGTTAATATTCGCCAAGATTCTAAGTTCAATTCGCCAAGATTCTAGGTTCGAGTTTCCAAGATTCTAAGTTCAAGTTTCGCCAAGATGCTAAGTTCAAGTTTCGCCAAGATTCTAAGTTCAAGTTTCCAAGATTCTAAGTTCATAGCAGAGATGCAACATGCATATGCAAATGATATTTCCCCCCAATAATAATTTAATGCACCATATATATATATTTTTCCATGGGTTTTAAAGTAAAAATATTTCTCCATGGAAATAATAATTTAAAATTTAAAAGAATAGTCAAAATACTAATAATAGTCCAAAAATAGTAAGGGTTTAAAAATAATAGTTTAAAAATAGCCGGTCTCTGATACCAACTTGTAACACCCCGGTTTTTGGTCACCCAGGTCGGGATGTCACCGCCACATCTTCCTAGTAAGACACGGTTTCTCCGAGCTTACTAAAGAGATGCAAGGCTAGGTATTGCAGTATTTAAAAACATTTTAATCATTTAAAATAGCCCATTCAATATAATTCAAAAATAATAATAGCATAGCGCAGCGGAAATATTTGGTTTAGTACAGTATTGCAGCGGAAAATATAAAAAGGGCCGACATGGCCAAAACACGGGTTAAACAGGCCCGTTCATAATATAGTCTAAGTACGAAATTTTAAAGCAAAATAACAATCCCCAAAATCCCATGCATGATTCGTGCTCACACATGCTCATTCCACATATTCTGTAAAGAAAGGAATAAAAATGGTTTTGGTCAGCAAAATTGCTGAGTAAGTTAACACATGCATGATCGTAGGGTTTAAAAGCCATTAATTTAATAATTTAACAAAAGCATGATAATAACATAATATTTAATTTCATCTAATCCATATCCAATAGCATAATTTATCTCAGGCTTTATTTAATAACACATATCACATGGTTTAATCACAAAAGCCATAATTTAAATAAAGCATTTAAATAATTTAATTAGACAACAACATAATTTAATCTAATTTAATTTAATTTAAAATCCCCATTACATTCCCGATTTGGTATTTTAAAGTTTCACGATAGCATCGCGATGTCAACAAGTTTAGCCGGTAGCCCGGCGGCCGCAACCGTATCAGCCATACCCAGTACCACTCCGGAGCATCGGGAAACCCATACGGATATTCACGAGAGTGTAGACTCTAAGTTTCACCGTTTAGGCAATCCATATCTCAAATTTAGCGCGCGGGGTCACCATCGTCCATTACGGCACGAAGTGAATCGTTAGGGGGCACCCTGCAGAGCACTCACCCCTAATTTTAATTTATCAAGTTTGTAAGGGGATTTAGTTTTTAAAATCTGCGTTCCATTGTATTAATTTAGAAATAATATCTCGATTCGTTTCAACCCTAAAGGTCAATTCCATGTTTCAACAAGATTTCAAGATTTCGTTTCGGTAAATCACAGTTTACTCCAAAATTCGTCTAAAATCAGATTTAATTCCAAAAATTCCAACATTTCATATCTGACTCCGAAACATCAAGATCTACAACTTTCGTGTTTTAACTTTTTCAATCCGAGATCCCTAAGTAGGTCAAAATCGCCAATTTTCGCATAAGAAGAAATCTGTCCGAGTTTAATACATCACAGTTCAAAGATTTCAAATTCTACCATATCAATTCAACTCCAAATTTAATGAAATTTGACAGGGATCATCGTAAGACATTTATCTACAACTTTCATGTTTAGCCAAAGATCTAAAACAGCCTAGATCCTATGTCAAAAACGTGATCAAGATCATTCCTAAGTTCTGTCCAAGATTTCAAGATCTAGAATCAAACAGTTCGGTTTCAATGGGTTTTCACATATCAAATCAACACTAAAAATTCCCAAATTTTTACAGTAGCTAGGTCTAAGTCTTAGGAACGTTTTTCGTGTTTTAAGTTTTTCTGTTTGAGTTCGTTTTAAGGGTCGGAAAAATTCACCAAATCTGTTGCATCGGTAGAAACACAAAAGTGGACAGATTTATGGTTCTTGTTGAATCTTTTAGGTTTCGAATGTTTTAAAATCTCCCAAAACCATGTAAGGTTAACTTACAGTGTCTATGAACGTCGGGAATGTCTAGTTCGGAGGCGTGGCTTCCAGATCACCGTTTCTCCTCTCCGTTCGTCGGGTTCTACGATCTAGATTCGATACGGGGTGTAGAAAGAAAAGAATCGAAGTTAGAATCCGTTTTCGGATTGAAACGTGAAAAGATTTATTGGACTAGAGCTTACCACAACGTTTTGAGACCTTGGATTTTCGTCCAAAGCTGCCGCCTCCGTTTGGTGCTTTCCGTCGACTCCGAATTTAGGGTTTCGAACGTATAGAAGATTGTAGGGTTTTGTAAACTTGTTTGGGGCTCCCAAGGGGCTTATTTATAGAATTCTAAATCCCTAGGGCGTCCACAACCGACCTAAAAGTCTGGAGTCGAGAGATGTTCAACCGAAAGTCGAAAAATCCGCGTTCGGGCGAGAGATTCACGCAACAAACGAATCTGTGGGGTGGCGCGCTAAAGCCACTTCACCGCGCGGCCACCGCGCCGACTTCGCCTGGACTTCGGTCCGGGCGGGTCGTGCGATCCGTCGTGCTTTTCCGCCTCTCTTTCGGGTTTCTATCCCTCTATGCTCCCGAATTCCGATTTCCGGGGTATATTCGGGTTCATACTTTCTCTCTAATTTTATTCTCAGTCTAATTGGATGTTTTGGACTCGAATACTCGAGTTCATTAGTGTCGGGTTTTGGTGTACCATTTATCCATCCTTTTATTGAATTAAATTCCTTTAATTCATTTTTAAGTAAAAATCTCATTTCTCATTTCCTTATCTTTATTTATTTCTTTTATTTACTGGATTTGTTTATTTATTTATAGTATTTATTTTATTTATTATTTATTTATTTAATTATTGTTTTATTTTATGTTGGAAAATTCTCGGGTATTACAGGTGGCGCGGTGGCCGCGCGGTGGCGCGCCACCAGCGCGCCACCATGCAGAGGCTGCACCTCCAAACGCGTTCAACGCGTTTTGCCTCAATTTCCGAGCCAAGGCGACTCCAAACGATCCAAATTCGTGTATCAGTCATTATGGAGTGTTATTGGATGATTGTGGACGGATTTTTGGACTTGAGACAACTCCCACAAGTTGGATTAATGATCAACATGCATTCACTTAACCTCATTTGAACCATGTTGGTGTTAGGTGTTTGAATGAGGATTGGGGAACCCTTAATCCGAATATTTGACTGAAGTAAATTGCCCTTAGTTTTACTAGACCATTAAGGCTTCCTTGGAACTCCTCAAACCGCCCATTCACCCCCCTAAATCAGTCCCTAAACTCCCCCAAACCACCATTTCGAAATCTGTCACCATTTGGAGTGGTAGGTGAGTTGTGTTGAAAGTTCTTCCATTCAGGGAGTGTTGGACGAATCCAAGGAATCCCAAGCCATTCCTCAAGTGTTGGTAAGGCCTCTAGTTCAATTCTTAGTCCTAAAACTGGGATCTTTTCCCTTCTCATTAGGAAACTTCTTCTACGTCTCTCAAATAGGGTCATTCGGTTGAAGGAGTGTTCGTGGGGACTGCTTTGGCCGATTTCCAAGCAACCACCAAAGGAGTTTTCGATCTCAATCTCTTGATAAGTAAGTTAGTATTGTGCATCTCGAAATTTAGAGGTTTTGATGAAGTTTTCACTGAGTTATGGTTCGATTTCCATCCTATGCCAAAACTGTTTTCTAGGGTTTCATCCGAGTAGATTTTATTGTTGTGCATGTTTCGCCTAGATCCGTTCATTTTTGGAAAAACTTTTCTAAATGAAATATGTCCTAACACCTTGAAGATGATCTCTGTAAATTTTCATAATTTTTGGACTTGATTTGAGCGTCGAAAAAAGAATCTGGTATTTTCTGAGATCATGATGACAGATTTCGTTTCATAGCATGTTCAGTTTTGTAGTCCGTATTACTCCTAGTTACGATCGTTTTTGATGGTTAGTTTCTTCATGAAAATTGTTTATCTATGTGTCTAGTTTATCCCTGTAAACTTTCAGAATTTTTGGATCACTCTTCGAATTGTTATGGATTTTTAAAGAAACTGTGGTCGAGTGAACAGTGATTTCTGCACCCTTTGAAATATGAGTTTCTGTAATGATTTTTTTTAGGCTACTTAGAATCCGAATTTGCTAAGGCCTATTTCTGAGAAAAACGCTCATTTTGATGTCTCCTAGTACCTGTAAAATTTTCAGAATTTTCTAAAAAGTTTTACTACAGTTCCTAGTGTGAATTTGAAAACTGCTACGGTGAGTTCTTTACCGGTAAACTTGTTTTCGTGCGTTGTGATGATTTATGAGTCAATTGCTACTCTTTTGGGAATATTATGAATTCTGGGAATGTAGTCATGGTCTGTAATGATTAAAATGTGAATTTTGAACTTTGTGAGTTTTGATCGAGTTAGATGCCCAATTTTGGAGGGTAAGTGCACTTGGCGTGAGCTCGTTGGGCCGCCCCCTCTTTTTGGTGGCCAAAACGGCGCCAAGGAAATTATGATTGCGTGTTTGTATGAGTCTATACTCCTAGATGTATCCGTATGGGTTATATAGGGCTCCGGAGTGTGTCTGTATAGGGTCCGCTGCTTTCACTTGCCTTGCGGGTTCGATTCCCCAAGGTGTATGTTTTTTTTTTTCCTGCGGGTTCGATTCCCCAGGATATTGTTGACTCCTATGCGTTCGATTCCCTAGGATGTATATTGAGTTCTTGCGGGTTCGATTCCCCAAGGACGAGGTGTCCTCGATCATAATGAACAATGGTAAACGAAGGTATTTGAGTTCTGGAAACAATGATGTCCTCGATCATATGGAAACATTGGTAAAAGAATTATGTTTGAGCTCTTGTGGGTTTGATTCCCCAAGAATGGTTTTTTTCTCGATAAAAATGAACAATGATATATTATTCGTATGGCAAAGTGTAAGAATCTTCCGGTATTATTTTTACTCGACCTTCCTTTTTAAATTACAAATTCTATCTTTAAATCTCTCTTCTGAAAACTTTAAAATTTGTTATGCTATATACTAACTTACTCAGTACCGTTGTACTGATAGATACGTTGTCTCATTTTTTTTCAGATGTTGAAGATTAGCGCATGGCATTTACATTTGGGATGGGAATTTCCGAAGACTTGTCACTTGTTTTTTTTTTAATTCTTTTACGAATCCCAAACTCATGTTTGGCCGTGTTTGGCCCTTAGCTTCCGCACTATTTTAAATTATGCATGTTAGACTTAACTCTGATTTAAACCTTCGGGCACTTATTGAATGGTTTTTAAATTATTTTTAAGTATTGGTACAACTTAGCCTTAGCATCTTCTCAAGTGAGCTCGAAATGGTTCGCGTCTTGCTTGGGAAGGTGTGGCGGTAATGCCCTGGCCTGGGTAATCAAATCCGGGGTGTTACAAAGTGGTATCAGAGCCCGGAATTTTTTTTTAAAGCTATTATTTTTTGGCCCACTATAGAGGCCCAAAATATTCAATATTACTTTTAAGCATTTCAAATATTATTTTCATGGAAATGAATTTTATTTTAAAACCCATGGGAATTATATAACAATTATTCCGATAAGTCTTGAAAAATACATAAGTATTTTTTTTGGGGGGGATGCATTTGCATACATCCATCATTTTTTAAATGCTCCAAGTATATATATGCATGTCACGTGTATTTGATAACGTTCTTAGTTGGTATGTCGATTGACCTTGCCTTAGAGCCACTAACTTGAATCTAACCTTGCTTAGGCTTAGAACTTGATCAAGGGTGCTTAGTTTGCACATATCTATTCTCTCCTTTTACCCTTCATATCATTAGATCTTCCTGACTGCTAACGTGTCTTAGACTAGAAACTTATTTTCCCGTGCTTGGATAACAGAAATGGCACCTAGGGGAAGGCCAAGGAGGGTAGTCCCAAACAACGGTGGTGCTAACGCACCTAACGACAATGACATTCCTCAAAACGTAGGAGGGCGAGTGCCTCCTATTCCCAATAATATGGATGAGCGTCTAAGGAATGTTGAGGAAGTCCTCGTAGCACTAGAAAATGTCGAGGTGCAACGTGCACAAGCGGGTGTACCACCGCCGGTAGCCCGAGGCAACTATCTAGCATTGGTGAACCCCTACAAACCACCTCATTATGACGGCCAAGAGGACCCTACCAAGTTGGAGAATTGGATCCGAACTTTTGACAAGCTTCTTACTGCTGTCAAATGCCCCGAGGACGAGAAGGTTCGAGTGGCGACCTATTATCTGGATGGAGAGGCGGACGAGTGGTGGCAACATCTCCAAGGAGATTTGGCCGAGGTTGAGAAGGTTTATACATGGGAAGAATTTAAGGAAGCGTTGAGAGAGAGGTTTTATCCACTGAGCACTAAGGCTGCAAGGTATGAAGAATTTATTAACTTGAGACAAGGAGGAAAAACGGTGCAAGAATACTACACCAAGTTCAAGGAGCTAGTTCGCTTTGCTCCGAGACTTGTACCAACTGACTCCGACAAAGCCCAGAAGTTCGAAATGGGGTTAAACCTGAGTATCCTGGAAATACTAGTTGGATGGCAACACACTACACTTCAGGCAGTTTATGACCAAGCAGTGGCAATTGCTCGTGTCCAGCAGCTGAAACGTAAGGACAATGGTGAGTCGAGCAAGGGATCGCAAGGATTTGCGAAAAAGAATCGAAATAACAATAATAACAAATTGAGGAAGGACAATGGTCAAACCAGGTTCGATGGACCTAAGGAGAATGTGGACAGAGGTTTGAACAACAGAAGAAATGACACCCGTGGTACATCCATACCACGATGTCCGCAGTGCCACAAAGCTCATCTGGTACGCGAGTGCCCTAAGCGTGGAACTTGTTATAGGTGTGGTGGGTAAGACCACATGATTAGAGAATGCAATGTTCGCGAGGAGATGATCGAGAAGAGGTTGGATCTGGTGAACCCTCCACACGAAAATCGGCCGACTGGGCCAAATCATCCCAATAATCAAGGACAGAGACCACAACAGAATCGCAACCAGCAAGAAAATTCATAGGCAGTTATGAGGACATAACTGCGGTCCTAAGGGGGAGAGGATGTGATACCCCACAGAGATGTCACGCGTTGAGGTAAGAATTTAATTTTCGAGCCTCAATAATTCTATGCGTGTAAAACTACTTATGTTGGTGTTGCTTTCCGAGTGCGACCCAACTTCGAGGACGAAGTTGATTGCTAAGGGGGGTAGACTGAAATACCCGAGAAATCAACATCGATTATTAAATCCAAAAAAAAAAAATTGGATTTAACTATCGCAACCGAAATAATTCCGAGAGAGCGGAATTAAATATTTTCGGACGATAGCAACTCGAAGAGAGTTATCGGATTATCCAACGATCTCGGATAATTCCATATTATGATTTTTAGAATCTAAAATCATAATATAAAAAAAAAAATGGCCGCAGCCTGGTGGTGGCGCGGTGGCCGCGCAGTGGCGCGCCACCAGCGCGCCACCATGCAGAGGCTGCATCTCCAAACGCGTTCAACGCGTTTTGCTCCAATTTCCGAGCCAAGGCGACTCCAAACGATCCAAATTCGTGTATCAGTCATTATGGAGTTTATTGGATGATTGTGGACGGATTTTTGGACTTGAGACAACTCCCACAATTTGGATTAATGATCAACATGCATTCACTTAACCTCATTTGAACCATGTTGGTGTTAGGTGTTTGAATGAGGATTGGGGAACCCTTAATCCGAATTTTTGACTGAAGTAAATTGCCCTTAGTTTTCCTAGACCATTAAGGCTTCCTTGGAACTCCTCAAACCGCCCATTCACCCCCCTAAATCAGTCCCTAAACTCCCCCCAAACCTCCATTTCGAAATCTGTCACCATTTGGAGTGGTAGGTGAGTTGTGTTGAAAGTTCTTCCATTCAGTGTTGGACGAATCCAAGGAATCCCAAGCCATTCCTCAAGTGTTGGTAAGGCCTCTAGTTCAATTCTTAGTCCTAAAACTCGGATCTTTTCCCTTCTCATTAGGAAACTTCTTCTACGTCTCTCAAATAGGGTCATTCGGTTGAAGGAGTGTTCGTGGGGACTGCTTTGGCCGATTTCCAAGCAACCACCAAAGGGGTTTTCGATCTCAATCTCTTGATAAGTAAGTTAGTGTTGTGCATCTCGAAATTTAGAGGTTTTGATGAAGTATTCACTGAGTTATGGTTCGATTTCCATCCTATGCCAAAACTGTTTTCTAGGGTTTCATCTGAGTAGATTTTATTGTTGTGCATGTTTCGCCTAAATCCGTTCGTTTTTGGTAAAATGTTTCTAAATGAAATATGTTCCTAACACCTTGAAGATGATCTCTGTAAATTTTCATAATTTTTGGACTTGATTTGAGCGTCAAAAAAAGCATCTGGTATTTTCTGAGATCATGATGACAGATTTCGTTTCATAGCATGTTCAGTTTTGTAGTCCGTATTACTCCTAGTTACGATCGTTTTTGATGGTTAGTTTCTTCATGAAAATTGTTTATCTATGTGTCTAGTTTATCCCTGTAAAATGTCAGAATTTTTGGATCACTCTTCGAATTGTTATGGATTTTTAAAGAAACTGTGGTCGAGTGAACAGTGATTTCTGCACCCTTTGAAATATGAGTTTCTGTAATGATTTTTTTTAGGCTACTTAGAGTCCGAATTTGCTAAGGCCTAGTTCTGAGAAAAACGCTCATTTTGATGTCTCCTAGTACCTGTAAAATTTTCAGAATTTTCTAAAAAGTTTTACTACAGTTCCTAGTGTGAATTTGAAAACTGCTACGGTGAGTTCTTTACTGGTAAACTTGGCGTGAGCTCGTTGGGCCACCCCTTCTTTTTGGTGGCCAAAACGGCGCCAAGGAAATTATGATTGCGTGTTTGTATGAGTCTATACTCCTAGATGTATACGTATGGGTTATATAGGGCTCCGGAGTGTGTCTGTATAGGGTCCGCTGCTTTCACTTGCCTTGCGGGTTCGATTCCCCAAGGTGTATGTTTTTTTTCCTGCGGGTTCGATTCCCCAGGATATTGTTGACTCCTATGGGTTCGATTCCCTAGGATGTATATTGAGTTCTTGCGGGTTCGATTCCCCAAGGACGAGGTGTCCTCGATCATAATGAACAATGGTAAACGAAGGTATTTGAGTTCTGGAAACAATGATGTCCTCGATCATATGGAAACATTGGTAAAAGAATTATGTTTGAGCTCTTGTGGGTTTGATTCCCCAAGAATGGTTTTTTTCTCGATAAAAATGAACAATGATATATTATTCGTATGGCAAAGTGTAAGAATCTTCCGGTATTATTTTTACTCGACCTTCCTTTTTAAATTACAAATTCTATCTTTAAATCTCTCTTATAAAAACTTTAAAATTTGTTATGCTATATACTAACTTACTCAGTACCGTTGTACTGATAGATACGTTGTCTCATTTTTTTTTTTCAGATGTTGAAGATTAGCGCATGGCATTTACATTTGGGATGGGAATTTCCGAAGACTTGTCGCACTTGTTTTTTTTAATTCTTTTACGAATCCCAAACTCATGTTTGGCCGTGTTTGGCCCTTAGCTTCCGCACTATTTTAAATTATGCATGTTAGACTTAACTCTGATTTAAACCTTCGGGCACTTATTGAATGGTTTTTAAATTATTTTTAAGTATTGGTACAACTTAGCCTTAGCATCTTCTCAAGTGAGCTCGAAATGGTTCGCGTCTTGCTTGGGAAGGTGTGGCGGTAATGCCCTGGCCTGGGTGATCAAATCCGGGGTGTTACAGTATCGAGGACTCAACTTTCCTCGTTTGCCAAAGCGCATCACCCCCTTCATGAGTGATATCTTTAGCATGACCCTATCTCCCACTTGAAATTCTAGGTCTCGTCGTCTCACGTCAGCATAACCCTTTTGACGGTCTTGAGCGGCTTTCATTTTCCCTTGAATCATATTTGTTGAGCCATTTCTTCGACAAGTTGTGGTCCCACAACCACAGACTTATCGTTTTCTTCCCAGCTCAACGGGCTTCGGCACTTTCGTCCATACAACGCCTCGAAAGGTGCCATGCCGATGCTAGCATGGTAGCTATTGTTATAGGAAAACTCAATTAAGGGTAAATGAACTTCCCAATTTCCCTTAAACTCCAACACACATGCTCTCAGCATGTCTTCTAGTGTTTGGATTGTTCTCTCGGTTTGTCCATCCGTCATCGGGTGGAATGCGGTGCTCATTTTGATTTGAGTACCGAGAGCTTTTTGTAACTCCGTCCAAAAATGAGAGACAAATCTACTGTCTCTGTCGGAAATGATGTCATGTGGTACACCATGTCGTCGTACCACATTATCAACGTAGGCTCGGGCCAATTGGTCCATAGTCCACGTGTCTTTCATTGGGATAAATAAGGCCGTCTTCGTTAGCCTATCCACAATCACCCAAATCTTGTTCATGCCTTTAGGTGATCGGGGTAATTCCGAGACAAAGTCCATTGAGATGCTGTCCCACTTCCAACTTGGAATTTCTAGTGGTTGCATCAACCCTAAGGGTTTATGTCTCACTGCCTTAACCCTTTGGCAGGTGAGGCATTTCACCACGAAGTCCGCTACTTCCTTCTTCATTCCCGGCCACCAATAGATCTTCTTCAGATCTTTGTAAAGTTTGTCACCTCCGGGATGCACTGAATATGGCGTGTTATGTCCCTCCTCCATCAACCTTTGCTTCAACTCGGCACACTTCTGGGGTACGCACCATCTCCCCTTGAAGCGAATGCTTCCATCCTCGTGGATAGCAAATCCTAGTGCCTTTCCCTCGGCAATGTACCCCTTTATCTTCTCCAATTTTGCATCGCCCGGTTGGGCGAGCCTAATCTCGTCCAATATCGGAGTCTCCACGATCATGGCGTTGATCACTCCACTCATTGTGCCCGGATGCACAAGTTCCAGGTCTAATCTCGCCAAATCCATGTATAATGCCGGCGGAATTACCAACAAGTTTGTCTCGTGTTGGGTTTTCCGGCTTAGGGCATCGGCTACTACATTCGCTTTCCCTTCGTGGTAGGATATCTCCAAATCATAATCTTTAATAAGTTTCAACCACCTTCGCTGTCTCAGATTCAACTCCTTCTGAGTGAATATATATTTTAAGCTTTTGTGGTTGGTGAACATTCGACACTTTCGCCCGTAAAGATAATGCCTCCATATCTTTAGAGAAAAAACGACCCTGCCAACTCCAGGTCGTGTGTCGGGTAATTCTCCTCATGAGGTTTCAGTTGGCATGATGCATATGCTACGACCCTCGAGTCTTGCATCAAGACACAACCTAAACCTTCCTTCCAAGCATCGCTATAAACTTCGAAGTCACTATTCTCTGATGGTAGCGTTAATACGGGTGTGGTTGTGAGACGCTTCTTCAGCTCCTGAAACGCAGTCTCACACGCATCAGTCCACTCGTATTTGACTTCTTTCTTCAGTAGCTGGGTCAAAGGACGTGCGATTCTCGAGAAGTCCTTCACGAATCGCCTATAGTACCCAGCCAATCCAAGGAAACTCCTTATTTCCGTTGGACTTGTCGGCACTGCCCATTGGGTCACGACAGAAACTTTTGCTGGATCCACTGAGACTCCATCAGCGGATACTATATGTCCAAGAAATGCTACCTCCTTCAACCAAAAATCGCATTTGGACAACTTGCCGTATAGTTGGTTCTTCCGCAAGATTCCTAACACTTGGTGTAAGTGTTGGGTATGCTCTTCCTCGCTCTTCGAGTAGATCAGGATGTCGTCAATGAACACTACGACGCACTGATCTAACAATTCTCGGAACACGTTGTTCATGAGGTTCATGAACATGGCTGGAGCATTTGTCAATCCAAAGGATAACACGGTGAACTCGTAATGGCCATATCGCGTTCGAACGCCGTCTTCGGAATGTCTTTCTCGGCGATCCTCAATTGATGATACCCAGATCGCAAATCGATCTTCGAGAATACTGAAGCTCCCTTCAATTGATCAAATAGATCCTCAATTCTCGGCAAGGGGTACTTATTCTTGATGGTTACTTGATTCAGTCCTCGGTAATCTATGCAAAGACGTAGTCCTCTGTCTTTCTTCTTGACAAATAAAACCGGTGCTCCCCAGGGGGATGTACTCGGCCTTATATACCCTTTTCCTAACAGCTACTCAAGTTGTTCCTTTAACTCCTTCATTTCCAGTGGTGCCATCTGGTACGAAGCTTTTGAGACATGCTCTGTTCCCGGAATGAGATCTATAGTAAACTCAAGATCTCTCTCAGGTGGCATGCCCGGGAGGTCTTCAGGGAATACGTCCGGGTATTCTCTTACCACTGGAATGCTGTCAACCTTGTTCTCTTCCGCCTCAAGGTTGTTCACATAGCACGCATACCGATCATACCTGTAACACCCCCGTTTCCATGCCCAGCTTTGCAGCGGAAGTTACCAACGGGAACCGGGGGTTGTTACCGCCACGCCTCCCGATTAAGCCCGCATTTGCCTTGCATTTGCTAACTTAATCGAAAAGCGCTAAGGCTATTTTTAAATTTAATTATAACCATACCTTAAACTGATTTATTATTTATAAAAAATATATCTTTGGAATAAGATAATACAATTTATAAAATATGACGACTATAATTCACCGCTGCGAAAATAATTTTTTCATATTAACTAAAGTTTAAAAATAAAACTTTACTGGCTAATTTGCGAAAGCACGGTTAAATAAATTTAAAGGAATATATTTCATTCGGGTTAAATATCAGATTTTACAAAATATGATAACTACGATTTTCTGTTGAAAAGACAAGTTTATGGCTAATAAAACATCATATAAAATAACCGGTATAAAAATGATACTGACACCCATGCCCGTGCCCATGCCTCTTAGTAGGGTCCACATATATCAAATCCTGTAAAAAAGAGTAAGTAAAGTTTATCAGCCCACTGGCTGAGCAAGTAAATTATTGTCCCTTGGACAAAAACAATTTAATATTACTCAACAGTAAATGGCATGTCAAACCAGTTGCAATAATTCAATCCACATGTAGCTCGACTATGATGCCTACACCCGGGGTATCTCATAGGACCTAGCATGCCCTCATAATGACCGAAGTCAAAATATGAGTACACAAGGATGGCCCTACCTTGCGATCTAGAAAACGACTGTGAGACCCTTGGTCAAACACAATCCTGTTCATGGGAATCCCTTGGATAACCCACGAAATATCTCATGAAGATATCCACCTCTGGGGTATATCTCGTATAATAATAATTTAATAATTCACATGCCATACACTGAAATTTAATTTTCCACATGCATGGTCTAGCCCAAAATATTTAAACACATAATGGGACATAACCTCTGCATAAATCACTTGAATGAATAAACCCTAGAATTATTAAAGCACAAAGGAATTTAGACATGCAAAAATACTCCTGGGACAAAGCCCGCAGAACAAAAATTTACTTACAATTTCTCCCGACGATAGCTACTGTATACTTGATACATAGTGCTGCGCATTAAAGGATCACACTGACACAAGTAGTATTGTACTGGTAATTTTCAAAAGTGATGACTTAATGGAGTCATATGGCCGGTATTTATAGGGCTCTCATGGGGGATATTTTCTTAATTTTATTATTATTTATTACTATTATTTTAATCAAACCTACAAGTAGGTTTTGCCATCAGCAAGGCTACTACTCCGCATGGCTATACACGTATAAGACTCTTCATGGTGTCCATGCACGTGTAAGCTATCTATTTTTATTTTATTTTATTTTATTCTTTTTTATGCATGTTCATTTATATGATATATATCGTGTATATATTATTTTCTTCTTGTCTGCTTTTCTCTTATTTCTTGTAAGTTGAGCTGAATTGGTGCATTGCTACACTTATTTTCTGGAGTTGATTTGGTTCATTGCACCAATTTATATACGATTGGGACTCATGACCTATTAACTAAATTTAAGATAAACGTTGTTAGAAAATACTACCTAATTACTACTATCAAATATTCATTTTTATCTGATAACGCATTTTCCTCGAAAAATATTCTTAACTTAAATTAATTATTTTCCCTTGGAAAATAACCCTCTTAATATTTTATTTCGAAACATGTATCTCTACTATGCGTCATTCAATATTTTCCCTTAGAATATATTTCTCAAATTAACTAAATTATTTTTGCTTGGAAAATGATTATATATCATTCAGTATTTTCTCTTGGAAAATATATTTCGTTACTGATTAAATTATTTTCTCTTGAAAAGTAATTCACGTCTTTCAAATGATATGTATCTGGAAAATATTAGTCTATTTCCCAACTCAATGTAATTGCTTAAGAAATAATACTAAATTATTTCTTTAGAAAAATATTATCAACATTGCTAACTTTCAGGGTATTACAATCTACCCTCCTTAAAAACAAACTTCGCCCTCGAAGTTACTCAAATAACTATTACAAGACTAAAATAAGGCTTGCACATTATTATTATTTTTATTATTTTCTTATTCTATTTAGGGTTATGACATCCTCCTCCACTTGTTTTCACAGCTATGTCCCCATAGCTGCATTGATTTCAATAAATAGCTTTAGATATTTGGCTTGTATTTCTGCCTCAGTTTCCCACGTGGCATCATTTCGTTACGGTCTGACTATGTGTATGACTTGGCGCCTTATGGCTCGCTCTTTAGTATATGAGATCTTTAGGTGTCTTTCTTCATAAGTAAGGTTCTCATCTAATTGAATAATCTCTGATGGAATCACTCTCTGAAGGTCATGGTGGTACTTATTAACTCGAGATAATTATTCTGGTAAGTCCAATCGATATGCCAATGCATCGACTTTGGCAATGATATCAAATGATCCAATGTAATAATGACTTAGCTTATCACGCTTACCTTAATCGCATCACCCTTTTCATATGTGATTTCGTTCCATAATATTTTATCACTTATTTCACATTTGGCCTTTCTCTTATTCTGGTTGGTGTTCGTCTTTTGTCAATATCGGGCAGATTTCATTTTGAACTAGATTTAGTCAATAATCTGTTTTATTTTCTTTAGTCCAACCAAGTTGACTTCTACTGTATAATGCCTCAAATGGGGCCATGTCATGATAACTATTATTATAAATAAACTCTACTTGTGTTAGGTGACTTTCTCAGCTTAATTTGATTTCTAAAGCGCAAGCTCTTGACATGTTTTCAAGAGACTGGATTGTTTTCTCTATTTGTTTATCGGTTGATGGGTGAAATATTGTGCTTATAATTGTTTTAGTAATTATGGCTTCTTGTAAATTAGTCTAGAAATTCGATCTGAAATCCCATGCATTCGTTCGATATTCTTAATATGAGCTCTGGATAGGTTATCTATACTCCACATTTCTTTCATGGTATGAAAATAGCCTCCTTCGTTAATCGATTGACAATTACCCATACCTTATCGTTTTCTCTTGGCGTCTCCGGAAGTCCTGGAAAAGTTCATGGAAATGCTATGCTATCCCAGTTCTACTCTAAGACTTCTAATGGTTTTATGAATCCAAGTGGTTTATTCCGCTTGGCCTTTACCTTTTCTAATTTGACGTCTCCGACCTTGTTTTTCTCGAATTTTGTCAAGAATGATTGGTTGAATAGTGATGGCATTGATTAATTGAGTGAGCGTACTTTGTTATACCCACTCAATGTCTAAGCCGGCCAATCCTATGTATAATTCGGATGGTAAGATTCTTGTTTTAGTCAGATATTTTGACCTTCGGCTTAGTGTAACAATAACAATTTTTTTGGCTTTTTCCCTCGTGATATGTGATGCCTAAGTCGTATTCTTTCATCACCTCTAACTGTCACCTTTTGCGCGTATTGAGCTCTTTTTTAGTATAGGTATACTTTAGACTTTGTGTTAGTGTATATTTGATAACTTTGGCTGGAAAAATAATATCTTCGTATCTTCAGAACGAATGCAACTGCAGCTAACTCCGAATCATGATTTGGATAGTTCTCCTCATTTGGCCTTTGTTGTAGAGACGCGTATGGTGTGACCTTCCCTTTCTGCATCCACACGCATCCTAGCCCAAATTTGAAAGCGTCACTATATATTTCAAAATTGTCATTACATTGGGTAAGGGTGGGACTGGTGTCGTAGTTAGCTTTACTTTTAATGTTTGGAATGCAGCTTTGCATTCGGATGTTCATATAACCTTTGATTATTCTTCAAATTTTGTGTTAGTGGTTTCACAATTTTTTTTGAGAAGTCTTTGACGAATCTCCTGTAGTAGCCTGCCAAATCGAAAAGTTCTTATTTTGATTTGCGAAGTTAGTATAGGCCATTCATTCACCGCTGCTACTTTAGCAGGATCAACTGATATTCTAACGGCAAAGACAATGTGACCAGAGAATGCAAACTTATTTAGCCAAAAGTCATATTTAAACTATTTGGCATACAACTGATGGATTTTTAGTGTTTGCAGGACTTGCATAGATGTTGATCGTGTTCTTCCTCATTCTTGAAGTAGACTACTATGCCGTTAATGAAGACAACTATACATTTGTTTAATAGTTGATAGCCATGAATACCGCTGGAGCGTGGTTAATCCGAACGACGTCATGGTAAATTCATAATGTCCACGATGTGTTCTAATTCTTGTCTTTGGGATATCTTAAATTGGTGATATTTGGATCTTAATCAATCTTTGAAAAGATTCTGACTCACTTGAGTTGTTTAAGGAGTCATTAATTCGTAGTAATATATATTTATTCTTTATTGTTTTCTCATTGATGCCACTGTAATCAACAAAGAACCTCATGTCACTGTCCATCCCTCGTACAAATAGTGCACGTGCTTTCTACGGGGATGTACCGAGTTGAATGTATCATTTTTGTAAAAGGTCCTCGAGTTGCTCCATCAATTCCTTTGTTTCAGTTGGTGCTATTCGGTATGAAGCTTTTGATAAGAATTTCGTATGTAGAACTAGGTCAATAATAAATTCTATATGCAAGGAATACATCGGGATATTCTCGCACTATCGGAATATTATTTATTCATACTTCTCCGGCTTGCAAATTCTGGACATAGCAAAGATAAAGGGGTTCCCTTTTCTTATTATTGCAATAACCTTCCTTGTTGGTCCTCTGGGTTCTACATAGTATGAAATTTGTTACTTATTGGGCCCATACATTATTTGGTTTTGTTGGGCACACTTAATGATGGCTTGATACTTTGTGGGCCAATCCATCTTTAAGTTAACATTAAAACTTGTAACTCAATTCTATGATATCAGCGGGAAACTCGACTTCGCAGATGCAAATCGTTTGTTCCAAGTTTCATATATGCTTTATCTCGGAACGTGAAAGATGTTCAATGCTTGAGCGCTGACTCTCTTTGATTGACAGTGAGGTTACATTTTGTTCAAAATTTTTGTTTGAATTAGAAAGTGGAACTTTCTAGTAACGTTTTGAGCAATTACAATTGCTCCGTTGGGTAAGGAATTCCTAAATCCATCTCATAGGGTTTATTGAGTCCTAAATCGGGCCATCTTCTATGAGATATATAAACAAACATGTAGCTCCCGAGTCAAACAAAATACGAACTTTGGAATCTTCGACTTCGAAAGCACCTTCGGCCAGGTCGTCAACATCTTCGAGGTCATCTTGGATGGCTACGTTTAGCTTTCCCTAGTTAGGTGTCAACCCTGGTTCCGTGGAACTCTATTGACTGCTCTCGGATTCGTAAGGAAAGATGTTCGTTGCATTTGATTTCCTTTGATGTTTTGAGGTTTTTGCATTTATGGGCAGTGTTCATCTTTTCGTAAATCAGGTCGAAGTTTGTTAGATCAAGCATCAAATGACAATTTATGGCCATATGCCACTTCAAGTTGCAACGTTTCTCGTCTTGGGGGTATTGGCGAGTTGAATGCCTCTTTTTGCATTGGTTATATGAGGCGGATATGATTCCCTGTACTAGGTTGGACAGGGTACCTTATGATGTTGTTTTGTTGGAAATTTCTTGTTTGATGGTTATCCTTAACTTTCTTGACAGTTATAGTTTGATCTTATACTTTTCGTAAACTTGTAAATTTATTCCTACCGAGCGTTTTTCGGATATACTTGTTCGAACCAAGCACAAAATTTTTGGGCCTTGGTCTGATCCATTGCTATCAGGTTTAGAGAAAACCTCAAGAGTTCATTAATTTTGGAACAGTACACTTGTACGGATTGATTCCTTGTTGAAGAGTAACAAACTCTTCATATTTGGATTTTTTTTTTAAAGGCTGAGTGGGTAAAATTGTTAACTTGGACTCCTTTGAAATTCCTTCAATGTAACTTGGCGGTCTTGTTGTGACCTATACCAAGTATTCGCTATTATATTTAGGAAGAATGTAGCTACTCTCATCTTATGTTCTTCAGGGCATTCTACTGCCTCGAGTAGCTTTTCGAAGGACACAATCCACCATTTAGTTGGGTTCTCTTGAACGTTACATTTATTAAGCATTTCGATATAATCTCCCTAACTTTCTCATTTCTCCATTTGTTTTTGAACCACTGCTTCAAGAGTGAGCCGTAACTAGCCTATCTTGCTAAAGGTCGTTTTTACCAACCAAGCTAAAGTTAATAACCTCCTAGTAATAGTCTAGAGGTTAGTGAGTCAGAAAAATAGATCACACATCTTCGGTAGACGAACTGTATAGTCGTCGGTATTTTCATTAACAAGCCAGAACCAACGAAAGATAATAGAATTTCAAAGCCTAATGTAAAATCTTTTAAATTTACTAAGTGTTATTAGCAGGTTTCTAAAACATCTAGGTTCTTTAGGTTCTCTACCCTGATGTATCAATTTCTAGCGATATGTCTAACTTTTCCATACAGGTAGCATTCCCAACTCTCAGGGCATTGCCACGGGAGATGTTGTTGGCCTCACTTCCCACATCGTGGTGGAAGAAGTTTACCAAGGAATTCTTTACTATCTCATTTTTTCTCACAAAAGAATTGCTTATATTTTGATTATCAAGCCTTCTGGGCATAAGGCTCTCTATTCTATAATCTTTCTATTTCTTTCTTCTTATAAGTCATCCCCTCTTGGGCTCCTTTTGTAAATACTGTACTTAGATTAAGATCTCTTAAATTATTTATCTCTCATCTAGCAACCAATATTGCCATTGATACAATGCAATTACAAAACATAATAACTATACGAACTGTGCCTAATGCAAGTGCGATGTTTCCCATCCCAAAATAAGTTAAAACTTTCCTAAGCTGCAAGAAGTACTTTTTTTAAAAGAAAAAAGTCCAATAGGATTTTGACTCAAAAAAATAAAGATTTTGACTCCAAAAAGATTTTTGTTTTTGACCAATGCTCTGATACCACCTTGTAACACCCCCGTTTCCATGCCCAGCTTTGCAGCGGAAGTTACCAACGGGAGCCGGGGGTTGTTACCGCCACGCCTCCCGATTAAGCTCGCATTTGCCTTGCATTTGCTAAACGCAGATTCGAATGAGGGCCAAGCGCTTGTATGCCGAAGGGCGAAAGGCTTGCCAAGCGCTCGCATCGCAGAGGCGAATAGAGTAGGCAGGAAGCCGTATCAATCGAGGAGGCAAGCGTTTGTGCCATGGGAGAGTAGGCAGGCACCCAATGAGTATGAGTTCGAGACGGGTGGCCAAGCGCTCGTGAGCATGAGATGAGTAGGCAGGAAGCTTACGTAAAAGCCTATTGAAACCTTCAATCAGTATGGGATGGTCGGAGTTAGCAGTGGGCCAAGCGGGAAGCTTTCCAAGCGCTCATAGAAGGGCAAAAGCAGGCAACAGCGAAAGTTCGCCATGCGCCCGACACAAGTGGGTGGAATGCCGGAAGAAGTCCATATAGTTATGCAGAGGGGGCCAGGCAGGAGGCCATTGATGCTCGGACTGCGACTAAGGCGGAGGCATGCTACGTTGTGTGGGAGGCTACGGGAATTGCACACAACCCTCGAAGAGAGAGGGATGAAGAGACGGGTACTCCCCAGCATGCACGAGGACGTGCATCGATTTAGCTGGAGGAGAATGTGAGCCGGCGCCGGTCCGGCACGAGCGAGATGCTTACTGGTTGCGCGAACATGTCGGAAGGGATCAGCATTAATGAGTTGTGCTTGGACCACGCCGGTAGTCTATCGAGAGGATAGGCGCACCGTCGGGTTTTGCACTGGTTGGGAGCTGATCCCGTTCCCCTGATGAGGCCACGGGAGGCCGAAACCAGTGAAGCATCGGAGATGAGAAAGGCTGAACCTCGGGTGTCCGAAGAGTATCGAGGGAACCCGAGGTGCCGCACGGGTGATGTCCGAGACGGAGACCAAGTAACCATCAAGAACAAGTACCCATTACCAAGGATTGAGGATTTATTTGACCAAATGAAGGGTGCTTCAGTGTTCTCGAAGATTGACTTGCGATCTGGGTATCATCAACTAAGGATCGCCGAGAAGGATATTCCGAAGACAGCGTTTCGAACTCAGTATGGACACTACGAGTTCACAGTGTTATCCTTTGGATTAACAAACGCACCGGCAATGTTCATGAACCTCATGAACAATGTCTTTACAGAGTTGTTAGATCAATGCTCGTAGTATTCATCGACGACATCCTGATCTACTCGAAGAGCGAGGAAGAGATTCCCAACAATTGCATCAAGTGTTAGGAATCTTGCGCAAGAACCAACTCTACGGGAGGTTGTCCAAATGCGAATTTTGGTTGAAGGAAGTAGCATTCCTTGGACACATAGTAACCGCCACTGGAGTTTCAGTAGATCCGGCAAAGGTTTCGGCAATAACCGAGTGGGTATCACCGAAAAGTCCAACTGAAATAAGGAATTTCCTTGGACTAGCTGGATATTATAGGCGATTTGTGAGATATTTCTCGAAAATTGCATGACCCTTAACCCACCTAATGAAAAAGGGAGTGAAGTACGAGTGGACTAGTGAGTGTGAGTCCGCGTTTCAAGAACTAAAGAAACGACTCACCACTACACCCGTATTAACACTGCCATCGAAGGATGGTGATTTCGAGGTTTACAGTGACGCTTCGAAGGAAGGTCTAGGATGCGTCTTAATGCAAGACTCGAAAGTCATCACATACGCATCGCGTCAATTGAAACCTCATGAGGCGAACTATCCGACATACGACTTGGAGTTGGCGGCAGTCGTATTCGCTCTGAAGATATGGAGACATTACCTCTATGGGTGAAAGTGTCGAATGTTCACTGACCACAAGAGCCTCAAGTACATATTCACTCAGTAGGAGTTGAATTTAAGGCAAATGAGGTGGTTGGAACTAATAAAGGACTACGATCTCGAAATTGCTTATCACGAAGGAAAGGCCAACGTGGTAGCCGATGCCCTAAGTCGGAAGACCCAGCACGTAGCGAACTCGCTGGTAATTCCGCCGGCATTGTATAAGGACTTGGCAAGATTGAGCTTAGAGCTTGTGCACCCAGGCACTGTTTGTGAAGTGCTCAACGCCATGGTGGTCGAATCGACCATATTTGATGAGATCAAACTCGCCCAACCGAGTGACGAGAAGTTCAAACGAATTAAGGAGAGCATTGCCGATGGAAAGCCGAGAGGATTTGCTGTCCATGAGGATGGAAGCATTCGTTTCAAAGGAAGGTGGTGCGTACCACAAGAATGTAGAGAATTGAAACGAAGATTGATGGAGGAATGTCACAACACGCCATATTCGGTTCACCCCGGAGGTGATAAGCTTTACAAAGACATGAAGAAGAATTACTGGTGGCCGAATATGAAAAGAGAAGTAGCGGAGTTTGTGGCTAGATGTCTCACGTGCCAAAAGGTCAAAGTCGTGCGACGAAAACCCCTAGGATTGATGCAACCATTGGAAATTCCGAGTTGGAAATGGTTTAGTATCTCGATGGATTTTGTTTTGGGATTACCGCGATCACCTAAAGGGATGAACAAGATATGGGTGATTGTCGATAGGCTAACAAAGACGGCCATATTCATTCCAATGAAGGACACTTGGACTATGGACCAATTAGCCAGAGCATATATCGACAACCTAGTACGACGACATGGGGTACCACATGACATCATTTCCGATAGAGACAGTAGATTCGTCTCTCACTTTTGGACTACGCTGCAAGAAGCGCTCAGTACGCAAATCAAGATGAGTACCGCGTTCCACCCGATGACGGATGGACAAACTGAGAGAACGATCCAAACGTTGGAAGACATGCTGAGAGCGTGTGTCCTAGAGTTTAAAGGTAGTTGGGAAAATCACTTGCCATTGATTGAATTTTCCTATAAAAATAGCTACCATGCTAGCATTGGCATGGCACCGTTCGAAGAACTGTACGGGCGGAAGTGCCGAAGTCCGTTAAGTTGGGTAGAAAATGATAAGGCAGTGGTAGTAGGACCACAACTTGTTGAGGATATGGCTCAACAGATTAAGATCATTCAAGGAAAGATGAAGGCGGCGCAAGACCGACATAAGAGTTATGCCGATGTAAGGCGGCAAGACCTAGAATTTCAAGTTGGAGATAAGGTCATGCTAAAGATATCACCGATGAAGGGAGTGATGCGCTTTGGCAAACGGAGAAAGCTAAGTCCTCGATATATAGCACCTTACGAGATTCTAGAAAGAGTCGGTACTTTAGCATATCGACTAGCCCAACCACCACAACTGGCTCGAGTGCACAATGTGTTCCACGTATCACAATTGAAGATGTATGTGCATGACCCAACACATTTACTCCAACCGGAAGAAATTGAATTGGATGATGACTTGAGCCACGAGGAAATCCCAGTCCGAATACTCGATGTGAAGGAGAGAGTAACGAGAAATAAGACAGTAAGGATGGTTAATGTTCTTTGGTCGAACCACGAAACTGAGACGGCAACATGGGAGTTAGAAGCGGACATGAGGGAGCGTTACCCGACCCTATTCCAAGACAATGCGACCATAGTTATGGGGACATAACTGTAATCTTAAGGGGGGATGATGTAACGACCTGAACATTTTGTACCCGAACATTTTGAATCCCACATAAACAAATTCGAATTGTTTTGAACTACTAATGACTTGATCCCTTCACAGGGTACGTAGGCAACTTGGAAATTTCAATTCTGGGTTCAGTCAAATAATCACACACCAAAACATAATTCAAATAATCAACAAATAATCAATAACAAACAAATAATTACACATAATCAAACAACCAAACAATCAAACAGTCAAACAGTACGTCGCGCAACTTCGAGGACGAAGTTGATTCTTAAGGGGGTAGACTGTAATACCCGAGACTTTTAATAATAGGAAATGGAATTATATTCGAAAAGTAAGGGAAGTTTAATTCCAAGAACCGCAAGGTCAAAAATGATTTAAATAAATAAATCATTGCATGGGAATCGAAAGACAACGAATTCGACACCGATGAATTTAAATTCAATGTATTCAAGATTTCGAATACGAAATCAATTAAAGACGAAATAAAATTTAGAATGGGAATCGTAATCCGAGAATGACCCGGAAAACCGAACCCGAGAATGGAGGTGGATAGAAACCCGAACGAGAGGAGGAAAGGCTCGACGGATCGCACGGCCCGGCCCACGACGCAGCCCTACCAAAGGCCGCGCGGTGGCCGCACGGTCTGGAGGTTTCCCGCGCCGAGGCCGCGTGGGGACGGCAGTGTGCGATCAAGTTTCACTTTACGACGATTTCTTACCTTATTTTCGACCCCCGACTGTGGTAACTCGATCTTAGGCAAAGGGAAGGCTATATGGACGGATTTTGAGGTCTTGAAGCTCATTATTTTCGAGCTCCAAACCCTAGCAGCCCCCAAAACTCTCCAAACCTCTTCCAAAACCCGAAATCACCAAGTTCGTGCTTTCCGATCACTTTCCGGCGACGAAAATCGACGAAGGAGGTGTGGAGAACAAGAACTTTAGTGTTTCAGATTGTGGTAAGTCGTTCATAGGCTTTCATTTAACTTTTCGAACCCGAAAATTCGATCTAACACTAGATTTCTTCTTTCGATTCGAATCTGTGGCCAAAGTTGGAAGATTCGTGTGGAGGAGATCCGTTCGTGTCAAATCTTAGAGCCCGGACGACCCCGAGACAGTCTAGGATAAAATTCAAGTAAGATAATGCCTTACATATCAATATTGGTGGTTTAGAACCGTTCGAAACATTATTTTTAAATCAAACACTAAAATCGGACATAAAAGATTCAATCTTTACACGTTTCCTGAGATTGGCCGAAAAACCCTATTTCGTGAATCCGAAATGAAAAACATCGAACTAGAGATTTGTTCCTATCATCTTAATCTAGCTTGTATTAAAATTTCATGCATGTTCATTAAGGTTTGATACCCCAAATCGCGTCGAACATTCTCTGTGATGTATGAACTTTTCAAAACCCTTGATAGATTACATGGTTGAATTTGATGTTCATTTTTCTATCACTTGGGTCAAAACTAATCTTTGGTGTAAACATGAAAGTTGTAGATAAAGGTCTTGAGAACATGCCTGTAAAATTTCGTGCATTTTTATTAACGTTTGGATAGTCAAAACCTGTTTTGAATACACTGTGTCCGTGAAGAAAAAGTTGACAGATTTTTAGTCCGAACTTAGTGAATTAATCTGACCTAATCTGTGATGAATTTGCATAATATTCCTCTAATAAAACTTGTTTATTTTGGTGTCTTTTAAGTGCCTGTAAAATTTCATAAATTTTGGAGTGCGTTGTTTAGAAAAAGTTGGCAGATTTGGTACTTTGCAAAGATTGTAAAATTTCACTCGTTTCCTCACCTATTTTCGGAAAAATTAAAACATGAAAGTTGTTCGTTAGCATGTTTTTGAGCTACTGTGAAAATTTCAAGTCGATTGCCTTTGAAATGAATTTTTAAACTGAGATGGCGTAAACTGTGGCAGTGGCTTGGTTGAAATGTTGAAAAACCCGACTTTTGAGAAACTCATGATTTGTGAGATATGTCTAAACGATAAAACACTTATTTTTTTTAAAAATCCCGTTAATCTAGGCTGAGCTAGATCTCCACGTTAAGTAGGGGGTGAGTGCTCTGCAGGGTGCCCCTCTATCTTGAAATTTGTGCCCGAGTGGACGAAATGTGATATATTGTGAAATTGTGCCAAAATGGCCATTGAAAAATTACTCTAAACTCTCGGGCGTATCCATATGGGTTACTCAAGGCTCCGGAGTGGTATCGTGTATGGCGCGATACTCTGATTGCTTCACAAATTCTGAAACTTGATACTTGAGAAACTTGATACATGAGAAACGAGATACTTGAGATATATGGTTGTGGCGTCCTCTTCTTAGTTAACGGGAGAAGATTTAAAAGACTTGAATTTTTATTTATTTAATTATTTATGTTGTTAATTATGCATTTTAAATTATGTCCTTAAATTTATACCTGTGCCTTAAATTATCATTTTTAAATTAAATGGCTTATGAGAAATTATGGATTTTATCATTGTCCAACATGCATGCTTAAAAATGAATTTTTAAATTAAAAGCCCCTTTATTGCTATGCTAGGACTTATCTTACTCAGTATTCCTTAATACTGATAAATGTTGTTATGTTTTTCTATGACAGAGTATGAAGCATGGGCATACATCTGGGGGGATTTATTTTGGACATTTTATTATTTTCTGCATGATACTGCATACGAGCCTGTTAATCCATGTTTTGGCCGTGTCGGCCCTATATTTTATTTCCGCTGCATAAACTTATATTTCCGCTGCGTATATGGATGATTATTATATTTAAATTATAAGTACTTCCGGACTTGGTTGTTTTAAATTATTTTAATCCATTAGCCTTGCATCTCTCAAGTGAGCTCGAATGAAGTCGTGTCTTGCTTGGGAGGTGTGGCGGTGGCATCCCGGCCTGGGTGATCAAATCCGGGGTGTTACACAAGTAACCTTACGACCATTGGATTACTCAATGGATCTGCTTTGTCCTTATAGAATCGCTTCAATACCTTTTGGTGGACAAGAATTCCATCATTCAATTATTCAGTTTGTAAACCAAGGCACTTTCTAGTTCTCCCAAAATCTTTGATTTCGAATTCTCTTTTGAGATATTCAACAGCAATTTGAATCTCATCGGGGGATCCAACTAGATTGATATCAACATATACTGCAATGATAACAAATCTTGACCCATTTTTCTTTAAAAAATGCATGGGCATATTGGGTCATTTATATAACCCTTCTGAAGCAAGCTTTCGCTTGATCGGTTGTACCACATACTCCCAGATTGTTTAAGCCCATATAGGGATCTTAGTAATTTGATGGAATACATCTGTTTTGGGTTTGCTTTATATGCCTCTGGCATTTTGAACCCATCTGGAACTTTCATATAAATATCAGTATCTAAAGTTCAATATAAATAAGCAGTAACGACGTCTGTGAGTCGTATTTCAAGCTTTTCATGTACTGCTAAACAGATAAGATAACTTAATGTAATTCCACCTATTATTGGGGAATAAGTTTCATCTGTAACACCCCAGATTTGATAACCCAGGCCGGGATGCCACCGCCACACCTCCCTAGCAAGACACGGATTCTCCGAACTTGCTAAAGAGATGCAAGGCTATGGGTATTGCAAAGAATTTTAAAACAAGTCGGGAAATTATTTAAAAATAATGATGTAGTCTCGTCAACATATATAATAGTAATAATAATATGTCGCAGTGGAAATAATAAAAAATGGGGCCGACATGGCCAAAACTCCGTTATACAGGCCCGATATGCAAGTATCATAAAAACGACAATTTAATGTTTAAAACGGTGTCCCCCAAATGCACATGCTTATGCATTTTCTCCATACTCTGAAAAGAAAAGGAAAAACAACAATTTTATCAGTATTATAAAATACTGAGTAAGTCGATCCTAACATAGCAATAAAGGGGTTTTAAAATTTTAATAATAAAAAACTCATTTTTAAGCATGCATATTAAAACATGTAATTTGACTAATTAATAGACAATAATTCAATTCACATTTTCTCATAGCTAAATTAAATTTGAAAATGTTAATTTAAAGCATAGGCAAAATTTTAAAACATGGCATAGTAAATAATTGAATAGAATGAGTAAAGACGTAATTTAAAAATAAGGTAGTGTCTTTTAATTTTTCCCCGTTACACCACCATCTCAACAATATGTAAGTTAGCCGGCAATCCGGCGGCCGCAGCCAATTTAGTAAGTTTCCGTTTAGCCGGCAATCCGGCTGCTGCAGCCAATTTAGTAAGTGTCATATAGCCGGCGATCCGGCGGCCTCAGCCAATTTAATAAGTTTCATTTAGCCGGCGATTCGGCGGCCTCAGCCAATTTAGTAAGTTTCGTTTAGCCGGCGATCCGGCGGCCACAGCCAATATAACAAGTTTCATTTAGCCGGCGATCCGGCGGCCGCAGCCAATTTAGTAAGTATCAGTTAGCCGGCGAACCGGCAGCCGCAGCCAGTTTCGTAAGTTTTCGTTTAGTCGGTAGTCCGGCGGCCGCAGCCGTTTCGTAAGTTTTCGTGTAGCCGGTCGTCCGGCGGCCGCAGCCGTATCTGCCATACCCAGTAACACTCCGGAGCCTCGGGAAACCCGTACGGATACTCCCGAGAGTGTAGGCCATATATATCATCGCCGTTTTGGCGTAGTTTTTCATTCAAGTATCTTGCGTCCATTATATGCACGCCGAAAAAGGCTAGAGGGGCACCCTGCAGAGCACTCACCCCCTACCTATGTATCCGATATCATTTCAACTTAGTGTAACGGGATTTTTGAAAATATAACTTTAACGTATTTCAGGGTTTCGATCGTTTGTTTCGAAATTTCAAAATCTCACAAATTTAAAGCCGTTCGTTGTCACAGTTTACGCCTTTTTAATTAAAAAATTCAATTCAAGTTCGAAAAATCTGAAATTTTTATAGTATATCAAAAACACTCTAACGAACAACTTTCGTGTTTTAACAATTTCGAAGTAACGTGAGGAAACATGTCAAAAATCGAGTTTATTACACAGGCAGTGTGCTGTCCAGATTCAGTTTTGGCACAGTTCAAAAATTCGACTTTTTGACATATCAGATGGACTACAAAAATTCTAAAATTTGGTGGACATATACTAGACATGATTACCTACAACTTTTGTTTACATTGCAAAGATTAGTTCGGACTAGAAATCATAGAAACATGCTCATCAAGTTCGTGCACATGCACTGTCAGTTTTTCGAAAAAGTTTAAAAATACAGTTTATGTTCGACGTGATTTGAGGTAGTAAACATTGATGAAAATCTCTGAACATTTTACACAACATAGCTTAAGGTGTTAGGATCAAAATTCTAGTTTTGAGTTTTTTGGTTTGAACTCTCGAAATAAGGGTTTTGGTCGAATTTCAGAATATGCGCGAATTGGGGTTTTGAGGTTCGATTTTTACATTTCGTTTCAAAATCACTAATTCGGACGCCCCTAGACCACCCGTACAGATATGAAAGGTATCAACTTACAGTGGGTGTGGTAAAGGATGTCTCCGGGTCGTTCGGAATCGACAGATGGCTACGAACGGATCTCCTCAACCCGATTTCTTCTTCCTTTGGCTCCGATTTGTTTTTGTAAGTCAAAATTCGTAAGTTAGAGATGTTGTTTGAGATTATAAACGACAAAGGAACCTAATATAATCCTTACCAATGATTCAAGGTCTGAAATCCTTGATCTAAACACTTCCTCGGTCGTCGTTGGTTGCCGGAAAGTCGTCGGAAGGTATGAACTTTGTGTTTTTGGTTGTGGGAGGGTTTGGGATGAACAAAGGCTGTTGGTGGCTGAGAAATGGGGTTAGGGATTATCCAATCTCAACCTAAAGGCCCTTCCATCGACTAAAATCGGGTTTCTATAGTCGGGGTCGCAAATTTTGGCAAGAAATCGCCGAAATCGCGCAAGTTGCCAGCTGCCTCTGTAGTGGCGCGGGGCTGGCGCGGGGTTTGACCCAACACCGCGCGGAAGGCGCGTGGCCTGGTTTGCGCCGTGCGTCCGGACTAGGCCGTGCGATCCCGTCGGGCCTTTTCTCCTCTCTTTCGGGTTTCTATCCTCCTACATTTTCGGGCTCGATTTTTCCCGGGTCATTCTCGGATCACGATTCCTATCTTAAATCTATTTCGACTTGAAATTGATTTCGTGTTTGAAATCTTAAGTCCGTCGGTTTTAGATTTGCCGGCTTCTAATTCGTCGTCTTTTGGCTCCCGTGCAATAATTTATCTAATTAAATTATTTCCGACTTCACGGGTTCTTGGAATAAAAATTCTTTTCCTTCTTGAATTTAATTCCAATTCTTTTGGGATTAATCCATGGAATATCTTCAGGCTTCCTTTCCCTCTTTTATTCCATTTTGAATTTTTCGGTAATTCATTTCCGAGCAATAATGAATTATTTTCTTCTTCTCGGAAATATTTCGGCCTTGATCGGATTAAGAAATAAATTTATTCCTTTAGACGCCGATAAAAATCCCGGGTATTACATCATCATAGTCAAAACCCGGTCTCTATGAGAACCTTTGGGCGACTAATCTCGCTTTTTACCTCACAATGTCATTTTCTTCATTTCTTTTTCGTACAAAAACCCATCTGTATCCAACTGGCTTTATATTTTCTGGTGTTTTAACGATTGGTCCAAACACATTTCGCTTAGCTAGGGAATCCAATTTTGAATGGATTGTTTCTTTCCATTTTGGCCAATCATGTCGTTTCCGACATTCATCTACCGAATTTGGTTCATAATCCCCATCATCATTCATAACTTCAAGTGCTAAATTGTATGAGAATGCAGTGTCAATAGATGTTTCTTCTCAATTCCAAACATTTCTATTAGTGACAAAATTTATAGATATTTCATCATTTTGATGAGTTTGCTCTTCAAGAGTCAGGTTCCCGCAGGGCTCAGTTTTGTCACTTTTGGGAACTTGTGTTCCTTCATTATCAGTAATCAATCCTCTTTTCTTTCGAGGAATTTTATCTTTGGAACCGAGAGGTCTACCACGCTTTAAACGCTGATCAGACTCATCTTTAGCACTGATAATGTTTTCTTTTGGAACATCGATTTTGACTGGAACATGTTTTGCCAGTATAGGAGATTTGGTAACCTTTTTAGAGTCACATAATGCATCCAGAAACTGATTTGCAATTTTTTGCAAATGTACAATTCTTTGTACTTCAAATTCAGAGTCTTTTGTACGAGGATCAAGGAAATCCATTGGGATTTTCCAATTTATATTCTTTTTCGGTTGATCATTTCCTCCCCCTAATGTCGAGAAATGTGATTCGTCAAAATGACAATCAACAAATTTTGCTGTAAATAAATCCCCTGTTAATGGTTCAAGATATCGAATTATCGAGGGTGATTCATACCCGACATATATTCCCAATCTTCGTAGGGGTCCCATTTTGTTGCGCTGAGGTGGTGCTATCGGGACATATACTGCGCAACCAAATATTCTCAAATGGGATATATTGGGCTCACACTCAAATGTTAATTATAATGGGGAGTATCTATGATAATTTGTCGGTCTTAATCGCACCAACATTGCTGCATGCAATATAGCATGTCTCCAAGCTGAAACTGATAACCCAGACTTCATTCATAATGGTCTAGCAATCAAATGCAATCGTTTAATAAATGATTCAGATAGTCAATTTTGTGTATGCACATGGGCTACAGGATGTTTGATGGCTATGTCTATCGACATGCAATATTCATCAAATATCCGCGATGAATATTCACCTGCATTATCCAAACAGATATTTTTAGTTGAATAATCTGGGAACTGTGCTCGTAATCTAATGATTTGTGCAAGCAATTTCGCGAACGCATGGTTGGGCGATGATAATAATGTTGTAACGCCCCGGTTTTTGGTCACCCAGGTCGGGGTGTCACCGCCACATCTCCCTAGCAAGACACGGTTTCTCCGGCTTGCCAAAGAGATGCAAGGCTAGGTATTGCAGAATTTAAAATATTTAAAAATAGCCCATACAATATAAGTTCGAAAATAATATCATAATCAGCGGAAAAACAATATCTAAGTATAAGTATTGCAGCGGAAAATGTAAATATGGCCAACATGGCCAGAACACGGGTTAAACAGGCCCGTTTATACTATAGTCTAATACAAGAATTTAAAATATAAAAATTCCCAAAAGTTCCCCATGCATATACATGCTCATGCTCATTCCACATACTCTGTAAGAAAAAGGAAATAAATGGTTTGGTCAGCACAACTTGCTGAGTAAGTTAACACATACATAATCGTGGGGTTTCAAAGCCATTAATTTAATACTTAAATAAAAGCATGTCATTAAATCATAAACAATTTAATTTAATTAACTAAATGACTTGCATAATTTAATTCATGGCTCTAATTAAAAACACATTTAACATAATTTAAAGTAAAAACCATAAATAATTTAAATAAAGCTTTAAATAATTTAAATAGCCCAAAAATAAACATTTTAATTATCCCCATTACACCCAAGCTTTAGTATTTCAAGTGTTTAGCGATTACATCGCAATCTCAACAAGTTTAGCTGGTAGTCCGGCGGCCACAACCGTATTTGCCATACCCAGTACCACTCCGGAGCCTCGGAAAACCCATGTGGATATTCACGAGAGTGTAGGCCATATATCTCATGCCGTTTTGGCAATGTATCTCAAATTTCGCGTGGGGTCACCATCGTCCATAAAGGCACGAAGTGAATCGTTAGGGGGCACCCTGCAGAGCACTCACCCCTAATTTTAATTGACCAAGTTTGTAAGGGGATTTTGTTTTCTTCAACTTTCTGATTTTACTTAATTTATTTAGAAAGAGATTTCAACTCGTTCAACCTTAAAACTAATTTCATCGTTTCACAAGATTTCAAGATTTGACTCCGGTGAACCACTGTTTACTCTAAAATTAATTAAAAATCAGTTTTATCTCCAAAAATTGTAAAATTTGACCAGAAACTCGAAAACACAAGGATGAACAAGTTTTGTGTTTTAACGTTTTCGATCCGAGTTAAGGAAATAATTCAAAAACGTCAATTCTTATCAGGTTACAAATCTGTCCGAAAATTTCAACACTAGTTTCAAGGTTTCGAGATCTAGCATAGCCAACTAACTTCAAATTTGATGAAATTTTACAGAGAGATACCTAAGACATATATCTACAACTTTCATGTTCCACAAAAGTTCTGAATCGGCCTAGAACTATCGTCAAAAACTTCTACATGTTCGGACCTAAGTTCTGTCAAGATTTCAAGATCCAAATTCAAAATAGTTCGGGTTGGGGTCGATTTCAGATAGCAAAACATCATGAAAAATTCCGAAATGTTTACAGAATCTAGATTAATGTCTTAGAAACGTTTTTCGTGTTTTAAGTTTTCTCGTTTGAATAGGTTTAAGTGTTCGGAAAAATCATGCAAAAACGTTGCGCTGTTAAAGATTTCGTTTTAACAGATTTTACGTTCTTTGTTTAAATCTTTAGATTAAGTGTATTTTAAATCCTCCCAAACCATGTAAGTATTAACTTACAGATCTTTGGTCGTCCAGGTTCGTCGATTCGGAGGCGTAGCTCCCAGTCCACCGTTTATCTCCTCGGTTCGTCGGGTTCTTCGTTCTAGATCCGATTCGGGGTGTAGAAAAGAAAAGGATGAAGTTAGCATTCGTTTTCGAATCAAGAATGTAAAGAGATTGGATCAGAACTTACCACGACGTTAGAGGCCTTCCAATTTTCATCCAAGACAGTCCCTTTTTTCGGTTTTGTGCCTCCGACGACTCCGGAATTAGGGTTTATCGGGTAGAGAGATCTCGTAGGGTTTGAAAAGTGTTCGGGGTTACTTGAGGGGTTTCTTTATAGATGTAAAGGACTCTAAGGGCGTCCAAAATCTGCCCTAGTAAGTCTTGAGCCGATTTAGGAGTAACCGAAGTCGAAAAATCCGGATTCGGGCGAGAGATTCTCGCAACGGGCGTATCTGTCCGCTGGCGCGGGGTTGGTGCGCCGAATAGGGGAAACCCCGCGCGGCCACCGCACGGTCCACGCCTGGACTTCGGTCCGGGCGGGTCGTGCGATCCGTCGTGCATTTCCTCCTCTCTTTCGGACTTCTATCACTCTATGTTCTCGGATTCGGATTTCCGGGATATCTTCGGGCTCCTATTTCCTATCTTAATTTTTACTCGGGTCTAAATGTATGTTTGGACTCAAATTCTCGAGTTCGTTGGTGTCGGGTTTCGGTGTACAATTTATTCGATTAAATTGTCTTTAGTATTGGAACTTTAATTCCTTTTTAGATTAGATTTCATTTCTCATTTCTTTTTTCTCTTTATTTATTTAGTGTATTTATTTTTTATTTATTTATTTAATTATTTGTTTTATGTTGCAAAATTCTCGGGTATTACAGTCTACCCTCCTTAAGAATTAACTTCGTCCTCGAAATTGTGTTTCGGATTTTCTCGTGCTAAGGACTTTTTGTTTGTTTTATTAATTTATGTGACTGGACTTAGAATTAAAACTTCTAAGCTGCCTACGTACCCTGTGAAGGGATCAAGCCATAACGTAGTTTAAAACAATTTGAATTTGTTTGTTTGTTTACAAAAATGCACGAAAACACGAAAAAACACGGTGTGACATCCTCTCCCCCTTAAGATTACAGTTATGTCCCCATAACTGTGTCGGTGTCGGCTTGGAACAGTGTCGGGTAACGCTCTCTCATGTCGGATTCTAATTCCCAAGTCGCTGTTTCACTTTCATGGTTCGACCAAAGAACCTTGACCATCTTGACGGTTTTATTCCTCGTTACTCGCTCCTTAACGTCTAGAATTCGCACTGGGACTTCTTCGTAAGTCAGATTGTCATCGAGTTCGATCACTTCCGGCTGAAGTACATGTGTCGGGTCCGGCAAATATTTCTTTAGTTGTGAGACATGGAAGACATTATGAACTCGATCTAATTGTGGCGGTAAAGCCAGTCGGTAGGCCAAATTTCCGACTCGTTCTAGAACTTCGTAAGGTCCTATGTATCGAGGACTCAACTTTCCTCGCTTGCCAAAGCGCATCACCCCCTTCATGGGTGATATCTTTAGCATGACCCTATCTCCCACTTAAAATTCTAGGTCTCGTCGTCTCACGTCAGCATAACCCTTCTGACGGTCTTGAGCGACTTTCATTTTCCATTGGATCACCTTTATTTGTTGAGCCATTTCCTCGACAAGTTGTGGTCCCACTACCACAGACTTATCGTTTTCTTCCCAGCTCAACGGGCTTTGGCACTTTCGTCCATACAACGCCTCGAAAGGTGTCATGCCGATGCTAGCATGGTAGCTATTGTTATAGAAAAACTCAATTAAGGGTAAATGAGTCTCCCAATTTCCCTTAAATTCCAACACACATGCTCTCAGCATGTCTTCTAGTGTTCGGACCGTTCTCTCGGTTTGTCCATCCGTCATTGGGTGAAATGCGGTGCTCATTTTGATTTGAGTACGGAGAGCTTTTTGTAACTCTGTCCAAAAATGAGAGAAAAATCTGCTGTCTCTGTCAGAAATGATGTCATGTGGTACCCCATGTCGTCGAACCACATTATCGATGTAGGCTCGGGCCAATTGGTCCATAGTCAACGTGTCCTTCATCGGGATAAATATGGTTGTCTTCGTTAGTCTATCCACAATCACCCAAATCTTGTTCATGCCTCCAGGTGATCGTGGTAATCCCGAAACAAAGTCCATTGAGATGCTATCCCACTTCCAACATGGAATCTCTAGTGGTTGCATCAACCCTAAGGGTTTATGTCTCACTGCCTTAACCCTTTGGCAGGTGAGGCATTTCGCCACGAAGTCTGCTACTTCCTTCTTCATTCCCGACCACCAATAGATCTTCTTCAGATCTTTGTAAAGTTTGTTACCTCCGGGATGCACTGAGTATGGCGTGTTATGTCCTTCTTCCATCAACCTTTGCTTCAACTCGACACACTTCTGGGGCACGCACCATCTCCCATTGAAGCGAATGCTTCCATCGTCGTGGATTGCAAATCCTATTGCCTTACCCTCGGCAATATACGCCTTTATCTTCTCGAGTTTCGCATCGCCCGGTTGAGCGAGCTTAATCTCGTCCAATATTGGAGTCTCTACGACCATGGCGTTGATCGTTTCACTTACTGTGCCTGGATGCACAAGTTCCACATCCAATCTCGCCAAATCCATATACAATGCCGGCGGAATTACCAACAAGTTTGTCACATGTTGGGTTTTCCGACTTAGGGCATCAGCTACTACATTCGCCTTCCCTTCGTGGTAGGATATCTCCAAATCATAATCCTTAATAAGTTCCAACCACCTTCGCTGTCTCAAATTCAACTCCTTCTGAGTGAATATATATTTCAAGCTCTTGTGGTCGGTGAACATTCGACACTTTCGCCCGTAAAGATAATGTCTCCATATCTTTAGAGCGAAAACGACCGCTGCCAACTCCAGGTCGTGTGTCGGGTAATTCTCTGTAATACCCGAGAATTTTGCAACATAAAATAAATAAATAAATAAATAAATAAATAATAAAGAAAACATAATAAATAAATAAAGAATCATAAGAAATGAGAAATGAAATTTAAATTAAAAAGCAATCAAAGTTCCGAGAAACCGGAAAGCCGAAGACAATTTAATTAAATAAATTGTTACACGTGAACCCAACACCGATGGACTCAATAACTCGAGTCCAAACATAAATTTAGATCCGAATAAAATTAAGATAGGAAGTAGGAGTTCAAAAATAGCCCGGAAATCGGAATCCGAGACCATAGACGGATAGAAGTCCGAAAGAGAGGAGAAAAGGCTCGACGGATTGCACGACCCGCCCGGACCGAGGTCCAGGCGTTGTCCGCACGGTCTCCGTGCGGGGTTTCCACAGACCCCACGCCAACCTCGCGCCAGACCAGACAGCAGCGACGTTCCGCGATTCTCTCGCCCGAATCCGGATTTTCCGACTTCGGTTGTATTCCTTTCGGCTCAAGACTCACCAAGGCCGACCTTGGACGTCCCTAGGTCGTGTCTATCTATAAATAACACCTCTTGGCAGCCCCAAACACGTTTCAAAAAACCCTACGAAATCTCTTTACACATTAAACCCTAATTCCGGAGTCGTCGGAGGCACGAAACCAAGGCGAGGACTGTTTTGGATGAATCCGGAAGTCTTCTATCGTCGTGTCTACACCCCCATCAGGATCGAGAGCGAAGAACCCGACGGAATCAAGGAGATAAACGGTGGACTAGAAGCCACGCCTCCAAATCGACGAGCCGGGACAACCGTGAATCTGTAAGTTAATACTTACATGGTTTGGGAGAATTAAAATTCACTTGATCTAAAGATTTAAATCAAGAACGTAAAATCTGTCACAACTAAATCTTTACGGCGCAGCATTTTTGCACGATTTTTCCGAACCCTTAAACATGTTCAAACAAGAAAACTTAAAACATGAAAAACGTTCCTAAGACATAGAACTATCTTTTGTAAAAATTTCATAATTTTTCATCGTGTTTTGATATCCAAAAACGACCGTAACATACCTGCCTTCGATTTAGATCTTGAAACGGTGATAGATTCTTTATCCGAACTTGAGGTTGATTTTTACCTTAGATCTAGACCGATTTAGGATTGGTGTTAAACATAAGAATTGTAGATCTATACGTTAAGAACACCTCCTTGAATTTTTGGAGTTTTTCGTTGAGGTTTGATATCGAATTTGATTCCAAACCGAACTGTTCTAAATTTAGATCTTGAAATCTTGACAGATTCTTGGCCCGAACTTGTTGGCTTTTTGACAATAGATATAGGGTGAATTAGATCTTTTGTTGAACATGAAACTTGTAGATATATGTCTTAAGCATCTCCCTGTAAAATGTCATCAAGTTTGGAGTTGATTTTCTATGGTGGATCTCGAAATTTAGAAACCGTTGTCGTAAAGATTCGGACAGATTTGTAACCTGATAGAAATCTATATTTTTCACTTACTTCCGTATCTCGGATTGAAAAACTTAAAACATGAAACTTGTTCGTCTCTGTGTTTTCAAGTCACCGGTCAAATTTCAGAATTTTTGGACTAAATCTCGATTTTTAATGAATTTTGAAGTAAACTGTGGTTGACTGAGTCAAATTTTGAAAATCTTGTTGAAACGGTGAAATGGGCTTTTAAGGTTTAAACGATTGGGAATTTCCTTTGAAGTAAAATACAATTGATATATAATTCTTGCCGAAACGCAATTGAGATATAATGCTTGTCGAAAGGCAATTGAGATATAATGCTTGCCGAAAGGCAATTGATATATAAAGCTTGCCGAACGGCAATTGATAAATAAAGCTTGCCGAATGGCAAATTGAGATATAAACATGAGACGTGAGACATGAAACTAGAAGACTTGAAAATTGTTCCTTTTTTTATTATGCTTTTAAATTATGTCCTACAGTTATATTATTTTGCAAGCTATATTTATGGTCTTATGAAATTCCTGTCTTCTAAATTATGCGATTAAATTGTTATTAGGTGAATACATTAAATCATGTCTTGTATGCACATGTTTTCCTTAAATATAATTAAAGGTTTTGAAACCCCAAAATCATGTATGTGTTAACTTACTCAGCAAGTTTTTGCTGACCAAACCATATTGTTTCCCTTTTTCTTTCAGAGCTGGAGAATATGCATCATCATATGCATACATGGGAATTTTGGGGAACACTTTATTCTTAAATTTTTCTTTAGACTAGAACTTGCATGAACGGGCCTGTTTAACCCGTGATTAGGCCATGTTGGCCCTACTTTTAAATTCCGTTGCATTATATACGTAGATATTATTTTCCGCTGCAACTGTAATGACATTATTTTTAAATTATATATGAATGGGCTGTTTGAATGTTTTAAATTCTGAAAAACCATAGCCTTGCATCTCTTTAGTGAGCTCGGAGAAACTGTGTCTTGCTAGAGAGGTGTGGCGGTGGCATCCCGACCTGGGTGACCAAAAACCGGGGTGTTACATTCTCCTCGTGAGGTTTCAGTTGGTGTGATGCGTATGCAACAACCCTCGAGTCTTGCATCAAGACACAACCTAAACCTTCCTTCGAAGCATCGCTGTAACTTCGAAGTCACCATTCTCTGATGGTAGCGTCAATACGGGTGTCGTTGTGAGTCGTTTCTTCAACTCTTGAAACGCAGCCTCACACGCCTCTGTCCACTCGTATTTTACTCCCTTCTTCAGTCGCTGGGTTAAAGGACGTGCGATTTTCGAGAAATCCTGCATGAAACGTCTATAGTTCCCAGCCAATCCAAGGAAACTACTTATTTCCGTTGGACTCGTCGGCGCTGCCCATTCTGTTACGGCAGAAACTTTTGCCGGATCCACTGAAACTCCATCAGCGGATACTATATGTCCAAGAAATGCTACCTCCTTCAACCAAAAATCGCATTTGGACAACTTGCCGTATAGTTGGTTCTTTCGCAAGATCCCTAACACTTGATGTAAGTGTTGGGCATGCTCCTCCTCGCTCTTCGAGTAGACCAGGATGTCATCGATGAACACCACGACGCACTGATCTAATAATTCTCTAAACACATTGTTCATGAGGTTCATGAATATTGCTGGAGCATTTGTTAACCCGAAGGATAACACTGTGAACTCGTAGTGGCCATATCAAGTTCGAAACGCCGTCTTCGGAATGTCTTTCTCGGCGATCCTCAACTGGTGATACCCAAATCGCAAGTCGATCTTCGAAAATACTGAAGCTCCTTTCAGTTGATCAAACAGATCCTCAATTTTTGGCAATGGGTACTTATTCTTAATCGTCACTTGGTTCAGTCCCCGATAATCTATACAGAGACGTAATCCTCCGTCTTTCTTCTTGACGAATAAAACCGGTGCTCCCCAAGGGGAAGTACTCGGCCTTATGTACCCTTTCCTTAACAGCTCCTCGAGTTGGTCCTTTAACTCCTTCATTTCCAATGGTGCCATCCAGAACGGAGCTTTTGAGACAGGCTCGGTTCCCAGAATGAGATCTATAGTGAATTCAAGATCTCGCTCAGGTGGCATGCCCGGAACGTCTTTAGGAAACACGTCCGGGTACTCTCTTACCACTGGAATGCTGTCAACCTTGCTCTCTTCCGCCTAAAGGTTGTGAACGTAACATGCATATAATTTATACCCCTTACGCATCAAGTTACTTAGTTTGAGGGCACTAACGATTTTGTTGCTCCTCTTAGGGGGCTGAGAGTAAAAGATAACTCTCTTTCCCCTACTTTTTGACAGGGTGATCTTTTGCTTCTGGCATTCGATCACCGTTTTATGCTGGGACAACCAGTCCATCACCAGTATAATGTCAAAGTCCCTTAAGTGAAATTCTACTAAGTTTGTGAAGAATTCTACGTTCTTGATCCCTATAGGAATTCCGTTATATCGTTTAGAGCAAGCTACTACTTCTCCTGAAGGCAATTGAATTCCTAAGCTAATTATCTCGCACTTAGGTAGATCTAACTCAGGCACTATTCTTGATGCTATGATTGAGCAACTAGCTCCAGAATTAAATAAAACTCTAAGGGGTGTATTCAAGACATGAAATATACCTGCCATCACTTCTCCTTGTGCAGGCACGTCCGCTTGGTTAACCATGTTAAGTCTCCCCATAGGGCGTCCTTGATTGCCTTGCTGATTCGGATTCGGCTACTGATCTTGCTGTTGATTTTGATTCTGAGGTGGTGGAGGACGTTGGTTCTGATTCTGATTCGGTTGCCTAAATTGATTTCGAGGGGGTCTATACCCCTAATTGTTGCCGTTCCGTCCATTTTGATTTTGAGGTTGTCCCTGCCCCGTGACCAAGTCTTCCCTTTTCGTTATGTTTTCAATCTTTGTTCGGCACTCCCGACGTTTGTGGCCCATGCGACCACACCGAAAGCATGCCCCCTGTTGAGGGCATCCCCTCGCCAGATGGGGTCGCCCACACCTCGGGCAGGGTGGTACCGGTTCTTTTTGGTTAAACCTCCTCCCATTATTGGTTTGCTGTGGCCTATTCGACCCTCTCCGCTGCTCATTCCTTCCCGCAGTGTTCTCACCTCTCGCGTCCTTGTTCCTCTTGTCTTGGGGGCCCCGGCTGGACTCCCCACTCACTCTCCTTTTCAGTTGCTGTACCCGCGCCACTGCCACAGCGCGGTCGTACACGGCTTAAAGATTAGGTTAGTGTACCCCTGTGATCACCTCGCGCACTGCCAGGTTTAGCCCCATTTCAAATTTCTGAGCTTTCTCCGCGTCCGTGGGTACTAATCTTGGTGCGAATCTCACAAGCTCCTTGAATCGAGTGTAATACTCTTGCAAGGTCTGACTTCCTTGTCTCAGCGACAGAAACTCTTCATGCATCGCTGCTTTAGTACTCAAGGGATAGAATCTATCCCTGAGCAGCTCCATCATTTCCGCCCACGAGTAGGGCTCTTCATCTTCTTGCAGTTTTGCTTGAGTCGCCTGCCACCAGTCGTCTGCTTCGCCTCCCAAGTAGTACGAAGCGACGTGCATTCTCTCTCCTTCCGGACATTTGACTGCACCCAGCAGCTTGTCAAAGATCCGGATCCATTCCTCCAGCTTTGCTGGATCCTCCTCACCAGATAGTTGGGGCGAGCTTGGGGCGGAGGTACCGCCGCAGCTTGACCCTGATTGACTTGGGCGTTCCCTAGCGCAATCAAAATTTCCTCTAACGTCCGTAGACGATCGCCCACATTGTTCGGTGCGGGGGCGTCCTGCGCACCTTGGGTTGTTCTTCTACAAGTTCTGTGACATTAGGTGGCACTTCACTAGTGTCTTGGGGAGCGGGCTGAGTTCTTGCTCTTCCTCTAGGTGCCATTCTGTTACAAATAGTGTAGATTAGGACTTGTGAAATTAATATATAGTCTAAAATTTTTTTATAAATGTGTATTTTTATAAATGTGTTTGTAATTTCGCACGTAGTGCTCGATCGAAATGAGAAGCGCCGTACGATTCTGGGTTTTACTTTATCTTATTTTATTTTGTTTTATTTCGATTTTTTCTTTTTTTTTGTGTCTCGGACAGGTCTGTCCAGATTTTTTTTTTTTTTTTTACAAGTAAGTAAATAAATCTTGTATTTTATTTCCTTAAAAGAAATTTTTTAGTACAAGCGAGAAGGTATACAAAAGTAGAAATATTTTCCTAGCAAAAATAGTGTTTACTAATAATAGAGTTTCATATCGCCTCTAAGTGTCCTCCGGCCGGGTAGCGGGATCCTCCTCCGGGTCTTCCTCCTCCGAACTCGGCGGCAATAGGTCGTCAAAGATGTGGTTCAAGTCCTCCCCGTGAGCATCAACGTGTTCCTTCAATATTAGGTTTTGTGTAGTGAGGGTTTGGACTTGGCGTTCGAGTTGGTTTATGCGGTGGTGGTCCGTCTCTCTTAAGTTGCCCATGTGGTGCAGATTTGCCTCCAAGTGAGCTATACGATGTTTCATTTGTTCTATGGTTTGTTGGGAGTCGAAGTGAGCGTTCATCATTTTGATCATCAAGTTCATCATATCTTGGCTAGCCAGCCATCTAGCGCAAGCAAAAGATCTAGGTTAAAATTCGCCAAGATTCTAAGTTCTCTAAATAAAGGAAATGCAGTATGCAAATGCAAATAATGATTCCCCAAAAAATAATTCAAGCACTGTTTATATATATTTTTTTCTAATTTCCATGGGTTTTAAAAATAAAAATTTATTCCATGGAAATAATACTTTAAAATTTAAAATAATAGTCAAAATGCTAGTGCACACTTAATAATAATAATAATAATAATAATAATAATAATAATAATAATAATAATAATAATAATAGTTTAAAAATAATAATGGTTTAAAAATAACCTGGCTCTGATACCAACTTGTAACACCCCGGTTTTTGGTCACCCAGGTCGGGGTATCACCGCCACATCTCCCTAGCAAGACACGGTTTCTCCGGCTTGCCAAAGAGATGCAAGGCTAGGTATTGCAGAATTTAAAATATTTAAAAACAACCCATACAATATAAGTTCGAAAATAATATCATAATGCAGCGGAAAAACAATATCTAAGTATAAGTATTGCAGCGGAAAATGTAAATAGGGCCAACATGGCCAAAACACGGGTTAAATAGGCCCGTTTATACTATAGTCTAATACAAGAATTTAAAATATAAAAATTCCCAAAAGTTCCCCATGCATATACGTGCTCATGCTCATTCCACATACCCTATAAGAAAAAGGAAATAAATGGTTTGGTCAGCACAACTTGCTGAGTAAGTTAACACATACATAATCGTGGGGTTTCAAAGCCATTAATTTAATACTTAAACAAAAGCATGCCATTAAATCACAAACAATTTAATTTAATTAACTACATGACTTGCATAATTTAATTCATGGCTCTAATTAAAAACACTTTTAACATAATTTAAAGTAAAAGCCATAACTAATTTAAATAAAGTATTAAATAATTTAAATAGACCAAAAATAAATATTTTAATTATTCCCATTACACCCAAGATTTAGTATTTCAAGTGTTTAGCGATTACATTGCAATCTCAACAAGTTTAACCGGTAGTCCGGCGGCCGCAACCATATCTGCCATACCCAGTACCACTCCGGAGCTTCGGGAAACCCATGTGGATATTCACGAGAGTGTAGGCCATATATCTCATGCCGTTTTGGCAATGTATCTCAAATTTCGCGTGGGGTCACCATCGTCCATAAAGGCACGAAGTGAATCGTTAGGGGGCACCCTGCAGAGCACTCACCCCTAATTTTAGTTGACCAAGTTTGTAAGGGGATTTTGTTTTCTTCAACTTTCTGATTTCACTTAATTTATTTAAAAAGAGATTTCGACTCATTCAACCTTAAAGCTAATTTCACCGTTTCACAAAATTTCAAGATTTGACTCCGGTAAACCACTGCTTACTCTAAAATTAATTAAAAATCAGTTTTAACTCCGAAAATTCTAAATTTGACCAGTAACTCGAAAACACAGAGATGAACGAGTTTCGTGTTTTAACTTTTTCGATCCGAGTTAAGGAAATAAGTCAAAAATGTCAATTCTTATCAGGTTATAAATCTGTCCGAAAATTTCAACACCAGTTTCAAAGTTTCGAGATCTAGCATAGCAAACTAACTCCAAATTTGATGAAATTTTACAGAGAGATACCTAAGACATATATCTACAACTTTCATGTTCGACTAAAGTTCTGAATCGCCTAGAACTATCGTCAAAAACGTCTACATGTTCGGACCTAAGTTCTGTCAAGATTTCAAGATCCAAATTCAAAACAATTCGGGTTGGGGTCAATTTCAGATAGCAAAACATCATGAAAAATTCCAAAATTTTTACAGAAGCTATTTAATGTCTTAAGAACGTTTTTCATGTTTTAAGTTTTCTCGTTTAAATAGGTTTAAGGGTTCGCAAAAATCATGCAAAAACGATGCACCGTTAAAGTTTTCGTTTTAACAGATTTTACGTTCTTGGTTTAAATCTTTAGATTAAGTGTATTTTAAATCTTCCCAAACCATGTAAGTATTAACTTACAGATCTTTGGTCGTCCGGGTTCGTCGATTCGGAGGCGTGGCTTCCAGTCCACCGTTTATCTCCTCGATTCGTCGGGTTCTTCGTTCTAGATCCGATTCGGGTGGTAGAAAAGAAAAGGATGAAGTTAGGATTCGTTTACGAATCAAGAATGTAAAGAGATCGGATCTGAACTTACCACAACGTTAGAGGCCTTCCAATTTTTGTCCAAGACAGTCCCTTTGTTCGGTTTTGTGCCTCCGATGACTCCGGAATTAGGGTTTATCGGGTAGAGAGATCTCGTAGGGTTTGAAAAGTGTTCGGGGTTACTTGAGGGGTTTATTTATAGATGTAAAGGACTCTAAGGGCGTCCAAAGTCTGCCCTAGTAAGTCTTGAGCCAATTTAGGAGTAACCGAAGTCGAAAAATCCGGATTTGGGCGAGAGATTCTCACAACGGGCGTATCTGTCCGCTGGCGCGGGGTTGGCGCGCCGAATAGGGGAAACCCCGCGCGGCCACCGCGCAGTCCACGCCTGGACTTCGGTCCGGGCGGGTCGTGCGATCCGCCGGGCATTTCCTCCTCTCTTTCGGACTTCTATCACTCTATGTTCTCGATTTCGGATTTCCGGGATATCTTCGGGCTCCTATTTCCTATCTTAATTTTCACTCGGGTCTAAATGTATGTTTGGACTCGAATTCTCGAGTTCGTTGGTGTCGGGTTTCGGTGTACAATTTATTCGATTAAATTTTCTTTAGTATTGGAACTTTAATTCCTTTTTAGATTAGATTTCATTTCTCATTTCTTTTTCTCTTTATTTATTTAGTGTATTTATTTATTATTTATTTATTTAATTATTTGTTTTATGTTGCAAAATTCTCGTGTATTACAAATGTCACGTGTGACCATCTGGTTGAAGTATCAAGCAACACCATAAAATATCTGAATGGCCCACAAGGTGGATCTATAGGTCCACATATATTACCCTGAATTCTTTCAAGAAAACTAGGGGACTCAGTTCCCACCTTTTCTGGTGAATGTTATATAATTAGTTTCCCTTGGGAGCAAGCAATACAGATATAATCATTGTGATGCTGCATTTTTTGTCCCTTCAATGAATGGCCATGAGAATTTGTAAGGATCCGCCTCATCATGGTACATCAAGGATGTCCAAGGCGATCATGCCAAATCATATATTCATTGGGAACAGTAGACCTATGGTCTGTCAGGTGATAATTTTCAACATCATTTATCCTTGTATAATACAATCCAGATGATAAACATGATAACTTTTCCAATACTTGTTTCATACCAGAAATAGTATTTGTAATCAGCAGGTATTCATTAACTTCTGCTGTCAAAGTCTCGATATGATATCCATTTTCTCGAATATATTTGAAACTCAACAGATTTTTTCGAGACTTGGGAGAGAAATGTGCATTTTTCACAATCAATTTTGTCCTCTTGGGGAGCTGAAGAAAAAGAAAATATTATAATATCATTTTTTCGAAAAAGAAAATATTATAATATCATTAACAAAACGAGATTTAATACAGTAGTAGTACAACAAAAACTAAAACAAAGTTATGCAGTATCGTTAAAGAAATCTGCAACACCAAAGGATGGCTCTATGAGCAAATCGTCATTTGTGGCCTCATTTGCATTCACAATAGCATCACTTGTAGTTGCAATGTCGTCGGCATTTTGTTCAGCAAGGTTTGTTTCAACCTGCTTATTCTTTTCTTTTAATGAGTCTTGATAAAGCTTTACCCAGTGACTTGTTGTACGACAAGTTTGTGCTCAGTGCCCTTCCATACCACAACGGTGATATTTTTCTTCAACTTTTCTTTTGTCTATATCGGCATAACTTTTCGGGCCACTGTTTTGATGGCTATTGCTTTGTTTTGTTTCACCATTTTGGTCTCGTGAATATGGTTCTGGCCTTATATAAACATTGTTTCTTTCACGGCCATACCCACGACCACGACCATGGCCTCGGCCACGTCCATGGGGTCCCATTTGGCCACGTCCACAACCACGATTAGATGATTCTGTGAAACTCATCTCAGGATATGGTGCACTTCCTGTTGGTCGGGACTCATGATTTGTCATCAACAGATGATTTTTTTTCAGCCAGTAACAAGCATGTAATAAGCTCATAATATTCTTTGAAATCTTTTTCTCTGTATTGTTGCTGCAATAATATATTTGTGGCATGAAATGTTGAGAATGTCTTCTCCAACATATCACTTTCAGTTATTTTTTCACCACATAATCTCAATTGTCCAGTTATCCTGAGTAGCTGAATTGTAATCATTTACGGACTTATAGTCCAGCAGCCTCAATTGTTGCCACTCATGTCTGGCACTAGGGAGACTGATCAATTTTAAATGATCATATCATTTTTTCAAATTCTCCCATAGATCAAGAGGATCTTTCACCGTCAAATATTCTAGTTTTAATCCTTCATCAAGATGATGTCGGAGAAAAATCATAGCTTTTGCACGGTCTTGGCATGTGGCCATATTTTCTTTCATAATGGTCTTTTCTAGACCCATAGATCCAAGATGTATTTTCAACATCCATTCTTCAGGATAAATAATTATTCCCGGATCTTTCTAACGACATAAACTCTTGTTTTGTCAAATTAGCCATAATTATATTGAAAATAATATAAATATACTACCTTAGATGACTTCTTTGTAAACTTGGAAATTTTCGATAGAACCCCAATAAGAACTTGTATTTCGGCAAACCTCAAACGAAACTCAACTGGTATTTCAGCAAAACTCGAATAAAACTCGGACCGGCAACGTCGTGCTGATAACGTGTTGTATAATATTTACCTATTAGCTATATGTGTATAATGGTGTAGTATAATGATACTATAAACTAGTAATGAAATGGAATTAGAAAACGAGAGCAAGACAATGAGTAAAGGCAGTGAGTAGTAGTGTATATTGTTTGATTGAGGAGTGAATAGCCTCGACAACACTTCTCATATATATAGGAAAAAACATGAGTGATTAGTCATCTTAGAGTGATGACTAGCAGGCCCGGCTAATGGGCTGTGCAAGCTGGCCTACTGCACAGAGCCCCCAATTTTTGGGGGCCCATTTTTTTCATTCTTTTAATATGATTTGTCTGTTTGAGCCCATTGTATAATAAATATGCAAGGCCCAATCTAAAAAGAGACACGATCCTTCTTTCTTCAGTTCCCTCTCTGTCACGCCCCTTCAGTTCTCCTTCAATCTACTGACCTGCAATCTCCAGAATTTTCGCTGTTGCTGCCTCCGACAATTCCGGAACAATGCACTGCCGCAACCACCATTCCTCTTTCCGTCTTCCGCAGGCTGCAACTCTTCGCCCTTCTTCCAGAATTTTAGAGGTATGAAACTAGTTTGATTCATCTATGAACTATTTTCTGGTTTGATTCGTCGGTGTCGACCCTGGGTGATTTTTCAAGGTTCAAGTTTCAATCTTGGTGTTGATTCCAGTTCAACTATTTATTTGTCTTATTGTCTACATTCTTTCGTATTTTTTTATTTTTTGTTTTTGTTCATATGCCTCTCTACTTTGTTGTTGGTGCCTGAAACCATTCTCATAGTGTTATTATTTGTCTTTATTCTATTCTTTGTCTCTTATTTGTTCATATATAAATTCATTTAATGTTGAGTTGAACAAAAAGAGATAAACTGACGTAGTATTGCCCCCATATACCAAGTTGTTTCGATTCTTTCTTGCATAATCATTTACTTTTCCTTAAGTCTATGAATCATTAGAAAGTATGAATCCCGTTATGAAAAATGCAAGGAAAAAAAAAAGAGAGAAGAAATGTTGGTTCAGTTTCTAAAAATATGAAAACTTGGTAGATGAATTTGTTTATAAAAATACTAGAAGGATTACCCTTTTTAAGTAGAAAGTTTACTTGTTTTTTTATATTTTCCTTTGATCATTTATAAGTAACTGTTGCCCTTGACGGGCTGATTTCGGGTTAAATTTTTTTATGTTTTACCATGTTTCTAAAATAATTTAAATATTTTTTAGATATGATAAGTGGGGCCTAATTTTTTTTTTTTTATAGAATAGGGCTACAAAAAATGATTAGACGGCGCTAATGACTAGTTATATTTCAAAACCTACACGTACGACATGCATTTCATTAGTCATTACTACAAGTTATGTCATCACAATGAAAGGAATTTTGTTCCATAATCATCATTATCTCGCCGGGATCCGTTAGGGTGCCGCGACATGATGTGCTGCGGCACATCACAACCGTTCATTTATTTTGTAAATTAATGGTTGAGATCAACTTGAAGGGTAAAATAGTAAATTTGATATATTCCTCCCAAATATAGTTAGTACATTTCAACGACAGCGTAGATACATTTCAGCGATATGTTGATTAATAGCGACAAACTATAATATATTTCAGCGGCATGTGATAGTATATTTCAGCGACGTGCTATAGCAATTTTCAGCGACTTCGTAAAGTTGCAACCCCAATTCTTCGTTTAACATATTTCAGCGACAGCTTCTATGTAGTTCAACGACGTAGTACAATATATTTCAGCGACGTGCTATAGTATTTTTCAGCGACTAAATGATATGCATTTCAGTGACTTCATAAAAGTTGCAACTCCAATTCTGTGGTTTAATATATTTCAGCGATGAGTTGTGTGTATTTCAGCGATATACCCTATGCAGCCTTATATATATTTCAACGACAAAACCATTATAAATATTTTTTGGAAAAATTTACCCTCAACCATTTACAACCCTTGGATTTAAATGAACGGTTGAGATTCTCGCCTTGATGTGCTGCAGATTGCGTCAGTCGCACCATAACCGAAGCCTATCTCGCCACTACTCTCTGGTCTTCATACTTACTTCCTCCATTCTCAAATATTTGCTACGGACCCACTGCGCACCCAGTCCAATGCACATTTTGAATCATTAATAACTCAAGTTTGGTATATGTAAAAATTCTAAAAGTTCGATATTTAAAAACTACACGAAGAGGCGAACCTAACAAGATCCCTTTTGATTATATTTTAACTTGTATACCTATGATAAAACTTTAAATCAAAGTGTATGGATGAATAGTGCCCCAAAACCAAATGAAGAAAACATTTGAGAACGGAGGAAGTATATACGAAATGCATACTACACATATAATACTCTACATATACTTATATACCTTATATTTAAATATTTCACAACAATACACCCTTTAATTATTATTTCCTCATTAGGCGTCAGCAGTCAGCCCTCGACAGCAGCCGTCAAAGAATACCAAAATACCATCATGTAGTAAGAACAAACACAAACGCAAAAAGATGTGCTGTTTTGAGTGAGTGTTTGTTACTTCGTCATCTGCTCTTTCCCTTTTCTCACCTTCCAAATCATTCCCTTTTCTCACCTTCCAAATCGTTGTCTTCCAATCAATCTTTAGTGCTTTCGGGTAAATCTCCACTTGGGCTTCTTCGCGTGGGCTTCAGTTTGTCCAATTGACAACTCTGGGTTTTGTTCTCATCCATCGGCGGAAACTCTGGGTTTTCCATTCTCATCCATCGGCGGCTTCTTGCCAAATTTCCATTGAGGATTGTTGCTACAGATTTTAGCTTCACGGCAGTGCCAAGATTCTATGGTACTTCTCTCATTCGATTGAATATTCTGAAAATAGCCTACCGGAAATCTGGTTTTCTCTTTATAATCGCCAATTCAGTGCAGAAATTTAGGAAATCGGAGCAATTTTATGTTTGCCTGGAAGGTGTTTGATAAATAGTCAATATCATTGTTCTAGAACGTTTTTTTTTTTAAATAAAAAATGATATTTTGAGAAATTTCAAAGACTGCCAGATACTGCAGCAATAAGAAAAAAGTTGATAGATTTTAATATCTGAGAAAAGGGTTTTTGATCTTTCTGTGAGGGCCATGGAGAAGCAAATTAGTTTTAAGAATCCCCCTATGGAAAAGCAAAAGAGCTTTAAAGGGTTAATGGAGAAGCATAAAAGCTTTAGGATAGCTATGGACAGACAGATGAGCTTTGGTGGAGACCGGAAAAGGGCCAAGGATTCGCCGGGGAAACGGGGCGATTCTCCGCTGCATCTTGCTGCTCGGGCCGGGAATGTGGCTAAAGCGAAGGAAATTCTTGCCAAGTTTGAGAGATCCAATGGCGTTGTCAAGGATTTGTTGTGGAAACAGAACCAAGAAGGGGAGACTCCTCTATATGTAGCTGCGGAGAATGGGCACACGGCCGTGGTGGAGGAGTTCTTGAAGCATTCAGATGCTGAGACTTGCTCGATTCCGGCCTATAATGGATATGATCCTTTCCATGTGGCTGCCAAGCAGGGCCATCTTGGTATGCCTTCAAATCTTATGATGTATTGCTTTTTCTCACTTATAATGTCAGTGCTTTCGCTGTTATATAAATGATAATGCTTAATTTGGTGCTTTTTTCTATCCGAATGAAATGCATGAAAATGTAGGATTGTGTCAAGAGTTGGCTTACTATAGGTTGATCAAATCATGTTAGTGTTTCATTCATTTGAATTCATTTTGCATTTTTGCATTATGTTGGGATTTTGGAGGCTGTTAGTCACCTTTCACAATTAAGACTAGCTTATGTTGTTGAATGTACTGTGATTCCTCTTCACTCATTGCTATTTAGTTTTGAGTTGGAAGTCTCTGTATGTCTAAGATAGTATCAAAGCCATGGGTATTTGGATGATATGTTGTCGATCCTAGATGTGGGATTAGATTTCGAGATGAGTATCATCTTGAGGAGGATTCCTGCTAGTTTATATGTGATAGGAGCACTCCACATTGCCAATTGGTTTTTAGTTGGAAGCCATTATCCCTATGTGAACATGTGTTTTGATGCATTTTTGTCACTAATATACTCAACTTAAATTGACATGAGGAATTCTGTTGCAGCTGTTAAAATATGAACAAATGAATTTTTGACACTTACAAACTGTTAGATGATGAGAAGGTTGTATCATCATTTGAACTAATTTTATATAACTGCAGAGGTGCTGAAGCAGCTGATAAGGTTTATCCCGAACCTAGTCATGACTACCGATGCCTCCAATTCAACAGCTCTGCACACAGCAGCTGCTCAGGGGCACACCGCTGTGGTGAATCTGTTGCTAGAAACGGATCCCAACCTAGCTAAGATTGCTCGAAATAATGGCAAAACTGTCCTTCATACGGCTGCACGAATGGGCCACTTGGAAGTCATGAGATCTCTCCTCGACAAAGACCCAAGCATTGGTTCCAGGACGGATCGGAAAGGTCAGACAGCACTGCACATGGCTGTCAAAGGGCAAAATGAGAGGATAGTGTCAGAGCTCATAAAGCCCGACCCCTCTGTACTACATTTGGGAGACAACAAAGGGAATACTGCACTCCATATTGCAACAAGGAAGGGTCGGAATCAGGTTTGTTACGCGCTCACCTCAATATCGATGGTATCTGGTATGAAAATTGACTCTGATGGTTGGTTGTTGTTTTGTAGATTGTGAAATGTTTAATAGCCGGTGAGGGTATTGATGTCAATGTGGTCAATGGTGCTGGGGAGACGCCTCTGGATATTGCCGAGAAGTTTGGCACTCCAGAACTGGTAGCCATTTTAAAGGAAGTGGGAGCTGTGCATTCTAAAGATTACGGGAAGCCCCAAAGCGCGGCCAAGCAGCTGAAGCAAACCGTCAGTGACATAAAACACGATGTTGAGTCGCAGCTCCAGCAGACCCGTCAGACGGGCTTCAGGGTACGAAAGATAGCAAAGAAAGTGAAGAAGCTCCACATTGAAGGCCTCAACAATGCCATCAACTCTGCGACCGTTGTTGCTGTCCTTATAGCCACAGTTGCTTTTGCTGCCATCTTCACGGTGCCAGGCCAGTACGTTGAGGAGACAACCCCGGGGTTCTCTTTAGGCGAAGCCCACATAGCAGATAACGCAGCTTTCATAATCTTCTTCCTGTTCGACAGTGTGGCCTTGTTTATATCACTGGCTGTGGTGGTCGTGCAGACATCCCTCGTGGTGATCCAGCAGAAGGCGAAGAAACAGCTGATGTTTGTGATAAACAAGCTAATGTGGCTGGCCTGTCTCTTCATCTCGATTGCATTCATCTCGCTCACTTACATCGTGGTTGGATCCCACCAACGCTGGCTTGCAATATATGCTACGATCACTGGTGGAACAATAATGATGGCTACAATCGGCACCATGTGCTATTGTGTGGTTCGACACAGACTGGAGGACTCGAGGATAAAGAGAGCTGGGACACTCTCGCGCTCCTTGTCTCTATCTCGGGCTGCTTCAGACACAGAAATGTACAGCGAACGTTATAAGAGGATGTACGCTGTCTAGAAAACTTGTTCCTTCTATGCTTAGGAATGCAACGCTCGACTTGAATCGCCTAGCCTGCCGTGTCCCCAGTGGTTCTTCCAGGCGCCTAACAAAACAGTGGTATGAAACATGTTCTGTGCTGTAATTTCCATAGTTTCTGCGGAAGGGGGAGAAAGGGTAGGAATGGCAATGGGCCGGTTTTGGGGCGGGGAGTAGCATCCCCATCCCCAAAACCGTTAGGATTTTTAATCCCCAAAACCGGCCCAATCCCCGTCGGGGATCTTATCGGGGATCCCCATCGGGGACCATAATTTCCCCGATCCCCATCGGGGACCTTATCGGGGATTCACTTACACCCAACTTTTAATTTTTTTTCGGCAATTGGAATGGTCGGAGTTTTATTATTCGAGTCAACTTTCTTTTTTTCTGAAAGATAGACAACTTTCAATATAAATAATATTATCAAAACACACATATAAATTATTTAATAATTAACCATAATTAAAATTAAAAGTTCATAATAGTTTCCAATATATAATTAACACACCAAACTAATGGGCTTTAATCAAATATAATATAGAAAATATTAATTATAATATATAAAAATATAAAAATAATATAAAAAACATATCGGGGATGGGCCGGGGCGGGGACTACTTCCCCCATCCCCATCCCCGTCCCCGATAAAATCCCCAATAAGATCCCCAATCCCCGGCCCATCCCCGATAGTTGTCCTCCAAAACCGAACCGAAAATTCGGTTTTCGGTTTTCACCATTGGGTATGGGCTTTTTTGCCATCCCTAAGAAAGGGGGGATGAGTATATGACAAGTATATTAATTTTGATATCCTTGAACTTGTATTTCCATTGGAAGAATAAAACTACTGTGTAGCACCTTCAGAGAAGTTCAAAATCACCACAAGGATTCATTCAGTGCCCAAGTTCAATATTTTTTTTTTTTTTTTTAAGGGTACCATTAGTTTGGAATTTTGAGTTTTTAAGTAAATGCGGGAAAATAATTTTAAGTGTTTTATTCGGGTTAAGATTTAGAGCCTAGAGTTTTGAAAATAAAAAACAAAAAATTCGAGTGGGTTAATTTTTAAAGTGGTGGCAGGGCAGGCTCCATAGGGGAGCCAATAGAGCATTGGCTCAGGCCCTCAAAATTAGGGGGCCCCGTTTTATTTTTTTTTTTAAATTTCAAATAATTACCCACACTTTTAACTTCCCAAAGTCTATTATACTTTCTCCTATTCTTCCATTTTCGCTTCCTCAATTCCAATTTCAATTCAATTCCAACTTCAATTCCAATAGCTTCTAATTCCCAACTGCGACTCTTTATTTGTTTACTTTCCTTTTCCAAATCCGAACTCAAGGGATAATACAATGCACTAAACCATTATAATAAATGTGATATTGGGGCCTCTTGATATTTTGAAAATTTTAAAACATATTGATTGTTTTTCTAATGTGATTATTATGTATAAGAATATTGTTAACCGCCCAGCTAAACAAAAAAAAAAAAAAAAATTCGAAGTTGAGGTTGCTCAATTCTTATTTACGAAGATGTCACGAGAAAGACTTAATAAATTAGCTTTGGTGGCAATCGAGAATGACATTTTGGATAAAGTTTCTTCTGAAAATTTGGACACGAGAATTAAGGTAGAGTTGATTTATAAATATATGATGGGGTCACATAGTTGTTAAAATGGAAAAATATTTCTATTTATAGAAAAAAGATATTTATGATTGAGACATAAAAAAATAGTAACTCAGACATTTTAGTTGAAACAGAGGGAGTATGATTTATTTATATTATTTTAAATTTATAATATTTAACAAATTTTTAATTATTATATGGGGCCCAATAAAAATATTTGGCTCTAGGCCCCAAAAAGCTCGAGACGGCCGGGTAATTTCCAGGTATAGTTGTATTCGCATTTCGCATAGGTGCTATTGCATGTGTACTTGTGATCAGGTGGCCCTGGCATCCAATCGAGACCATTGGTTTAAGCTTAAAAAGATAAAATAAAATAGAATAAAAGAATATATAATAGTAAATCCTATTAATAAGAAAAAAAATCCTAATATTGTACTATAATACTAATATAATCATAAATTAATTATTTTGAATACTTTTTTTTTTCAATTTTGATGCATGGTATATATATTGTCAAAGTATTCAAACATTTTTTTTGATAAGCAAAGTATTCAAACATTTGATGGACACTTTTCGTAATTTAGAGAGCAAATTACAGAGTTACTCGAATTGAAGCGATTAAGGTGGTGAACTATTGAGAATTGAGATGTTGGTTTACTGTTAATATTTTTATAAAAATTATTATTATTATTATTATTATTATTATTATTATTTTTTAAGGTTTGAATTTGATGATGAGATGAACCAACCAAATTAAATTCATGATTCCAACCATTTCAAAAGAATCAAAAACGTTTTTCTTTGTTAGGACCGTTGACTGTAGAGCTTTTGTTGGAGCAAATGAATTAGTGTATAGGTAAATCTTGCATTAGCAATTCTGATTGACTCTTCAAACAAAATTATTGAGTCCTGATTGAATCTAGAAACTAATTTATTGAATTCTGATTGAATTTTCAAAAGAATATTTTATTGAATTTAAGGGTCAAGATTCAACTCATGAACTTGTACTCGATTTCTTTTACATGCAATATACTACATTAATAACATCATAATGATTTTGTTTGCATTGCATTATTGTTTGGAATTCCGTTCGGTAGCGTACAGACCGTCTCAATATATACACAGAATGTGGTTAATTTTATGGATTTAATTTCTCTTAACAAGAAATTCTTTGAGGGAGAAACCTCTTTTTTGATTGATTAGTGTCAAAAGGATTGCAAGAATTGCATAAAGGAATTACATGGAAATAAGAAAGCTGTAAAGGAATTAAAGTGCAGAATGAAAAAATAAGCTGAAAGAAGCTTGCAGAAAAGAAAAGTTGCAGAAAGTAAAAATATGAAAGTGCGTCCTCTTGGGGGTTTGTCTGAATGTCCTCTGAAGTGTGTGTCTCTTCATCCTTTTATAGAGGATGGGACGACAGCCTCTGCAATGATTCCTTGATTGCGCGCGATTTTCTCCTTGATTAGGTGACGGCGCCGTCCTGCATTAATGTCGCCGGTGAGACGCGATCTTCCTTGATTTCTGGTGACACCTAAGGGTGTAGTGTAGGAGGCATGGCGGCTTTGAGGATTAGTGGCTTGAGGATTGGCGGCCTGGGAGAGGGTTGGTGGCCTGTGGTCACTTCCATGTCGCCCCGAATTATGGTGCAGCTTCTCCCCACTTGGTCATTATCCGGATAAATCTTGAATTTGACCGAGCCTTGAAAAATGGATTGGACTAATTTTACTGGGCCTAATAAATTAATATATTGGGCCCAAATTATTGGGTTAACAGATGCCCCCCTTGCGCTTTTAGTCGATGGAACTAAGACTAAAAATGCGCATATATTTTGTTAATACCGTTGTCGGCATTTGATATTGAGAAACCATGCATGTGACTTAATTTTATTTTATTTTTATTATTTTTTTTTTATTTTTTTTTTATAAATAGGCTGCCAATACTTTTTTGACGCCGCCATCGCGAGGAGCTACCGGGCCGCCATCGTCTTCGTCCGCCACCAACTCTCCACGGGCCGCCATCGCCCTCGTCGTGAGACACCGCCAGCCTCATCTCTGCCGAGCGCCGCCATCACTGGGCCGCCAACTGGTCGAACGTCGCCAGCCCACGAGTGCTCTTCCTAGTCTTGGATCGCCGCCATCGATTGTGGAGCGCTGCCAATGAACCTTGCGCCGCCAGCCTCGGTTGAGTGTCGCCAGCCTCGCGCTCCGGCAGCCAGCATCGCCCAGCCGCCAGCATTGCCCGGCCGCCAGCCATCCAGCCTGCCGCCAGCATGCCGCCCGCCAGCCTCGGTTGAGTGTCGCCAGCCTCGCGCTCCGGCATTGCCCGGCCGCCAGTCCCGCCTCGGCCGCCAGCCATCCAGCCTGCCGCCAGCATGCCGGCGGCCAGCCTCGGTTGAGTGTCGCCAGCCTCGCGCTCCGACCGCCAGCATCGCCCAGCCGCCAGCATTGCCCGGCCGCCAGCCTCGCCTCGGCCGCCAGCCATCCAGCCTGCCGCCAGCCACCTGCATTGCGCTGCCGAGTACGGGCCGCCAGCTTTCCTCGGCCACCAGCCGCCAACCATCTCCTTTAGTGCCGCCGTCCCGTCCGCTCGACCGCCAGCCGCCAGGTCCAAACCGCCAGCCACCCTGAGGTCCGCCAGCCTGGAGTTGAGCGCCGCCAGCCCGGAGTTGTGCCGCCAACGTGAGGGACCATCCGCCAGTCGGAGTCGAGCCGCCATGCCCATCCTCAGCCTCCAGTCTCTTCTCCAGACGCCAAGTCCAGGGCCGCCAGCCACCCTGAGGTCCGTCAGCCTGTGCCTGCCACCAGGCCATTGCAGCGCCGCCAGCCCCAAGAGCCGCCAGCGTGGCACGTGCTGCCGCCATCGGTCGCGCGCCGCCAGGTCCGACAGCTGCCCTAGTCCTCGGGCGCCATCACCTCATGCCCAGGCACCAGCCTCAACTAGCAACTATTCGGCCTCCAAGGCCGTTGTTGATGGCGTTCCATGGCTACTATCCAGGGTTTTTACCACCCAAGGTTATTGCATTGGTCACCACCCTTAGTTCGTCTTCCTTTTTATCATGTTTCAATTTCTCAAAAGAAGTCTCGTGTGTAGGTAGACGCTTCTCATCTTGTTCCTCAAGGAACTTTTCCAAGCGGGCCGCTTTCTCGGCCAGCTGGGCAAGATTAGTGGAATCCTGCAAAATTAAACGTTTTTTAAGTTTTGGCAACATATTCGCCACTGCAATATTGGCTATCTCCCTATCAGGGACTGCTATAGTACATCGACCCTTAAGCCACTGCAATCTGTTAACGAAAGTGTTTGCCGTCTCATCGGTAAACTGTTTGGCACTAGTAAGATCTGCAAGACTAACCTGTGACAGAGGGGTATAGAATCTGTCGTGGAACGCCCGCTCAATCTCGGCCCAGTTTTGTATGGAGTTAGGCCGCAGAGAAGCAAACCATGCGAAGGCAGGTCTAGTTAGGGATGAACTGAACAACCTTAGCTTCAGCCAATCATTGGCTGCTGCCTCGCCACATTGGGCAGTGAATCTGCCCACATGTTCCACGGTGGATTTGTCGTCGTCCCCGGAGAATGTAGTAAACTCGGGCATTTTGAAGCCCCTGGGATATGGCTGCATGGTGTCTACCCAATCAGTGTATGGCTTCTTGTATATGGACCGTTCCATCGGCCTTAGCTGAATCCCAAAGTGTTGCTGTATCATATCTGCTAACACCTCGGGTGATACCACTGGTGCCTGTGTGGGAGGCATCGCGGCTTGAGGAGGCATCGCGGCCTGAGGAGGCATCCTAGCCTGAGGAGGCACCGCGGCCTGAGGAGGCATCGTGTCCTGATGAGGCATTGTGGCTTGAGGAGTATGAGCCGCCATGGCGGCTTGAGGCGCCGCCACCTGGTGGGTAGGGATGGTGGCAGGATGAGCCGCCATCTGTTGAGCAGGTATGGCGGCCTGAGGTGCCGCCATATGAATTTGTGGGATGGCGGCTGGGCCACCTTGAGTCGCCACTTGATACAGTGGATTGACGGCTGGTGTGTAGATATTGGCATGTGGTGATGCTGCCACTCCAAATGGTGTGTGAGGCGTCGTCACATGGCGTGGTACCCCAGGGATCGCTGTGTAGCTCGATCCAGTATTTGGCATCAAATAACTTGACGCAGCATAGGTCGGCATGGGAGATGCCGCATATCCAAAGTTCTGCATAGGTGCCGCATGAGTGGAAGCATATGGAAATGGAGGCAGACTGGCCAGCCTTGTGGATTCAGATAACAATGGCGGCTGGCTGAGTGTTGTCCCCCAAATCCTTTGGCCGCCATACGGCCCCGGACCTGTAATGTGTGCTGGCATAGTCATGCCACTTGAGGACCCTTCCTGCTGAATACGCAGGGATCCACAGATTTTATCAGCTTGATCGGCCATGGCAGGCCGCAATACATCCATAAGGTGCCTTGTTAACAAAGGCATGAACTCGGCCATCGACTCAGTCATCGACAACCGCATTTGTTCCGATAAGGAGGGAACATGAACAATTCCCTGTTGTTGAGAAACACCCGCCGTATCGCCGGCGTTGTTTTCAATGAGTGTCCTAATCGGTGTGTCCTCTTGAAGTGTCATTTCCTCAAACGTCTGGGTTAAGTCTCTCACTATACGTCCAGATCTCAATTGCATAAACTGAGTCTAAAGCGGATGTGGTTTCAATCGAGTCCCACTGGGCGTGCCAATTTGTTAACCAAGAAATTCTTTGAGGGAGAAACCTCTTTTTTGATTGATTAGTGTCAAAAGGATTGCAAGAATTGCATAAAGGAATTACATGGAAATAAGAAAGCTGTAAAGGAATTAAAGTGCAGAATGAAAAAATAAGCTGAAAGAAGCTTGCAGAAAAGAAAAGTTGCAGAAAGTAAAAATATGAAAGTGCGTCCTCTTGGGGGTTTGTCTGAATGTCCTCTGAAGTGTGTCTCTTCATCCTTTTATAGAGGATGGGACGACAGCCTCTGCAATGATTCCTTGATTGCGCGCGATTTTCTCCTTGATTAGGTGACGACGCCGTCCTGCATTAATGTCGCCGCCGAGACGCGATCTTCCTTGACTTCTGGTGACACCTAAGGGTGTAGTGTAGGAGGCATGGCGGCTTTGAGGATTAGTGGCTTGAGGATTGGCGGCCTGGGAGAGGGTTGGTGGCCTGTGGTCACTTCCATGTCGCCCCGAATTATGGTGCAGCTTCTCCCCACTTGGTCATTATCCGGATAAATCTTGAATTTGACCGAGCCTTGAAATGGATTGGGCTAATTTTACTGGGCCTAATAAATTAATTTATTGGGCCCAAATTATTGGGTTAACAATTTCTAATCATGTGTCGGAAGTATTTAGGTGTCTTTTGAGAGAAAAAGATGTAGAATCTCTTATCACTTGTTCCGCATGCCCTCAAATTAACTCTCCAATTCGAATAAGTAAAAAAAATGCAGATTTTATTGATCAAACTAGATTACAATGTACAACAAAAGGGACAATGGCCAAACAAGACCAATTTTCCGAAAAACGAAAGCAAAAGAAAACAAAATGGCAACAACAATAATATCGAGCCACCCTACCCTGCCTGCAAAAGGTAAATCTAAATCTGACAGGGAGGATTTCTCTGGCCATCTTGATTTGCATTCGTGGTTCTAAACTCTGAGTTGTCACTCCTTTGCATGGCTGAAAAACGGAAAAAATGATTTTTTAGTCCTTTTTCTTTCCAAAATATCCAAATCAGTCCGTTACCAATTTTTTGCCCCATATAGTCCTCTACGTTTGCTAATTTTTTTCAATTCGGTCCTAATTATGTAATTAGCATGAGGTTGCTGATATGACCGAAGTACATCACATTTTACATATACCGTGGCAAATCTGGAGTCTCCATACATAATACACTATTTTAATAAATGTTTGAAGACTGTCATTACACATCACTACTCTAAAAAATGACTATAGCGGTTCAATTGAACCATTTTTCACTGAGATGATGTACATAGTTTCTACTTAGTTCGCATTGAGCCCTTCCTCATTGAGATTACCCAACCCATAAAAAACACCAACCATTCATTTGCACGCATTATATATCACAATTGGTCTTCATTATCTTGAGAAATACCAAAAATCACTGAGACCGAAAAGAAAATGCACTGTGGTAGTTGTTGATCAGAACTTCTATGTTATTGTTTTGAATGGTTGTTGTTTTTATGGTTGGATAACCCCAATGAGGGCTCAATGCGAACCATGTAGAAATTATGTCCATCATCCCAGTAAAGAAGTGTTTAATTGACATACTAGAGCCTAGAGGTATTTATTAGAGTAGTCATATGTTATGGCTGTCTTCTAATATTTATTAATTTGGTGTGTTATGTGTGGAGACTCCAGATTGGCCACGGTGGATGTAAAATGGGATTTACTTCGGCCACGTCAGCAACCTTAGGCTAATTACGTAATTAGGACCAAATTGGAAAAAATTAGCAAACGTAGAGGACTATATGGGGCTAAAAATTACTAACGGACCGATTTGGATATTTTGGAAAGAAAAAGGACCAAATAATCATTTTTTCCGCTGAAAAACCCTCTCATTGTAATTCTCCAGCTAAGCTAACTGCCTTGGAGATTGATTGTATATACCTCGAATCCTCGATCCCTCACGCATGCTAATCTGCCTCGTGCAGCTCCACGTACTGATCACTCTATTTAGGTCACTTCGCTTGGCACTTTGCTCCCTCCTACTTGAGACCCCTCTGTCCTACTAGAGTAGCATCTCTTGTGCTAGCTAAGCTTTCCCTTAATTGGATTCATTCTCTCATGAAACCTACAAGGTGCCTTGTGCAGAAGACTGCAGAGTCACATTTCTATTGCACGCTCTCTTGGAGGCTTAATTATTAGTAAAATAATTGTAGATAAATTAACCCATTCCCAAAATAATACCCGATCGCCTGTTGAACAAGCAACTTGAAAAAATCAATTTTTTATTGTTGGATCGAAAGCCCAAAAAAAATATATTCTTTCCGCTTTCCAATTGTTGTAACATTTGGAAATTTGACACTATTTACACACGCTCTTTGATTTAAAGTTCTATTATAGTTATACAAGTTAAAATATAACGAAGTGGGATCTTGCTAGATTCGTCTCGTCGAGTAGTTTTTAAATATCGAATTTTTAGAATTTCTACTCGTACCGAATTTGAGTTATTAGTGATTTAAAATGTGTATTGGACTGCGTGCACTGTGGGTCCATTTCAATTTTAAAAAAAAGGAGGGAGTATTAAAAAAACCAATCTCATGTTGAACAGATGATTGGATTAAAAAATAATAAAATTAGTCAATAGTACAACTCACCTGTTTTCTTTTTTTTTTTTTTTTTCGAGGAAAAGGATTCTATTATTGATGCAACAAATTACACCTTCACAGTACACTCCTCTGTCCACAAACGCAGGCATTAAGACCGCGACATCACAGTAAGAAAAACTCTCAACATGAAATAAAACAATACATTCAACTTACAGTAAGAAGAATTCTCAGAAAAGAAACACACGTTCAGCTATCGATCACCATCCAACATGTGCTCTCATAACCACATGGCAGCTCGCCGGAGAAGATGGAGAAGACAACCGGAGGAGATCGGAGATGAGTTGCAGCGGCTGCCGATGGACGGAGACGGATGGAGCTTCTTCCCGGAGCTGCTGCTTGACGTGGCCGGCTGTCGAGGATGAAACCGCAGCCGGTGTTTCTCGAGTATGGACGTCGCCGGAGGTTGGAGTCGGAGGCCGGACGTGGATGGTGGCCGGCGGCGATGATTAACGGAGATGGAGAAGTATAACATGGGGCCTTCAGTTGTTGGGCTTCGTTATGGGCCAAAGGGAAGTGGTTCGGCTGGGCCAATCCAGCAATGGGCCATCCTCTTGTAATATGGGCTCAGTAAAAATAATGGACATCCCCAAGCTCCGGCGTCGCCTCCATCTTCTCAAGATGCCACAGCAACTCTCCGGTCATCTCTTACATTATTTCGGCTACCCCGAAAAGCGCAACTACAACGAAGAAGAAAGCCCCGAGTCGCCGCAACTCCTCTCCGGCCACCTCGTCTCCGGCCACATCGTCTCCGGCCAACAGGTTGGCGTCGTCTCCTACCTGCTATCGTTGCCTCAACGCCATCCAGCTTCCACCGCCGACCTGCTCATCTTTCCGGCCACCTTCACCAACGGACAAAACACTCAGCAGCTGCGCCGGGCAACCCGCTGCCATCCTTCCCGATCGTCATCCCCGCTATCGAGGATACCAGCCACGCCATTACCAACCTCACCAAGCTCCAGCAGCCACGGCCCTAACCTCGTGGTCTCCGGCGCCCCGACGCTGTGTGTATACTAAAAGTTTAGCTTTAGTATAAATGGGAGATTGATAGAGTATACAATAAAGCAAACTTTTAGTGCGCTTTTGTATTTATTCGATTTTTATATTGACTGAAATAAATGGTTATTTACATTGTTGCTTTTGTATGGATGCTTGTATGTTTTCTATATAATTGCAAGTATGTCCAATTATCTAATATTGTAGACAACATGGTGTGTTCGGAGTCACACAGAAGATCATGTTGTCAGTTCTTTATAAGATATAAATAGTATTCACAACTGAGATAGTTTGGGACATAACTATTGGTTTATGTTGTACTGGAAACTTGTAATTAGTTTATCTTGTCTATTAGTTTGCAGTAGTGCGCTGCGTCGCATTGAATGGATCACAGTTGAGATGCATTCTTCTATTTTGACATAAGAAGAATCAAGATGTCGGCGACTCTGATTAATTCTTAACTCTAGTAGAGATAAATCTGACATATGGAATATTTGTTGGTCGCTTTGATTTACCATGAGTGAGAATCCTAGTTGATTCAATATGCTTCGTATTTGGGCGCCAATATTATTTGCATGGTGTCTATTTATTCTTACTAGGGCACTGTATCCTGGTTATCCGGGTTGATGACGTCCCCTTAAGGAGCTCAATAAGGATTATTGTATGAACCCTGCAGGTGGATTTATTCCGTACAATGATGAAGTTTGAGTTGTACTACTTAAGGATTAAAAGAGATTAATTGATTAAAATTATCAGAAGTTTTAATTAATTAATGGACATGCGATATCTTAAACATAGGGAATAAATTGAGTCTAATAGAAGCCCAAATTCAATCTGGATCAGGCCGGGAGTGCAACATTAATTATTTAGTGGAATTAATTAATGTTTTATAGGCCAAATTATGTTCTGGGCTGAACATAAGAATTTGAGTCTGTAAAGGAGCCCGAACCTGATACCTTTTAGTAGATCCCCAGTCTGGCCCAATGACCAACTAGGAGAGTCTATAAATAAGTCTCCAGAAAACCTAGCCCCCATAAAAAAAAATATTAAATAATCATAATTCTCTTCCCAAGAGAGTGAGAGGGGGCAGCCAAGAGAGGGTTTTTGGAGATCCAATTTTCTCTCCATCCGTTCGATAGATCTCCGTCCATCCGGTGTTCGTACGGGGTCGGGAACAGTCCAGAAGATCCCTGGTGTTGAATTCGTTGGTGTGCAAGGCGGTAGATCTGTTCGTGCACGCGTTCGTGTGATCCATATTGCAGATCTAGGGACATAGACGAAAAGAACCAAGTTTCCAATCAGAAGTTGTTGGAGATCTGCTTTGGAAAGGTAATTTTCGTAACCATTCTAGTAGATATATTATACCATGTATGTATATGTTGGCATCCAATACCGATCCCTGGGCATGGACCACCTTCATAGGTGTGTTCCATCACTTTACCCTCTCTGGCTGCCCCCACGACGAGCCCAAAAATCTGCACTAGAATTCTGCTCCCTTAATATGTGGTTCACACAAACATCCCCTGCAAAATTTAAGACATCCACAATAGGTCCAATTAGGTCGTGCAGTCTCCAAGGCATCGAACTTGGTGCTTTTAGCCACTTGACTACATTCTGCGCATCACATTCAAATTCCAACTTGGGCAAAGGAAAGCCCTGATCCCGTATGAGCGCCCTGCAAACGCGACTAATGGTTGTGACCTCTACCATCGTCGAGTCCTTACAACCAATAAAATCTGATAGGATGAACACAGTGACTCCCTCATCATTCCTAATGACATCTACACCGGCTGGCCCTGGTTCCCTATGGAGGACCTGTCCGTGTTTATCTTCCATCAACCCCTATCCGGTCGAATCCACACCAGGCCATTGCGAGGCACCCTTGTCCGCTGTCCCCTTGACTGTAACAGGCTGCCATACAATTGAGGTGCCATACTCTCCAGGTTAGTCTCCATTCCTTTCAACAAGGCTTCCCCTAGGAGCTAACCTTCCACCGAACCTCTTCAATTGCATCATTAATGTTAATCTGTCGCCCCATAAAGATAGATTCATTTATGAATTTCTAAATAATCCACACAATTGCCGCCCCAGTTAGTGACGACAATTCCCAACGACATCTATTCAGAAAAGAACATAGCCATCATGATAATAGACCATAAACTTTACCAGGCATGGCCCAATTAACACCAAACCACGCCACCCCTTTGTCCCAGATCCTATCTGTGAATTCACAACGGCAAAATAAGGGATCTATGGACTCTATGTCCCTCCCGCAGTATTGACAATTAGCTTGCGAAGGTTGAATGCAGCCCCTCCTCACCAACTCTTCGCGTACAGGTAATGCATTATGAAAAATCTTCCAGATAATTAACTTGACCTTCATCAGGACTTTGAGTTTCCACATGTGGCTCCATACCTCCTGAACCGCCACATCCGCATCTGACCCTCGGCTCCAACATGATCTACTGGAAAATTGTCCACCCCCCTCATTCAACCAAATCACCCGATCCTCCAAGTAGCGGTTCAATAGTGACCTCTTTATGACTGTCATCAACTCTTCCCACACTCCATTTTTCCAATCAAATAACGGACGCCTCAGTTGGATTTTTCATTCCCACTCTAAACCTTTCCCCTCCCCAAATTCTAGTATCCTCCCAATCTTATTAGTAGACAGAGCATACAAGCAAGGAAATAACTCACTAAGTGGTCGCCCTTCATTTACCCACCAGTCCTGCCAAAACCGAGTTGAGCTCCCATTGCCTACCTTAATTCGGAAACCTCCCCTGGATCATTCGTTCTCACATCATCCCAGGCGCTGCAAATTTTTCCCCATACCATCCGCCCAATCATGGCTGCTGGAATTAGAGGACTAGAATTCCCATAATATTTAGCATCAACTACGTCTTTCCAAAGCCCTCGATCGTTCCCAAACCTCCACTTCCATTTAAGTAATAGTGCTGAGTTAAACAATCTTGTATTCCAAATGCTTAATCCACCGAAAGACTGGTGTCTACAGACCTTGTCCCAATTAATTGTGTGAAGTTTCCTTGACCCTTCCACTCGTTCCAAAATAAACGTCTCTTGAGATATTCTAATCGATCTGCTATACCCCTTGGGACCTTAAACAATGATAGAAAATATACAGGGAGGCTGCTCATGATTGACTTTATAAGACACAACTGCCCAGCTTGGGATAATAATCTCCCATTTCACCCGGAAAGTTTGGACTCAACTTTTTCCAAGATCGGTCGCCAAATTTCTGCCCCATTTACACGCCCTCCAATCGGGATTCCCAAGTACTTCATAGGCCAGCTTTCAACTCCACAACCCAGGATATCCGCTGCTTGCCTCGTTTCTTCTCGAGAACAGTTGATTCCATATAATTTACTCTTCCTAAAATTGATTTGCAGACCAGTAGCCAAAGATAAACACCAATGGATCCTTTTAACAAGAATTACCTGATACAGCTCTCCCTCACAAAAGAGAATAGTATCATCGACATACTGGAGGTGGGAAATGACCGGTCCATCGTTGCCCGCCTGAAGTCCCAGGAACAGCCCCGACTCTAATGCCCTTGTAACCAATCAATAATTGTTCCACCTGCACTAAAGAGCGACCATGGTTACTGCAGTGAAAGGTCCAAAAGGCGCTCAGGATTATCGAGCTTGGAGGGGCTGTGAAAAAGGCTATGTAAATGAAGATGGAAGAGGCATGCGAGGCCCGACAATGTAATCGAGTCAGATAGGAGGAAGGGGCCGGAGAGAAGCCATAACGGCGAAGTGTTCTTCAATCGTCGGGAGTGGTTCGATGTGTTCGTGGGAAACATACCGATTGATGTACCAAACAGTTCCATATTCAGAGAAACGGATAAGGTGGCGAAGGTGCGGGATTGGTATTTCTCGCATAGAAGATGGCCGGAAAACGGGTTTAAGTTCGGCTTTCTTCAATTCCATCATAAAGAGGGGGCAGAGAAGGTGATATTGTACCTGAACGGACGTGATTGGAAGGGTAGAAAGCTAAGGGCCAGTTGAGCCACCCCTAGGAAAAGTATCGCCCAGAAGATGGATAATCCTGGTAGGCTTCTCTGGCAGGAGAAAGTTAATAAGATATTTACAACTCACATGTTAAACAGGCGAGTGATTAAAAAAAAAATTATGAATAGTCCTAATCTCCTGCTCAACAGGCGATTTACACTATTCATCTAGGGTTTGGACAAAATTCAACAGTACTCTATTCGGTTGTCTTCATTTGCAGTGATTTCATTAAAGTGGACAAAATGGAAAGAAGAAATACTGCAATTCACATGCATTGAAGAAAAGGAAAAGCTGATATATGCAAGAAGACAAATAACTTTACTTATTTTATGATCCACTTGTTCACATAAAATTGGAAGAATGTACCCATTACTCTCTCCTCCATTATTATACCTTATTCCCAACAAGAATGCAACAACCTACCACATGTTATTGACATAGAATTGATAAAAGGGAAGGAGGATTTCAGTTGAGGAATTACTGCGGATGAAGAAGAGAGTAATTGAAGGAGTTGTGAATGATCAACATGAAATGGAATAAGGTAGAATAATGGAGGAGAGAGTAATGAGTACATTCTTCCAATTTCATATGAACAGTGCAGCAGAAAAAAAAAGTAAAGTTATTTGTCTTCTTGCATATCTGAGCTTTTCCTTTTCTTCAATGCATGTGAATTGCAGTATTTCTTCTGTCCATTTTGTCCACTTTAATGAAATCACTGCAAATGAAGACAACTGAATAGTGTACTGTTGAATTTTCTCCAAACCCTAGATGAATAGTGTAAATCACAACAGGCGATTAGGACTATTCATAATATTTTTTTTATCACTCGCGTGTTCAATAGGCGAGTTGTATTGTTGACTAATTTTTTTTTTTTTAATTCAATCGCCTGTTGAACAAGCGATTGATTTTTTTTTAATATATATATATATATATTCTTTGGCTTTGATCGCCTGTTCAACAGGGAACAGGCGATTGGATATTATTTTGGGAATGGGTTAAGTTATCTAATTATTTTAATAATTAAGCCTTCTATTAGACTGTAACACCCCATTTTCCCTAAAGGAACAGCGAAGCAAAATTTTGGGAACAATGGGAATGATGTTACCGCCACGTATTCCGGGTTGTATGGAATACGCTAAGGCTAGCATAAATACTTCAGATTTTTAAAATAATTGGCCAATAGTTTAGCACAACATTCTCTTTATTTAAAATAATATTACAACAACTTCATACATGTGGGCTAAAAACCCAAATAATTCCACTTAATAAAGATCTATGCCAAGTAATTTTTTTTTCAAAAGGGAATTTAAAAAAATGTACATTTTAAATATTAAACCCCGAATTGTGCTCGTGCAAATGATACTCTGCCGAACCTTGAAGGTTTCAACTCCTGAAAGAAATGGTAACAGTGTAGAATCAGCGAAAATAATTGCTGAGTAAGTAGACATTTACTCCCGGAGGAGGTTGAGTTGCATAAATAATTTATAAACAACGTTTACGGTCATGGTATGCTACAACGAGATTTATTGGTGCATAATATAAAACTAATCCAGGAATTTCCTTCCAACCACTTTGAAATAAGGTGTGGTTAAGTTCCAACACCGTTCCCGATGGGCATTTGATGCACACAACGGCGAGAGTGGCGACAAGACCCACACTCAGTATTCCAACACCGTAACTATGAGTACTCCAAACCATAGAATTCGTCGCAATAAATTGTAAAGCACATTAAAAGTAGCATACCAATAATCCAAAAAGCATTAAGGAGCTATAAACATAAATTTTTAAAATATAAATGCGGTATAAAAATTATGCTCAAGCTAAATAATCTTTGGCTTAACTCCAAAGAGTAAAAATCCACTTACCGTTACCGTGGGCAGAAAATGACACACGCAGGCAATGATTCAAACTAACGAGCAGATAAACTTCTAGACCACGGAGTTCCTTGGCTTGCAACGAAAATCCCACTCAAACCTCAGCTACTAAAATATTCCTAATAATGCTACTAAAACCTTACAAGCACTAAACTAAACTAGAGAAGGGAAGAAGAAAGAAAATATTAGAACTTTGAGAAATTGGAGTTGGAAATAGCGTGAGAAATGAAGGAGAATGAGGAATTGGGTGTGTCAAATTTTTGCTAGTGGTGGGGGTTTATATAGGCCTAACTGTCTGCTATTTTTTATATCCCATGAAACCATACTCCATCATTTTATTTTTTATATAAAAAGAGTTCAATTAATTCCTTATCAGCTTTTTTCCCAATTTTTGCTGATCCATTTCCTCTTTTCGGGTCTGTTCCTCATTTAATTTTCGGGAAATGTAAAAGAAAGGCCCCTTGGAAGAAATACTCACAATACAAGACACGCGTACCAAAATACTCCCAAAATACAACCCATACAATATTTTTGATATACTTTTGATATTTAAATTACTGAACAAAATAACCCCTACTTCAAAAAATACACAAGCTTTAGGAAGAAGGACAGAGAAGACATTTGCACTTTATGTCCCGTCGAGCTCGCCTCCCCACGACTGAAACCGTCAGGGCAATTGATGCGCACGTCCTTCCACCGTCTTCCACCTTCTCCCCTATTATCCCCAGCAAATTCAAACCTCCGTCCCCTGTTCCCATTCCGAATCCGACCAGCGCAAACACCACCACAGGCCTCAAGAACGGGCGACGCTCTAACCACATTATTCGGGAAACAATTTCAAATGTTGTTCGGGCGTGAAGAGAGAAACGGACTTGGTTTTTTGAGGTTCTAACATTCAAAATCGCATGGGAAGCTAGGTTTTTTTTCCCAAACTAAGGTATGCAACGCAATGGGCTTTTTGAAGTTATGGTTTAGTAATACTTGCATACCATCTTTACTTCTTCGGTTGGAAGATGAAAGTTTAAATTTTTTAGTGTTTTGAACCTTCGGTTTTAGAGTTGCCCTTCATTTAGGGGTTTGAAATGTTTTTATGATTTAGATTCCACCTTTGTGTTGATTGAAATGTAGAGATAGTTTTGGATCGATTTAGGGTTACGCATAATTCGGGTGTTGGCTTACCCATTTGCTTGATGCGGTTCCTCGGTATTATGTTTGTTGCCTTCTTTACATTTGTGAGAATATTGTTATATCGATGAAGATGGATTTCTGTATTTGTATATTGTTTCACTAGTATCATTCGTGCATAAAACGGGTATGATCTGTTGAATCGATATTAGGTTCTACAATCGATATCATTCGTGTATAAAACTGGTATCATTCGTCTATAAAACGGGTATGATTTGTTACACTGTATTTGTGAAATTGATGATATGGATGAATCTTGGCTGCAAACGATATTAGGTTCTGCAAAATGTTCCATTTGATTCTGGTCTAATGTTGCTCGATAAGGTCCGGACTTCTTTTGTAGTTTAGGGAATGTTGTTGAAATGATGATACATTGTTGTTCGGGCTCTTGTATTTTTTGTATGTGGCAAACTGGATAGCGGTATATAACCAGTTGAACACCATTAGGACTTGTGCATGACCCCTGTATGATTTTTTGTTGGAAGAATTAATAGAGATGCCGCCGAGACGTAGCAAGAAGAAGAAGTCACAAACTGAGGAGGCCGGGAAGGCTACCATCACAGCTCGGTGCACAATCAGTGTCCTCCAAGACACAATGAATTCTATTGAAAACACGATCACTGAAGCACAGTGGGAAGCCATTAGATCGACTCCATTCCACCACTTCGCGAAGCTGCAGGGTATGTACAGCAGCAAGACGTTGCTGCAGGCATTGGTGGAGTGCTTCAACGGCAATTTATGTGCATTCGTGTTTGGACAGGGATTTACAGTGCCATTCGAGGCATGGGAATACTCCGTCGTGTTGGGGCTGCAGTACGAAGGCATGTACGTTCACCCTAGGTGCGTGCCTGAATCCGAGTTCAAGCAAAAGTATTTTCCAAAGGGTGGAGCTTTATATCGGCCGGATTTAGTGGAGCTTATGGTGAACTTGGCTGGAACGGATAACACAGTCGATTTCGTGAGGGCGTACGTTTTGGTGGTCTTTTCCTGCCTCCTGTTCGCCACCTCGTCCTTGAACATCCCCGAGTTTCTTGTTCACCACGTGGACAAGTTAGACCGACTCAAGGAATATGCTTGGGGCGCGGCCGCACACGAGTATTTGGTTGCTTCGATGCGGCTCCATAACGAGAAAGGGAAGGTGTATTTAGACGGCTGCACTTTCGGGCTGGTGGTGAGTTTTTAATAAAAATGCTATTACCTACACAATAATATTGTTATAGCACAAGAACACCCATTTCTCACTGTTGTTGTACCAATTTACCAATGTAGGGATGGTTCTATGATAGATTTCCGCACATGGCCGATCCACTGGTCGAACCAATTATACCAAGATTCGTGAGATGGAAGGAAGCTCAACGCGACCTTGTTGAATGTCGCGGGGATCTGAAACAACTGAGGGCACAGGAACTTCGGCCCTTACGCATCAGCAAGAGGGAGAAAAGATTTTTGGAGCCCGTGGTGCCGGTGCCCGTCCCCAGCAGGGCCAAAATCTCGGAGGACAAGGCCATAGATGATGAGATCCCCGTAAGGGTGAAGACGATGAGGAAGAGAAAGCCGAAGGAGGAGGAGAAGAAAGAGGACGAAGACAAGTTGAAGGAGAATGTAGAGACCGAACAGGACGAGAACGAGAAAAAGGAAAAGGTAAGAAGGGTGCTTATTTGCCTGTTACATGGGTATGATTTTGTCATGATTGTTGTATTGTCTGATTCTTCGGCAGATTGAGGAGGATTTACCAAGCGACGAAGCAGAGACAAGTGAGGATGGGGAATATGTTTCAGAGAATGACAATGATGAGGAAGCCAAGAAAAAGGCCGAGGTCAAGGCGGCAAGCAGTGAGGAATCTGAGTACGCGGGAGAGTCTTCGGACGGCGACGACAGCGATGAGGGAAATAGTACAATGGCGATGAAATGTTTTGGGCCATCTCATGATGAGGTGGCAACGGCAGTCGAGGGAATGTTAATTCTCTCCAATTCTATACCATCATCGTTTGATCCGCTTACACTTAATCCGTTGTCTACAGCTAAACAACGGGGGAAGCGTAAGCCGGATCCCCCACTGTACACACCGGAGACACGCAGCAAAAAGCAGCGTGTGAACCGTGTACTGGACCTCACTGGCCCTTCTCCTGAAAAGAAGAAAGCTGTTGTGCGTATGGACTTTGAGGAGGAGACCTTTTATCGTTATTCGGGCCGGAGGGGGTATGCCGGCGCTGACGGGCTATCGGCTGAAGAGAAATGGATTCTGGAGCGGTTTATCGACGCTCCAAAAGGAAGGTATTGTACTCTCTGTCTTCTTGTACTATAATTTCTTGGTATTGGTATTGGTATGCTATGAAATAGTATTTATTTCCTGATTTTATGAGTTTAATTTGTTTACGGATTTTACATTTGGTAGTGGATTTGTGTGGAGCCAAGGCATCTACGCCGTGTTGCCTTCGAGTATTCTGCTCCTGCTTTTCAATGAGGGAGTATGCAACGATCTCGTTGGCAGTTACATTGCTCTTATATGCAGCCAACGATTCCGCAATGCTAATGGTATAACCACGAGGGTCGGGTTCATCAGTCCATACACGACGGTGAGTACTTTTTTGAATTTACTGTATGCGTATGCACCTTCACCATTTATTTTGCAACCTTATGGAAAAAACTACTCCGAAACAGACACGTATATTGGCGTTGGAGAAGAAAGGGGGAGAGCTTGATTTTGATGCATTCGAGGAGAGCTATAAAACTCTTTGGCAGCCGGGGCGCGATGAATTCGAACGGCTTAGCATTTTGATCACAGGCGGACTTGACTGCGTGCTGCTTCCCGTGACGATGAATTATCACTGGTTCTTGATTGTGTTGGACCTTCAGAAGATGGAGATATCAATTCAGAACTCCTTGTGGCCGGCAGATAACACCATTGCGCAGAGAGAAATTGTAAGTCCCCATGTGTCATGTTTTATCTGGTACCCAGACCTATATATTCAGTATTAAGTCTTGCAATTTTGGTATACGTCTATATGACGACTGGTATTAATTTTGCTCTTCAATATGTATTTAATTGTGATCCACAGGCGGAGTTTTTAGTGTGGTACCTGAACAGCAAGCATGATTTGGCAGTGAACGAGGACATCATGTTAAGAAGGACATGTAGGCAGCAGGGTGATGGACAAGTGGACTGCGGGGTGCACGTTATGTGGTGGGCTGAGGCATTTTTGCGGAATGATCCTGCATTCTGGGCCATGGAGGCCACTGTTGATATTAAGGTGCACCGTGCCAAAGTAGCGTTGCGACTTCTAAGGGATGCAATGGAGCGGACTGTTCAGGAGGCGGCGGAGGAGGCGGTGTTGACCCGGCCCACTGTGGAGGGTCAATCAGATGCGATGGAGGCTGACCAGACTGCGCCGGATCGAGCGGATCCGAAGGTGGCCGACCCTAGTGTTGTGGATCAGGCGGATCCAATGGTGACCGACCCCAGTGTTGTGGATCAGGCGGATCCGAAGGTGGCCGACCCCAGTGTTGTGGATCAGGCGGATCCAAAGGTGGCTGACCCCACTGTTGTCGATCATGCCGATCCGAAGGTAACCGAGCCCATTCTTGAGGATCCCGCTGCTGCAAAGGTGCCCCACCCCACTGCCGATGATCCCGCCGATCCGAAGGTGACCGAGCCCATTGTTGCGGATCCCGCTTCTCCAGATGTGCCCGACCCAAATGTTGTTCACTGTCCGGTCCTGCTTCAAATATACGCTCCCGCAGTTCTGGGCTTGTTGGCACTGGTTACCAAACCAAGAAATCCCGCTTATGCCACTCAGCCGCCGAAAACTGATCCTGCCCCTCCGCATGATCCTGTCCCTCCTGTGGGTGCCCGTCCTGATTCCGCACCGACGGATGCTGCCCCTCCTCATGCTCCTGCCCCTCCTCCCGCGCCTGTCCTGTCTGATCCCACAACAACGGATGCTGCCCCTCCTCCCGCGACTGTCCTGTCTGAGCCCACGACAACGGATGCTGCCCCTCCGGATGCTGCCCTTCCTCCCGCGCCTGCCCTGGCTGATCCCGTGATGACGGATGCTGCCCCTCCGGATGCTGCCCCTCCTCCCGCGCCTGCCCTGGCTGATCCCGTGACGACGGATGCTGTTCCTGTCCCTCATGCTCCTGCCCCTCCTACTCCTGGCACTGATGATCCCGCAGCGACGGTGGCTGCCCCTCCATCTCATGACCCGTCTCTTGGTAAGGATGCAATGTGACACATGTTTGTTTTATGATCGTTGGATTGATGGTTTACTGTTTGATGGACACCAGTATTGTTTATGCTTGATTCATGGTATTTGCATTGTGGATGAATGGTATATTGATGTGGGACAGCGTTTTGGGAGTTTGTATGAATGGTTCGTTGGTATGACGTACGTATGAATGGACATTAGTATTGTTCGTAAATGGTTGTTCGTATGAATTGGTATTTTGAATCATTTTTTCTAATTCGATGTCGAATAGTGCATGCTCCACCGACATAAAACATTGCAATAATTTGAACGCGTGCACATTTTCTCAATAGTTGTACGATGTACACTTGAAGCAATGTATTAGTATCCAATGGGTTGGTCTACGATAATAAGTGTTGCTCTACATCCGATGGTTTGCTTAAGGCATTCAATTACATGGGCAATGACTCAATAAGTCTAGCTCTACAACCATGTTACATGGGCAACCTACCCTTCAACAAGTGTATTAGTATCCAAAGGGTAGAGAAGTTGGTAAGTGTTGCTCTACAACCAGAGAGGAATGACTCAGCCATTCAATGCTAATGGACAATGCATTGTCTTGATTTGTTCATGCTATTATCCCAATCAACCAAGACGGTATTATACAAAAAGATATGTGGTATCTAGTAATATTATTGTCGGTATGGCCGTCAAAGGAAACTGATACTTTTATCCATTATAAGGACTTCTCCACAAAACAATAAATGAGGCTTGAACGTTTAAACATAGAGGCATGAGTCAGTCATTCAATGCTAATGGACAATGCATTGTCTTGATTTGTTCATGCTATTATCTCTATCAACCATAACGGTACTATACGAAAAGATATATGGTATCTATTGACATTATTGACGGTATGGCCGTCAAAGGAAACTGATACTTTTAATGTGAAGTGGTTGTTGGTTGTGTGATTAAGAAGGTTGTAGACAATTGATATTGAATCATGGTTTGAATGAGGTATCTAATGACATCCCATAGTATTTCATGTCGGTGATCATACAACTATGTTTGGGCATCCATAAATTAAGCAAAAACCAACAAAATTAAACAAATATGGTAGTAAAACACCCGAAACATCCTGTGGGTGAGGGATAACAGTATGTGAACGCATAGTAGACTGGTATTGGCACTACACAGCCATAGGTATGTCGCGTTCAGGGCAGACCTAAATTTTTTCTGAGTAACGTAACCCCCGAAATAGCTGCGAGTACCATTACATTTCAACATACAACATACGAATTCCATAAGGACATTGCCAAAATATAATCAATAAGCAGATTCAAAACAATTGGGATTCCAATTCCATAAGGACATTGCCAAAATATATAGTGTTCCATATTCATATGGTATCATTCATTGAAACCGTCCGATACGGAACGGTTTCATAAGATGAAACCATGCCAAAAATATACAGTGATGCATTCACACGGATATGCTCAAAGTTTAAACACCGACCACAAAAGTTGGACACAATAGTGTTTTTGCTGCAGAAATACCCAATTACGTCATCCTCCACACCTTTCTTCGCATCCATGAATGACATAGTTCATCAACGCGCATACTTGTAAGCCTCCTTACAAGTAACCCTGTTGTGACCACGTTTGCCGCACAAACCACATTTAGTCTTCTTTAGTTCACCCCGAGATGGTATGCGCCGTTTCTTCCTCCGGCCAGGCTGCACACGTACATCTGGAGGCAGAGCGAAGAAATCATCATTCTGCTCGGCCAAATGTTCACCGCCAATTTCAAGCAGAGGATATATCACGCCTTCATACGTCGCCCGGTAGCACGCAGTCGTGTAATTCTGATCACAGTAGTCGTAAATATTCCCTTGCAGTTTTTCAATCGCTGCGCACCCGTGCTTACAGGGCAGCCTCAATAATTGCCAATAGCCACACGTGCATGTCATCTTTTCCACATCTACGACGTATATCCTCGCCTTATGCCAGACCTCAAACAAGGAACCCGCTGCGCGCTGAAGCTCCATTTCTCCGGAGGCCGCATAATTATCACTCAATACCTTTCCTGGAATAGTAGCCAATATTCCTTCCATCCTCGCACCCTCCTCTCTTTTTTCATTCATCATCTTCATGACTTTTTTTCGAATTTGATCGAGCATTGAATACGGACCCATTGCCCTTGCGGCCCCGATGCAATTATTCCAACTCTCCACAAGATTTGTGTTCATCACACCCCATTTCTTTCCCGCAAATATGGAATTCGCCCAATTCTAGGGATCAGAATTTGCAAGGAACGTGGACGATAAGGGCATTGCTTCAAGGATGCTGTTCAGGTGCTTCAGCACTTCTTCATACGTCGGAGCATATGCTGCGGCCTTCAACACCCCAGTCCAGTGATCATTGTTCTTGTATGGGTACATACGAAGTACCTGTATAGTGTACGAATAACACAAGTGTCAAAAAGGGATATACAGGTAATCCCTAGGAAAAATACCAATTACATTGTACTGCATTGGAAAAATATTAACTTCCGTTTTAAAGTTCGCGACAAGGTGTCGAAGGCATACACCATGATGACTCCCATTGAAGACGGTCGGAATGGCTTTCATTAAACCCGAGTGACGATCACTGAAAAAAGTGTACTCGCTTAGTGTACCCATTTCCTTAATATTTACATGCTTTGTAGTTAGAATAAACCTTACCATCAAGCTAATGATGGATTTGGATCCTTTACTTGCTTTCCAAGTGCTAATACAAAAAAAAAAAAATTCCAGAAATGGTGTTTTTATCTTCTTGTGTTTGGCACTCTTTTAATGCTTTCCCTAGAAATAAATGTTAGAATGTTTGTTTGTTTCAACTAGGTTGCATTTTTGATGTTCTAGTTGACTTACATTCTTAATAAATGCATGTGTAGTGGGTTTTGGTGTGTTTTTACGCCTTGGAGTTTCAAATAAGTGTTCTTATTCTATGCATTTAATTATTAGATTTTTAAGTATTTAGGATCTTTGATCTTTGAATCTCTTGTTCGTAGCTTAGAGTGTAATTCATGCTATTGCCCACTGTGCATGCATATTTCTTGATAACCACAAAATATTCATAAGTGTGATTGTGAGATGACACTGATGTGAAATGATTGATATGGTCAATCCCATCTGTCATAAACCACATCAGCTTAGAAATCACATGAACACTTGTGAGCAAAACATAACTCAGGTAAAATTGTATGCAATTCGATCTAAGCAATTCGGTCTAAACCGAATTGCCCATGAGATCGAATCGCATCACAAAAAGAAGTGTTTTTGTGAGGTTTGCTCACAAATTCGGTCTGTGCAATTCGGTCTAGACCGAATTGCACACATAGACCGAATTGGTTTTGGAACCACATTATATCCATGCCATCCCTTCATGCCTTGGTTTATTTTCTGTCTCTCACCAATTCGAATTCCTAATTCGGTCTAGACCGATTGACTTGGCAATTCGAATTACCCTCATTTTTGAAGCAAATGCCTTAGCTAAATTTGAGTAAGGAAATGACTTCATCTATTCGAATTGTCCGAATTCAAATGCCTTCGCTAAATTTGAGTAAGGAAATGACTTCATCTATTCGAATTGTCCAAATTCGGTTTAGACCGAATTGCTTTGACAATTCGAATTAGATGATATTTCATATCCTTGCAAGGATTAAATGGGTAAGGGAATACTTCATCCATCATGCATCATCAATTTGGTCTATTTTGCACCTTGCCTAGTAGACCGAATTGACCTCTTCCTTCTATTTTAAAACTTCAAAAATATTTTATCTTCATGAGTTGTGTAAGTTGCATGGGTGTATTGGACTTAGGCCCATCACATCTAATTTTATCCATTACATATCTCAACTCATTAGTGTCTTAATTATTGTGTGATCAGCACTCACACAATACCAAAAACATTTTCTAAATTTCATTTTTTATCTTTATTGTGTGTATGAATGGGTAATAAGGAATATCGCAGATTAATGTTGGCGAAAAGGTCCCTTCACAGGGATAACGATTAGCTCGTCTTCTGTGTATTAATTATTACTCGTTATTTTGCATGGTCTGATTAGTGGTTGGTGGAAGCTACGGCGAAAAGGTCTCTTCACAGAGATAACGATTAGTCACTCAGCCAACTCCTAATTAGATACAGTTTTCCTTTCTTTATCTTAATTTCAAACATGAATTCAAGTTGTAATATTATCAAATGATGTTGGTCAACATTATTTGAGAAATATTACAGCAAGAAAATATGTGGGTTTTTTTCTTCCTCACACAGACAAAAGGGAGCTAAATGACGGCGGCCACTGTCATTTGGATTTCTTTTCTGTCTAAAAATCGTTCCATCTGGAATAATTGGGAACTGGATAGTAGATGTTTGCAGTCCAGATCACCCCAATTATTACTGGCACTCTTTTTAGCCAATTTCTTCTATTCTCAAGGCTAATTCATCTTTGTGTATCACATTCTGTCTAACCCCACCATATATTTTGGGGTATTTTCTTTTCTTTTCTTCTATACACGTATGCATGATATTATTATGTAATTGTTGCGGTCATAATTATTTTGGAGATCCTTCTCCTTGGACATAGAAGTCTTGATTCAAATCAGATGCTACATAATAAATTTCCAACAAAAATTCCTTTGTAAAATCCGGATCTGAGTAAGGGATAATTTCACAGTTATGATTAATTCATCTTCTACTGGGGGTTGATTTTGAGAAATTAGAAGCAGAGTCAGCAATTAGGTCTCTTCTAGACTGAAAGGATCTGTGTTTTAATTGAGTGTCTAGTACCTGTGTAGGGAATGGTTTTCAGATATACTTTGTTTTCTCAAAATTGCTATGTGTTGGAAATCTTATATTAGATATCGCATTAAATCAACGTCCACTTGGGTGTAGATGAGATGTGATAAATAATATTAGAGGAACAACATGTAGGCCTTGGTTATTTTCTAAGGTAGGGTTGAGTATTCCTTCGACTACTATCTTCTTCTGCCAAAGCCTAGAATTGAGTCTCGAGTGAGTACATCCAGAACAGGTTCATTTGTGGATCTGTTTCATTTAGTTTGTATCTCATAACGACCCAGATGTTGTGAGTCCTGTGGTTCATTGATATCTGGGAAGTTCCTGATCTGCATCTGATCACCAAGACCAGGCTCTCTTTTATACTAACGGAAAGAGATAACTTTTAAGACTTCCGAGTGATAGGATTTTAAATGCTTTCTTTATTGCTTTCTTTACTGCTTTCTTTTAAATGCTTTCATAGAGGTCACTCGGAAGAATTAAAGGTCGGCCATCTGTTGAAAGGTTTAAGAGTTATGGAAGGGTTTGGGGCTCGCTTTGAAAACTTTGGGTGTGACCGGAGGAATGATAGCAGTACTTGGCACGTCAACTAATGATTTGTCAGGTGTTGCTTATCTACCACAAATAAATAATATACCTTAGTAATGCATTGCAAGGGTAGTTATGTGTCTGTGGTATCTTAGAATTTGTTGTCTTAAGAGCATGTAAACTCTTACTATAAGTACCTGTCTGTTAAAGGGAACATGGTATAGAGAGCATGAGAGTTAGCTAACTGATGGATTATCCCAATCAAAGATCTGTGTAATTAAAATGGAAGTTTAATTGTGTCTCATCTGAATCTTGTCCAATCTTTATTATTTTCTCCCTGTCCCTTCTGTCACATTTTAAACCTGCTTTCGTAGAATAATTTTTATCCGCTTTCTTAGCACAATTTTATCTGCTTTCTTAGAATAAATTTTAATTGCTTTCTTAGATAAAATTTAATCCGCTTTGTAGTATAATTTTATTGCTTTTCATCCTCTAGTTTGAATTATGTCAAGTAGATGGTAGTTTCAACACAAACTCGAATCGAGTAATACGAGTGGAAAATCTTAGTAAACGACTGGGCCCTGCTTCTATCGCACATCCTCCAGTGAACGATCCAGTCTTACTATAAATACTGCAATTTTTGACTCCGTGCGCTTTCGGGGGCACAGTTTCCTACACGAGTATATAAAAACGTGACAACCTATAAATATATCCCTAATCCCAACTTCACCTTCATAATTTGGTTTCATTGAATAAAATTTAACCGGGATTATATTCTATTTTCTTAAAAATACTCATATAGTGGGAAATTGTCAAAAGTTTCATGGCGCCGTTGCCGGGGAGGTTCATGGCGCCATTTGAAATCAAAGTTTCCCACTCGAGTAATAAAAAGCGATAATCTCAATATATCCTCAAACCCCTTCCATAAATCTTAACTCTTTTCATTTAATAAATTCAAACTTGATATTTTAGAAAATACTCGTGGCAAGAATCTTGACAAAAGTTTCATGGCGCCGTTGCCGGGGAGGATGCAGCATCGTTTATTAAGAGAATTACACTCCTGATTACTCATAGTTAGTTTTGTGTATGTACTTCAGAACAGAGAAGTACCCTCAAATCAATTAAACATTTAGAGTACTAAAACTCTAAATGTGAGGATGTTGATTTGAGGGGAAAACCTAACCAATTGGGTATTTTTCTTGCAGGAATCATGGAGCCACCAAAAAGAAAATTAAAGCATCAAAACAGGTTCCCGGTCGGATTAGTTCTGTAATTGACCGAAATCTATATCCGGAATTTAAAGAAATTTAAGATCCGGAATATTTTTCACAAGTATAGAATTAATCCAACCTAAAATTCTGCAAGTGTAACACCCCGGTTTTGGTAACCCAGGACGGGATGCCACCGCCACACCTCCCTAGCAAGACACGGTTTCTCCGAGCTCACTAAAGAGATGCAAGGCTATGGTTTTCAGAATTTAAAATATTCAAACGCCCCATTCATATATAATTTAAAAATAATACATCAAAGTTGCAGCGGAAATATAAGTCGTGCAGCGGAAATAAAGTGTATGCAGCGGAATTTAAAATATAGGGCCGACATGGCCAAAACACGGGTTAAACAGACCCGTTCATGCAAGTCATGTAAAGTAGATAATTAAATGCCCAACATGATCCCCCAATGTATGATCATGCTCCGTACTCTGTAAGAGAAAAAAAATGAACAACGGTTTTTATCAGTATTATAAAATACTGAGTAAGTCAATCCTCACATAGCAATAAAGGGGTTAGATTTTTAATAATTAAGATAAAACTTTTTGTCATGCATAAAAATATTTTATTTACCAATTTAAAAATACGAATATAATTGCATACTTTAAAGACACATTTAATTTCATAATTAAAAATTTAAGCATGGGCAATTATTTAAGACATGATTTAAAAAAAACACGAATAGTGCCATAAGTAAATAAATAAAAATTTGAGCTTTTTAAATTTTTCCCCGTTACGCCACCATCTCAACAATATATCATTTAGCCGGTGATCCAGCGGCCGCAACCAATTTCAAAAGTATCATTTAGCCGGTGATCCGGCGGCCTCAGCCAATTTCATAAGTATCATATCTCATTTAGCCGGTAGCCCGGCGGCCGCAGCCTATCCGCCATACCCAGTACCACTCCGTCGAGCCTCGAGTAACCCATACGGATACACCCGAGAGGGTAGGCCCGTTGGCTCTTGTAGCCAAATCCGCCATATCCAGTACCACTCCGTCGAGCCTCGAGTAACCCATACGGATACACCCGAGAGGATAGGCCCAAAAATAAGATGCCGTTTTGACAATCTTTCGCGCGTAGTAATCATTGCCGTTTTGGCACGAAATGAATAATTAGGAGGGCACCCTGCAGAGCACTCACATCCTAATTTTATGTAACCAATGTAACCGATATCATTTCAACTTTAGTGTAACGGGATTTTCAAAAATATAGCTTTATCGTATCACAAGATTTCGATCGTTTGTTTAGAAATTTCAAGATCTCACAAGTTTAAAACCGATCGATGTCACAATTTACGCCTTTTCAGTTTAAAAATCCATTTCTTAGGTGATTGATCTGAAATTTTCACAGTATCTCAAAAACATCCCAATGAACAACTTTCATGTTTTGAGTTTTTCGGAAAAACGATGGGAAGCATGTCAAAAATCAAGTTTTCTACACAAATAGTATGCTGCCAGGATTAAGGTTTGACACTGTTCAAAGATTCGACTTTTTAACATGACAAATGGACTCCAAAAATTCTGAAAGTTTACAGACACATACTAGACATGATTATCTACAACTTTTGTTTAGATCACAAAGATTAGTTCGGATTAGAAATGATAGAAATATGCTCATCAAGTTCGGTTAAGGAAACTGTCAACTTTTGAAAATTCTTTAAAAACGCAGAATATGTCCGACACGATTTGGGGTACCAAACTCGATGAAAATCTCTGAAATTTTTACACAGTATAGCTTAAGATCTTAGGATCAAAATCTTAGTTTTGAGTTTTTCGGTTTGAACTCTTGAAGTAGGGGTTTTGGTCCAATTTCAAATCTGTCACAGTATCAAGTTTGACTTTTAGGGCAGGTTTGTTGGAGGCCGTTTTCGGATATCAAAACACAATGAAAAATTATGAACATTTTACAGAAGTTTGATCTATGTCTTAGGAACGTTTTTCATGTTTCGAGTTTTTCCGTTTGAGCAGTTTTAGGGGTTCGAAAAATTCATACGAAAACGCTGCGCTGGGGGTTTTTCGTGTTGACAGATTTTAGAGTTTCTAAATCTCTATGTTTGGTTGCATTTTAAGTCACCCAAAACCATAGTAAGGTTAACTTACAGAGATTGTGTTCTTGAGTCATCCTAGGGTCGTTCGGCTCGTCCAAAATCCTACGAACGGATCTACGAAACGCAAAGTTCCCGACTTTGGCCACGAACGTATTTGCAATCGACGATTCAAGAGTTAGATTGGGGATTTGAGAGGAAAAACGAGATTGAGAACCTAAGATACTACTTACCAAAGATCTAAGCACTGTGATCCTTGATCTACACACTTCCTCGGTCGGATTTGGTTGCCGGAAGGTCACCGGAAGTTCGCCGGAAGTTCGTCGGAAAGGTGTTTTGGCTTTGGGAGAGTTTGAGATGAGGAAGGGATTTGAAAGGATGATAATGGGGTGTTGGGGGTGTATTTTGGCCATTAAAGGGACAAAAATCCGACAAGTGATCGGCTGCTACAGTACCCGCACGTGCTACAGTAGTGCTACAGTAGCCACGTGCTACAGTAACAAGTTTTTTTTTTTTTTTTTTTTTTTTTTTTTAATATTAAGATTTCTTATCTTCAAAAAAAAATAAAAATCATAATGTGGAATTATCCGTGATCGTTGGGACAATTTGATAAACTCGTTTCGAGTTGCTATCTTCCGATAAATAATTAATTCCGCTCTCTCGGAATTATTTCGGTTTTAATAATTAAATCCAATTCTTTAATTTTGGATTTAAATTTTCGATGGCGATTTCTCGGGTATTACAATCTACCCTCCTTAAGAATCAACTTCGTCCCCGAAGTTGTGCGACTTATTGACCGATTGATTGATTGCGATTGTATCATTGTGTTTTGTTGTTTGATATTATTTGACTGAACCCAGAATTGAAATTTCCAAGTTGCCTACGTACCCTGTGAAGGGATCAAGTCATTACGTAGTTCAAACAATTTGAATTTGTTTATTTATTGATTTGGGACACATTATATTCGGGTTATTACATCCTCCCCCCCTGAAGATTACAGTTATGTCCCCATAACTGTGGTTGCACCGTCTTGGAATAGGGTCGGGTAACGCTCCTTCATGTCGGCTTCTAACTCCCATGTCGCTGTTTCACTTTCATGGTTCGACCAAAGAACCTTGACCATTCTCACGGTTTTTGTTCCTTGTTACTCTCTCCTTAACATCGAGTATTTGTACCGGAATTTCCTCATAGCTCAAGTCATCATTCAATTCAATTCCTTCCGGTTGGAGTACATGGGTCGGATCGTGCACATACTTCTTCAATTGTGATACGTGGAACACATTGTGAACTCGAGCCAATTGTGGCGGTAAAGCTAGACGATATGCTAGATTCCCGACTTTTTCTAGAATTTCATAAGGTCCTATATATCGAGGACTTAACTTTCCTTGTTTGCCAAAACGCATAACCCCCTTCATCGGTGATATCTTTAACATGACCTTATCTCCAACTTGAAATTCTAGGTCTTGTCGTCTCACATCGGCATAACTTTTCTGACGGTCTTGGGCCGCCTTCATTTTTCCTTGAATCACTTTGATTTGTTGGGTCATATCTTCTATGAGTTGTGGTCCTACTACCACTGCCTTATCACTCCCTTCCCAAATCAACGGACTTCGGCACCTTCGACCATACAATGCCTCGAATGGTGCCATGCCGATGCTAGCATGGTAGCTATTGTTGTAGGAAAATTCAATTAGGGGCAAATGATTTTCCCAGCTACCCTTAAACTCTAGGACACACGCTCTCAGCATGTCCTCCAATGTTTGGATTGTTCTCTCAGTTTGTCCATCCGTCATTGGGTGGAATACGGTGCTCATCTTAATCTGCATACCGAGAGCTTCTTGTAACTTGATCCAAAAGTGAGAGACAAATCTACTGTCTCTATCGGAGATAATGTCATGTGGTACCCCGTGTCTTCGTACCACATTGTCAATATACGCTCTTGCTAATTGGTCCATGGTCAAAGTGTCCTTCATTGGGATAAAAATGGCCGTCTTCGTTAGCCTATCGACAATCACCCATATCTTATTCATCCCTCTTGGTGATCGTGGTAATCCCGAAATGAAATCCATCGAGATACTATCCCACTTCCAACTCGGGATTTCCAATGGTTGCATCAATCCTAAGGGTTTTTGTCGCACGGCTTTGACCTTTTGGCACGTGAGGCATCTCGCTACAAATTCTGCCACTTCATTCTTCATCCTCGGCCACCAGTAAATCTTCCTCAAATCCTTATATAATTTGTCGCCTCCAGGGTGAACCGAGTAAGGTGTGTTATGCCCTTCTTCCATCAATCTTTGTTTTATCTCCACGCATTTCTGTGGTACACACCATCTTCCCTTGAAATGAATGCTTCCGTCCTCATGGATAGCAAATCCTATCGCCTTCCCGTTGGCAATGTTCTCCTTAATCCTTTCCAACTTTGCGTCGCCCGGTTGGGCGAGTTTGATCTCGTCAAATATGGTCGATTCGACTACCATTGCGTTGACCATTTCATTTACAGTGCTCGAATGCACTAGTTCTAAGCTCAATCTTGCCAAGTCCATATACAATGCCGGCGGAATCACCAACGAATTCGCCACATGTTGGGTCTTCCGGCTTAAGGCATCGGCTACCACGTTGGCCTTCCCTTCGTGGTAAGAAATTTCGAGATCATAGTCCTTGATTAGTTCCAACCACCTCCGTTGTCTCAGATGTAACTCCTTTTGAGTGAATATGTATTTGAGGCTTTTGTGGTCAGTGAACATCAGACACTTTCTCCCATAGAGGTAATGTCTCCATATTTTCAGAGCGAACACGACTGCCGCCAACTCCAAGTCGTGTGTCGGGTAGTTCGCTTCATGAGGTTTCAATTGACGCGATGCATATGCAATGACTCTCGAGTCTTGCATCAAAACGCATCCTAGACCTTCCTTCGAAGCGTCACTGTAAACCTCGAAGTCACCATTGGTAGTGCTAGTACGGGTGTACTGGTGAGTCGCTTTTTCAGTTCTTGAAATGCGGACTCACACTCACTGGTCCAGTCATATTTCACCCCTTTCTTCAACAGCTGGGTCAACGGGCGTGCGATTTTCGAGAAGTCCTTCACAAATCGCCTATAATAACCAGCTAGCCCAAGGAAGCTCCGTATTTCAGTTGGACTCGTCGGCGATACCCATTTCGTCACCGCCGAAATTTTTGCCTGATCCACTGAAACTCCAGTGGCGGATACTATGTGCCCAAGGAATGCCACTTCCTTCAACCAAAAGTCGCATTTGGATAGTTTGCCATAGAGTTGGTTCTTGCGCAAAATCCCTAACACTTGGTGCAAATGTTGGGAATGCTCCTCCTCGCTTCTCGAGTAGATCAGGATGTTGTCGATGAACACCACGACGCATTGATCTAACAATTCTCTAAATACATCGTTCATGAGGTTCATGAACATTGCAGGTGCATTTGTTAACCCAAAGGATAATACTGTGAACTCGTAGTGTCCATAACGAGTTCGGAATGCCGTCTTCGGGATATCCTTCTCCGCAATCCTTAGCTGGTGATAACCGGATCGCAAGTCGATCTTTGAGAACACCGACGCCCCCTTCAATTGATCAAATAAGTCCTCAATCCTTGGTAATGGATACTTGTTCTTGATGGTCACTTGATTGAGTCCTCTGTAGTCGGTGCAAAGGCGTAGTCCTCCGTCCTTCTTTTTAACAAATAAGACCGGTGCTCCCCACGGGGACGTACTTGGTCTTATGTATCCTTTCTCCAACAACTCTTCGAGTTGTTCCTTTAACTCTTTCATTTCCAGTGGCGCCATGCGGTAAGGAGCGCCTTTGAAACAGGTTCCGTTCCCGGAATGAGATCTATGGTGAATTCAAGATCTCTCTCAGGTGGCATACCAGGGATGTCTTCAGGAAATACGTCCGGGTATTCTCTCACCACTGGGATGTTGTCAACCTTGCTCTCTTCCGCCTCAAGGTTGTGAACGTAGCATGCATACAACGCGTATCCCTTACGCATTAAGCTACGAAGCTTGAGAGCGTTAACAACCTTGTTGCTCCTCTTAGGGGGTTGAGAGTAAAAGATGACTCTCTTTCCCCTACCTTTCGACAAGGTGATCTTCTGCTTTTGACATTCTATCACCGCTTTTATACCGGGTCAACCAATCCATTCCCAGTATAACGTCGAAGTCCCTTAAATTAAATTCTACCAAGTTTGCGAAAAATTCTATGTTCTTGATAACTATCGGAATTCCGTTATAACGTCTAGAGCATGATACTACCTCTCCTGAAGGTAGTTGAATTTCTAAGTTAATCAGTTCGCACTTAGGTAGATCTAGTTCAGGTAGGACTATTGACGATATAATCGAACAACTAGCTCCTGAGTCAAACAGAACTTTAAGGGGTGTACTTAAAACATGGAACATACCTGCCATCACGTCACCTTGCATAGGCACATTTGCTTGGTTGATAACATTCAACCGCCCCATTGGCCGTCCTTGATTGCCCTGCTGATCCCGGTTCGGGTTCTGATTCTGTTGCTGATTTGGATTCTGTGGAAGGCGTTGATTTTGGTTGAAATTCTGATTTTGAGGGGGTCTGTACCCCTGATTGTTACCGTTTCGCCCATTTTGATTACGAGGCTGTGCTGGCCCCATAACCAAGTCCTCCCGCTTGGTGATGTTTTCAATTCGAGTCCGGCACTCATTCACCCGATGACCAAATCGATCACACCGGTAGCATGCGCCCTGTTGGGGGCATCCCCTAGTCAAGTGAGGTCTCCCACATCTTGGGCATGGTGGCACAGGGTTACCTTGGAAAAGGTTTCTCCCATCATTTCCCCTATTGTTGTTCTGAGGGGGTCTGTTCAGGCCTCACCGAAAGTTGTTTCCTCCAGAATTATTACCAGATCGGCTATCCCTGTTCCTCTTATCTTGTCCCTGAGGTCCCCGGCTGGACTCTCCACTCATCCTCCTCTTCAGTTGTTGCACCCTTGCAACAGCCACCGCACGATCATACACTGCTTGCAGGTCCGGGTAATGGACGCCAGTGATCACTTCCCGTATGGTCAAGTTCAACCCCATCTCGAATTTTTGTGCTTTCTCTACGTCTGTCGGTACTAGTCTTGGTGCGAAGCACACCAACTCCTTGAATCGAGTGTAATACTCTTGTACAGTCTGCCCGCCTTGTCTTAGTGACAAAAACTCCTCGTACATGGCCGCCTTCGTACTCAGGGGGTAAAATCGGTCCCTGAGCAGTTCCATCATTTCAGTCCATGAATAGGGCTCCTCGTCCTCTCGTATCTTTCCCTGGGTGGCTTGCCACCAGTCGTCTGCTTCACCTCCCAAGTAGTATGAGGCTACATGCACCTTTTCCCCTTCCGGGCACTTAACCGCGCTTAACAACTTGTCGAAGGTCCTAATCCACTCCTCTAGTTTTGCAGGGTCTTCCTCGCCGGCGTAGTGTGGCGGGTGGTATGGGTTCACCATGGCTAGGTAATTAATGCGAGCCTGTGGTGGAGGTGCCACAGCTGCTTGGCCCTGGTTCACCTGCGCGTTCCCTAGCGCAATGAGAACATCTTCTAGAGTGCGTAGGCGATTACCCATGTTGTTTGGTATAGGGCCTCCTGGCTCTTCCTGAGCGTGTACACCCACGTTTGGTATCTGCATGTCGGGTTGCCTAGGTATTTCGTTGGTATTGGGAGGAATGGGCTGGACGCGCGGTCTCCCTCTCGGTGCCATTCTGTTGCAAGAACAAGTGATTTAGATTTTAAGGTAAATATAATAGACGGTTTATACAATGATTTTCTTTTAATAAGTGGTGTTAGTGGATTTCAGGGTTTTGGGTTTTAAGGTACCCTTGTTTGATTGTTATCTCTTTATTAAATACATATATGTTGTTGGGACTCGAGGTACTCGTTAATCAGTTTTATCATAAGGTTGATCACGTTCGCGTTTGGTTTGGCCATCTAATGTCGACAAGGTAGGTTAAAGTTAGAACATGTCAAATGTAAAGTTAGGAGATACAAAAATTTAAATTTTTATGCAAGTATGCATATGCAATCCCCCAATGAGTTTTAATTTATACATGCATTTATTTATCCATGAGTTTTAAAAATAATTTATGCTCATGGATAATCTAGAAATAAGAAAAAAGGTTTGGGCCACTATATTGGGCCAAAAGTAATAAATTATTTGGGCTTAAGTAAAAACAAGGGTATTGGGCCAAAATAATTGGGCTTATCATGATAATTAAATATTGAGTCAAAAATAATTAATCCTTGGGTTTAAAATATTACACTAAGTAAATAAAATTTTTGGGCTCAAAATAATAAACATTTGGGCTTTATTTAAAAATACATGTATTGGGCTAAAAATAATTTCTTGGGCTTCTTAAAAATTTTTGGGCTAAAAATTTGGACTTTAACTTCAAAATAATAATTGGGCTCTTTAAAATATATTACTAGTTTAGAAATGATAACTTTAAGAATAATAATACTTGAAAATAATAGTTTAAAAATATTCCGGGCTCTTTAAAATAGTAGTTTTAAAATATTCCGGGCTCTGATACCATCTTGTAACACCCCGGTTTTGGTAACCCAGGCCGGGATGCCACCGCCACACCTCCCTAGCAAGACACGGTTTCTCCGAGCTCACTAAAGAGATGCAAGGCTATGGTTTTCAGAATTTAAAATATTCAAACGCCCCCATTCATATATAATTTAAAAATAATACTTCAAAGTTGCAGCGGAAATATAAGTCGTGCAGCGAAAATAAAGTGTATGCAGCGGAATTTAAAATATAGGGCCGACATGGCCAAAACACGGGTTAAACAGACCCGTTCATGCAAGTCATGTAAAGTAGATAATTAAATGCCCAACATGATCCCCCAATGTATGATCATGCTCCGTACTCTGTAAGAGAAAAAAAATGAACAACGGTTTTTATCAGTATTATAAAATACTGAGTAAGTCAATCCTCGCATAGCAATAAAGGGGTTAGATTTTTAATAATTAAGATAAAACTTTTTGTCATGCATAAAAATATTTTATTACCAATTTAAAAATACGAATATAATTGCATACTTTAAAGACACATTTAATTTCATAATTAAAAATTTAAGCATGGGTAATTATTTAAGACATGATTTAAAAAAACACGAATAGTGCCATAAGTAAATAAATAAAAATTTGAGCTTTTTAAATTTTTCCCCGTTACGCCACCATCTCAACAATATATCATTTAGCCGGTGATCCAGCGGCTGCAGCCAATTTCAAAAGTATCATTTAGCCGGTGATCCGGCGGCCTCAGCCAATTTCATAAGTATCAAATCTCATTTAGCCGGTAGCCCGGCGGCCGCAGCCTATCCGCCATACCCAGTACCACTCCGTCGAGCCTCGAGTAACCCATACGGATACACCCGAGAGGGTAGGCCCGTTGGCTCTTGTAGCCAAATCCGCCATATCCAGTACCACTCCGTCGAGCCTCGAGTAACCCATACGGATACACCCGAGAGGATAGGCCCAAAAATAAGATGCCGTTTTGGCAATCTTTCGCGCGTAGTAATCATTGCCGTTTTGGCACGAAATGAATAATTAGGAGGGCACCCTGCAGAGCACTCACCCTCTAATTTTATGTAACCAATGTAACCGATATCATTTCAACTTTAGTGTAACGGGATTTTCAAAAATATAGCTTTATCGTATCACAAGATTTCGACCGTTTGTTTAGAAATTTCAAGATCTCACAAGTTTAAAACCGATCGATGTCACAATTTACGCCTTTTCAGTTTAAAAATCCATTTCTTAGGTGATTGATCTGAAATTTTCACAGTATCTCCAAAACATCCCAATGAACAACTTTCATGTTTTGCGTTTTTCGGAAAAACGATGGGAAGCATGTCAAAAATCACGTTTTCTACACAAATAGTATGCTGCCAGGATTCAGGTTTGACACTGTTCAAAAATTCGACTTTTTAACATGTCAAATGGACTCCAAAAATTCTGAAAGTTTACAGACACATACTAGACATGATTATCTACAACTTTTGTTTAGATCACAAAGATTAGTTCGGACTAGAAATGATAGAAATATGCTCATCAAGTTCGGATAAGGAAACTGTCAACTTTTGAAAATTCTTTAAAAACGCAGAATATGTCCGACACGATTTGGGGTATCAAAACTCGATGAAAATCTCTGAAATTTTTACACAGTATAGCGTAAGATCTTAGGATCAAAATCTTAGTTTTGAGTTTTTCGGTTTGAACTCTTGAAGTAGGGGTTTTGGTCCAATTTCAAATCTGTCACAGTATCAAGTTTGACTTTTAGGGCAGGTTTGTTGGAGGCCGTTTTCGGATATCAAAACACAATGAAAAATTATGAAACTTTTACAGAAGTTAGATCTATGTCTTAGGAACGTTTTTCATGTTTTGAGTTTTTCCGTTTGAGCAGTTTTAGGGGTTCGAAAAATTCATACGAAAACGCTGCGCTGGGGGTTTTTCGTGTTGACAGATTTTAGAGTTTCTAAATCTCTATGTTTGGTTGCATTTTAAGTCACCCAAAACCATAATAAGGTTAACTTACAGAGATTGTGTTCTTGAGTCATCCTAGGGTCGTTCGGCTCGTCCAAAATCCTACGAACGGATCTACGAAACGCAAAGTTCCCGACTTTGGCCACGAACGTATTTGCAATCAACGATTCAAGAGTTAGATTGGGGATTTGAGAGGAAAAACGAGATTGAGAACCTAAGATACTACTTACCAAAGATCTAAGCACTGTGATCCTTGATCTACACACTTCCTCGGTCGGATTTGGTTGCCGGAAGGTCACCGGAAGTTCGCCGGAAGTTCGTCGGAAAGGTGTTTTGGCTTTGGGAGAGTTTGGGATGAGGAAGGGATTTGAAAGGATGATAATGGGGTGTTGGGGGTGTATTTTGGCCATTAAAGGGACAAAAATCCGACAAGTGATCGGCTGCTACAGTACCCGCACGTGCTACAGTAGTGCTACAGTAGCCACGTGCTACAGTAACATTTTTTTTTTTTTTAATATTAAGATTTCTTATCTTCAAAAAAAAAATAAAAATCATAATGTGGGAATTATCCGTGATCGTTGGGACAATTTGATAAACTCGTTTCGAGTTGCTATCTTCCGATAAATAATTAATTCCGCTCTCTCGGAATTATTTCGGTTTTAATAATTAAATCCAATTCTTTAATTTTGGATTTAAATTTTCGATGGCGATTTCTCGGGTATTACAGCAAGTCAAAATCATATATATATATATATATATATAACTCTTATGCATATTATATTAAATAATTCAGGTATTAATCAATTAACTCACACCTAGAGTGCTAAGACTCTAAATGTGAGGATGTTGATATTTGTGAGAAAATCCGATAACTTATTCTATATTTGTCTTGCAGGAATTCGTGGGACCACCAAAAAGAAAAATAAAACTTCAAAAACCAGGTTCCCAGTTGGATAAATACTGAATTTAATGGAAATTATTCTGGGATTTAAAGAAATTTGAAATCCGGATAAGTCCATAAAATAGCAGTGTTGGTCCAACCTAATTTATGCAAGCATTTTTATGTAAAAATGCATACTCAGCTGTTCGATTAATAGAAAATGCTTGATTTGAGAAAATGTTAAAAATTGAAAAACTTCAAAATTTTCTAAGTGTTACCTTGGTAACTTTTACCAATTCGGTCTCCAAGCCAATTCGGTCTAGACCGAATTGACCCAAGAGACCGAATTGATTTTCCAAGGCACATATTTCATACTGCATAAACATGGCCAAGTAGCAATTCAGTCATTTCAATTCGGTCTAAACCGAATTGGTAGACCGAATTGATCTACAAAAGGCAGTCTCTTTCTTTCGCAAGTGAGCAATTTGATCTATAAGGCTAGACCGAATTGCCCATATATATCGAATTGACTCACAGAAGCACCCCCATATACATTCCAAGATACCATTCGGTCTATTCACCCCAATTCGAACTAAGAGTCAATTCGGTCTAGACCGAATTGACTTCAAATTCTCCTTTGAGTGTGAATTGTTTGTCCTCTTTTCCTCGATTCGGTCTATAAGTCAATTCAGTCTAGACCGAATTGACATATAGACCGAATCCCCCACTAAAATATCTCCTACCCCACACCCTCTATAAATACCCCCTCCCCCCTCTTCCTTCTCACTTGCACTTTTTCACACTTCGAACCTTCTTCCATTTTCTCTCTTTTCGCAAACTGTTCATCTTCCTCCCGAAACCAGAATCGTATTCCGTCCAAATCACTCCCAAAGCTGTGAAAAATGGCTTCTTCCTCACAAAACCCAAGTGGGAGCATGGGTACGTCTTCTATTTTTGATTTCGCACCCCATTCTCGCGTTTTCAGTTTTGTATTTTCAAGGGTTTTGTGAAATCGGGAGTGGGGAAGGGAATGGGAATCCGTTTTCGAGTTGAGGATGGTAGAAAGTGGTCGGAATATGGTGGGCATGGTCGGGAAGTGGTTGGAATGGGTTGGGTATGGTCGGAATAGGTTAGAACAGAGTAGTGCGAACTAGGGCTTTTTCTTGCTTTAGTTCGAACTGCCATTGTTGATTTTTTTGAGTTCTTTGTGGAGTATGGGTGCTTCTATTTTGAAAATTTGGTTTTCAAAAACCCTTAAAAATCTGTTTTTGCTTCATTATGTGAATATGTGTTGCCATTGTTATTGTCTATGTTGCCTGTGTTCGTTCTTTGAACACTGTGAAAATGGGTAAACACAGTGGGTTATTTTCCCTTCAACAACTGTGTTAATTTTGTCTTTTGGATATTTGATAATGTCGTTGGATATGCATACTAATGAGATTGCCCAATCTATGTTGATACATTTTGAAACATAATTTATTGGCAAATTTTGCATGATACTGGTGTGAATGGACTATTCTTATATGTTGTTTTGTGTTTGCATGTACTGTATTGTAGAACCATTTTAATAAATGCTTCTGTGGGGTACCTGTTTACCACCACTTGCAAACTCAACTGAAAAGTTGATGTTTGCATACACTGGAAACATGGTATTACAGAGGAAACCATGCCAAAATTTTTCCTGACATGTGTTTTTCAAACACTATTGGCATGGCACTTTTGTTTAAAAAGACAAAAAGTTGATAGAATTTTTGTTTTTATTCAAGTGTTTGACATGTTTATTATTGGGATATGCGGGGAATAAACAAGTGTAGCAACTTTGCTCGCTCATTTATACTCATTCCCCAAAATAAAAATCCAAATGGGGGACCACTCACACCCTCAACTTTATTAAATAAACAAGTCAACACTTTCCATAAAATCCAAATATAGCCTTTTTGCATGTGTATGCTTATTTTTATTTTTATTTTTCACTTTCCTTAGTCCATCACCTTTTGTTAATCATTGCATAGCTCTTCATGTGTATTGATTCTTCATTATTAAATATCCATCTTCCCATTTCATATTCTTTTGATCACTTTTAAAGTGATAAAAAATATACACTTTTCTTTTGTAGCCTCAATAGCATATAAAAATCCTTTCTTTTGGCCGTTTTTTTTTTTTGGTGAACTTTCTTTTGGTCCTTTGATCATTCAAAAATCTTTAGACTATTTTTAGTCTAAGAAAAATTTGTAAGGGTCTAAGACCCTTATTTCTCTTATTGTCTTACTTTGCAGTTGCAATAATTGTTAGATTCTGTAATCTAACCTCCTGTCCTTTAATATGTAGTATAACCCAATAAATTCAAGTAAAACCAATTAACTCACATTTAGAGCATAGCTCAAAATGTGAGGATGTTGACTTTTCAACTTGAATATTTTTTATCAAAAATTTGTTAAAAATAGTTTCAACTTCTCTTCTTCAGGGACATCATCCTTCCGGATCCAGCTCCAGAACAGGAAAGGCTTGAACTACTGGACCTACCAATGGAACTTCTAGGAGAAATCCTCTCCCACATAGGAGAGGATGACATCAAGAAGGTGTTCGCTGTCAAAAAGGTATGCAAGAAGTTCAGGGCAGCTGGTGATCTCCCCATTGTCTACAAGAGATGCGAACTGGAGACCACAATCGTAAAGATATGGGAGATAGGAGTCGAGGCGGAGAAGGAGGAACTCATGCAGAAGTGTATCAACGCGGGCAACTACTACCTCCAATTCGTACCAGCCCTACAAGCATTCGGAGCAGGCAATGAGGAAAGAGCCTGCGAATTGCTGAACCCAGGGATTGATGACAATCACAAAGCATCAATCTTTGTCAGGGGATTCATGCTACTTAGCAAGCTGGACAAGGAACAGGTCCATCAGGGAATAGCAATGATCAACAAGATGGTGACTGACGAATCAGTCATGGCATATGTGGGCAACAACGTCTTTGCATGGTTGATGGAAAGCCTGGAGACTCCTGATCTGTTCATTGACCAAGGACCCAGAGTCTACTGCCAGAAAGTGCTGGAGAACCAGGATGACGAGGGTGATTACTGCTTGCCCTGCAGCTTGACAAACTTCGTCCACTGGAGCAGGATTTTCTTCCAAGGATAGGAGAAGAAGGATGCGGAAGACAGACTCAGCTGTAAAGAGTCACTTTTGAGTAAATTAAACTGAAACTTCATTTAGGAGATCCTTAATTTCTGTGCTAACTCGATCCGAGTACATGGCATCTCCTATAATTATATTTTTGTTGAAATTATTCTGTAATTAAGGTCGTAGCTATAAGCCAAACCTTGGTACCACTTGATGTGATTGCCAGAAGATGTAATTAGGAATTATTCCTTCATGCTTTCACAAGAGATTTTCGTCTTGAGATCTCAAAAATACTTTGAAAAAGATGTGTGACAGTCCAAGATGAATAAGCGACTGTCACGCCAAAAACAAAGCTGTAACATGCTTGCATGTTTACAGTGTCTTTTTACTGCTTTCAATTAAAAGCCCGACATAAAATGAGCATAGAATCTGTCACCTAAATTCACATGTTGAATTTAGGCTGAGGATTAAATTTTCGAACTTTTAAATTGGGATAATATAATTGAAAGTTTGCATGATATAAATTTTTGAGGTTTTGAGCTATAAAAATCCAATGATATGATCACTTGGAAGAAAAACAAAATTTTCATGTTGAGAATTTGATTGAATAAAATGCAAGAATTTTTCAAAGGCTAAATTTAAGAATAAATGTATGACATGATCAACACCATACCATGTGAGATCTGGGCCATGAGTCACTTTTACTCATTCTTTTCTTTGATGTGTGAAAATCATTTTGATTAAAGGAAACTAGAACTTGTGATCGGGACCGATTCAAGACCATGCCGTATTCCCGAAATCGAGTATATGATCGAGGCACTTAGAAAAACCAAATTTTTGGCCTTCGTTTGAATTCCAAACCCAAAAATATTTCCCCTTTAGGATTAACCAAACTGAGCCTTTAAGCCTAATTTTTCTTTGAAGCCACTATATTTTCCCAACCTTACAAAAATACCAAGAAAATCAAACCCAAGTGTACATGAACCAATTCCACCAAGGCATTATAGTTTATGATCATCAAAAATATCAATCGGTATTCAAAAAACCGATTCAAAAAAGAGAGAAAAGAAAAAGAAAAGAAAAAGAAAAAGAGAAAAATGTTGAGTTTCATTCAACAAAAATAAATTGCAATTGACAAAGCAAATTAGACATAGTCTAATGTCAGTGCAATAGAAAAGAAAAACAAAAGAAAGAAAGAAATATTGATGATCATAGGCATTAAATAAAAATATGCCAAGTTATGATGGAATGGGTTCATGTCACTTTTTAGCCTAATAATTTCCTTCCATACCAATGTTACAACCGTATGCCCCGCTATAACCCTTAAATAAGACCTCATGATCTTGATTTAAAGAAACGAGTAGGTGGCGAGTTGGTCCAATTGCAAGCCTATGGGATAATTTAATTGAATTTGATTATGAGCGTTAATGTCCAAAATCCAATTTGAGAGTGAGTAAAATTTCTGTTTCTACTATATGTGAGGCTCCTTTCTAATTGATCAATGTTCATGTCATGCTTGAATTCAAGAAATAAGCCAATGGGACTTTTTAAGCATCTATTCAAGAAGAATTAACAATAATGATTATTCGGTTACATATTCAAGTGAGAAGTATCATTTCATTAAACACTGCAAGCAAGAAAGTTTAATACTTGTAATTTTGATTGTATTATCCCAATATAAAAGGAATGAAATTTTTGAAGCCACGCAAATGGATTGAATGTGCAGAGTCCATGCTTTTAGGAGCACTTACTCTGACTGCTCGGGGACGATCAGTATTAAATGTGAGGATGTTGATAATGGCCAAAATTGTCCATTATTTCCAATCCATTTCCGTGTCTAAGACGGACATTTTGATCGTATTCCCATCTTATTTTAATAAGAAAGCAGTTGAATTCGACAGATTAATGCAAGTTTGTAAGAATAATAAGCTGGTAATGAAAAACACAAAAATATGCAATTTTAATTGTATTTGTATTAGAAAAATCCAAAAACATGAAAAAAGGGAAAAAGACAAGAAAAAGGAATGAAAAATGGGCAAAAGAATAAAATGGCCCTGTAACACCCCGGATTTGATAACCCAGACCGGGATGCCACCGCCACACCTCCCTAAGCAAGACACGAACCATTTCGAGCTCACTTGAGAAGATGCTAAGGCTAAGTTGTATCAATACTTTAGAAAAATAATTTAAAACCATTCAAACAGTGCCCGAAGGTTTAAATCAGAGTTAAATCTAACATGCATAATTTAAAAACAGTGCGGAAGCTCAGTAAGGGCCAAACACGGCCAAACATGAGTTCAGAATTCATAAAAGAATTTAAAAAAAATAAGTGCGACAAGTCTTCGGAAATTCCCATCCCAAATGGTAAAATGCCATGCGCTAATCTTCCACATCTGAAAAAAAAAATAGAGACAACGTATCTTATCAGTACAACGGTACTGAGTAAGTTAATATATATCACAACGAATTTTAAAGATTTTAGAAGAATATATAAAAACAAATGGGATTTTTAAATTAGAAAGGAGGACAATTAGAAATGACTTTTTCCGAAGCCTCTTACGCTTCGCCACACAAATAAATTACCATTATTCATTTTGTTCGAGAATAACCATTCTTGGGGAATTAAACCCGCAAGAGCTCAAACACATTATTTTACCATTGTTTGTTTTGATCGAGGACATCCAAATTACCCGCTTGGGCGCTTATGTCCACAAGCCGTCGGTATCAACGATCCTGGGCCGAAGCCTTTTCAGATCAACATCCGCTTGGGCGCTTATGTCCACAAGCCGGCAATAATAACGATCCTGGGCCGAAGCCTTTTCAGATCAACCCACCTCTGGGACTCGTACCCACGAGGGATGTGAAAGCAGTGACCCTATACAGACCACTCCGGCGCCCTAGATAACCCATACGGATACATCTAGGAGTATAGACTCTTACTAACACGAAACCATAATATCATTTGCGCCGTTTTGGCCACAAAAAGAGGGGGCGGCCCAACGAGCTCACGCCAAGTGCACTTACCCTCTAACACATGGCATCGCACTCGATCAAAACTCCCAAAGTTTAAAATTCACATTTTTATCATTCCATAATATTCACCACATATCTAGATTTCCTATATATCCAAAAACGAGTAACAATCGACTCTTAGTTCATCGAATATACCAAATAGCCTTTACCGATTAAAAGGTAACACTGTGCAGTTTCTGAAAGCACCTTTAAAAATGCAGTAAACAAATTTTAAAAATTCTGGAAAAATTACAGTGGCTAGGAAACATCAAAATAAACATTTTTCATAGAAATAGCCGTCTCAAAATTCAGACTCTAAATAGGTCATTTTAACCGATTACAGAAAGCTATTGATTTACAATTTTTCATGCTTCAGTAAATTCGACCACAGAGAGTTCAAAACTTCATAACAATTTCATACGTACTCCAAAAATCATGAAATTTTACTGGGAGGATCTAGACACATAATGGAACAAGTTTCATGAAGGATTCGACCACTGATAACAACCATAGGGCGATGTAAAATACACAACAAAACCGAACTTCATGGAAATACTAATCTGTCACAGTTTTAGCAGAAAATACCAGATGCAATTTCGATGACCAAATCATGTCCAACAATTATGAAAATTTACAGAGAGCATATTTAGGATGTTAGGAACATTTTTCATTTAGAAAAGATTTTCCAAAAACATGGGGAACTAAGTCGAAATCGCTCAACAACAGAAACTGTCCAACCGAAAACCCTCTTTGGCAGATTTACCAACGGAAAGACTTTGGACTAGAACTCGATGGAAACTCAACCAAAACCTCTAAAAATCGACGTGCACAATATTAACTTACTTGGGGTGAAGTTTGAATTCTTCAAACTGAAAATAGAACCCTCGAACTCTACGAGAATGTACCACGAACGCAGCAACACTTCATTGCCATGATTTTGAGATATAGAATGAAGAGATCTCTTGTTAGAGCATGTTCCTACGAATCTATAAGGAAGGAATTGAAACCAGGGACGAACTTACAACAGGGTTTTGATATGAAGTCGTCCAAAATCCTCCCTTGCTCGAGCTCTCTTCAGAAACCACAAGAAAACACTCACAACCTCACTATGATTTCTGAAATTGAAACTAAGGGAATAATGGGTGGTTATGGACTGATTAGGGGGGATAAATGGGGTGATTAAGGGCTGTAAATAATGATCATTAAGGGTGCAATGATGAGGGGAATGGTTCAGCTCTCCTTCAGTCGAAACTAACCATCTAGAAGCCTCTACATGAAAACCTATCCACACTCATCCTCTTGTTATGTTGAGTTCAACAATTGTGGGATGATTCTCAACACCTTGGATGGTTTTCTTTCTTCAAAATTATGTCCATACGAATTCTATAACTCCCAAACATTGTCAAGTGGCTGTTTCAATCATTAAGCCCAGAATTAAATGAAGAAAACCGAAGTTGTAACCGAATACACATTTAACTAAGCTAAATTCGATTCACTGTGACCTAGGCTCAAAGATTTGAATGCTGGGAACAAACGACTAATCCAAAAATTCTAAAATTTTACAGGCGTATTCTAGACACAATTTGGAACAACTTTCATGTTGAACACTTGAAGAGATTCACGATCTAAATGGATGTAAAAATTCAATCTTTACAGATAATAAAAATCTGTCAACTTGGCACACTTAGGGAATTTGAATTCTAATCAAATAAAGAGATTTGGGCTATTCTTGGGCTTATTTAATGGGTTGTTTTTGGAATTTCTTTTCTCATTTTATAACCCATTTCATCTTCGACCCAAGTAATGATTCGCTCGAAACCCGACTCTGAATTCTACGATGAACTATTTCCGAGCAATAATTTACTCAAATAAATTATTTTTGTCTTCTCGGAATTATTTCGGTTTTGAATAATTAAAGTCGATTTCTCGGGTATTACAGTCTACCCACCTTAGAAATCAACTTCGTCCTCGAAGTTGGGTCGCACTCGGAAAGGAAAACTAATGTAAACCAGAAATTAGCACGCACGAAATATTGAGGCTCGAAAATTAAATTTTTACCTCGATGCGTGATGACTTTTTGCGGGGTGTCACATCCTCTCCCCCTTAGGACTGCAGTTATGTCCCCATAACTCCGTATGAGTCGTGTTGGAAAAGGTTGGGATACTTCTGCTTCATATCCGATTCCAACTCCCACGTCGCTTCTTCCGTGCCATGATTGGACCATATCACCTTTACCATTTTCACGGTCTTGTTCCTTGTGACCCTTTCTTTTACGTCAAGTATCTCGATCGGATATTCTTCGTACGTCAGATCATCATCCAGCTCAATCACATCCGTTTGCAAGATAAGAGTTGGATCGTGTACATATTTCTTTAACTGGGAAACATGAAACACGTTGTGAACTCGTGCTAATTCCGGTGGAAGGGCCAATCGGTAGGCCAAGGTACCTACATGGTCTAAAATCTCGTATGGACCAATGTAGCGAGGACTCAGCTTCCCTCGTTTGCCAAACCGCATCACCCCCTTCATAGGTGACACCTTTAGCACGACCTTATCTCCCACTTGGAATTCCAATTCTTGTCGCCTCGCGTCGGCATAGCTCTTTTGGCGATCTTGTGCGGCCTTCATCTTTTGTTGGACGATCTTGATTTGTTTGCTCATATCCTCAATGAGCTGAGGTCCAACAACCACAGAATTATCATCCTTAACCCAACATAACGGACTGCGATACTTGCGTCCGTAGAGAGCTTCGAACGGTGCCTTGGATACCGGCTCTATTCTAGGTACCCGATCAATCTTAAATTCGACTTCTCGCTCTGGCGGCATTACGTCGGGACATCCATTTACGACTGGGATTATGTCGTTCTTTTTTCCCTCGTCTTTGAGGTTATGCACATAGCATGCATATAAGTGATAGCCTTTTTGTATGAGATTGCAGAACCTCAAGGCATTCACCACCTTAGCGCTTTTCTTTGGAGGCTGCATGTAATACACCACCTTCTTCCCTCGACTCTTGGCTAAGGAAATATTCTGCTTCTGGCACTCAATAACGGCTTTGTACTGAGTCAGAAAATCCATGCCTAAGATGACGTCAAAATCTCTAAGATCAAACTCGACTAGATTCACGAAGAATTCTAGGTTCTTGATTACTATCGGGATCCCATCGTATCATTTTGAATAGGATATCACCTTACCCGATGGTAATTGAATTCCTAAGTTAATGTTCTTAGGCGCTGGAAGATCTAAGGCAGATATAATCCTCGTGGAATTTAAAGAGCAACTTGCGCCCGAATTGAACAAAACTCTAACAGGTGCGCTAAACACATGTGATCAAGATCTAAGACAAAGGATAAATTAGCCTCAAGCTAACGCTCCTAAGTCAAGGTCAAGCCGAATAAGAATGTTACCTAACACAGACAACGAACATTTTTAAATAATGCATGTATGCAAATGCATGCCCCCGGAAATTTTATGCTTAATGAAGACTTGTCGAAATAATTTGTAGCATATATTTTCCATGGATTTTAAAATAAAATTCTTTTCCATTGAAATAATATTTTAAAATGCTTAAAAATAATATTTAATATGTTGGGCCTCTATATTGGGCCGAAAAATAAGAATATATTTTTTTAAAAAATTTCCGGGCTCTGATACCACTTTGTAACACCCCAGATTTGATAACCCAGGCCGGGATGCCACCGCCACACCTCCCCAAGCAAGACACGAACCATTTCGAACTCACTTGAGAAGATGCTAAGGCTAAGTTGTATCAATACTTTAGAAAAATAATTTAAAACCATTCAAACAGTGCCCGAAGGTTTAAATCAGAGTTAAGTCTAACATGCATAATTTAAAAACAGTGCGGAAGCTCAGTAAGGGCCAAACACGGCCAAACATGAGTTCAGAATTCATAAAAGAATTTTAAAAAAATAAGTGCGACAAGTCTTCGAAAATTCCCATCCCAAATGGTAAAATGCCATGCGCTAATCTTCCACATCTGAAAAAAAAAAATAGAGACAACGTATCTTATCAGTACAACGGTACTGAGTAAGTTAATATATATCACAACGAATTTTAAAGATTTTAGAAGAATATATAAAAACAAATGGGATTTTTAAATTAGAAAGGAGGACAATTAGAAATGACTTTTTCCGAAGCCTCTTACGCTTCGCCACACAAATAAATTACCATTATTCATTTTGTTCGAGAATAACCATTCTTGGGGAATTAAACCCGCAAGAGCTCAAACACATTATTTTACCATTGTTTGTTTTGATCGAGGACATCCAAATTACCCGCTTGGGCGCTTATGTCCACAAGCCGTCGGTATCAACGATCCTGGGCCGAAGCCTTTTCAGATCAACATCCACTTGGGCGCTTATGTCCACAAGCCGGCAATAATAACGATCCTGGGCCGAAGCCTTTTCAGATCAACCCACCTCTGGGACTCGTACCCACGAGGGATGTGAAAGCAGTGACCCTATACATACCACTCCAGAGCCCTAGATAACCCATACGGATACATCTAGGAGTATAGACTCTTACTAACACGAAACCATAATATAATTTGCGCCGTTTTGGCCACAAAAAGAGGGGGTGGCCCAACGAGCTCACGCCAAGTGCACTTACCCTCTAACACATGGCATCCCACTCGATCAAAACTCCCAAAGTTTAAAATTCACATTTTTATCATTCCATAATATTCACCACATATCCAGATTTCCTATATATCAAAAACGAGTAACAATCGACTCTTAGTTCATCGAATATACCAAATAGCCTTTACCGATTAAAAGGTAACACTGTGCAGTTTCTGAAAGCACCTTTAAAAATGCAGTAAACAAATTTTAAAAATTCTGGAAAAATTACAGTGGCTAGGAAACATCAAAATAAACATTTTTCATAGAAATAGCCGTCTCAAAATTCGGACTCTAAATAGGTCATTTTAACCGATTACAGAAAGCTATTGATTTACAATTTTTCATGCTTCAGTAAATTCGACCACAGAGAGTTCAAAACTTCATAACAATTTCATACGTACTCCAAAAATCATGAAATTTTACAGGGAGGATCTAGACACATAATGGAACAAGTTTCATGAAGGATTCGACCACTGATAACAACCATAGGGCGATGTAAAATACACAACAAAACCGAACTTCATGGAAATACTAATCTGTCACAGTTTTAGCAGAAAATACCAGATGCAATTTCGATGACCAAATCATGTCCAAAAATTATGAAAATTTACAGAGAGCATATTTAGGATGTTAGGAACATTTTTCATTTAGAAACAATTTTCCAAAAACATGGGGAACTAAGTCGAAATCGCTCAACAACAGAAACTGTCCAACCGAAAACCCTCTTTGGCAGATTTACCAACGGAAAGACTTTGGACTAGAACTCGATGGAAACTCAACCAAAACCTCTAAAAATCGACGTGCACAATATTAACTTACTTGGGGTGAAGTTTGAATTCTTCAAACTGAAAATAGAACCCTCGAACTCTACGAGAATGTACCACGAACGCAGCAACACTTCATTGCCATGATTTTGAGATATAGAATGAAGTGATCTCTTGTTAGAGCATGTTCCTACGAATCTATAAGGAAGGAATTGAAACCAAGGACGAACTTACAATAGGGTCTTGATATGAAGTCGTCCAAAATCCTCCCTTGCTCGAGCTCTCTTCAGAAACCACAAGAAAACACTCACAACCTCACTATGTGTAATACCCGTAAATTTTAGAATATAAAAATAGGAATTAATCCAATAGGAGAGAAGGTTTTGTTTCCGAGAACCCGTAGACGCGGAAATGCACGGAAGTCAAAGGACGACGAATTAGAACCCGACGGACCAAAACCGACGGTCTTAGGATTTCAAGCATGAAATCGAATTGAGACGGAATAAATTTATGATGAGGAGCATAATCCGGAAATGACCCGGAAAATCGAGCGCGAAAACGGGGAAGGATAGAAGTCCGAAAGAGAGGAGAAAAAGACCCGACGGATCGGATCGCACGGACCCGCCCGGACCGCAGTCCAGGCGAGGGCCGCGCGCTGGCCGGGCGGGGTTTGGCCAAAAGGCGCGCCAACCCTGCGTGGCTCTACAGATTTTGGCAACTTGCGCGTTTTCGGCGATTTCTTACCATAATTCGACCCCCCGACTTTGGAAAGTGGATTTTGAGCGGGGAAAGGAGTATTAGGTCGTGGGAGGGTTGTCTCCACCCCATTTTGCAGCCTCCAAAATCCTCCCAATTGACTCTCAAACTCTCCCAAGCCAAAACACTCTCCCGACGAACTTCCGACGGACTTCCGGCGACTTTCCGACAACCACCGACGGCCGTAGGAACGTGTAGATCAAGGATCACAGTCCTTAGATCATTGGTAAGTAGTATCTTAGGTTCTCAATCTCGTTTTTCCTTTCAAATCCCCAATCTAACTCTTGAATCGTTGATTGCAAATACGTTCGTGGCCAAAGTCGGGAACTTTGCGTTTCGGAGATCCGTTCGTAGGATTTTGGACGAGCCGAGCGACCCTAGGACTACTCAAGAACACAATCACTGTAAGTTGAGCCTTCCATATCAATTCGGGTGATTTAGGGGCGTCCGGTATAGGCGTAATGTAACGAAACGTAAAAATCAAAAGTAAAAACCCCAACTTGCGCAGTTTCTGAAATCGGCCTAAAACTCCTATTTCGAGGATTCAATCCGAGAAACTCAAAACTAGACTTTTAATTCTAACACATAAATCTAGGTTGTGTAAAAATTTCAGACATTTTCGTTAACGTTTGCTATTTCAAATCGCGCCGAACATAAACTGTTTACTAGGACTTTTCGAAAAACCTGACAGTGTTCATATTCGAACTTGATGAGCATGTTTCTATATTTTCTATTCCTATTTGATACTTGCAATCTAAATGAAAGTTGTAGATAATCATGTTTAGTATGTGCATATAAAATTTCAGAATTTTTTAAGTCCATTTGTTATGTTAAAAAGTCGAAATTTGTAACTGTGTCGAACCTGAGTCCGGACAGATTTCTGGTTGCATAATAAAATCGATTTTTGACATGTTTCCTCAACTTATTTCGAGAAAGTTAAAACACGAAAGTTGTTCGTTAGGGTGTTTTGCATGAACTGTGAAATTTTCAGATTTTTCGGACTTAAACCGAATTCTTAAATTGAAAAGGCGTAAACTGTGATGCCAAGATACTTTTAAATCGAAGGATTTTGAAATTTCGAAACGAACGATCAAAGATTTGAAATACGATACATCTATACTTTTGAAAAACCCCGATACATTAAATCTAAACGATACATGAGATACTTGGTGGAGGGTGAGTGCTCTGCAGGGTGTCCCTCTAGCCTTTCTCTTTCGGCCTATAATGGACGAGAGAATTTGATGAGATATTACGCCAATCGGCGGGAGATACATGGCCTACTCTCTCGGGTTGTCCGTATGGATTTCTCGAGGCTCCGGAGTGGTACTGGGTATGGCAGATACGGCTGCGGCCGTCGGATCACCGGCTAAACGAGATACTTACGAAACGGCTGCGGCCGCCGGATCACCGGCTATACAAAACACTGAGAAATGGTTACGTAACGGGGGAAATAAAAGGTTTAATATTTTTTAGTATTTATTTATTTTTGCATGTCTTTAAATTATGCATTTAAATTATGTCTTTAAATTTCGTATCATGACTAGATTGTTATTGTGGATTAAATGCATGTTCAAGTACACAATTAAAATATTATTTCCTTTAAATCCTGTGAATGCATGTTAGGAGTGAAATTTTAAATCATCTAAATAAATCCCTTTATTGCTATGTTAGGATCGACTTACTCAGTATTTTATATACTGATAAAATTGTTGTTTTTTTTCTTTCTTTCAGAGTACAGAGATAATGCATAGCATGTGCATTGGGGGATGGAATTATTAAACATTGTTTTATCGCTTTTCATGATACTTGCATAACGGGCATGTAAATCCCAAGTTTTGGCCATGTCGGTCCACTTTACATTTTCCGCTGCGATATATTATTACTACTACTATATGTGTGGATGCCACTTATTATTATTTTTAAATAGATTCCGGACTTGTTTTTAAATCTTTTTGCAATACCTATAGCCTTGCATCTCTTTGGCAAGCTCGGAGAATCCGTGTCTTGCTAGAGAGATGTGGCGGTGACATCCCGGCCTGGGTTATCAAATCCGGGGTGTTACACTATGATTTCTGAAATTGAAACTAAGGGAATAATGGGTGGTTATGGACTGATTAGGGGGGATAAATGGGGTGATTAAGGGCTGTAAATAATGATCATTAAGGGTGCAATGATGAGGGGAATGGTTCAGCTCTCCTTCAGTCGAAACTGACCATCTAGAAGCCTCTACATGAAAACCTATCCACACTCATCCTCTTGTTATGTTGAGTTCAACAATTGTGGGATGATTCTCAACACCTTGGATGGTTTTCTTTCTTCAAAATTATGTCCATACGAATTCTATAACTCCCAAACATTGTCAAGTGGTTGTTTCAATCATTAAGCCCAGAATTAAATGAAGAAAACCGAAGTTGTAACCGAATACACATTTAACTAAGCTAAATTCGATTCACAGTGACCTAGGCTCAAAGATTTGAATGCTGGGAACAAACGACTAATCCAAAAATTCTAAAATTTTACAGGCGTATTCTAGACACAATTTGGAACAACGTTCATGTTGAACACTTGAAGAGATTTACGATCTAAATGGATGTAAAAATTCAATCTTTACAGATAATAAAAATCTGTCAACTTGGCACACTTAGGGAATTTGAATTCTAATCAAATAAAGAGATTTGGGCTATTCTTGGGCTTATTTAATGGGTTGTTTTTGGGATTTCTTTTCTCATTTTATAACCCATTTCATCTTCGACCCAAGTAATGATTCGCTCGAAACCTTATTCTGAATTCTACGATGAACTATTTCCGAGCAATAATTTACTCAAATAAATTATTTTTGTCTTCTCGGAATTATTTCGGTTTTGAATAATTAAAGTCGATTTCTCGGGTATTACAGTCTACCCTCCTTAGAAATCAACTTCGTCCTCGAAGTTGGGTCGCACTCGGAAAGGAAAACTAATGTAAACCAGAAATTAGCACGCACGAAATATTGAGGCTCGAAAATTAAATTTTTACCTCGATGCGTGATGACTTTTTGCGGGGTGTCACATCCTCTCCCCCTTAGGACTGCAGTTATGTCCCCATAACTGCGCATGAGTCGTGTTGGAAAAGGTTGGGATACTTCTGCTTCATATCCGATTCCAACTCCCACGTCGCTTCTTCCGTGCCATGATTGGACCATATCACCTTTACCATTTTCACGGTCTTGTTCCTTGTGACCCTTTCTTTTACGTCAAGTATCTCGATCGGATATTCTTCGTACGTCAGATCATCATCCAGCTCAATCACATCCGTTTGCAAGATAAGAGTTGGATCGTGTACATATTTCTTTAACTGGGAAACATGAAACACGTTGTGAACTCGTGCTAATTCCGGTGGAAGGGCCAATCGGTAGGCCAAGGTACCTACACGGTCTAAAATCTCGTATGGACCAATGTAGCGAGGACTCAGCTTCCCTCGTTTGCCAAACCGCATCACCCCCTTCATAGGTGACACCTTTAGCACGACCTTATCTCCCACTTGGAATTCCAATTCTTGTCGCCTCGCGTCGGCATAGCTCTTTTGGCGATCTTGTGCGGCCTTCATCTTTTGTTGGACGATCTTGATTTGTTTGCTCATATCCTCAATGAGTTGAGGTCCAACAACCACAGATTATCATCCTTAACCCAACATAACGGACTGCGACACTTGCGTCCGTAGAGAGCTTCGAACGGTGCCTTGGATACCGGCTCTATTCTAGGTACCCGATCAATCTTAAATTCGACTTCTCGCTCTGGCGGCATTACGTCGGGACGTCCATTTACGGCTGGGATTATGTCGTTCTTTTTTCCCTCGTCTTTGAGGTTATGCACATAGCATGCATATAAGTGATAGCCTTTTTGTATGAGATTGCAGAACCTAAAGGCATTCACCACCTTAGCGCTTTTCTTTGGAGGCTGCATGTAATACACCACCTTCTTCTCTCGACTCTTGGCTAAGGAAATATTCTGCTTCTGGCACTCAATAACCGCTTTGTATTGAGTCAGAAAATCCATGCCTAAGATGACGTCAAAATCTCTAAGATCAAACTCGACTAGATTCACGAAGAATTCTAGGTTCTTGATTACTATCGGGATCCCATCGTATCATTTCGAACAGGATATCACCTTACCCGATGGTAATTGAATTCCTAAGTTAATGTTCTTAGGCGCTGGAAGATCTAAGGCAGATATAATCCTCGTGGAATTTAAAGAGCAGCTTGCGCCCGAATTGAACAAAACTCTAACAGGTGCGCTAAACACATGTGATCAAGATCTAAGACAAAGGATAAATTAGCCTCAAGCTAACGCTCCTAAGTCAAGGTCAAGCCGAATAAGAATGTTACCTAACACAGACAACGAACATTTTTAAATAATGCATGTATGCAAATGCATGCCCCCGGAAATTTTATGCTTAATGAAGACTTGTCGAAATAATTTGTAGCATATATTTTCCATGGATTTTAAAATAAAATTCTTTTCCATTGAAATAATATTTTAAAATGCTTAAAAATAATATTTAATATGTTGGGCCTCTATATTGGGCCGAAAAATAAGAATATATTTTTTAAAAAAATTTCCGGCTCTGATACCACTTTGTAACACCCCGGATTTGATAACCCAGGCCGGGATGCCACCGCCACACCTCCCCAAGCAAGACACGAACCATTTCGAGCTCACTTGAGAAGATGCTAAGGCTAAGTTGTATCAATACTTTAGAAAAATAATTTAAAACCATTCAAACAGTGCCCGAAGGTTTAAATCAGAGTTAAGTCTAACATGCATAATTTAAAAACAGTGCGGAAGCTCAGTAAGGGCCAAACACGGCCAAACATGAGTTCAGAATTCATAAAAGAATTTAAAAAAAATAAGTGCGACAAGTCTTCGGAAATTCCCATCCCAAATGGTAAAATGCCATGCGCTAATCTTCCACATCTGAGAAAAAAAAAATAGAGACAACGTATCTTATCAGTACAACGGTACTGAGTAAGTTAATATATATCACAACGAATTTTAAAGATTTTAGAAGAATATATAAAAACAAATGGGATTTTTAAATTAGAAAGGAGGACAATTAGAAATGACTTTTTCCGAAGCCTCTTACGCTTCGCCACACAAATAAATTACCATTATTCATTTTGTTCGAGAATAACCATTCTTGGGGAATTAAACCCGCAAGAGCTCAAACACATTATTTTACCATTGTTTGTTTTGATCGAGGACATCCAAATTACCCGCTTGGGCGCTTATGTCCACAAGCCGTTGGTATCAACGATCCTGGGCCGAAGCCTTTTCAGATCAACATCCGCTTGGGCGCTTATGTCCACAAGCCGGCAATAATAACGATCCTGGGCCGAAGCCTTTTCAGATCAACCCACCTCTGGGACTCGTACCCACGAGGGATGTGAAAGCAGTGACCCCATACATACCACTCCAGAGCCCTAGATAACCCATACGGATACATCTAGGAGTATAGACTCTTACTAACACGAAACCATAATATCATTTGCGCCGTTTTGGCCACAAAAAGAGGGGGTGACCCAACGAGCTCACGCCAAGTGCACTTACCCTCTAACACATGGCATCCCACTCGATCAAAACTCCCAAAGTTTAAAATTCACATTTTTATCATTCCATAATATTCACCACATATCCAGATTTCCTATATATAAAAAACGAGTAACAATCGACTCTTAGTTCATCGAATATACCAAATAGCCTTTACCGATTAAAAGGTAACACTGTGCAGTTTCTGAAAGCACCTTTAAAAATGCAGTAAACAAATTTTAAAAATTCTGGAAAAATTACAGTGGCTAGGAAACATCAAAATAAACATTTTTCAAAGAAATAGCCATCTAAAAATTCGGACTCTAAATAGGTCATTTTAACCGATTACAGAAAGCTATTGATTTACAATTTTTCATGCTTCAGTAAATTCGACCACAGAGAGTTCAAAACTTCATAACAATTTCATACATACTCCAAAAATCATGAAATTTTACAGGGAGGATCTAGACACATAATGGAACAAGTTTCTTGAAGGATTCGACCACTGATAACAACCATAGGGCGATCTAAAATACACAACAAAACCGAACTTCATGGAAATACTAATCTGTCACAGTTTTAGCAGAAAATACCAAATGCAATTTCGATGAACAAATCATGTCCAAAAATTATGAAAATTTACAGAGAGCATACCTAGGATGTTAGGAACATTTTTCATTTAGAAAAGATTTTCCAAAAACATGGGGAACTAAGTCGAAATCGCTGAACAACAGAAACTGTCCAACCGAAAACCCTCTTTGGCAGATTTACCAACGGAAAGACTTTGGACTAGAACTCGATGGAAACTCAACCAAAACCTCTAAAAATCGATGTGCACAATATTAACTTACTTGGGGTGAAGTTTGAATTCTTCAAACTGAAAATAGAACCCTCGAACTCTACGAGAATGTCCCACGAACGCAGCAACACTTCATTGCCATGATTTTGAGATATAGAATGAAGAGATCTCTTGTTAGAGCATGTTCCTACGAATCTATAAGGAAGGAATTGAAACCAAGGACGAACTTACAACAGGGTCTTGATATGAAGTCGTCCAAAATCCTCCCTTGCTCGAGCTCTCTTCAGAAACCACAAGAAAACACTCACAACCTCACTATGATTTCTGAAATTGAAACTAAGGGAATAATGGGTGGTTATGGACTGATTAGGGGGGATAAATGGGGTGATTAAGGGCTGTAAATAATGATCATTAAGGGTGCAATGATGAGGGGAATGGTTCAGCTCTCCTTCTGTCGAAACTGACCATCTAAAAGCCTCTACATGAAAACCTATCCACACTCATCCTCTTGTTATGTTGAGTTCAACAATTGTGGGATGATTCTCAACACCTTGGATGGTTTTCTTTCTTCAAAATTATGTCCATACGAATTCTATAACTCCCAAACATTGTCAAGTGGTTGTTTCAATCATTAAGCCCAGAATTAAATGAAGAAAACCGAAGTTGTAACCGAATACACATTTAACTAAGCTAAATTCGATTCACAGTGACCTAGGCTCAAAGATTTGAATGCTAGGAACAAACGACTAATCCAAAAATTCTAAAATTTTACAGGCGTATTCTAGACACAATTTGCAACAACTTTCATGTTGAACACTTGAAGAGATTCACGATCTAAATGGATGTAAAAATTCAATCTTTACAGATAATAAAAATCTGTCAACTTGGCACACTTAGGGAATTTGAATTCTAATCAAATAAAGAGATTTGGGCTATTCTTGGGCTTATTTAATGGGTTGTTTTTGGGATTTCTTTTCTCATTTTATAACCCATTTCATCTTCGACCCAAGTAATGTGTAATACCCGAGAATTTTGCAACATAAATAAATAAATAGATAATAAATAAATACAATACTTAAATAAAGAATCATAAGAAAATGAGAAATGGAATTTCAATTAAAAAGGAATCAAGATTTCGAGAACCCGGGAAGCCGAAGACAATTTAATCGAATAAATGGTTATACGGAAACCCAACACCGATGGACTCAATAACCCGAGTCCAAATGTAAATTTAGATCCGAATAAAATTAGGATAGGAAATCGGAGCCCGAAGATACCCCGGAAATTCGAATCCGGGAACATAGAGGGATAGAAGTCCGAAAGAGAGGAGGAAAAGCGCGACGGATCGCACGACCCGCCCGGACCGGAGTCCAGGCGTGAGTGGCGCGCTGGCCGCGCGGTTGTTGGCCTTAGACCGCGCCACGACCGCGCCACTCTGGCAGCAACAAACCAAGCGAGATTTTCTCGCCCGAACGCGGATTTTTCGACTTTCGGTTGAACGTCTCTCGACCCAAGACCCTTGGGGTCAGATTTTGGACGCCCTAGGTCTTAGATATCTATAAATAAGACCTCCTAAGAGCTCCGAATACATTTGAAACCCTACGAAATCTTTCTATACGTCGAAACCCTAATCCCGGAGTCGTCGGAGGCACAACACCGAGAGGAGGAACTGACTTGGACGAAATTTGGAGACCCCCGTCGCTGTGGTAAGCCTTGATCCATTCTTTTCCATATGTGATTCGAAAACGAATCCTAAATTCGATCTTTTTCTATTCTAAACCCCCGATCCGAATCGAGAGCGAAGAACCCGACAAACGGAGAGGATAAACGGAGGACGGGAAGCCACGCCTCCGAATCGACGATCCCGGACGCTCAACAATCTGTAAGTTAACGCTTACTTTGGTTTTGGGTTGTTAAAAGATTCGAACATATAGATGTAATGGAACCCTATCTAAAATCTGTCTACACCGGCGCAGCGTGTTTGTTGAATTTGTTCGAACCCCTTAAAGCGTTCAAACGAGAAAACATAAAACACAAAAAACATTCCTAAGACACTGATCTAGCTCCTGTAAAAATTTCATAATTTTTCATCGTGTTTTGTTATCCGAAACTGATCGTAAACGAGCCTGCTTTAGATTTAGATCTTGAAACGATGATAGAATCTTTATTCGAACTTGTTGGTGATTTCTACCTTAGATCTAGACCGATCTAGGCATGGCGTTGAACATAAGAGTTGGAGATCTATACGTTATGAATACCTCCGTAAAATTTTAGAAATTTTCGTGATGATTTGATAGAAGAAATTCCACCCAAACCGAACTGGTTAAAATCGGATCTTGAAAACCGGACAGAACATAGATTCGAACTTGTTGACGTTTTTGACTAGAGTTCTAGGCCGAATTAGATCTTTAGCCGAGCATGATAGTTGTAGATAATTGTCTTAAGATGACCTCTGTAAAATTTCATCAAATTTAGAGTTGAATTGCTATGGTATAATTCGAAATCTTTAAACTGAGTTATATGAAATTCGGACAGCACAGTACTTCTGTGAAAGTAGTGTTTTTGACATATTTTGGTATCTCGGATCGAAAAAGTTAAAACACAAAATTTGTAGATCTCGACGGTTCGGAGTTAGGCGTGAAATTTCGGAATTTTTGAAATTATATCTGATTTTAGACGAATTTTAGAGTAAACTGTGGTTGACCGAGTCAAAACTTGAAATCTTGTTGAAACGGTGAAATTAACCTTTGAGGTTGAAACGGATAGAAATACTTGAAATAAGATACACGAAACGAGAAGATTAAATATTGTGGGTTATGACTAAGCTAGATACTGTCAATGTTCTCTGCGGCTTGGGACATAAGAGCCCAAGTGTATGTCTAGGTTGACGTAAGAGCCCTAGCGAAACACTGATCGTATGGCTAGCGACGGATTAACTCTAGTTAACAGATCTGTATTGACCATGATACCTGTGGACATAAGAGCCCAGGCGTAAGGCTGGCGGACATAAGAGCCGTAGCGTTGGTGATCTGTAAAAGATATGAAACGAGAAGTTTGCGAGAATTCCAAATTAAATCTGTATTAAATTGTGCTTTTAAATTTATGGCAACTTATTTAGTTACGTTGCAAGCTATATGATGATCTTATGAATCCATATTTCTAAATTATGCGATTACGTGAATTATTTAAATTATGCACATGTTTTCATTAAATTTAATTAAATGCTTTGAAACCTCATAATCTTGTACGTGTTAACTTACTCAGCACGTAGTGCTGACCAAAACCATTTTTATTTCTTTTTCTTCCAGAGTTGAGAATTATGCATCGTCATATGCATACACGGGAAGCTTGGGATGATATATTGTTTTGAATTTTCTTTTGTATTAGACTAGATCTTGCATGAACGGGCCTGCTTAACCTGTGATTAGGCCATGTTGGCCCTATATTTGAATTCCGCTGCATTATACTTATGTAAATATTATTTTCCGCTGCAACTTTTATGTATTATTTTTTTAAATTATATATGAATGGGCTGTTTGATTATTTTAAATTCTGAAAAACCATAGCCTCGCATCTCTTTAGTAAGCTCGGAAAAACCGTGTCTTGCTAGGGAGGTGTGGCGGTGACATCCCGACCTGGGTGACCAAAAACCGGGGTGTTACAAGTTGGTATCAGAGCCCGGAATATTTTAAAACTATTTATTTTAAAGAAAATATCTGATACCAGAGTGGTATCAGAGCCCGGATATTTTTAAGCTAGTATTTTTAAACTATTATTTTTAAACCATTATTATTTTTAAACTATTATTAATATTTTGACTATTATTTTAAATTTTAAAGTATTATTTTCATGGAGAAATTCTTATTTTGAAACCATGGGAAAAAAATATATATATATATAAAGTGCATAAATTATTTTTGGGGGGAATCATCATACGCATTTGCATATTGCATCTCTTTTATGTAGAGAACTTAGAATCTTGACGAATTTCAACTTAGAATCTTGGCGAAGTTAACCTAGAATCTTGGCGAATATTAACTTAGATCTTTTGCTTGCACTAGATAACTTAGACGCTTGACATCAAATTAAGGAAGCTAACTAGAGACTGATCTTGCCTTAGTTCTAGATCGCGTTCATCTATGCGTTCGCCTAATCATAACAATCCTCGACCTTAGCCATTCCTATCCTGATACGAACTAGAAAATTTCCTCATGTGGAAAAATAAGAAAATCAAGTTTTATTAAAACACTTTTGATCCCAAAAATCTTGTTTGGATTTCCAAACAACAAACCCGAATATTTGAAATCAGAAATTTACGAAACGTCCCATTCGAGCGATCTACCTAAACCAAGATAAGCTAATCTATACACGTGTAACAGAAAATGGCGCCTAGGAGGAAACCAAGGAAGGTGAGTCCAAACGGCACTGACGCTAACCTTTCCAGCACGCCCAACAACAGTGGAAGTCCTCAGAACCTAGGGGAGCAAGTGCCTCAAGCGCCCAATAATATGGAAGCACGTTTAAAATCTGTAGAGGAACTCCTTGTAGCATTAGGAAATGCCGAGGTGCATAGGACACAAACAGTGCCTCCGCCAGTAGCCCGAGTCAACTACTTGGCATTAGTGAACCCTTACCACCCACCCCATTATGACGGCCAAGAGGATCCGGCGAAGTTGGAAGGATGGATCCGTACCTTTGACAAGCTCTTGAATGCTATCAAGTGCCCTGATGAGGAGAAGGTACACGTAGTGACCTACTACCTAGGAGGCGAAGCCGATGAGTGGTGGCAAAATCTCCAAGCAAATTCAGAGAAAGACGTAGAAGCCTACACCTGGGAAGAACTTAAGGAAGCTTTGAGGGAAAGATTCTACCCACTGAGCACCAAGACTGCGAAGTACAAGGAATTCATCAACCTAAAGCAAGGTGTGCAAACAGTGCAAGAGTACTACAGCAAATTCAAGGAGTTAGTACGATTCGCTGCAAGGATAGTACCAACCGACTCTGACAAGGCTCAGAAATTCGAGATGGGTCTGAACCTTAGTATCCGGGAGATACTTGCAGTAGGACAATTCCCGAACCTGCAGACGATATATGATCGCGCCGTATCAATTGCTCGAATCGAGCAATTGAAGCGTAAGGAACATGGTGAGTCGAGCAAGGACTCGCAAGGACTCGAGAAGAAGGATCGGAAAGACAACAATAACAACTCTAGGAAAGACAATGGATCCCGAAGGAAAGGAAGTAAAGGTCTCAACAATGGGGGAGACGACAACCGTGGTGCGTTTATACCACGCTGTCCACGATGCAACCATGCACATTTGGTGCGCCAATGCCCGAAGCCTGGAACCTGCCGTAGGTGCGGCAAGCTTGGTCATAAGGCTAGTGAATGTCGAACGCCAGAGGAGGCGATCGAGAAGAGAGTAGATTTGGTGAACCTTCAGCAAGGGGAGAGTGACGAGGAACAAGACCAAAACCCGAACCCTCTTGAGAATAATAAATAGGCAGTTATGGGGACATAACTGAAGTCCTAAGGGGGAGGGGATGTGATACCCCGTAATAATTTATTTTTGGAGTTCGACTCGATATCATGTATCCTAAATCATAAATAAACAAATTCAACTTGTTTTGAACTACATTATGGCTTGATCCCTTCACAGGGTACGTAGGCAGCTTAGAAGTCTTAATTCTAAGTTCAGTCACAAAATAACAAAACAAACAAAAGACAAAAAGACCTTAGCACGAGAAAAGCCGAAACACAACTTCGAGGACGAAGTTGATTCTTAAGGAGGGTAGACTGTAATACCCGAGAATTTTGCAACATAAAATAAATAAATAGATAATAAATAAATACAATACTTAAATAAAGAATCATAAGAAAATGAGAAATGGAATTTCAATTAAAAAGGAATCAAGATTTCGAGAACCCGGGAAGCCGAAGACAATTTAATCGAATAAATGGTTACACGGAAACCCAACACCGATGGACTCAATAACCCGAGTCCAAATGTAAATTTAGATCCGAATAAAATTAGGATAGGAAATCGGAGCCCGAAGATACCCCGGAAATTCGAATCCGGGAACATAGAGGGATAGAAGTCCGAAAGAGAGGAGGAAAAGCGCGACGGATCGCACGACCCTCCTGGACCGGAGTCTAGGCGTGAGTGGTGCGCTGGCCGCGCGGTTGTTGGCCTTAGACCACGCCACGACCGCGCCACTCTGGCAGCAACAAACCAAGCGAGATTTTCTCGCCCGAACGCGGATTTTTCGACTTTCGGTTGAACGTCTCTCGACCCAAGACCCTTGGGGTCAGATTTTGGACGCCCTAGGTCTTAGATATCTATAAATAAGACCTCCTAAGAGGTCCGAATACATTTGAAACCCTACGAAATCTTTCTATACGTCGAAACCCTAATCCCGGAGTCGTCGGAGGCACAACACCGAGAGGAGGAACTGACTTGGACGAAATTTGGAGACCCCCGTCGCTGTGGTAAGCCTTGATCCATTCTTTTCCATATGTGATTCGAAAACGAATCCTAAATTCGATCTTTTTCTATTCTAAACCCCCGATCCGAATCGAGAGCGAAGAACCCGACAAACGGAGAGGATAAACGGAGGACGGGAAGCCACGCCTCCGAATCGACGATCCCGGACGCTCAACAATCTGTAAGTTAACGCTTACTTTGGTTTTGGGTTGTTAAAAGATTCGAACATATAGATGTAATGGAACCCTATCTAAAATCTGTCTACACCGGCGCAGCGTGTTTGTTGAATTTGTTCGAACCCCTTAAAGCGTTCAAAAGAGAAAACTTAAAACACGAAAAACATTCCTAAGACACTGATCTAGCTCCTGTAAAAATTTCATAATTTTTCATCGTGTTTTGATATCCGAAACTGATCGTAAACGAGCCTGCTTTAGATTTAGATCTTGAAACGATGATAGATTCTTTATTCGAACTTGTTGGTGATTTCTACCTTAGATCTAGACCGATCTAGGCTTGGCATTGAACATAAGAGTTGTAGATCTATACGTTATGAATACCTCCGTAAAATTTCAGAAATGTTCGTGATGATTTGATATAAGAAATTCCACCCAAACCGAACTGGTTAAAATCGGATCTTGAAAACCGGACAGAACATAGATTCGAACTTGTTGACGTTTTTGACTAGAGTTCTAGGCCGAATTAGATCTTTAGCCGAACATGAAAGTTGTAGATAATTGTCTTAAGATGACCTCTGTAAAATTTCATCAAATTTAGAGTTGAATTGCTATGGTATAATTCGAAATATTTAAACTGAGTTATATGAAATTCGGACAGCACAGTACTTCTGTGAAAATTAGTGTTTTTGACCTATTTCGGTATCTCGGATCGAAAAAGTTAAAACGCGAAAGTTGTAGATCTCGATGTTTCGGAGTCAGGCGTGAAATTTCGGAATTTTTGAAATTAAATCTGATTTTAGACGAAGTCAAAACTTGAAATCTTGTTGAAACGGTGAAATTAACCTTTGAGGTTGAAACGGATAGAAATACTTGAAATAAGATACACGAAACGAGAAGATTAAATATTGTGGGTTATGACTAAGCTAGATACTGTCAATGTTCTCTGCGGCTTGGGACATAAGAGCCCAAGTGTATGTCTAGGTTGACGTAAGAGCCCTAGCGAAACACTGATCGTATGGCTAGCGGACGGATTAACTCTAGTTAACATATCTGTATTGACCATGATACCTGTGGACATAAGAGCCCAGGCGTAAGGCTGGCAGACATAAGAGCCCTAGCGGTGGTGATCTGTAAAAGATATGAAACGAGAAGTTTGCGAGAATTCCAAATTAAATCTGTATTAAATTGTGCTTTTAAATTTATGGCAACTTATTTAGTTACGTTGCAAGCTATATGATGATCTTATGAATCCATATTTCTAAATTATGCGATTACGTGAATTATTTAAATTATGCACATGTTTTCATTAAATTTAATTAAAGGCTTTGAAACCTCATAATCTTGTACGTGTTAACTTACTCAGCACGTAGTGCTGACCAAAACCATTTTTATTTCTTTTTCTTCCAGAGTTGAGAATTATGCATCGTAATATGCATACACGGGAAGCTTGGGATGATATATTGTTTTGAATTTTCTTTTGTATTAGACTAGATCTTGCATGAACGGGCCTGTTTAACCCGTGATTAGGCCATGTTGGCCCTATATTTAAATTCCGCTGCATTATACTTATGTAAATATTATTTTCCGCTGCAACTTTGATGTATTATTTTTTTAAATTATATATGAATGGGCTGTTTGATTATTTTAAATTCTGAAAAACCATAGCCTTGCATCTCTTTAGTAAGCTCGGAGAAACCGTGTCTTGCTAGGGAGGTGTCGCGGTGACATCCCGACCTGGGTGACCAAAAACCGGGGTGTTACATAATGATTCGCTCGAAAGCCTATTCTGAATTCTACGATGAACTATTTCTGAGAAATAATTTACTCAAATAAATTATTTTTGTCTTCTCGGAATTATTTCGGTTTTGAATAATTAAAGTCGATTTCTCGGGTATTACAGTCTACCCTCCTTAGAAATCAACTTCGTCCTCGAAGTTGGGTCGCACTCGGAAAGGAAAACTAATGTAAGCCAGAAATTAGCACGCACGAAATATTGAGGCTCGAAAATTAAATTCTTACCTCGATGCGTGATGACTTTTTGCGGGGTGTCACAGGCCCATCAAAAATCAAAAAGATGGGAAAAGACTGAAAATCCCACAAACTGAATTATTGGCCAAGTGTTGGAACTCAATTCGAATTACCCAATTCGGTCTAAACCGAATTGGACAATTCGAATTGATAAAGAAGAAGAAGAAGAAAATGAACAAGTGTTGAAGAAGAGAAGCAAATTACACCAATTCGGTCTATGGCAATTCGAACTAGACCGAATTAACCCTCAGACCGAATTGGGGCTCTAAAGAGAAGGAAAGCCCAGAGCAGAAGACAAGAGAGGGGATTCGATCTATGCAATTCGGTCTAGACCGAATTGATGGCATAGATCGAATTGCCTCAGAGAGAAAGCCAAGCAGGAGCCATCATCAATTCGAAAAGGTTAATTCGGTCTACACATAGACCGAACTGATGAGTGATGACCATTTCCCAGCTAAAGATCAAGAAGGAAGACCTCATGCAATTCGAATTACACCAATTCGGTCTAAACCGAATTGCTTGGGGAGACCGAATCACATTCAAAAATTGCATCCAATTGAAGCTTTGAGCACGCGGGAAATACATGACACTGTTGATGGGCCCTGATGGGCCTAGGGTTTCAAGCAAGAAGTATAAAAGCTGACCTTCTTCACCACTTGGAGGGGATCACACACACATCCATCTCTGAAATTTAGACATTGGCTGAAGAACAAGGAGGAGGCAGGACTTTCCACCCCTTAGGGGGTTAGTTTAGTTTAGTTAGTACATTATTTTCCATGCAAATAGGTTAGTTTGTAATGTTTCTCTTCTTAGTCTACTTTGTGGAAGCGGTTACCACCCTTAGTGTAGCCATTTCCATAATATTTACATGCTTTGTAGTTAGAATAAACCTTACCATCAAGCTAATGATGGATTTGGGTCCTTTACTTGCTTTCCAAGTGCTAATAAAAAAAAAAAATTCCAGAAATGGTGTTTTTATCTTCTTGTGTTTGACACTCTTTTAATGCTTTCCCTAGAAATAAATGTTAGAATGTTTGTTTGTTTCAACTAGGTTGCATTTTTGATGTTCTAGTTGACTTACATTCTTAATAAATGCATGTGTAGTGGGTTTTGGTGTGTTTTTACGCCTTGGAGTTTCAAATAAGTGTTCTTATTCTATGCATTTAATTATTAGATTTTTAAGTATTTAGGATCTTTGATCTTTGAATCTCTTGTTCGTAGCTTAGAGTGTAATTCATGCTATTGCCCACTGTGCATGCATATTTCTTGATAACCACAAAATATTCATAAGTGTGATTGTGAGATGACACTGATGTGAAATGATTGATATGGTCAATCCCATCTGTCATAAACCACATCAGCTTAGAAATCACATGAACACTTGTGAGCAAAACATAACTCAGGTAAAATTGTATGCAATTCGATCTAAGCAATTCGGTCTAAACCGAATTGCCCATGAGATCGAATCGCATCACAAAAAGAAGTGTTTTTGTGAGGTTTCCTCACAAATTCGGTCTGTGCAATTCGGTCTAGACCGAATTGCACACATAGACCGAATTGGTTTTGGAACCACATTATATCCATGCCATCCCTTCATGCCTTGGTTTATTTTCTGTCTCTCACCAATTCGAATTGCTAATTCGGTCTAGACCGAATTGACTTGGCAATTCGAATTACCCTCATTTTTGAAGCAAATTCCTTAGCTAAATTTGAGTAAGGAAATGACTTCATCTATTCGAATTGTCCAAATTCGGTTTAGACCGAATTGCTTTGACAATTCGAATTAGATGATATTTCATATCCTTGCAAGGATTAAATGGGTAAGGTAATACTTCATCCATCATGCATCATCAATTTGGTCTATTTTGCACCTTGCCCAGTAGACCGAATTGACCTCTTCCTTCTATTTTAAAACTTCAAAAATATTTTATCTTCCTGAGTTGTGTAAGTTGCATGGGTGTATTGGACTTAGGCCCATCACATCTAATTTTATCCATTACATATCTCAACTCATTAGTGTCTTAATTATTGTGTGATCAGCACTCACACAATACCAAAAACATTTTCTAAATTTGATCTTTTATCTTTATTGTGTGTATGAATGGGTAATAAGGAATATCGCAGATCAATGTTGGCGAAAAGGTCCCTTCACAGGGATAACGATTAGCTCGTCTTCTATGTATTAATTATTACTCGTTATTTTGCATGGTCTGATTAGTGGTTGGTGGAAGCTACGGCGAAAAGGTCTTTTCACGGAGATAACGATTAGTCACTCAGCCAACTCCTAATTAGATACAGTTTTACTTTCTTTATCTTAATTTCAAACCTGAATTCAAGTTGTAATATTATCAAATGATGTTGGCCAATATTATTTGAGAAATATTACAGCAAGAAAATATGTGGGTTTTTTTCTTCCTCACACAGACAAAAGGGAGCTAAATGACGGCGGCCACTGTAAATTGGATTTCTTTTCTGTCTAAAAATCGTTCCATCTGGAATAATTTGGAACTGAATAGTAGATGTTTGCAGTCCAGATCACCCCAGTTATTACTGGCACTCTTTTTAGCCAATTTCTTCTATTCTCAAGGCTAATTCATCTTTGTGTATCACATTCTGTCTATCCCCACCATATATTTTGGGGTATTTTATTTTCTTTTCTTCTATACAAGTATGCATTATATTGTTATGTAATTGTTGCGGTCATAATTATTTTGGAGATCCTTCTCCTTGGACATAGAAGTCTTGATTCAAATCAGATGCTACATAATAAATTTCCAACAAAAATTCCTTTGTAAAATCCGGATCTGAGTAAGGGATAATTTCACAGTTATGATTAATTCATCTTCTACTGGGGGTTGATTTTGAGAAATTAGAAGCAGAGTCAGCAATTAGGTCTCTTCTAGACTGAAAGGATCTGTGTTTTAATTGAGAGTCTAGTACCTGTGTGGGGAATGATTTTCAGATATACTTTGTTTTCTCAAAATTGCTATGTGTTGGAAATCTTATATTAGATATCGCATTAAATAAACGTCCACTTGGGTGTAGATGAGATGTGATAAATAATATTAGAGGAACAACATGTAGGCCTTGGTTATTTTCTAAGGTAGGGTTGAGTATTCCTTCGACTACTATCTTCTTCTGCCAAAGCCTAGAATTGAGTCTCGAGTGAGTACATCCGGAACAGGTTCATTTGTGGATCTGTTTCATTTAGTTTGTATCTCATAACGACCCAGATGTTGTGAGTCCTGTGGTTCATTGATAACTGGGAAGTTCCTGATCTGCATCTGGTCACCAAGACCAGGGGCTCTTTTATACTAACGGAAAGAGATAACTTTTAAGACTTCCGAATGACAGGATTTTAAATGTTTTCTTTACTGCTTTCTTTTAAATGCTTTCATAGAGGTCACTAGGAAGAATTAAAGGTCGGCCATCTGTTGAAAGGTTTAAGAGTTATGGAAGGGTTTGGGGCTCGCTTTGAAAACTTTGGGTGTGACCGGAGGAATGATAGCAGTACTTGGCACGCCAACTAGTGATTTGTCAGGTGTTGCTTATTCACCACAGATAAATAATATACATTAGTAATGCATTGCAAGGGTAGTTATGTGTCTGTGGTATCTTAGAATTTGTTGTCTTAAGAGCATGTAAACTCTTACTATAAGTACCTGTCTGTTAAAGGGAACATGGTATAGAGAGCATGAGAGTTAGCTAACTGATAGATTATCCCAATCAAAGATCTGTGTAATTAAAATGGAAGTTTAATTGTGTCTCATCTGAATCTTGTCCAATCTTTATTATTTTCTCCCTGTCCCTTCTGTCACATTTTAAACCTGCTTTCGTAGAATAATTTTTATCCGCTTTCTTAGCATAATTTTATCTGCTTTCATAGAATAAATTTTAATTGCTTTCTTAGATAAAATTTAATCCGCTTTGTAGTATAATTTTATTGCTTTTCATCCTCTAGTTTGAATTATGTCAAGTAGATGGTAGTTTAAACACAAACTCGAATCGAGTAATACGAGTGGAAAATCTTAGTAAACGACGTGGTCCCTGCTTCTATCGCACATCCTCCAGTGAACGATCCGGTCTTACTATAAATACTGCAATTTTTGACTCCGTGCGCTTTCGGGGGCACAGTTTCATACATTATATAAAAACGTGACAACCTATAAATATATCTCTTAATCCCAACTTCACCTTCATAATTTGGTTTCATTGAATAAAATTTAACCGGTATTATATTATATTTTCTTAAAAATACTCATATAGTGGGAAATTGTCAAAAGTTTCATAAACACGCAAAAGAAAACCATACGATCACTGATCAGGAGGAGGAAACTGCCGACACATATATTCGTCCATCTGACGCATGTAGGCATACATGTCGGTCATGGTGGCCTGCTGCTCCAGCTGCCTCGTAGTGATCGTATCCATGCGAGCCTGGTATAAATCCATCCTGGCATCCAAAGCATCACAACGATCCTGCCTGCTGCGAACCCAACATCTATACTAAGCTGCATCCCCTGCATCATCTGGAGCATCTGCATCATCTCCTGACCCTGCTGTGGAACCGCAGGAGGTGGAGGTGGAGGTGGTCGCTCTGGGGGACACCTAAAATCAAACCACCATCCTCGGGCTACGGGCGAAGTACAGCCCGAGGCGCGCCGCGTCGTAAGGCAATACGCCGAACGGTGTAAGTCAGAACACGATAATGCTCACCCGCAGCTAACTCGTAAGGGTCCGTCTCCGGCGTCGTACTGATCCCCTGGGCAGCGCATAAACCACAAATGAGGTGAACATGAGTGATCACCCTACTCCCTCGCCCTCGTCGTAAGCCCCTCAGATTGTCCGCAATGCAAGCTCCCACATTTACCCTACCGCCCTGGGCGATAAAGCAAATGGTCTCATAGACATGATCTATGACGAGATGGCTCCGGGTAATCGACCGGACGCGTCCTAACCATAGCTGAACGAGTACACGCCAATGAGCGTCCATCGAGGTCAACCGTAGCTCGTGGTCGTGCTCGGTCCGCGGTGGTACCTCGGTGCACAAGACGCCCCATGCAAAAGCAAGTACACGGCCCTCAGGCTGTGGCCGGAATACACTATCATCAGGTAGACCGAAATAGAGGTTGATCGCCCGAGCACTGAAGTCTTGCTAGCGGCCACGAACCCAGACTCGAGATAAGTCCTAGTGCTCCCCAAGACCGCCAATGTTGGCGAGGACCTCCATAGCTAGATAACCGGAGGCAATGCCCTCGGGATGACGTGCGAGTCCGGTCCACTGAAGGTGCTCCAAAACCGCACTGACCCTATCATCGCCCATATGATCCGGGAACATGCCTCTCTCAGGTACGTAAGCCCTGTTTCGACGAAGCTCGTCGAAATAGAACTCCTGGGAGGCCATCGTCGTGAATCGATACCTATCGTGCGGTCGAGGACGCACCTCGTCAGGGAGATCCCTGAGTCTCGGACCTCGCTCCTCATCCTCCTCAGACTCGCTCTCATCAACATCCGGCATTACCGGAGCGGCAGTACTAGGGCCAGCTGCATCGTGCCGAGTAGCTCGTCTCTTGGCCCCCGGAGGACACATGAGAGACGCCAAAACAACCCACAAGAAAAGCAACATCCTGCAAATAACCAATACCAATTATAAGGCTAATTTCCACACAATAATTATCAAGCAGAAAACGCAAAAATATCAAATATAGGCTTCCAACGGGAGCAATCCAAGAGGACATCAAATCTAATAGTTCATTAATACAAACCGAAAGGTAACCAAACCAAAGAACGTGCCCAAACAAATTCCAAAACCCATTGTGATATTTCGTCGAACACGTTATGTGCGCAATAATCCAAATCCAAAGTTTACTTACAAACATATGGAAATTGTCCACAAATTGAAACAATTACTTAAGCAACGACTCAACATCACATTGTGGCACAAAACAACAACAATGAATTCATTTCCATGCCCGCAATACCAATATAAATCGGAAATTTCACATCCTCTCTAAAAATAAAAAATCTAGTAAGAACTTTCCCCAAGATAAGCATACATCGGTGCACAAACACTTTCTAAACAACAAAAATAGCATTAAGTATCATATAAACTCACTAATTCGCCCGAATCAAGCCTAAAAATCACAAATACCCAATTCTCATACATAAACCCTAATTTCAAAATCCATCCAAAAATCAAGTTATCCAAAGCATAAAAATTGAAATTGGTAAGTGAAAGTGGTAGATACATACCTTGCAAAGCAAAATCGAAGTCGGAACCGGGAGGATTTGAAAACAAGAGGGCGAATTTGAGAGAAAATTGGAAGTGGCCTCGGGTGTGGAAATGGGTGAACTGGCTCGCGCGGGGCGCGTGTAATACCCGAGAATTTTCCATCATAAAATAAAACAATAGTTAAATAAATAAATAATAGATAAAATAAATATCATAAATAAATAAATAAATCCAGCAAATAAAAGAAGTAAATAAAGATGAGGAAATGAGAAATAAGATTCTTACTTAAAAAGGAATTAAAGGAATTTAATTAAATAAAAGGATGGATTAAAGGTGAATAAATAGTACACCAAAACCCGACACTAATGAACTCGAGGATTCGAGTCCAAAACATCCAATTAGACCCGAGAATAAATTTAGAGAGAAAGTAGAAACCCGAAGATACCCCGGGAATCGGAATTCGGGAGCATAGAGGGATAGAAACCCGAAAGAGAGGCGGAAAAGCACGACGGATCGCACGACCCGCCCGGACCGAAGTCCAGGCGAAGTCGGCGCGGTGGCCGCGCGGTGAAGGGCAATTAGCGCGCCACGACCGCGCCACTTGACAGATTTGGTTGCTGCATGAATCTCTCGCCCGAACGCGGATTTTTCGACTTTCGGTTGAACATCTCTCGACCCAAGACCTTTAGGTCAGATGTGGACGCCCTAGGGATTGAGAATTCTATAAATAAGCCCTTGGGAGCCCCAAACAAGTTTACAAAACCCTACAACCTTCTATACGTTCGAAACCCTAAATTCGGAGTCGACGGATAGCACCAAACGGAGGCAGCAGCTTTGGACGAAAATCCAAGGATCTCCAAACGTTGTGGTAAGCTCTGGTTTGATAGATCTCTTCACGTTTCAATCCGAAAACGGATTCTAACTTCGATTCTTTTCTTTCTACACCCCGTATTGAATCTAGATCGTAGAACCCGACGAACGGAGAGGAGAAACGGTGATCTGGAAGCCACGCTTCCGAACTAGACATCCCCGACGTTCATAGACACTGTAAGTTAACTCTTACATGGTTTTGGGATGAATTAAAACATTCAAAACTAAAAGATTATCAAGAAACCGTAAATCTGTCAATTCTTACTTTCTATCGGCGCAACAGATTTGTTGAATTTTTCCGAACCTTAAAACGAACTCAAACGGGAAAACTTAAAACACGGAAAACGTTCCTAAGACTTAGATCTAGCTACTGTAAATTTTTTGAGAATTTTTGGAATTGATTTGATATGCGAAAACCCATTGAAACCGAGCTGTTTAAATCTAGATCTTGAAATCTTGGACAGAACTTAGGAATGATCTTGATCACGTTTTTGACATAGGATCTAGGCTGTTTTAGATCTTTGGCCAAACATGAAAGTTGTAGATAAATGTCTTAAAATGATCCCTGTCAAATTTAATTAAATTTGGAGTTGAATTGCTATGGTAGAATTCGAAATCTTTAAACCGTGACATATTAAACTCGGACAGATTTGTTCTTATGCGAAAATTATTGATTTTGACCTACTTAGGTATCTCGGATTGAAAAAGTTAAAACAAGAAAGTTGTAGATCTTGGTGTTTCCGAGTCAGATATGAAATGTTGGAATTTTTGGAATTAAATCTGATTTTAGACGAATTTTGGAGTAAACTGTGATTTACCGAAACGAAATCTTGAAATCTTGTTGAAACATGGAATTAACCTTTAGGGTTGAAACGAATTGAGATATTATTTCTAAATAAATACAATGGAAGGCAGATTTTAAAAACTAAATCCCCTTACAAACTTGATAAATTAAAATTAGGGGTGAGTGCTCTGCAGGGTGCCCCCTAACGATTCACTTCGTGCCGTAATGGACGATGGTGACCCCGCGCGCTAAACTTGAGATATGGATTGCCTAAACGGCGAAACTTAGAGCCTACACTCTCGTGAATATCCGTATGGGTTTCCCGAGGCTCCGGAGTGGTACTGGGTATGGCTGATACGGTTGCGGCCGCCGGGCTACCGGCTAAACTTGTTGACATCGCGATTATATCGTGAAACTTTGAAATACCAAATCGGGAATGTAATGGGGATTCTAAATTAAATTAAATTAGATTAAATTATGTTGTTGTCCAATTAAATTATTTAAATGCTTTATTTTAATTATGGCTTTTGTGATTAAACCATGTGATATGTGTTATTAAATAGAGCCCTGAGATAATTTAGGCTATTGGATACTTGATTAGATTAAATTATATATTATGTTATTATCATGCTTTTGTTAAATTATTAAATTAATGGCTTTTAAACCCTACGATCATGCATGTGTTAACTTACTCAGCAATTTTGCTGACCAAAACTATTTTTATTCCTTTCCTTACAGAATATGTGGAATGAGCATGTGTGAGCACGATTCATGCATGGGATTTTGGGGAACACTTATTTTGCTTTTAAATTTCGTACTTAGACTATATTATGAACGGGCCTGTTTAACCCGTATTTTGGCCATGTCGGCCCCTTTTATATTTTCCGCTGTGATATTGTACTAAACTAAATATTTCCGCTGCGCTATGCTATTATTATTTTCGAATTATATTGTATGGGCTATTTTGAATGCTTTAAATGTTTTAAATACTGCAATACCTAGCCTTGCATCTCTTTGGTAAGCTCGGAGAAACCGTGTCTTACTAGGGAGATGTGGCGGTGACATCCCGACCTGGGTGACCAAAAACCGGGGTGTTACAAGTTGGTATCAGAGCCAGGTTATTTTTAAACTATTATTTTTAAACCATTACTATTTTTAAAACTATTATATTTTGACTATTCTTCTAAATTTTAAAGTATTATTTCCATGGGAAAATCTTTATTTTAAAACCCATGGAAAAATATATATATATGATGCATTAAATTATTATTGGGGGGAAATATCATTTGCATTTGCATGTTGCATCTCTGCTATGAACTTAGAATCTTGGAAGCTTGAACCTAGAATCTTGGCGAAACTTGAACTTAGAATCTTGGCGAATTGAACCTAGAATCTTGGCGAAACTTGAACTTAGAATCTTGGCGAATTGAACCTAGAATCTTGGCGAATCGAACTTAGAATCTTGGCGAATATTAACTTAGATCTCTTGCTTGCTCTAGATGGCAAGTCAAGACATGATGCAGTTGATGGTCAGGATGATGAGTGTTCATCTCGATTCCCACCAAACCCTAGAGCAAATGAAGTACCGTATGGCTCAGTTGGAGGCCAATTTACATCACATGGGCAACTTGAGAGAGGCGGATCATCACCGCATAAACCAACTCGAGCGCCAAGTCCAAACCCTCACCACACAAAACTTAATACTAAAAGAATACATCGATTCCCAGGGGCAAGACCTAAACACTATCTTTGACGACCTACTACCGCCGAGTTCGGAGGAGGAAGATCCTGCTACCCCACCGGGAGACGTCATGAGGCACTAGAGATTCTATTGTTAGACATTGTTTTGCTAGAAAAATATTTCTACTTTTGTACTAAAATTTCTTTGAGGAAATAAAATGGCCGGTTTATTTATTTTAAATCGAAAGGAAAATTTTAAAATAAAACCCCCGAGGCGTCGCATGCTTCTTAATTCGAACAAAGCACCACGTGCTAAATTGCTACACACATATACATTTATAGAAATTGCTTAGACTATATGCTAAATTCACCAGTCCTAATCTATCCCATTTGTACTAGAATGGCACCCAGAGGAAGAGGAAGAGGAAGAACTCAAACCACTCCCCAAACCACCACTGAGATACCTACTCAAACACCACCAAACGTCACTGAACCGATTCAATCTGAGATGGAACAACCCCAAGGTGCGCAGGACGCCCCCGCACCGAACAATGTGGGCGATCGTCTTAGGACGATAGAGGAAGTGTTGATTGCGCTCGGGAACGCGCAAGTCAACCAGGGTCAAGCTGCGGCGGTACCTCCGCCCCAAGCTCGCCCTAACTACCTGGCGATGGTGAATCCTTACCAGCCACCCCACTACGCTGGTGAGGAGGATCCAGCTAAACTGGAGGAATGGATCCGGACTTTTGACAAGCTGCTGGGAGCGGTCAAATGTCCAGAAGGAGAGAGGGTACATGTCGCTTCATACTACTTGGGAGGCGAAGCTGACGACTGGTGGCAAGCAACGCAAGCCAAACTGACTGAAGATGACGAGCCGTACTCGTGGATGGAGATGATGGAGCTATTCAGGGATCGATTCTATCCCTTGAGTACTAAAGCTGCCATGTACGAAGAATTCCTGTCACTGAAGCAAGGAAGCCAAACGGTGCAAGAATACTACACACGCTTCAAGGAGCTGGTGAGGTTCGCACCAAGGCTAGTGCCTACTGATGCGGAAAAGGCACAGAAGTTTGAGATGGGGCTGAACCTGTCTGTGCGCGAGGTGATCGCGGGGGTACACTACCCCGATTTGCAAGCCGTATACGATCGCGCTGTAGCGGTAGCACGCGTGCAGCAGCTGAAAAGAAGGGTGAGTGGGGAGTCCAGTAGGGGCCCTCAAGACAAGAGAAGCCGAGACTCAAGAAACGAGAACAACACGGGAAGGAACGAACAGCGCAGAGGGTCGAATAGGCCCCAGCAAAACAACACTGGGAGGAGGTTCAACCAAGAAGATCCGGTACCGCCTTGCCCGCGATGTGGACGACCACATCTGGCAAGGGGATGCCCGCAACAAGGCGCCTGTTACCGATGCGGTCGAATGGGTCACGTTCGACGGGATTGTTGGACTAGGCTCGAGAACATAACAAAGAGGGACGACTTAGTCGCGGGGCAAGAACAGCCTCAAAACCAAAATGGGCGAAACGGCAATAACCAAGGGTACAGACCCCCTCAAAATAGGCCGCAAAACCAGAACCAGAACCAACGACCTCCGCCCCCACAGAATCAAAACCAGCAACAAAATCAGTAGCCGAATGCGAATCAGCAGGGCAATCAGGGACGCCCTATGGGGAGGCTGAACGTGGTGAACCAAGCGGACGTGCCTGCGCAAGGAGAAGTGATGGCAGGTACATTTCACGTTTTGAATACACCCCTTAGAGTTCTATTTGATTCTGGAGCTAGTTGCTCAATTATTGCATCAAGGATAGTGCCTGAGTTAGATCTACCTAAGTGCGAGAGAATTAGCTTAGGAATTCAATTGCCTTCTGGAGAAATAGTGTCTTGCTCTAAACGATACAACGGAATTCCTGTAGTGATAAAGAACGTAGAATTCTTCGCGAACTTGGTAGAATTTAACTTAAGAGACTTTGACATCATACTGGGGATGGACTGGCTATCCCAGTATAAAGCGGTGATCGAATGCCAAAAGCAAAAGATCACCTTGTCAAAAAGTAGGGGAAAGAGAGTTATCTTTTACTCTCAGCCCCCTAAGAAAAGTAACAAAATCGTTAGTGCACTTAAACTAAGTAACTTGATGCGTAAGGGGTATGAACTATATGCGTGCTATGTGCACAACCTTGAGGCGGAAGAAAACAAGGTTGATAGCATACCAGTGGTAAGAGAATACCCGGACGTATTCCCTGAGGACGTTCCGGGCATGCCACCTGAGAGGGATCTTGAATTCACCATAGATCTCATTCCGGGGACAGAGCCGGTCTCGAAAGCTCCGTACCGGATGGCACCACTGGAAATGAAAGAGTTAAAGGAACAACTCGAGGAGCTATTGGGAAAAGGTTACATAAGACCGAGTACGTCCCCTTGGGGAGCACCAGTTTTGTTTATCAAGAAGAAAGACGGAGGACTACGTCTTTGCATAGATTACCGAGGACTAAACCAAGTGACCATTAAGAATAAATATCCCCTACCGAGAATAGAGGATCTGTTTGATCAACTGAAGGGAGCTTCAGTATTCTCGAAGATCGATTTGCGATCTGGGTATCATCAATTGAGGATTGCCGAGAAGGACATTCCAAAGACGGCGTTTCGAACACGATATGGCCATTACGAGTTCACAGTGTTATCCTTCGGGTTAACAAATGCTCCGGCCATGTTCATGAATCTCATGAACAACGTGTTCCGAGAATTGTTAGACCAGTGTGTCGTAGTGTTCATCGACGACATCCTGATCTACTCGAAGAGCGAGGAGGAGCATGCGAAGCACTTACTTCAAGTGTTAGAAATCTTGCGAAGAAACCAGCTATACGGCAAGCTGTCGAAATGTGACTTCTGGCTGAAAGAAGTGGCATTTCTTGGACACATAGTATCCGCTGATGGAGTATCAGTGGATCCGGCAAAAGTCTCTGCCGCAACTGAATGGGCAACTCCGAAAAGTCCAACGGAAATAAGGAGTTTCCTTGGATTAGCCGGATATTATAGACGATTTGTGAAGGACTTTTCAAGGATTGCACGTCCTTTGACCCAGCTACTGAAGAAAGGAGCAAAATACGAGTGGACCGAAGCGTGTGAGACTGCGTTTCAAGAGCTGAAGAAACAACTCACAACCACACCCGTATTAACACTACCATCAGAGCATGGTGACTTCGAAGTATATAGCGATGCTTCGAAGGAAGGTTTAGGTTGTGTTTTGATGCAAGACTCGAGAGTCGTAGCCTATGCATCACGTCAACTAAAACCCCACGAGGAGAATTATCCGACCCACGACCTGGAGTTGGCAGCGGTCGTCTTCGCTCTAAAGATATGGAGACATTATCTTTATGGGCGGAAATGTCGAATGTTCACCGACCACAAGAGCTTGAAATATATATTCACTCAGAAGGAGTTGAATTTGAGACAGCGAAGGTGGTTGGAACTTATTAAAGACAACGATTTAGAGATAGCATACCACGAGGGGAAGGCGAATGTGGTAGCCGATGCCCTATGTCGGAAAACCCAACACGTGACAAACTCGTTGGTAATTCCGCCAACATTGTACATGGAATTGGCAAGATTGGAGTTAGAACTTGTGCATCCTGGCACAGTGAGAGAAACGGTCAATGCCATGGTCGTAGAAACTCCCATATTGGACGAGATTCGACTCGCTCAACCGGGCGACCCGAAACTCGAGAGGATAAAAGGGTATATTGCCGAAGGAAAGGCAATAGGATTTGCTGTCCACAAGGATGGAAGCATCCGTTTCAAAGGGAGGTGGTGTGTGCCTCTTAAATGTGCCGAATTGAAGCAAAGGTTGATGGAGGAAGGGCACAACACGCCATATTCCGTACATCCCGGAGGTGACAAGCTATACAAAGATCTGAAGAAGATCTATTGGTGGCCGGGAATGAAGAAGGAAGTGGCGAACTTCGTGGCGAGATGTCTCACCTGCCAAAAAGTTAAGGCAGTGCGACATAAACCCCTAGGATTGATGCAACCACTAGAGATTCCAAGTTGGAAGTGGGATAACATCTCAATGGACTTTGTCTCGGGATTACCTCGATCACCTAAAGGCATGAATAAGATTTGGGTGATTGTGGATAGGCTAACGAAGACAGCCATATTCATCCCAATGAAAGACACGTGGACTATGGACCAATTGGCCCGAGCCTACATTGATAATGTGGTACGACGACATGGAGTACCACATGATATCATTTCCGATAGAGACAGTAGATTTGTCTCTCATTTCTGGACGGAGTTACAAAAAGCTCTCGGTACTCAAATCAAAATGAGCACCGCATTCCACCCGATGACGGATGGTCAAACCGAGAGAACAATCCAAACACTAGAAGACATGCTGAGAGCATGTGTGTTGGAATTCAAAGGGAATTGGGAATCTCATTTACCCTTGATTCAGTTTTCTTATAATAATAGCTACCATGCTAGTATCGGCATGGCACCTTTCGAGGCGTTGTATGGACGAAAGTGCCGAAGCCCATTGAGCTGGGATGAAAACGATAAGTCCGTGGTAGTGGGACCACAACTTATCAAAGACATGGCTCAACAAATCAAAGTGATTCAAGGGAAGATGAAGGCCGCACAAGACCGTCAAAAGAGTTATGCCGACGTGAGACGACGAGACCTAGAATTTCAAGTGGGAGATAGGGTCATGCTAAAGATATCACCCATGAAGGGGGTGATGCGCTTTGGCAAACGAGGGAAGTTAAGTCCTCGATACATAGGACCTTACGAAATTCTAGAACGAGTCGGAACTCTAGCCTACCGATTGGCTTTACCGCCACACTTAGATCGAGTTCATAACGTCTTCCATGTCTCACAACTAAAGAAGTATGTGCCGGACCCGACACATGTACTTCAACCGGAGATAATTGAGCTCGATGAGGATTTGACTTACGAGGAAGTCCCAGTGCGTATTCTCGATACTAAGGAACGAGTAACGAGGAACAAAACCATCAAAATGATCAAGGTTCTTTGGTCAAACCACGAAAGTGAGACGGCAACTTGGGAAGTAGAATCCGACATGAGAGAACGATACCCGACATTGTTCCAAACCGATTCCGACACAGTTATGGGGACATAACTGCAATCTTAAGGGGGAGAGGATGTCATACCCCCTAATTTTTTCGTGCATTTTTGTAAACTTTTGAACTACGTTATGGCTTGATCCCTTTACCGGGTATGTAGGCAGCTTAGAAGTTTTAATTCTAAGTTCAGTCACAACACAATAAAACAAACACAAGACCTTAGCACGAGAAAAGCTGAAACACAACTTCGAGGACGAAGTTGATTCTTAAGGAGGGTAGACTGTAATACCCGAGAATTTTCCATCATAAAATAAAACAATAGTTAAATAAATAAATAATAGATAAAATAAATATCATAAATAAATAAATAAATCCAGCAAATAAAAGAAGTAAATAAAGATGAGGAAATGAGAAATAAGATTCTTACTTAAAAAGGAATTAAAGGAATTTAATTAAATAAAAGGATGGATTAAAGGTGAATAAATGGTACACCAAAACCCGACACTAATGAACTCGAGGATTCGAGTCCAAAACATCCAATTAGACCCGAGAATAAATTTAGAGAGAAAGTAGAAACCCGAAGATACCCCGGGAATCGGAATTCGGGAGCATAGAGGGATAGAAACCCGAAAGAGAGGCGGAAAAGCACGACGGATCGCACGACCCGCCCGGACCGAAGTCCAGGCGAAGTCGGCGCAGTGGCCGCGCGGTGAAGGGCGATTAGCGCGCCACGACCGCGCCACTTGACAGATTTGGTTGCTGCGTGAATCTCTCGCCCGAACGCGGATTTTTCGACTTTCGGTTGAACATCTCTCGACCCAAGACCTTTAGGTCAGATGTGGACGCCCTAGGGATTGAGAATTCTATAAATAAGCCCTTGGGAGCCCCAAACAAGTTTACAAAACCCTACAACCTTCTATACGTTCGAAACCCTAAATTCGGAGTCGACGGATAGCACCAAACGGAGGCAGCAGCTTTGGACGAAAATCCAAGGATCTCCAAACGTTGTGGTAAGCTCTGGTTCGATAGATCTCTTCACGTTTCAATCCAAAAACGGATTCTAACTTCGATTCTTTTCTTTCTACACCCCGTATTGAATCTAGATCGTAGAACCCGACGAACGGAGAGGAGAAACGGTGATCTGGAAGCCACACCTCCGAACTAGACATCCCCGACGTTCATAGACACTGTAAGTTAACTCTTACATGGTTTTGGGATGAATTAAAACATTCAAAACTAAAAGATTATCAAGAAACCGTAAATCTGTCAATTCTTACTTTCTATCGGCGCAACAGATTTGTTGAATTTTTCCGAACCTTAAAACGAACTCAAACGGGAAAACTTAAAACACGAAAAACGTTCCTAAGACTTAGATCTAGCTACTGTAAATTTTTGAGAATTTTTGGAATTGATTTGGTATGCGAAAACCCATTGAAACCGAGCTGTTTAAATCTAGATCTTGAAATCTTGGACAGAACTTAGGAATGATCTTGATCACGTTTTTGACATAGGATCTAGGCTGTTTTAGATCTTTGGCCAAACATGGAAGTTGTAGATAAATGTCTTAAGATGATCCCTGTCAAATTTCATTAAATTTGGAGTTGAATTGCTATGGTAGAACTCGAAATATTTAAACCGTGACACATTAAACTCGGACAGATTTGTTCTTATGCAAAAATTGGCGATTTTGACCTACTTAGGTATCTCGGATTGAAAAAGTTAAAACACGAAAGTTGTAGATCATGATGTTTCAGAGTCAGATATGAAATGTTGGAATTTTTCGAATTAAATCTGATTTTAGACGAATTTTGGAGTAAACTGTGATTTACCGAAACGAAATCTTGAAATCTTGTTGAAACATGGAATTAACCTTTAGGGTTGAAACGAATTGAGATATTATTTCTAAATAAATACAATGGAAGGCAGATTTTAAAAACTAAATCCCCTTACAAACTTGATAAATTAAAATTAGGGGTGAGTGCTCTGCAGGGTGCCCCCTAACGATTCACTTCGTGCCGTAATGGACGATGGTGACCCCGCGCGCTAAATTTGAGATATGGATTGCCTAAACGGCGAAACTTAGAGTCTACACTCTCGTGAATATCCGTATGGGTTTTCCGAGGCTCCGGAGTGGTACTGGGTATGGCTGATACGGTTGCGGCCGCCGGGCTACCGGCTAAACTTGTTGACATCGCGATTATACCGTGAAACTTTGAAATACCAAATCGGGAATGTAATGGGGATTCTAAATTAAATTAAATTAGATTAAATTATGTTGTTGTCCAATTAAATTATTTAAATGCTTTATTTTAATTATGGCTTTTGTGATTAAACCATGTGATATGTGTTATTTAATAGAGCCCTGAGATAATTTAGGCTATTGGATACTTGATTAGATTAAATTATATATTATGTTATTATCATGCTTTTGTTAAATTATTAAATTAATGGCTTTTAAACCCTACGATCATGCATGTGTTAACTTACTCAGCAATTTTGCTGACCAAAACCATTTTTATTCCTTTCCTTACAGAATATGTGGAATGAGCATGTGTGAGCACGATTCATGCATGGGATTTTGGGGAACACTTATTTTGCTTTTAAATTTCGTACTTAGACTATATTATGAACGGGCCTGTTTAACCCGTGTTTTGGCCATGTCGGCCCCTTTTATATTTTCCGCTGCGATATTGTACTAAACTAAATATTTCCGCTGCGCTATGCTATTATTATTTTCGAATTATATTGTCTGGGCTATTTTGAATGCTTTAAATGTTTTAAATACTGCAATACCTAGCCTTGCATCTCTTTGGTAAGCTCGGAGAAACCGTGTCTTACTAGGGAGATGTGGCGGTGACATCCCGACCTGGGTGACCAAAAACCGGGGTGTTACAGCGCGAGCCCTTTTTTTTTCAAACTGATGTGGCCGCACGGTCCCAGCGCGCTAAACCACCCATACCGCGCGGACACCGCGCGGGTCACGGAATTCGTTTTATTTGTTTTCATTTTCGATTTTGCTTTGTTTTCTCTTGCTTTACACCACCCGTATTGACGCTACCATCAGAGAATGGTGACTTCGAAGTTTACAGCGATGCTTCGAAGGAAGGTTTAGGTTGTGTCTTGATGCAAGACTCGAGGGTCGTTGCATACGCATTGCACCAACTGAAACCTCACGAAGAAAATTACCCGACACACGACCTGGAGTTGGCAGCGGTCATTTTCGCTCTAAAGATATGGAGACATTATCTTTACGGGCGAAAGTGTCGAATGTTCACCGATCACAAGAGCTTGAAATATATATTCACTCAGAAGGAGTTGAATTTGAGACAGCGAAAGTGATTGGAACTTATCAAGGATTATGATTCGGAGATATCCTACCACGAAGGGAAGGCGGATGTGGTAGCCGATGCCCTAAGCCTGAAAACCCAACACGTGACAAACTTGTTGGTAATTCCGTCGACATTGTACATGGAATTGGCGAGGTTGGATGTGGAACTTGTGTACCCGGGCACAGTGAGTGAAACGATCAACGCGATGGTGGTAGAAACTGCAATATTGAATGAGATTAGACTCGCCCAACCGGGCGACGCAAAATTGGAAAGGATAAAGGAGTATATTGCCGAGGGTAAGGCCATAGGATTTGCTATCCATGAGGATGGAAGCATTCGCTTCAAGGGGAGATGGTGCGTGCCCTAGAAGTCTGACGAGCTGAAGCAAAGGTTGATGGAAGAAGGACATAACACGCCATATTCAGTGTATCCCGGAGGCGACAAACTTTACAAAGATCTGAAGAAGATCTATTGGTGGCCGGGAATGAAGAAGGGAGTGGCAGACTTCGTGGCGAAATGCCTCACCTGCCAAAGGGTTAAGGCAGTGAGACATAAACCCTTAGGACTGATGCAACCACTGGAGATTCCAAGTTGGAAGTGGGATAGCATCTCGATGGACTTTGTCTCGGGATTACCACGATCACCTAAAGGCATGAACAAGATTTGGATGATTGTGGATAGGCTAACGAAGACGGCCATATTTATCCCAATGAAGGACACGTGGACTATGGACCAATTGGCCCGAGCCTACATTGACAATGTGGTATGACGACTTGGAGTACTACATGACACCATTTCCGACAGAGACAGTAAATTTGTTTCTCATTTTTGGACGGAGTTACAAAAAGCTCTCGGTACTCAAATCAAAATGAGCACCGCATTCCACCCGATGACGGATGGACAAACTGAGAGAACGATCCAAACACTAGAAGACATGCTGAGAGCATGTGTGTTGGAGTTTAAGGGGAGTTGGGAAACTCATTTACCCTTAATTGAGTTTTCCAATAACAATAGCTACAATGCTAGCATTGGCATGGCACCTTTCGAGGCGTTGTATGGACGAAAGTGCCGAAGCCCGTTGAGTTGGGAAGAAAACGATAAGTCTGTGGTAGTGGGACCACAACTTGTCGAAGAAATGACTCTACAGATAAAGGTGATTCAAGAGAAAATGAAAGCCGCTCAAGACCGTCAGAAGGGTTATGCTGACGTGAGACGACGAGACCTAGAATTTCAAGTGGGAGATAGGGTCATGCTAAAGATATCACCCATGAAGGGGGTGATGCGCTTTGGCAAACGAGGAAAGTTGAGTCCTCGATACATAGGACCTTGTGAAATTCTAGAACGAGTCGGAAATTTGGCTTACCGACTGGCTTTACCGCCACAATTAGATCGAGTTCATAATGTATTCCATGTCTCACAACTAAAGAGATATGTGCCAGACCCGACACATGTACTTCAGCCGGAAGTGATTGAACTCGATGATGATTTGACTTACGAAGAAGTCCCAGTGCGAATTCTAGACGTTAAGGAAAGAATAACAAGGAATAAAACCGTCAAGATGGTCAAGGTTCTTTGGTCGAACCATGAAAGCGAAACCGCAACTTGGGAATTAGAAGCCGACAAGAGAGAACGTTACCCGACACTGTTCCAAACCGATGCCGACACAGTTATGGGGACATAACTCTTAAGGGGGAGAGGATGTCACACCACGTATTTTTCATGTATTTTTGTAAACAACCAAACAAATTCAAATTGTTTTGAACTACGTTATGGCTTGATCCCTTCACAGGGTACGTAGGCAGCTTAGAAGTTTTAATTCTAAGTTCAGTCACAAAATAATAAAACAAACAAAAAGTCCTTAGCACGAGAAAAGCCGAAACACAACTTCGAGGACGAAGTTGATTCTTAAGGAGGGTAGACTGTAATACCCGAGAATTTTAATCCATAAAATAAATAAATAAATAAAACAATAACAATAAATAAAAAAACATAATACATAGATAAGGAAATGAGAAATGGAATTTAATTTAAGAAGGAATTAAATTTCCAATACCCATAAAGCCAAAGATAATTTAATCAAATAAATTATACACCGGAACCCGACACCAACGAACTCGAGAATTCGAGGCCAATATTAAATCTAGACCCGAGTAAAATTAAGATAGGAAATAGGAGCCCGAAAATATCCCGGAAGTCCGAATCCGAGAACATAGAGGGATAGAAGTCCGAAAGAAAGGAGGAAATGCCCGACGGATCGCACGACCCGCCCGGACCGATGTCCAGGCAGAGACCGCGCGGTGGCCGCGCGGGGTTCCTTAAAAGGGCGCGCCAACCCCGCGCCATCTGGCTGTAACTTGCCACCCGTGATTTTCTCACCCGAATCTGGATTTTCCAACTTCGGTTGCTCACCTTGCGGCTCAAGACACCCTAGGGCCGACCTTGGATGTCCCCTAGGTCCCCTTCATCTATAAATAAACATCTTAATCAGCCCCGAACACTTTTCAACGGTGGACTGGAAGCCACGCCTCCGAATCGACGAGCCGGAACAACCGTGAATCTGTAAGTTAATACTTACATGGTTTGGGAGGATTAAAATACACTTAACCTAAAGATTTAAATCACGAACGTAAAATCTGTTAAACTGAAAACCTCTACGGTGCAGCGGTTTTGCACGATTTTTCTAAACCCTTAAAACTGTTCAAACGAGAAAACTTAAAACACGAAAAACATTCTTAAGGCATAGATCTATCTTCTGTAAAAGTTTCGGAATTTTTCATAATTTTTTGATATCTAAAATCGACCCCGAACCGAACTATTCTAAATTGGAATCTTGAAATCTTGACAGAACTTAGGTCCGAACTTGTAGGCGGTTTTGACGATAGATCTAGGCCGATTCAGAACTTTAGTCGAACATGAAACTTGTAGATATGTGTCTTAGGTATCTTCCTGTAAAATTTCATCAATTTTGGAGTTCGTTTGCTATGGTAGATCTCAGAATCTTGAAACTGCTGTTGAAAATTTCGGACAGATTTGTAACCTGATGGAAATCTACGTTTTTGACTTATTTCCTTAACTCGGATCGAAAATGTTAAAACACAAAACTTGTTCGTCACTGTATTTTCGAGTCACTGGTCAAAGTAAAGAATTTTCGGACTTAAAACTGATTTTTAATTAATTTTTGAGTAAATAGTGGTTTATCGAAGTCAAATCTTGAAATTCTTGTTGAAACGATGAAATTGGCCTTTAGGGTTTAAACGAGTAGAAGTTCTTGAAATAAAATACGTGAAATAAGAATTTTGAAAAATCCCCTTACAAACTTGATCGATTAAAATTAGGGGTGAGTGCTCTGCAGGGTGCCCCCTAACTATTCACTTCGTGCCTTTATGGACGATGGTGACCCCGCACGAAATTTGAGATACATTGCCAAAACGGCATGAGATATAGGACCTACACTCTCGAGAATATCCATTTGGGTTTCCCGAGGCTCCGAAGTGGTATTGGGTATGGCGGAAAGGCTGCGGCCGCTGGGCTACCGGCTAAACTTGACGAGATTGCGATGCAATCGTGAAATACCTGAAATACTAAATCTTGGGTGTAATGGGGATAATTAAAATGTTTATTTTTGGTCTATTTAAATTATTTAATACATTATTTAAATTAATTATGGCTTTTACTTTAAGTTATGTTAAATGTGTTTTTAATTAGAGCCATGAATTAAATTATGCAAGTTATTTAGTTAATTAAATTAAATTGGTTATGATTTAATTGCATGCTTTTAATTAAGTATTAAATTAATGGCTTTGAAACCCCACGATTATGTATGTGTTAACTTACTCAGTCAGTTGTGCTGACCAAACCATTTATTTCCTTTTTCTTACAGAGTATGTGGAATGAGCATAAGCACGTATATGCATGGGGGATTTTTGGGAATTTTTATATTTTAAATTCTTGCATTAGACTATAGTATAAACGGGCCTATTTAACCCGTGTTTTGGCCATGTTAGCCCTATTTACATTTTCCGCTGCAATACTTATACTGAGATATTATTTTTCCGCTGCATTATAATATTATTTTCGAACTTATATTGTATGGGCTGATTTAATTGTTTTAAATATTTTAAATACTGCAATACCTAGCCTTGCATCTCTTTAGCAAGCTCGGAGAAACCGTGTCTTGCTAGGGAGTTGTGGCAGTGACATCCCAACCTGGGCGACCAAAAACCGGGGTGTTACACACATAAATAAATAAATAAAAAAAATAAAAGTAAAGAGAAATGGAATTTAATTCAAAGATCAAAAGGAATTTAATTTCCAAGAGCCCGTAAGTTGGAAATAATTTAATTTAATAAATTATGGCACGGGAACCAAATGTCGACGAACACAAGATTTTGAACACAAAATTAATTTGAGATCCGAATGAATTTAAAATAGGAGTTTAAAGTCCAAGAATAACCCGAAAATCGAAGCCCAAGAACGTAGAAGAATAGGAGCCCAAAAAAGAGGAGAAAAGGCCCGACGTATCGCACGACCCGGCCCAGGCCGCAGCCCAGGCTAGGCCCGCACGGTCGCGGGGCCGAATCCGCGAAAACGGCCCCAAGTGCGCGCCAAACCAGGCTGTACGCCTTGGACGGGATTCGGCTACCCGACTCCGGATTTTTCGATGTTTGTTCCGTTTCTTGAGGCCAAAGACCTGCAAATTCGAATCCTGACGTTTGGGAGTTGTTAGGGCTTATAAATACCCCCTATTCAGCTCCCGAACGTCCTTTAATCACTCCCGCAAATCTCTCATACATTCAACCACCGAAAACCCTATATTTTCAAGTTTTGGAGCGAATTCCGGCAATAGGAAGGCCGTGGACGAGTTGGAGACTTCTCCAATCATAGATCGGGTGGTAAGAGTCGATTAGGTTCTGTTTTAACTCATTTAATAGTCAATGTCTATGATCTAACAGTATGAATTTTACTTGTATTCGTGAATCGGGGCCAAAGAGAAGGAGGCGACGGAATCCGGACGCGTGCGAGGATCCCGGAGGCCAAGTAAATCAGATCTAAGACCGTAGACCACATTTTAAATAAGTTGACTCTTTGCATGATAATTTTGGTGGCTTAAAATCGAACGAAACATAGACCTAAGCAATAAACGTAAAATCTGTCAAAAGAGAATCCATGAGTACACAGTTTTAAAGATCTAATTTTACGGACCATTTCGAATTCTTAAAACAAAAACCTCAAAACTAAGATTCTGTTCCTAAGACATTAATCTATATTGTGTAAAAATTTCATAACTATTCATTAATATTTGACACCTCAAATCCGATCTGGTTTCTCTGCGTTAATTCTGAATTTTTCAAAAATCTGACAGCATGACATTTCGAACTTGATCCTTATTTTTCTACTTGATCTAGACCGAACTAGCTTGTGTAATGTGAATGAAAGTCGTAATTAATGGAGTCTAGAATATGTCCTAAAAATTTCAGAATTTTTGGAGTCCGATTGATGAGTCGAAAAATCGAATTAGGAACAGTAGGTCGAATCTGAAAACTGACAGCATGGCTTTTCTGTGTAAAACACGATTTTTGACTTGTTTCCTCACTTTATTTTGAAAAACGTAAAACATGAAAGTTGTTCATTAGGATGTTTTTGAGCTACTGTGCAAATTTCAAGTTGTTCGCCTTTAAAACGAATTTTTAAGCTCAAAAGGCGCGAACTGTGACGAAATACATACTATATTTGGAAAATTGAGATCTTTTAGACAAACAGTCGAAATCCCCTTTGAAAGATAAAAAAAAAACTTTCAAAAATCCCGTTACAACTAGATTGAGCACTAATTAGAGGGTGAGTGCTCGCAGGGTGCCCTCCTAACCATTCACTTCGTGCCTATAAGGACGATGGTGACCCCTTTTATGGAAATTGAGCCAAAACTGTAATACCCGAGATTTTTATCGGCGTCCAAAGGAATAAAATTAATTTCTTAATCCGATCAAGGCCAAAATATTTCCGAGAAGAAGAAAATAATTCATTATTGCTCGAGAATGAATTACCGATAAATTCAAAATTGAAAATGGAATAAAAGAGGGAAAGGAAGCCCGAAGATATTCCATGCATCGAGTCAAAAAAATTGGAATTAAATTCAAGAAGGAAACGAATTTTAATTCCAAGAACCCGTGAAATCGGAAATAATTTAATTAGATAAATTATTACACGGGAGTCGAAAGACGACGAATTCAAAGCCGACAAATCCAAACGCGACGGACTCAAGATTTTGGATACGGGATTAATTCGAAACGAAATAAATTTAAGAGAGGAATCATAATCCGAGAACGACCCGAAAAATCAAGTTCGAAAATGTAGGAGGACAGAAGCCCAAAAGAGAGGAGAAAAGGCCCGACGGATCACACGACCCGGCCCAGGTCGCGAGGACGCACCTCGTCAGGGAGACCCTGAGCCTCGGCTCCCGCTCCTCGTCCTCCTCGGACTCACTGTCGTCACTATCCGGCATCACCGGAGCGGCAGTGCTAGGACCGGCTGCATCACGTCGAGTAGCACGTCTCTTGGCCCCCGGAAGGACCATAAGGAACGCCAAGATGAACCATAGGAAAAGCAACATCCTGCGAACACCCAATATCAATGGTAAGGCTAATTTTCAACACATTAATTCACAAGCAAAAATACATAAAGACATCATAAATATAAAGTTCCAACGGGGAAAATATAGGAGGGTTTCAGACCCAATAGTTTATCAATACATATCGGAAGAGAATCAAATCAAGGAATGTGCCCAAGCAAATTCAAAAACCCATTGTGGCATTGCGTCGAACACCTTATGTGCGCAATAAATTAAGTTCAAAAATTTGTTTGTAAACACATGGCAATTAACCACAAAACCAAACAATTACTTATACAACGACTCATAATCACAAGTGTCAACAAACAACACCAATGAAACCACTTTTACACCAATAACACCAACAAAATCGGAAATTTCATAGTTTCCCTAAAAATCCAAATTCTAGCAAGAAATTCCACAACTTAGGTATATATATTCATACCAATACTTCCTAAACAATAGAAATGGCACCAAAGTACTACATAAACTCACTAATTCGCAAGAATTAAGCCGAAAATTACAAATCCCCAATTTACATGCCAAAACCCTAATTTCATAATTCACCCAAAAATCTAACAATTAAGGTATAAAAATTGAAATTGGCAAGTGGAAGTAGAAGATACATACCTTACAAAGAAAAATCGAAGTCGAAACCGGGAGAATTCGAGCACGGAAGAACGAAATTGAGAGAAAGTGAGGAGGGATTTCGGAAGTGAAGGGGGTGAAATGGCTCGCGCGGGGCGCGAGCCCTAATTAACCCCACTGCTGTAGTCGCGCGGTCCCCGCGCGCTAAAGGCTTATTTAGCGCGCGGACCCCGCGCGGGTAACGAATGGGATGTTTTTTTTTTTTTATTTTTCGATTTCCTCTTTTCTTTTATCCCATTTTCCCCCTCCGCTGCCTCGTAAAATGCGAGGGGACCGAGCGTGTGAGACTGCGTTTCAAGAACTTAAGAAACGACTCACAACCACACCCGTATTAACACTACCATCAGAGAATGGTGACTTCGAAGTTTATAGCGATGCTTCGAAGGAAGGTTTAGGTTGTGTCTTGATGCAAGACTCGAGAGTCGTAGCGTATGCATCACGCCAACTAAAACCTCACGAGGAGAATTATCCGACACATGACCTGGAGTTGGCAGCGGTCGTTTTCGCTCTAAAGATATGGAGACATTATCTTTATGGGCGGAAGCGTCGAATGTTCACCGACCACAAGAGCTTGAAATATATATTCACTCAGAAGGAGTTGAATTTGAGACAGCGAATGTAACACCCCGGATTTGGTAACCCAGGCCGGGATGCCACCGCCGCACCTCCCTAGCAAGACACGGTTTCTCCGAGCTCACTAAAGAGATGCAAGGCTATGGTTTTTCAGGATTTAAAATATTCAAGTAGCCCATTCATAGATAATTTAAAAATATTACATCAGAGTTGCAGCGAGAATATATATAAAGTACGCAGCGGAAGTAAAGTGTATGCAGCGGAATTTGAAATATAGGGCCGACATGGCCAAACCACGGGTTTAACAGACCCGTTCATGCAAGTCACGTAAAATAAATAATTAAGTACCCCAAATGATCCCCCAATGAGTGATCATGCTCCGTACTCTGTAACAGAAAAAAAATGAACAACGGTTTTTATCAGTATTATAAAATACTGAGTAAGTCAATCCTTACATAGCAATAAAGGGGTTAGATTTTTAGTAATTAAGATAAAACTTTTTGCCATGCATAAAAACATTTTTTTTTTTTTTAAAAAAAATGCGAAGATAATGCATACTTTAAAGACACATTTAATTTCATAATTTAAAACTTAAGCATGGGCAATTATTTAAGACATGATTTAAAAACATGATTAATGCCGTAGGTAAGTAAATAAAAATTTGAGCTTTAAAAATTTTCACCGATACGCCACCATCAAAACAATATTTAATTTAGCCGGCAATCCGGCGGCCGCAGCCAATTTCATAAAATCTGAGCTTTTTAATATATTTCCCGTTACGCCATCATCTCAACAATAGATAGCCGGTGATCCGGCGGCCTCAGCCAAGTTCATAAGTAACATGTCATTTTAGCCGGTGATCCGGCGGCCGCAGCCTATACGCCATACCCAGTACCACTCCGTCGAGCCTCGAGTAACCCATACGGATACACTCGAGAGGGTAGGCAGTTGGTCTCTTGTGACCAAATACGCCATATCCAGTACCGCTCCGTCGAGCCTCGAGTAACCCATACGGATACACCCGAGAGGATAGGCCCAAAATAATAACAGCCAATATCGATAGTAACAGTTAGCCAGTGATCCGGCGGCCTCAGCCAATTTCATAAGTAACATGTCATTTTAGCCGGTAATCCGGCGGCCGCAGCCTATACGCCATACCCAGTACCACTCCGTCGAGCCTCGAGTAACCCATACGGATACACTCGAGAGGGTAGGCAGTTGGTCTCTTGTGACCAAATATGCCATATCCAGTACCGCTCCGTCGAGCCTCGAGTAACCCATACGGATACACTCGAGAGGATAGGCCCAAGATATGAGATGCTGTTTTGGAGATCTTTCGCGCGTAATATCATTGCCGTTTTGGCACAAATTGCACAATTAGGAGGGCACCCTGCAGAGCACTCACCCCCTGATTTTATGTAACCGATATTGTTTCAACTTTAGTGTAACAGGATTTTCAAAAATATAGCTTTATCGTATCACAAGATTTCGATCGTTGTTTAAAAGTTTCAAAAATTCACAAGTTAAAACCGATCGATGTCACAGTTTACGCCTTTTCAGTTTAAAAATCCATTTCTTAGGCGATTGATCTGAAATTTTCACAGTAGCTCAAAAAAATCCCAATGAACAACTTTCATGTTTTGAGTTTTTCGTAAAAACGATGGGAAGCATGTCAAAAATCAAGTTTTCTACTCAAATAGTATGCTGTCAGGATTCAGGTTTGACACATCTCAAAGATTTGACTTTTTAACATATCAAATGAGCTTCAAAAATTCTGAAATCTTATATGCTCATACTAGACACGATTATATGCAACTTTTGTTTAGAACTCAAAGATTGGATCGGACTAGAAATGATAGAAATATGCTCATCAAGTTCGGTTAAGAAATCTGTAAACCTTTGAAAATTCTTTAAAATGCAGAATATGTCCGATTCGATTTGGGGTTTCAAAACTTGATGAAAATGCATGAAATTTTACAGAGGTATTCAAGACTCATAGATCTACAACTTTTGTTTAGATCATGAAGATTGGTTCGGACTAGAAATGATAGAAATAAGTTCATCAAGTTCGGTTATGAAATCTGTCAATTTTTGAAAGTTCTTAAAAACGCAGAATATGTCCGACTTGATTTGGGGTATCAAAACTTGATGAAAAATTCTGAAATTTTTACACAATATAGCTTAAGATCTTAGGATCAAAATCTTAGTTTTGAGTTTTCAGGTTTGAACGCTTGAAGTAAGAGTTTTGCTCGGATTTCAGAAAATACGTAGATTGGGGTTTTTAGGTTTGATTTTAACGTTTCGTTTAAGATCCAATGTTTCGGATGTCTTTAAAACCACCCATATTGATATGTAAGTTATTAACTTACAGAGAGTGAGTTCCTTGAACGTTCTAAGGTTGATCGATTTGTCCAAAATCGCCACGAACGGATCTACGCAACACGCTCTTCTTCTCCTTTGGCTACGAACGTGTTTTCAAGTAAAGATCCGTAAGTTAGAAGGTTGATTATGATCTTAAAGCAATAAGGGACTTGATTTACACCTTACCAACAATCCAATGCCTGCAAATCCTTGCTCTCCACACTACCTTGGTAGGATTTGATTGCCGGAAAGTTCGCCGAAAGTTCGCCGGAAGGTGTTTGGCTTAGGGAGAGTCTTTGGAGAGTTTGGGGTGATTGATTGATGAAAATGGCTGACAATGGGGATGGGATTGATTTCATAACGTCCAAAAAGATGCCTCTCTCGTGAAAGATCAGATTCCCAACCTTGGGCCCCGAAAATTGGCGAGAAAGTCGCCAAAACGCGACAAGGTGTTGCTGTCAGGACCCCCACGCGGGGTTGGCGCGGGGTTTAGGGGAATACCGCGCGGACAGCGCGCCAAACACGCCTGGACTTCGGTCCGGGCGGGGTCGTGCGATCCGTCGTGCTTTTCCTCCTCTCTTTCGGACTTCTGTCCTCCTACGTTTTCGGGCTCGATTTTTCGGGTCATTATCGGATCATAAATTCTTATCTTAAATTTATTTGGACTCAAATAAATTTCATGTTTGAAATCTTAAGTCCTTCGGTCTCGGTTTCGTCGGCTTCCAATTCGTCGTCTTTTGATTCCCGTGCAATAACTTGTATCATTAAATTTTTCAGACTTCACGGGTTCTTGGAATTAAAATTCTTTTCCTTCATGAATTTAATTCCAATTATTTTGACTCAATTCATGGAATGTCTTCGGGCTTCCTTTCCCTCTTTTATTCCATTTTGAATTTGAATCTATCGGCGTCTCATTTCCGAGCAATAGATTATTGTGATAATTTATTTTCTTCTTCTCGGATATATTTCGACATTGATAGGAATAAATTTTTATTCCCTTGGACGTTGATAAAAATTCGGGGTGTTACATCCTCCCCCCCTTAAGAATCAACTTCGTCCTCGAAGTTGTGTTTCGGCTTTTCTCGCGCGAAGAGTTAGGGTTCTTTTGTTTACTTGGGATACAAACTATTCGGGTTTCAAAAATAAATGCTTATGCATTCTTACGGGGTATTACATCCTCCCCCCCTTAAGATTACAGTTATGTTCCCATAACTGTGGTTGCACCATCTTGGAATAGGGTCGGATGACGCTCCTTCATGTCGGTTCCTAGTTCCCATGTTGCTGTTTCACTTTCATGGTTCGACCAAAGAACCTTGACCATTCTCATGGTTTTGTTCCTTGGTACTCTCTCCTTAACATCGAGTAATTGTACAGGAATTTCCTCATAGCTCAAGTCATCCTCCAATTTAATTCTTTCCGGTTGGAATACATGGGTCGGATCGTGCACATACTTCCTCAATTGTGATATGTGGAACACATTGTGAACTCTAGCCAATTGTGGCGGTAAGGCTAGACGATATGCTAGATTCCCGACTTTTTCTAGAATTTCTTAAGGTCCTATATTCCGAGGACTTAGCTTTCCTCGTTTGCCAAAATGCATCACCCCCTTCATCGGTGATATCTTTAACATGACCTTATCTACGACTTGAAATTCTACGTCTTGCCGTTTCACACGTTTCGGTCCACTTGTATTTTGTAGAGCAGAGGAGGAGTAAATAAATCATTATTTTTTTTTTTTTTTTTTTTTTTTTTCTTGACCCGCGCGGGGTCCGCGCGGGTTTTGGGGGTTTCCCGCGCCGGGTCCGCGCGGCGCCCCCAGGGGCAGTAAATAGGGCTCGCGCGGGGCGCGAGCCATTTTGCTCCTTTCCCCTTCCGAAATTCTTCCCAACTTCCTCTCAAATTCGTCCCCTCGTGCTCGGATTCTCCTAGTTCCGGCTTCGATTTCTCTTTGTAAGGTATGTATCTTCTATTTTCACTTGTCAATTTCTAGTTTTATGCCTTGATTTGTTAGAATTTGGTTGAATTGTGGAATTAGGGTTTTGGCATGTAATTTGGGGTTTTGACATTTTCGGCTTAATTCTCGCGAATTAATGGTTGTATGTAGTACTTTGGTGCCATTTCTATTGTTTAGGAAATATGGGTATGTATATATGTGCCTAAGTTGTGGAATTTCTTGCTAGAATTTGGATTTTTAGGGGAACTATGAAATTTTCAATTTTGTTGGTGTTATTGGTGTAAAAGTGGTTTCGTTGGTGTTGTTTGTTGACACTAGTGATTATGATTTGTTGTTCAAGCAATTGTTTGGTTTTGTGGTTGATTGCCATGTGTTTACAACATATTTTTGAACTTATTTTATTGCGCACACAAGGTGTTCGACAGAATGCCACAATGGGTTTTTGAATTTGTTTGGGCACATTCCTTGGTTTGATTCTCTCCCCATATGTATTGGCAAACTATTGGGTCTAAATTCCTCCTAGATTTTCCCCGTTGGAACTTTATATTTATGATGTCCTTATGTATTTTTGCTTGTGAATTGGTGTGTTGAAAATTAGTCTTACCCTTGATATTGGGTGTTCGCAGGATGTTTCTTTTTCTGTGGTTCATCTTGGCGTTCCTTATGGTCCTTCCGGGGGCCAAGAGACGGGCTTCTCGACATGATGCGGCTGGCCCTAGCACTGCCGCTCCGGTGATGCCGGATAGTGATGATAGCGACGGCGATGGCGACAGTGAGTCCGAGGAGGACGAGGAGCGAGAGCCGAGGCTCAGGGTCTCCCTTACGAGGCGCGTCCTCGCCGGCATGATCGGTTCCGTTTCCATACGATGGCCTCCCAGGACTTCTATTTCGACGAGCTTCGTCGAAAGAGGGCTTACGTTCCCGAGCGAGGCTTGTTCCCCGATCATATGGGCGATGACCGGATCAGTGCCGTGTTGGGGTATCTCCAGTGGACCGGTCTTGCACGACATCCCGAGGGCGTTGCCTCCGGCTATCTAGCCATGGAGGTTATCGCCAACATCAGTGGTCTTGGGGTAGACGACGACCTCTCTCGAGTCTGGGTTCGTGGTCGCTACTTGGACTTCAGTGCTCGGGCGATTAACACCTATTTCGGCCTTCCAGATGATGGCGCGTTCCGACCGCAGCCAGAGGGTCGGGTTTATGCCCCTGCCTGGGGTGTCTTGTGTACCGAGGTACCCCCGCGGACTGGGGAACCCCACGAGTTGCGACTGACATCTTTGGATGCTCATTGGCGTGTACTTGCTCAGCTTTGGTTAGGACGCGTTCGGCCGATCACCCGTAGTCATATCGTCATAGATCATGTCTTTGAGACTATCTGCTTTATCGCACGGGGCGGCCGGGTAAATGTGGGCGCTTGCATTGCGGACAACCTGAGGGGTTTACGACGGGGTCGTGGGAGTAGGGTGATCACTCACGCACACCTCATTTGTGGCTTATGCGTTGCCCAGGGGATCCGCACGTCTCCCGAGACGGACCCCTATCCTTTAGCTCCAGGTGAGCACTACCGTGTTCCGTCTTATGCCGCCCGGCGCAGCACTTTGCGTCGTGGAGCGCCTCGGGCTATACTGCACCCGCAGCCTGAGGATGGTGGTTTGATCCTAGTTGTTCCTCCTGAGCAACCACTTCCTCCTCCTGTGGTTCCACAGCAGGGTGTGGTTCCACCGCGGGGTCAGGACATGACGCAGATGCTCCAGATGATGCAGGAGATGCGTGTCAGTATGGATGCTCGCTATGACGCCTTGGATGCTAGGATGGATCTCTATCAGGATCGTATGGACACGCTCACTGTGAGACAGGCGGAGCAGCAGGCCACCTTGACGGACATGTACGCCTACATGCGTCAGATGGATGACTACATGCGTCGCCGGTTCCCTCCTCCTGATCAGTGACTTTATGTTTTCCGTTTATGTTTTATCTAGACTCGTGTTAGCAGCGGTTGGTTTAGTATTTCCCATTTGCGTTTTCAGTTAGACTTGGTTTGGTATTTCTCTTAAGATGTAGTACTGTGATGTTACTCTGATTCCGTGCATGTCTTTGTTCGTACTGCATAGTTTGATGCATCGTGTGTTTTTATGTTTTTATAATTTCGGATTTAAATTTATCTAGATAGATAAATCTTGCATTTTATTTCCTTAAAAGGAATTTTTTTTTTTTTTTTTTTTTTTTTTTGTACAAGTGATAGGATATACCAAAATAGGATCCTCCTATCGTTTCTAGGCGTCCTCCGGCACAGTGGTGGGATCCTCCTCCGGATCTTCCTCCACTGGACTTGACGGTAGTAGGTCATCGAAAATGCGGTTCAAGTCATCCCCATGAGCATCAACAAGCTCCTTTAAACATAGATTTTGTGTAGTAAGGGTTTGGATTTGGTCTTCGAGCTGGTTTATGCGGTGGTGGTCCGCCTCTCTTAAGTTTCCCAGTGCAGATTTGCCTCCAATTGGGCCATACGATGTTCCATTTGTTGTATGGTTTGTTGGGAATCAAAGTGAGCGTTCATCATTTTGATCATTAAGTTCATCATGTCTTGGTTAGCCATCTAGCGCAAGGAAAAGATCTAGATTACAACATAACGCTTCTAGGTTCTCTAAGGTATAGAAATGCAATATGCACATGCAGTGATGATCCCCCCTGATAAAAAAAATTTTATGCGTACATTTATTTATCCATGGGTTTTAAAAGTAAATTTATTCCATGGATAGGTTAAAATAAGGATAAAAGGTTTGGGCCACTATATTGGGCCGAAAGAAATAAATTATTTGGGCTTTTAATAAAAACAAGGTTATTGGGCCAAGAATAATTTCTTGGGCTTCAAAAAAAAAATTTGGGCTAAAAATTTGGGCCTTAACTTCAAAATAATAATTGTGCTCTTTAAAATATATTACTAGTTTAGAAATAATAACTTTAAAAAATAATAATACTTAAAAATAATAGTTTAAAAATATTACGGGCTCTTTAAAATAGTAGTTTTAAAATATTCCGGGCTCTGTAAAATAATAGCTTTAAAATATTCCGGGCTCTGATACCACATTGGTATCAGATATTTTCTTTAAAATAAATAGCTTTAAAATAGTCTGGGCTCTGATACCACATTGGTATCAGATATTTTCTTTAAAATAAATAGCTTTAAAATAGTCTGGGCTCTGATACCACATTGTAACACCCCGGATTTGGTAACCCAGGCCGGGATGCCACCGCCGCACCTCCCTAGCAAGACACGGTTTCTCCGAGCTCACTAAAGAGATGCAAGGCTATGGTTTTTCAGGATTTAAAATATTCAAGTAGCCCATTCATAGATAATTTAAAAATATTACATCAGAGTTGCAGCGAGAATATATATAAAGTACGCAGCGGAAGTAAAGTGTATGCAGCGGAATTTGAAATATAGGGCCGACATGGCCAAACCACGGGTTTAACAGACCCGTTCATGCAAGTCACGTAAAATAAATAATTAAGTACCCCAAATGATCCCCCAATGAGTGATCATGCTCCGTACTCTGTAACAGAAAAAAAATGAACAACGGTTTTTATCAGTATTATAAAATACTGAGTAAGTCAATCCTTACATAGCAATAAAGGGGTTAGATTTTTAGTAATTAAGATAAAACTTTTTGCCATGCATAAAAACATTTTTTTTTTTAAAAAAAAAAATGCGAAGATAATGCATACTTTAAAGACACATTTAATTTCATAATTTAAAACTTAAGCATGGGCAATTATTTAAGACATGATTTAAAAACATGATTAATGCCGTAGGTAAGTAAATAAAAATTTGAGCTTTAAAAATTTTCACCGATACGCCACCATCAAAAAAATATTTAATTTAGCCGGCAATCCGGCGGCCGCAGCCAATTTCATAAAATCTGAGCTTTTTAATATATTTCCCGTTACGCCATCATCTCAACAATAGATAGCCGGTGATCCGGCGGCCTCAGCCAAGTTCATAAGTAACATGTCATTTTAGCCGGTGATCCGGCGGCCGCAGCCTATACGCCATACCCAGTACCACTCCGTCGAGCCTCGAGTAACCCATACGGATACACTCGAGAGGGTAGGCAGTTGGTCTCTTGTGACCAAATACGCCATATCCAGTACCGCTCCGTCGAGCCTCGAGTAACCCATACGGATACACCCGAGAGGATAGGCCCAAAATAATAACAGCCAATATCGATAGTAACAGTTAGCCGGTGATCCGGCGGCCTCAGCCAATTTCATAAGTAACATGTCATTTTAGCCGGTAATCCGGCGGCCGCAGCCTATACGCCATACCCAGTACCACTCCGTCGAGCCTCGAGTAACCCATACGGATACACTCGAGAGGGTAGGCAGTTGGTCTCTTGTGACCAAATATGCCATATCCAGTACCGCTCCGTCGAGCCTCGAGTAACCCATACGGATACACTCGAGAGGATAGGCCCAAGATATGAGATGCTGTTTTGGAGATCTTTCGCGCGTAATATCATTGCCGTTTTGGCACAAATTGCACAATTAGGAGGGCACCCTGCAGAGCACTCACCCCCTGATTTTATGTAACCGATATTGTTTCAACTTTAGTGTAACAGGATTTTCAAAAATATAGCTTTATCGTATCACAAGATTTCGATCGTTGTTTAAAAGTTTCAAAAATTCACAAGTTAAAACCGATCGATGTCACAGTTTACGCCTTTTCAGTTTAAAAATCTATTTCTTAGGCGATTGATCTGAAATTTTCACAGTAGCTCAAAAAAATCCCAATGAACAACTTTCATGTTTTGAGTTTTTCGTAAAAACGATGGGAAGCATGTCAAAAATCAAGTTTTCTACTCAAATAATATGCTGTCAGGATTTAGGTTTGACACATCTCAAAGATTTGACTTTTTAACATATCAAATGAGCTTCAAAAATTCTGAAATCTTATATGCTCATACTAGACACGATTATATGCAACTTTTGTTTAGAACTCAAAGATTGGATCGGACTAGAAATGATAGAAATATGCTCATCAAGTTCGGTTAAGAAATCTGTAAACCTTTGAAAATTCTTTAAAACGCAGAATATGTCCGATTCGATTTGGGGTTTCAAAACTTGATGAAAATGCATGAAATTTTACAGAGGTATTCAAGACTCATAGATCTACAACTTTTGTTTAGATCATGAAGATTGGTTCGGACTAGAAATGATAGAAATAAGTTCATCAAGTTCGGTTATGAAATCTGTCAATTTTTGAAAGTTCTTAAAAACGCAGAATATGTCCGACTTGATTTGGGGTATCAAAACTTGATGAAAAATTCTGAAATTTTTACACAATATAGCTTAAGATCTTAGGATCAAAATCTTAGTTTTGAGTTTTCAGGTTTGAACGCTTGAAGTAAGAGTTTTGCTCGGATTTCAGAAAATACGTAGATTGGGGTTTTTAGGTTTGATTTTAACGTTTCGTTTAAGATCCAATGTTTCGGATGTCTTTAAAACCACCCATATTGATATGTAAGTTATTAACTTACAGAGAGTGAGTTCCTTGAACGTTCTAAGGTTGATCGATTTGTCCAAAATCGCCACGAACGGATCTACGCAACACGCTCTTCTTCTCCTTTGGCTACGAACGTGTTTTCAAGTAAAGATCCGTAAGTTAGAAGGTTGATTATGATCTTAAAGCAATAAGGGACTTGATTTACACCTTACCAACAATCCAATGCCTGCAAATCCTTGCTCTCCACACTACCTTGGTAGGATTTGATTGCCGGAAAGTTCGCCGAAAGTTCGCCGGAAGGTGTTTGGCTTAGGGAGAGTCTTTGGAGAGTTTGGGGTGATTGATTGATGAAAATGGCTGACAATGGGGATGGGATTGATTTCATAACGTCCAAAAAGATGCCTCTCTCGTGAAAGATCAGATTCCCAACCTTGGGCCCCGAAAATTGGCGAGAAAGTCGCCAAAACGCGACAAGGTGTTGCTGTCAGGACCCCCACGCGGGGTTGGCGCGGGGTTTAGGGGAATACCGCGCGGACAGCGCGCCAAACACGCCTGGACTTCGGTCCGGGCGGGGTCGTGCGATCCGTCGTGCTTTTCCTCCTCTCTTTCGGACTTCTGTCCTCCTACGTTTTCGGGCTCGATTTTTCGGGTCATTATCGGATCATAAATTCTTATCTTAAATTTATCTGGACTCAAATAAATTTCATGTTTGAAATCTTAAGTCCTTCGGTCTCGGTTTCGTCGGCTTCCAATTCGTCGTCTTTTGATTCCCGTGCAATAACTTGTATCATTAAATTTTTCAGACTTCACGGGTTCTTGGAATTAAAATTCTTTTCCTTCATGAATTTAATTCCAATTATTTTGACTCAATTCATGGAATGTCTTCGGGCTTCCTTTCCCTCTTTTATTCCATTTTGAATTTGAATCTATCGGCGTCTCATTTCCGAGCAATAGATTATTGTGATAATTTATTTTCTTCTTCTCGGATATATTTCGACATTGATAGGAATAAATTTTTATTCCCTTGGACGTTGATAAAAATTCGGGGTGTTACAGCGAAGGTGGTTGGAACTTATGAAAGACTACGATTTAGAGATAGCATACCACGAGGGGAAGGCGAATGTGGTAGCCGATGCCCTAAGTCGGAAAACCCAACACGTGACAAACTCATTAATTCCGCCGGCATTGTACATGGAGTTAGCAAGATTGGAGTTAGAACTTGTGCATCCTGGCACAGTGAGTGAAACGATCAACGCGATGGTCGTAGAAATTCCAATATTGGACGAGATTCGACTCGCTCAACCGGGCGACGCGAAATTGGAGAAGATAAGGGGGTATATTGCCGAAGGAAAGGCAACTGGATTTGATATCCACGAGGATGGAAGCATCCGTTTTAAAGGGAGATGGTGTGTGCCTCAGAAGTGTGCCGAATTGATGCAAAAGTTGATGGAGGAAGGGCACAACACACCATATTCCGTACATCCCAGAGGTGACAAATTGTACAAAGATCTGAAGAAGATCTATTGGTGGCCGGGAATGAAGAAGGAAGTGGCGAACTTCGTGGCGAAATGTCTCACCTGCCAAAAGGTTAAGACAGTGCGACATAAACCCTTAGGATTGATGTAACCACTAGAGATTCCAAGTTGGAAATGGGATAGCATCTCGATGGACTTTGTCTCGGGATTACCCCGATCACCTAAAGGCATGAACAAAATTTGGGTGATTGTGGATAGGCTAACGAAGACAGCCATATTTTTCCCAATGAAAGACACGTGGACTATGGACCAATTGGCCCGAGCCTACATTGATAATGTGGTACGACGACATGGAGTACCACATGATATCATTTCCGATAGAGACAGTAGATTTGTCTCTCATTCTGGACGGAGTTACAAAAAGCTCTCGGTACTCAAATCAAAATGAGCACCGTATTCCACCCGATGACGGATGGACAAACCGAGAGGACAATTCAAACACTAGAAGACATACTGAGGGCATGCGTGTTGGAATTCAAAGGGAATTGGGAATCTCATTTACCCTTAATTGAGTTTTCCTATAATAATAGCTACCATGCTAGCATCGGCATGGCACCATTCGAGGCGTTGTATGGACGAAAGTGCCGAAGTCCGTTGAGCTGGGAAGAAAACGATAAGTCCGTGGTGGTGGGACCACAACTTATCGAAGACATGGCTCAACAAATCAAAGTGGTTCAAGGGAAAATGAAAGCCGCTCAAGACCGTCAAAAGAGTTACGCTGACGTGAGACGACGAGACCTAGAATTTCAAGTGGGAGATAGGATCATGCTAAAGATATCATCCATGAAGGGGGTGATGCGCTTTGGCAAGCGAGGAAAGTTGAGTCCTCGATACATAGGACCTTACGAGATTCTAGAACGAGTCGGACATTTAGCCTACCGACTGGCTTTACCGCCGCAATTAGATCGAGTTCATAATGTCTTCCATGTCTCACAACTAAAGAAGTATGTGCGGGACCCGACACATGTACTTCAACCGAAGATAATTGAACTCGATGAAGATTTGACTTATGAAGAAGTCCCAGTGCGTATTCTCGACACTAAGGAACGAGTAACGAGGAACAAAACCGTCAAAATGATCAAGGTTCTTTGGTCGAACCACGAAAGTGAGACGGCAACTTGGGAAGTAGAATCCGACATGAGAGAACGCTACCCGACACTGTTCCAAACTGACACCGACACAATTATGGGGACATAACTACAATCTTAAGGGAGAGAGGATGTCATACCGTGTATTTTTCATAGATTCTTGTAATCAAACAAACAAATTCAAATTGTTTTGAACTACGTCATGGCTTGATCCCTTCACCGGGTACGTAGGCAGCTTAGAAGTCTTAATTCTAAGTTCAGTCACAAAATAATAAAATAAACAAAAGACCTTAGCACGAGAAAAGCCGAAACACAACTTCGAGGACGAAGTTGATTCTTAAGGAGGGTAGACTGTAATACCCGAGAATTTTACAACATAAATAAATAAATAAATACAATAAATAAATAAATAAATAAATAAATCAGTAAATACATTAAATAAATAAATATAGAAGAAATGAGAAATGAATTAATTAAAGGAATTTAATTAAACAAAAGAAATTAAATAAAGTTAAATAAGTCGTTACACGGGTACCCGATATAAATGAACTCGAGAATTCGAGCCAAAACGTAAAATTAGATCCGAAAGAAATAACGACACGAAATAGGAACACGAAGAGAGTCCGGAAATTGGAATCCGAGAGCATAGAGGGATAGAAACCCGAAAGAGAGGCGGAAAAGCACGACGGATCGCACGACCCGCCCGGACCGAAGTCCAGGCGTAAGTCGCGCGCGGGCCGCGCGGGTTTTAGGCGAAAGGCGCGCCAACCCCGCGCCAGCACGCAGATATGCCCGTTGCGTGAATCTCTCGCCCGAATCCGGATTTTTCGGCTTCGGTTGCACCTCTTGCGGCTCAAGACTCCTAGAGGCAGTCTTGGACGTCCCCCTAGGTCTTATCCCTATAAATAACTCTCTTGACTGATCCTAAAACCTTTTTCAAAACCCTACGATACTCTCTATACACAAAAGTCGTAATCCCGGAGTCAACGGAGGCACCAAAAGACCGAGACAGCGGCTGTTGGATGAAAATCGGGAGATCTCCAACGTGTGGTAAGCCCTAGTCTGAATAATCCTTGTTCGTTTCAATCTGAAAACAGATTGTAGCCTCGTTTCTCTTCTCTTTACACACCGAATCGGATCTAGAACGAGGAACCCGACGAGCGGAGAGGATAATCGGTGAACTGGAAGCCACGCCTTCGAAATAGACGACCCCGGACGATGATTAATCAGTAAGTTAACTCTTACATGGTTTTGGGAGGAATTAAAACGTTCGAAACTAAAAGATTTAACAAGAAATCGTAAATCTGCCAACTTATGTTTTCTACCAACGCAACAGTTTTGATGAATTTTTCCGAACCTTAAAACGACTTCAAACGGAAAAACTTAAAACACAAAAAACGTTCCTAAGGCTTAGATCTATCTACTGAAAATTTTCAGAATTTTTAGAGACAATTTGATAGGCGAAAACCAACCGAAACCGAACTGCTTGAAACTAGATCTTGAAATTCTTGACAGAACTTAGGTCCGATCTTGATCCCGTTTTCGACATAGGTTCCAGACCGATTTTGTAACACCCCGAAATTCATCCTCATAACGTTTCAGAATGTTATCGCCACACTTGTCAGTCAGGCTCGCATTTTGGCTAACTTAATTGACAAGTGCTACGGTTAAATATAAATTTTTGTAGTATGAACTTTAAAAATAATTGCCAATTTTATAAAATATAGACATAAGAAAATTTAAAGTACTTAATACCAGAGTCATTGTTCTTTCTCACGCGGAAGCATAAACTAAAGGCAATATATAGGACATTAATATTTAAAAGTACGTGGTTCCTTAAAGCAACAATCTTTTGATGAAAGGTAATCCCATCCCCAAATGCTCATGTCATGAGATGCAGTTCATATGTCAGCTCCAATATCTGTGAAAAGATAACGCAACAACTTTTTATCAGTACAATGGTACTGAGTAAGTCAACCCGCTCCACTTTAAGAAGTGGGTTTTAAAATAGTGGTTGACACTCAAAATAATAATAATAATAATTTTCACTTTTTAAAATGATTACACACATTACCTTTAACAAAATAAATAACTTTCATTCTTACCATTGTAACAACTATGCACAAGAGGACACCATTTTCCATATATCATATCATATCATATCGATCATAAGTCATGATCAGCATGCAGCGGACTCATATACAGACACACTCCGGAGCCTCGGGTAACCCATCACGGATACACCCAAGAGTATAGACTCATACATGCAACAACGCCGTTTTGGCACAATTTATCAACAATGCCGTCTTGGCATATTTAGAGGGGGAGGCCCCGCAAGACACATCCCTAATGCATTAGCCCTCTATCAAGTATGGCATCTTACTCAAGTTAATAGTGCACAATGGATTTGAAAGAGTTTTATACAATTTTCCACATAATATCCTCTTTAAAAGAGTTTTAAACAATTTCACGGGAGTAACCTCATAACAAGGGCATTCAATAATGCCAAATATCATTTCAACATATAACTCCCATATCAATATCTCATAGATATGAAAATATCATTTCATGGATCTCAAAATCCAACAATTTCTCATTTACCAAAAATCAAGTCCAATGTCGCAGTTTACGCCAAGTCAGTTTAAAAATTCATATGTAAGGCGATTGCTTTGAAATTTAAACTGTAGATACTCAACACATAGTTGAACAAGTTTCATGTTTTACACTTTTCAAAATAAGGTATGGAAACATTTCAAAAATTGAGTTCTTTTCAGAACATGTATTCTGCCAGAAATTCAATAGTGATTCTATAATTTTCAACAGATTTTAAAAATAGTAATTTGCGACTGCAAATTCTAAAATTTTACCCAAGGTAGATAACACATAGATAAATATTTTTCATGGAGAAACCATTTGGCTTTGAGACACTTAAGACCTTAAAAAATGTGGATTTCAGAAAACACTATCATTTCTTAGATTTCAACAAAAAGAGATTTCGACCTTTCGATAAAGCGGATCCCATAACTTTTTCATACGATTTCTAAAAATTATAAAAGTTTCCAGAAATATACTCAACTCAATAAGGAACAAGTTTTATGAAGGAACCTTTGAGGGATATTGTACCAAAATAGTTTAAAAAGATGGATCTTTACGTAAATGGAAAACTGACAGATTTTGGTATAATGTGGGAATTCTAATTTGTATTCTTAAAACATGGATTGGGATCTCCAAAACTTAAAGTAGAGAGTGTTAACTTACTGAATTGATGTATAAGAGCAAGGAGATTCAAAGATAATGGCCGTTATAACACAAGATTCGCACCACAAATTACGGGTTTCGCTGAAATTCGACAAATAGAGGGAAATCAATTTATAGTATAAAAATAAAAGATTTAGATCTCTAAGATACAAGTTTCAAGGATGATATCTTACTAACCAAGTGTTGAGAAGAGTTAGAACTCTTAGAATGATGAAGGTTGCCAAGCCTACAAGACTCCACAATCCTTAAGATATGCTCACTATGTGGGAGAACTTTGAAGAATAAAATGGGTAGTGAATTTGGCTAATGAGATGGATGAGATTGGTGTGTTTGAAGGCTAGAAACTCCCTCTATTTATAGGCTAAGATTTGAACAATTGAACATGACACATTGTGAGAGTGATTACAACCTCACCATCATCCAATTAAGTGTGTCTTGAGCAATAATGGTTAGAGTATTTGTATCCACTCATTTGGTCCTTATAGCCTAACAAAGAGGCTATTAATTTGGGAGGCTATTAATTTTGTCCATCATATTGTCTATTAACATAATGGTTTGCCTATTATGGAGGCTATTAATCTTGGTGGGTTCAAGAGATAATTGATCACCTTTCTTTGCTAGCCATTCATCCAAGACACTTGTTAATCATGTTGATTTTTCATCTATTTGTTTAGGAAGAAAATTTCTTGCAATTGCTTTTAACCATATATTTGTATAAGTAGTGTATCATGAAAATGATTGAAGTATTAGCTTGTCTACAAAAATCATTATTCTTGCCATTATTTAGTGGCATGCATTTATACTCAATGAGTTGGATATGATAATATAATACTCCCTCCGTCCCACATAACTTGTCTTGTTTCACTTTTGCACACAATCCAATGCATTTTTTCAACCGCTAATATCTCAAAATGTGTACAACAAAAAATTATGTAAAATATATATTCTAAAACTACATAATTATACGATTCTAACAAGACCCAACTCGACTATTTTTTCTAAATATATATATGCAATAAAATCGAGTCAAAGTAGAAAAATGAACAGTGTCAAAAAGTCAAACAAGACACGTTAGCTGGGACGGAGGGAGTATTTATTTATTTATTTCAAGTATTGTATTTATATTAATGTGCTTTCAAAAAGATAATAATAATATACTTGCATGGTTTTATTTTATTCATAACAATACTCAAACCACAAAGTCTTCATGTCATCATCAAATTAAAATTATAATCTATGAATATAGTTTCTTATATATAAAAGTTAATTCTCATAGATTCACATAAAAACTCATACTTTTATTTTTATAAAAATTTATTCCATAATGAATATCAAAGTACTTAAAATATTCACATACTATCCTCATAATAATTTTCAAGACCAATGTGTATATATATAAAAACTTATATATATAATTTAAACAATAGATTTAAAAAATATTCCATAAACTATATAATTCTATTACCCTTGATTTTGAAATTCATATTTCTTTTGGAAAAGACAAATTTACATATATAGTTTTTCAAGTGTTGTTTTGTAGAAAAAATCAATATACTAATTCTTTAAGCAAGTGATTAAATATTTAATAAAAGTCTCTTTAGTGAATTACAATTATTTCGGGTAATTTCTATGGTATTACAATCCACCCTCCTTAAGAATCAACTTCGTCCTCGAAGTTTTAATGAAAAGTACTATGGCAATCTAATATGCGGAATATAAGATAAAAGTTAATGGAAAAGAAAAAAAATTAGGAGATTTTGAACATACCCTATCAAGATTGTGTCGGGTGGTTACATCCTCCTCCCCTTAAGCCTACAGTTATGTCCCCATAACTGTTATTTGGTCGTTTAAAAAGAGATTGGGGTAGCGTTGCTTCATATCATCCTCTAGTTCCCATGTTGCTTCTTCCGTACCATGATTGGACCAAAGTACTTTAACAATCCGGGTGGTCTTGTTCCTTGTCGTTCTTCTTTTGATGTCGAGTATTTGGATTGGATACTCTTCATAAGTTAGATCTTCTTTGAGTTCAATTACTTCCTGTTGAAGTACATGGGTTTGGTCATGCAGATATTTCTTTAACTGTGAAACATGGAACACATTGTGCACTCGAGATAGTTGTGGCGGTAGGGCTAGTCTATATGCCAGGGTTCCGACTCGTTCCAGAATGTCATACGGTCCAATATATCGAGGACTTAACTTTCCTCGCCTTCCAAAACGCATCACTCCTTTCATAGGTGATATTTTCAGCATAACCTTATCTCCAACTTGAAATTCTAGGTCTTGTCGCCTAAAATCGGCATAACTTTTCTGTCGATCTTGTGCTGCCTTCATTTTCCCTTGGATCATCTTGATCTGTTGGGCCATGTCTTCAATGAGTTGCGGCCCAACACAATAGAATTCTCACATTTTTCCCAACATAATGGGCTTCGGCACTTGCGTCCATAGAGTGCCTCAAACGGTGCCATGCCTATACTAGCATGATAGCTGTTATTGTAAGAGAACTCTATCAAAGGTAGATGGTTTTCCCAACTTCCTTTAAATTCAAGAACGCATGCTCTCAGCATGTCCTCCAGTGTTTGGATTGTCCTTTCTGTTTGTCCATCCGTCATCGGGTGAAAAGCGGTGCTCATTTTAATTTCGGTACCAAGAGCTTCTTGCAGCTTGGTCCAAAAATGAGAGACAAATCTACTGTCTCTATCAGAGATTATATCATGTGGCACTCCATGTCGTCGAACCACGTTATTGATATATGCTCTTGCTAATTGATCCATAGACCATGTATCCTTCATTGGTATGAAGATCGCAATCTTTGTCAATCTATCAACAATTACCCAAATTTTATTCATTCCTTTTGTTGATCGTGGTAGTCCTGAAACAAAATCCATTGATATACTATCCCATTTCCAACTCGGGATTTCCAATGGTTTCATGAGTCCTAAGGGCTTCTGACGTACTGCTTTAACCTTTTGACAGGTTAAACATCTAGCCACAAACTCAACAACCTCATTCTTCATCCTTGGCCACCAATAAACCTTCTTTAAATCCTTATAAAGCTTATCACTTCCTGGATGTACTGAATATGGGGTGTTGTGGCCTTCTTCCATTAATCTTCGTTTTATCTCTACGCATTTATGCGGTACGCACCATCTTCCTTTGAAGCGAATGCTTCCATCCTCATGGATTGCAAAACCAATTGCTTTTCCTTCAGCAACCTTCTTCTTGATCCTTTCAAGCTTTATGTCGCCTGGTTGAGCACTGCGTATTTCATCAAATACCGTAGATTCAATGGTCATAGCATTAATGACATTTTCCACAGTTCCATAATAGACTAACTCCGTATCTACCTTGACCAAGTCCATATACAATTTCGAAGGTAAGATAAGAGTATTTGCCACGTGTCGAGTCTTGCGGCTCAACGCATCTGCGACCACATTAGCTTTCCCTTCATGGTAGGCGATGTCCAAATCATAATCCTTGATCAACTCTAACCATCTGCGTTGCCTCATGTTTAACTCCTTCTGAGTAAATATGTACTTAAGGCTCTTGTGGTCGGTGAATATCCGACAAGTTCGTCCATACAAGTAGTGTCTCCAAATCTTTAATGCGAACACTACCGCTGCTAATTCTAAGTCGTGCGTCGGATAATTCTCCTCATGGGGCTTCAATTGTCGTGATGCATATGCAATGACTTGTTGTTGTTGCATTAAAACACACCCTAGCCCCTCTTTTGAAGCGTCACTATACACTTCAAAATCTCCATTCTCTGTTGGCAATGTTAAAATTGGTGCTGTTGTGAGGTGTTTCTTTAACTCTTGAAATGATGATTCACACTTTTCTGTCCATTCATACTTCAAGCCTTTCTTCAAAAGTTGAGTCAGAGGTCGTGCAACTTTCGAAAAGTCCTTGACGAACCTCCTGTAATATCCAGCCAGTCCAAGAAAACTTCTCACTTCTGTTTGATTAGTAGGCGTAGGCCACTCGGTGATTGCTGATATTTTTGCTGGGTCAACAGAAACTCCATCAGCTGATACAACGTGGCCTAAAAATGCTACTTTTTCTAGCCAAAAGTCACACTTGGACAACTTGGCATAGAGTTGGTGTTTCCCTAATGTCTCTAGCACCTGATGCAAGTGTTGCTCATGTTCTTCATTGCTCTTTGAATAGATCAAGATGTCGTCGATGAAAATGACTACACATTGATGTAAAAATTCTCGTAACACATCATTCATGAGATTCATGAATACTGCTGGGGCATTTGTTAGCCCAAAGGACATCACTGTAAATTCGTAATGTCCATAACGTGTCCTGAAAGCAGTTTTCGGAATATCCTTTTCAGCGATTCGCAGTTGATGATAACCGGATCGCAAATCAATCTTGGAGAATACCGTTGCACCTTTAAGTTGATCGAAAAGATCATCAATCCTAGGTAACGGGTATTTGTTTTTAACCGTTACCTGATTTAAACCTCTATAATCGATACAAAGACGTAACCCTCCATCTTTCTTCTTGACGAATAAGACTGGTGCTCCCCACGGCGACGTGCTAGGTCGTATATACCCCTTTTGTAATAATTCCTCGAGTTGCTCCTTGAGTTCATTCATTTCTAGGGTTGCCATGCGATAAGGAGCTTTTGATACAGGTTCTGTTCCGGGAAGTAGATCGATTGTAAACTCGACTTCACGTTCTGGAGGCATTCCAGGAATTTCTTCTGGGAATACATCTGGATACTCCCTCACTACTAGAATGTCATCAATTTTATTCTCCTTTAACTTGAGGTTATGGATATAGCATGCATAAAGCATATATCCTTTCTGCATAAGACTATAAAATTGTAAGGCATTTACTACCTTAGTCTTACGTTTGGGGAGTTGGACATAGTACTTGACCTTTTTGCCTCTCGTCTTAGACAGTGTAATTTTGTGTTTCTGACACTCAATTACCGCTTTATATTGGGTAAGCCAATCCATTCCCAATATAATATCAAAATCTTTAAGGTCAAATTCTACTAAGTTTGCATAGAACTCAAGGTTCTTAATGACTATAGGAATCCCATCGTATCGTTTGGTGCACGATACAATTTTTCCCGAAGGCAACTGAATTCCTAAGTTAATCATTTTAGGTTTTGGCATCTCTAATTCAGGCAAGATTCTAGAAGAGATAAACGAACAACTTGCTCCAGAATCAAATAAAACCTTAACAGGCACACTTAAAGCCGTAAATGTACCTGTTATCACATCCCCTTGAGTTGAAAGATCTGCCTGATTAATAACATTGAGCCGCCCTATAGGTGCTCCATGGTTCCCTTGTTGGTTTCTATTTTGCTGAGGCCTCTGTCCTTGATTATTTTCGTTTCGCACATCCTGATTATTTGACTGAGTGGGGATATTGATAAGGACATCTCTTTTTGTAATATTTTCAATGCGGGTCTTACACTCCTTCCTCATATGACCTTCTCGGCCACATCTATAACATGTACCCGGCTTGGGGCATCCTCTAGCCAAGTGGGGCTTGTTGCATTTTGGGCATTGTGGTATGTACCCTTCATGGTTTCTAGTACCATTGTTGCCCCCTCCTTTGTTTCTCTGGACGGGTCGATTCTGCCCACCTCGAATATTGCCTTTATTGTTGCTGAGGTGGTTGTTGTTGCTGCTGCTTCTTCGGTTGTCCCGAATCCTCTTGTCCTGTCCTTGGAACCCGCGGCTAGACTCCCCGGCTTTTCTCTTCATCTGTTGTACACGAGAAACTGCAATAGCTCGATCGTAGATCGCTTGGAGGGTAGGATACTGAACTCCAGCCACCACTTCTCTAATGGAGAGGTTTAATCCCATTTCGAACTTCTGTGCCTTCTCGGCATCGGTGGAGACTAGCTTAGGAGCAAATCTGACTAACTCCTTGAATCTGACATAGTATTCTTGTACAGATTGTGCTCCTTGTCGTAACGATAGAAACTCTTCATACATTGCTGCTTTGGTACTCATCGCATAAAACCTTTCTCTTAGAGCTTCTGTAAAGTTTTCCCATGTATACTCCTCATCATCATCTAGCTCTCTCTTCTGTAACTGCCACCAGTCATCTGCATCACCTCCTAAAAAGTACGTGGCTACAGTAATCTTCTGCTCATCTGGGCAACGAGTCGCCTCGAGTAGCTTGTTAAAACTTTTTATCCAATCCTCCAATTTAGTAGGGTCCTCCTGCCCATCATAACGAGGTGGTCTGTATTGGTTCACCACTGCTAGGTGATTGAGCTGGGCTTGAGATGGCGGCACAGCTGCTGTGGCTTGATTAATTTGACCCTGACCCAAGGCAATGAGCATTTGCTCAATGATCCTTAGGCGATCATTGTCAAGCGAGTTTGGAGTATTTTGATTCTGACGGGTTTGGTTGTTGGGTGCTCCCTGATTAGGAGGTACCATGTTGTGTCCAACGCCCTGATTGTTGGTGGTGTCAGGGTGATGTATATTGTGTGCAGGTGGTACAGCTTGTTGATTGGATACACCCGGTGCTGCTAGCACTTCGTGGTTAGTCATGTTCGGATTTTGGTGTGGCTCCATGTTGTTGAGGGCATTAACACTTCGGAGGGTTTTTCTAGTCCTTGCACGGGGTGCCATTCTGCTAAGGATGGTTAAGCAAGAGTGAGTTCAAGTCTAAGGGATGATTATGTCGTAAAACTCGTTAGGTCATAGTATAAGGATGAGTTAACGCAGAATGTCTAAGTTAGGAGTATGACTTTTTTTTTTAGAGATTAACCAGAAGGAATGAAATAACAAGCTTTATTTCATAAATCTAGAAAATATTACAAGATAGAGAATTTAAAACGAGCACTTATGATAAGGTCAACCGACTTAGTATATCATAACAATATATATATATATATATATATTTTCTTTTAAATTTTATAGAAAATGATGCATGCTCATGAATGCATATGTCCCTACCCCAAAAATAATTTCAAAGTTTCAAAATTTAACATAGCCCATATGGGCCTTTGAAAAATATTTTGCATATTTCTTTCTCAAAATGGATTTTTTTTTTAAATCCATAAACCAGAGTTAAACTGTCGCATCCCTTAGTCAAGCTCGCCTTGTTGCTAACTTAACCAAGAAATGCTAAGATTAGAGGGTACCGCCTTCTAAGTAATTTGCCAACTAGTTAAAATATAGAGCTACAAAGTTGATTCCTAGGAAAGACTGGTAGAGCCACCGGCTGACGGGCAATCTTTAAAAACCAGACTCCTTAGACAGAATCACCTCATGCAGTTCTATATTTAACAGTTTACAAATACTTAGAGTTTAAAAATACGCTCTGATACCACTCTGTAACACCCCGAAATTCATCCTCATAACGTTTCAGAATGTTACCGCCACACTTGTCAGTCAGGCTCGCCCTTTGGCTAACTTAATTGACAAGTGCTACGGCTAAATATAAATTTTTGTAGTATGAACTTTAAAAATAATTGCCAATTTTATAAAATATAGACATAAGAAAATTTAAAGTACTTAATACCAGAGTCATTGTTCTTTCTCACGCGGAAGCATAAACTAAAGGCAATATACAGGACATTAATATTTAAAAGTACGTGGTTCCTTAAAGCAACAATCTTTTGATGAAAGGTAATCCCATCCCCAAATGCTCATGTCATGAGATGCAGTTCATATGTCAGCTCCAATATCTGTAAAAAGATAACGCAACAACTTTTTATCAGTACAATGGTACTGAGTAAGTCAACCCGCTCCACTTTAAGAAGTGGGTTTTAAAATAGTGGTTGACACTCAAAATAATAATAATAATAATTTTCACTTTTTAAAATGATCACACACATTACCTTTAACAAAATAAATAACTTTCATTCTTACCATTGTAACAACTATGCACAAGAGGACACCATTTTCCATATATCATATCATATCATATCGATCATAAGTCATGATCAGCATGCAGCGGACTCATATACAGACACACTCCGGAGCCTCGGGTAACCCATCACGGATACACCCAAGAGTATAGACTCATACATGCAACAACGCCGTTTTGGCAAAATTTATCAACAATGCCGTCTTGGCATATTTAGAGGGGGAGGCCCCGCAAGACACATCCCTAATGCATTAGCCCTCTATCAAGTATGGCATCTTACTCAAGTTAATAGTGCACAATGGATTTAAAAGAGTTTTATACAATTTTCCACATAATATCCTCTTTAAAAGAGTTTTCAACAATTTCACGGGAGTAACCTCATAACAAGGGCATTCAATAATGCCAAATATCATTTCAACATATAACTCCCATATCAATATCTCATAGATATGAAAATATCATTTCATGGATCTCAAAATCCAACAATTTCTCATTTGGACCAAAAATCAAGTCCAATGTCGCAGTTTACGCCAAGTCAGTTTAAAAATTCATATGTAAGGCGATTGCTTTGAAATTTAAACTGTAGATACTCAACACATAGTTGAACAAGTTTCATGTTTTACACTTTTCAAAATAAGGTATGGAAACATTTCAAAAATTGAGTTCTTTTCAGAACATGTATTCTGCCAGAAATTCAATAGTGATTCTATAATTTTCAACAGATTTTAAAAATAGTAATTTGCGACTGCAAATTCTAAAATTTTACCACAAGGTAGATAACACATAGATAAATATTTTTCATTGAGAAACCATTTGGCTTTGAGACACTTAAGACCTTAAAAAATGTGGATTTCAGAAAACACTATCATTTCTTAGATTTCAACAAAAAGAGATTTCGACCTTTCGATAAAGCGGATCCCATAACATTTTCATACGATTTCTAAAAATTATAAAAGTTTCCAGAAATATACTCAACTCAATAAGGAACAAGTTTTATGAAGGAACCTTTGAGGGATATTGTACCAAAATAGTTTAAAAAGATGGATCTTTACGTAAATGGAAAACTGACAGATTTTGGTATAATGTGGGAATTCTAATTTGTATTCTTAAAACATGGATTGGGATCTCCAAAACTTAAAGTAGAGAGTGTTAACTTACTGAATTGATGTATAAGAGCAAGGAGATTCAAAGATAATGGCCGTTATAACACAAGATTCGCACCACAAATTACGGGTTTCGCTGAAATTCGACAAATAGAGGGAAATCAATTTATAGTATAAAAATAAAAGATTTAGATCTCTAAGATACAAGTTTCAAGGATGATATCTTACTAACCAAGTGTTGAGAAGAGTTAGAACTCTTAGAATGATGAAGGTTGCCAAGCCTACAAGACTCCACAATCCTTAAGATATGCTCACTATGTGGGAGAACTTTGAAGAATAAAATGGGTAGTGAATTTGGCTAATGAGATGGATGAGATTGGTGTGTTTGAAGGCTAGAAACTCCCTCTATTTATAGGCTAAGATTTGAACAATTGAACATGATACATTGTGAGAGTGATTACAACCTCACCATCATCCAATTAAGTGTGTCTTGAGCAATAATGGTTAGAGTATTTGTATCCACTCATTTGGTCCTTATAGCCTAACAAAGAGGCTATTAATTTGGGAGGCTATTAATTTTGTCCATCATGTTGTCTATTAACATAATGGTTTGCCTATTATGGAGGCTATTAATCTTGGTGGGTTCAAGAGATAATTGATCACCTTTCTTTGCTAGCCATTCATCCAAGACACTTGTTAATCATGTTGATTTTTCATCTATTTGTTTAGGAAGAAAATTTCTTGCAATTGCTTTTAACCTTATATTTGTATAAGTAGTGTATCATGAAAATGATTGAAGTATTAGCTTGTCTACAAAAATCATTATTCTTGCCATTATTTAGTGGCATGCATTTATACTCAATGAGTTGGATATGATAATATAATATTTATTTATTTATTTCAAGTATTGTATTTATATTAATGTGCTTTCAAAAAGATAATAATAATATACTTGCATGGTTTTATTTTACTCATAACAATACTCAAACCACAAAGTCTTCATGTCATCATCAAATTAAAATTATAATCTATGAATATAGTTTCTTATATATAAAAGTTAATTCTTATAGATTCACATAAAAACTCATACTTTTATTTTTATAAAAATTTATTCCATAATGAATATCAAAGTACTTAAAATATTCACATACTATCCTCATAATAATTTTCAAGACCAATGTGTATATATATAAAAACTTATATATATAATTTAAACAATAGATTTAAAAAATATTCCATAAACTATATAATTCTATTACCCTTGATTTTGAAATTCATATTTCTTTTGGAAAAGACAAATTTACATATATAGTTTTTCAAGTGTTGTTTTGTAGAAAAAATCAATACACTAATTCTTTAAGCAAGTGATTAAATATTTAATAAAAGTCTCTTTAGTGAATTACAATTATTTCGGGTAATTTGTATGGTATTACAGATTTAGATCTTTGGCCGAACATAAAAGTTGTAGATAATTGTCTTAATATGGTCTCTGTAAAATTTCATCAAATTTGGAGTTGAATTGCTATGGTAGATTTCAATATCTCTAAACTGTGGTCTGTAAAATTCGGACAGATTTGTGTGTCTGTGAAAATTGGTGTTTATGACCTATTTCAGGGTCTCGGATTGAAAATGTTAAAACACGAAAGTTGTAGATCTCAATGTTTCTGAGTCAGTCGTGAAATTTCGGAATTTTTGGAATTAAATCGGATTTTAGACGAATTTTGGAGTGAACTGTGGTTTACCGGAAGTCAAACCTTGAAATCTTGTTGAAACATGAAATTAACCTTTAGGGTTGAAATGAGTTGAGATATTATTTTTAAATAAATATAATTGAGATCGGATTTTTGAAATTAAATCCCATTACAAACTTGATAAATTAAAATTAGGGGTGAGTGCTCTGCAGGGTGCCCCCTAACGATTCACTTCGTGCCTTAATGGACGATGGTGACCCCGCGCGCTAAACTTGAGATATGATATTGCCAAAACGGCATGAGATATAGAGCCTACACTCTCGAGAATATCCACATGGGTTTTCCGAGGCTCCGGAGTGGTACTGGGTACGGCTGATACGGTTGCGGCCGTCGGGCTACCGGCTAGACTTGTTGAGATTGCGATGCAATTGTGAAATACTTGAAATACTAAATCTGGGATGTAATGGGGAAATTAAATTAAATTAAATTAAATTATGTTTTTTTGTCCAATTTAAATGCTTTATTTAAATTATGGCTTTTATTTTAAAACTATGTGAAATGTGCTGTTAAATAAAGCCCCGAAATAAATTATGCAATTGGATAGTTGTTTAGATTAAACTGAGTTATTATGTTTATTATCATGCTTTTATTAAGTACTAAATTAATGGCTTTTAAACCCTATGATCATGCATGTGTTAACTTACTCAACAAGTTGTGCTGACCAAACCATTTCTTTTTATTTTCTTTTCTTACAGAGTATGTGGAATGAGCATGTATGAGCACGATTCATGCATGGGATTTTGGGAACATTATTTTGTTTTAATTTCGTATATTAGACTATACTATGAACGGGCTGTTTAACCCGTGTTTTGGCCATGTCGGCCCTATTTATATTTTCCGCTGCGATACTATACTAAAATAATTATTTCCGCTGCGCTATGATATTATTATTTTCGAACTATATTGTATGGGCTGTTTTGAATGCTTTAAATGTTTTAAACACTGCAATACCTAGCCTTGCATCTCTCTAGTAAGCCGGAGAAACCGTGTCTTACTAGGGAGGTGTGGCGGTGACACCCCGATCTGGGTTATCAAAAACCGGGGTGTTACAGGCCCAAACATTTTACCCTTATTTTTAAATTATCCATGAAATAAATTTATTTAAAAAGCCAATGGATAAATAAATAAATGCATTGCATGAATTAAATTATTTTGGGGGGGTTTGCATATGCATATGTATACATAAATATTGTGTTAACCTTTCCCACTCTAGTATTCGGCTTGACCTTGAGTCTTGCCTTAGAAGCGTTAGCTTGAGACTCATTGTGCTTTAGTTTTAGATCTTGATCGTCTATGCTTAGCATGCGCATAACTATTCTCCGCCTTTTTCCATAGATCTTCACCTAGACGATATATTATGACTTGTCGAGAAACCTAATGATGAAAACGATGAATGCGTACACTGACTCCCAACAGAATATACGATACTTTAAAAATCGCATAGCTCAACTTGAAGCTGACCTACAACACATCTGGAATTTAAGAGCGGCTGACTGTGAACGCATAAATAACCTAGAGACCCAAGTTCAAAAAAACTTTCCGAACGAAACGAAGCAATGATAGATAGGATCGAAGCCCAAGGGATGGATTTGCTCCACCCTACCGACATCCTAATACCAATCAATCCCGTGGAGAATAATTTGGCGGAGCCGAGCCCAGTCCCAAGCCCAACGGAGGAAGACCCTACCAACGAGGCTTAGGGAGATTGAAGATTATAAACGCTATCTATCTACCTTTATCTAGTTATCCCTCTCCGAGAAATAGAAGCACTATTTCATCTCCTATCTTTGTACGAAAATTCCTCATAGGGAGAAATAAAATGCAAGTCCCTATCTATTATTGCAACACTCTTATTTTTCCAAAAGTCTTGAGGAAATCTTATTAAACCCTACACCCTACTACGCCACGTCCAAGCAAAAAAACCTTAAAACTCTAAACACCGCACCATATAAACAACTCTAAATACCACCTTATAATATACTCTGAACAACTCCTATTAACATCATTTGATTCAGTAAATTATTATTTTTCCCACACTCTATTAAATCCTTAGAATCAAATCCTTGTGCGTTGTGACAGAATGGCACCTAGGGGAAGACCAAGGAAGGTAATCCCGAACAACACTCACGCTGACCTCCCCAACGTACCTAACAACAATGAGATTCCTCATAACGTAGGAGAACGAGCGCCTCCTATTCCCAACAACATGGATGAACGTTTAAGGACTGTAGAAGAAATACTCATAGCTTTGGGAAACGCCGAGGTGCATAGGGCACAAGCGGCAATACCTCCGCCAGTAGCTCGAAACAACTATCTATCTTTGGTGAATCCTTATCAACCACCACACTATGATGGGGAGGAAGACCCTGCCAAACTAGAGGGGTGGATCCGTACATTTGATAAACTCTTAAACGCTATCAAATGCCCTAATGAGGAAAAGATACATGTAGCAACTTGCTACTTAGGAGGTGAAGCCGATAAGTGGTGGCAGAACCTCCAGGGGAAATTAGAGGAAAATGAGGAAGCCTATACTTGGGAGGAGTTTAAGGAAGTTCTGAGGTTCTACCCCTTAAGCACAAAAGCTGCGAAGTACGAGGAATTCATCAACCTAAGGCAAGGCGCACAGACAGTGCAAGAGTACTACACCAAATTCAAGGAGCTAGTACCATTTGCTACGAGGCTGGTACCAACCGACTCTGACAAGGCTCAGAAATTCGAGATGGGTCTGAACCTTAGTATCCGGGAGATACTTGTAGTAGGACAATTCACGAACCTGCAGACGATATATGATCGCGCTGTAGCGATTGCTCGAATCCAGTAATTGAAGCGTAAAGAAAATGGTGAGTCGAGTAAGGACTCGCAAGGATTTGAGAAAAAGAATTGAAACAATAACAATGACAATTTTAGGAAGAACAATGGTCAAGCTGGGTTCAATGAACCAAAGAAGAATAAGAATAAATGTTTCAATAATGGGAGAAATGTTGCCCGTGGTACAGTCATACCACGTCGCCCACAGTGCCATAAAGCCCATCAGGTGCGCGAATGCCCAAGGCGTGGAACTTGCTATAGATGTGGTGTAACACCCCGGTTTTGGTAACCCAGGCCGGGATGCCACCGCCACACCTCCCTAGCAAGACACGGTTTCTCCGAGCTCACTAAAGAGATGCAAGGCTATGGTTTTTCAGAATTTAAAATATTCAAACAGCCCATTCATATATAATTTTAAAATTAATACATCAAAGTTGCAGCGGAAATATAAATTGTGCAGCGGAAATAAAGTATAAGGGCCAACATGGCCAGAACACGGGTTAAACAGGCCCGTTCATGCAAGTCGTAATTAAATGCAGGGATTTAAAATAAAGATTTCCCCTAATGTTCCCATGTATGCATATGATGATGCATAATCTTCATCCTCTGTAGAAAAAGGAGATAAATGGTTTGGGTCAGCAAAAACGCGCTGAGTAAGTTAACACATAGCATGGGTTAGGGGTTTCAAAGCCTTTAATTAAATTTAATAAAAACATTTCAACAATATTTAATTTAGCCGGCAATCCGGCGGCCGCAGCCAATTTCATAAAATCTAAGCTTTTTAATATATTTCCCGTTACGCCATCATCTCAACAATATATCATTTAGCCGGTGATCCGGCGGCCGCAGCCAATATCAATAGTAACAGTTAGCCGGTGATCCGGCGGCCTCAGCCAATTTCAAAAATATCACTTCTCAAAATATTTTTCGTTTCTTTTATAGTTCACCATTCACCAGGGCTCTTGTGACCGCAATCCTCATAACCAATATTTCCGCAGGAAATCATACAAGCGCCCTTGGGGAATCTAACCCGCAAGAACTCAATACATCCTGGGGAATCTAACCCGCAGGAAAACATACCATCGCCCTTGGGGAATCTAACCCGCAAGAACTCAAATATATCATAGGGAATCAAACCCGCATGAATCATATTGATAATATCAAACTTGGTCACAAGTCCCCAATTTTTCAAAAGAAGTCTTTTACAGAAAATGTTTTTATTTGGTGTAACGGGATTTTTCAAAAGTATAGCTTTATCGTAATTCCAACGTCTCGATCGTTGTTTAAAAGATTTCAAAAATCGATCGATGTCACAGTTTGCGCCTTTTTGGTTTAAAAATCCATTTCTTAGGCGATTGATCTGAAATTTGTACAGTAGCTCAAAAACATCCCAACGAACAACTTTTGTGTTTTAAGTTTTTCGGAAAAACGATGGGAAGCATGTCAAAAATCGAGTTTTCTACAGAAACGAAAAGCTGTCAGGATTCAGGTTTGACAACGTTAAAAGATTTGACTTTTTGTCATATCAAATGGACTCCAAAAATTCTGAAATTTTACAGAGACATACTAGACATGATTTCCAACAACTTTTGTTTAGATCATGAAGATTGATTCGGACTAGAAATGATAGGAATAAGCTCCTCAAGATTGGATATGAAATCTGTCATCCTTTGAAAATTCTTAAAACGCAAAATATGTCCGACATGATTTGGGGTATCAAAACTCGATGAAAATCTTTGAAATTTTTTACACAATATAGCTTATGATCTTTGGATCAAAATCTTAGTTTTGAGTTTTCAGGTTTGAACACTCGAAGTAAGAGTTTTGCTCGTCGAGTTTGATTATGAAATCTATCAAGGTTCTTGATTTCGGTACTAACGCAGATTGGATCGGCTCAGATTCGGAGACTCAAATCTCAACGAAAAATTCTAAAAACTTGCAGAACTGTTCTAAACTCATAGATCTACAACTTTCATGTTCAACACCAATCCTAGATCGGCCTAGATCCATGGTCAAAATAACCAACAAGATTGAGAGTGAAATCTGCCAAAGTTCTAAGATTCAGATTTAATACTCTTCGGTTTTGGGTTGGTTTCAGGTTTCAAAACATCATGAAAAATTCTGAAATTTTTACAGAAGCTAGATCAAAGTCTTAGGAACACTTTTCATGTTTTGAGTTTTGTTGTTTGAGCAGCTTTAGAGGTTCGAAAAATTCATACGAAAACGCTGCGTTGAGGGTTTTTCTTGTTGACAGATTTTAGAGTTTCTAAATCTCTATGTTTGGTTGCATTTTAAGTCACCCAAAACCATAGTAAGGTTAACTTACAGTGGGGATGATGTTTAGGAGGTCACGGGGTTGTCCGGAATCCACGGGATGTCACGAACGAATCTCCTCCACCCGATTTATTCTTCCTTTGGCTCCGATTTGTATTTGAATATGAAGATTCGTAAGTTAGGATGATGGTTATGATCTTAAAACCATAAGGAAACTTGATTTACATCTTACCAACAATTCAAAGCCTACAAATCCTTGATCTACACACTTCCTTGGTCGGATTTGGTTGCCGGAAAGTTGCCGGAAAGTCGCCGGAATGTCGCCGGAAGGTAAGAACTTGTGTTTTTGGTTTTGGGAGAGTTTGGGAAGAAGAAGAAGTTATGGGGGCTGATCATGGGGTGTTAGGGTGTGTTATGGCCATTAAAGGGACAAGGAATCCCGGATTTGGAGGCCTAGGCCGACAATTAGGCGGCCGCTACAGTAGTGCTACAGTAGTGCTACAGTAGTGCTACAGTAACTTTTAATATTTTTTTTTTTTTTTTAAATATTAAGATTCCTTCTTTACAAAAATAAAAATCATAATGTGGGAATTATCCGTGATTGTTGGGACAATTCGATAAACTCGTTTCGAGTTGCTATCTTCCGATAAATAATAAATTCCGCTCTCTCGGAATTATTTCGGTTTTAATAATTTAAATCCAATTCTTTATTTTTGGATTTAAATTTTCGATGGCGATTTCTCGGGTTCGTCGGCTTCCAATTTGTCGTCTTTTGATTCCCGTGCAATAACTTGTATCATTAAATTTCTTCCGACTTCACGGGTTCTTGGAATTAAAATTCTTTTCCTTCATGAACTTAACTCCAATTATTTTTACTCAATTCATGGAATGTCTTCGGGCTTCCTTTCCCTCTTTTATTCCATTTTGAATTTAAATCTATCGGCGTTTCATTTCCGAGCAATAATTTATTGTGATAGATTATTTTCTTCTTCTCGGAAATATTTCAACATTGATCGGAATAAATTTTATTCCTTTGGGCGTTGATAAAAATTCGGGATATTACATCCTCCCCCCCTTAAGAATCAACTTCGTCCTCGAAGTTGTGCTTCGGCTTTTCTCGCGCGAAGAGTTAGGGTTCTTTTGTTTACTTGGGATACAAACTATTCGGGTTTCAAAAATAAATGCTTATGCATCCTTACGGGGTATTACATCCTTCCCCCCTTAAGATTACAGTTATGTCCCCATAACTGCCTATGTATTTTTCACAACCATGTTTGGGTATCATTGCATATGATCCTTCCTCAGTATTCTTCTAGGTGTCATTCTAGAAGCACGCGAAGATGAGTTTCTAAGTGATCAAGATCTAGGACTAAGGCAAAGTTAGTCTGAAGTTGGCGCTTCTAAGTCAAGACTCAAGTCGAGTTCTAAGGTAGGAGTGTTTCTTATTACCGATAATTCACATAAAAAGGGTTAGTGTAAATATTTATGTATGCATATGGATATGTGATCCCCCCCAAAAAAATTTTATGCACGCATTTATTTATCCATGGGTTTTAAAATAAATTTATTCCATGGATAGATTAAAATAAGGATAAAAGGTTTGGGCCACTATATTGGGCCGAAAGAAATAAATTATTTGGGCTTTAAATAAAAATAAGGCTATTGGGCCAAAATAATTTCTTGGGCTTCTAAAAAAAAATTTGGGCTAAAAATTTGGGCTTTAACTTCAAAATAATAATTGGGCTCTTTGAAATATACTACTAGTTTAGAAATGATAACTTTAAAAATAATAATACTTGAAAATAATAGTTTAAAAAAAATATTCCGGGCTCTTTAAAATAGTAGTTTTAAAATATTCTGGGCTCTGATACCAACTTTGGTATCAGATATTTTCTTTAAAATAATTAGCTTTAAAATAGTCTGGGCTCTGATACCATCCTGTAACACCCCGGTTTTGGTAACCCAGGCCGGGATGCCACCGCCACACCTCCCTAGCAAGACACGGTTTCTCCGAGCTCACTAAAGAGATGCAAGGCTATGGTTTTTCAGAATTTAAAATATTCAAACAGCCCATTCATATATAATTTTAAAATTAATACATCAAAGTTGCAGCGGAAATATAAATTGTGCAGCGGAAATAAAGTATAAGGGCCAACATGGCCAGAACACGGGTTAAACAGGCCCGTTCATGCAAGTCGTAATTAAATGCAGGGATTTAAAATAAAGATTTCCCCTAATGTTCCCATGTATGCATATGATGATGCATAATCTTCATCCTCTGTAGAAAAAGGAGATAAATGGTTTGGGTCAGCAAAAACGCGCTGAGTAAGTTAACACATAGCATGGGTTAGGGGTTTCAAAGCCTTTAATTAAATTTAATAAAAACATTTCAACAATATTTAATTTAGCCGGCAATCCGGCGGCCGCAGCCAATTTCATAAAATCTAAGCTTTTTAATATATTTCCCGTTACGCCATCATCTCAACAATATATCATTTAGCCGGTGATCCGGCGGCCGCAGCCAATATCAATAGTAACAGTTAGCCGGTGATCCGGCGGCCTCAGCCAATTTCAAAAATATCACTTCTCAAAATATTTTTCGTTTCTTTTATAGTTCACCATTCACCAGGGCTCTTGTGACCGCAATCCTCATAACCAATATTTCCGCAGGAAATCATACAAGCGCCCTTGGGGAATCTAACCCGCAAGAACTCAATACATCCTGGGGAATCTAACCCGCAGGAAAACATACCATCGCCCTTGGGGAATCTAACCCGCAAGAACTCAAATATATCATAGGGAATCAAACCCGCATGAATCATATTGATAATATCAAACTTGGTCACAAGTCCCCAATTTTTCAAAAGAAGTCTTTTACAGAAAATGTTTTTATTTGGTGTAACGGGATTTTTCAAAAGTATAGCTTTATCGTAATTCCAACGTCTCGATCGTTGTTTAAAAGATTTCAAAAATCGATCGATGTCACAGTTTGCGCCTTTTTGGTTTAAAAATCCATTTCTTAGGCGATTGATCTGAAATTTGTACAGTAGCTCAAAAACATCCCAACGAACAACTTTTGTGTTTTAAGTTTTTCGGAAAAACGATGGGAAGCATGTCAAAAATCGAGTTTTCTACAGAAACGAAAAGCTGTCAGGATTCAGGTTTGACAACGTTAAAAGATTTGACTTTTTGTCATATCAAATGGACTCCAAAAATTCTGAAATTTTACAGAGACATACTAGACATGATTTCCAACAACTTTTGTTTAGATCATGAAGATTGATTCGGACTAGAAATGATAGGAATAAGCTCCTCAAGATTGGATATGAAATCTGTCATCCTTTGAAAATTCTTAAAACGCAAAATATGTCCGACATGATTTGGGGTATCAAAACTCGATGAAAATCTTTGAAATTTTTTACACAATATAGCTTATGATCTTTGGATCAAAATCTTAGTTTTGAGTTTTCAGGTTTGAACACTCGAAGTAAGAGTTTTGCTCGTCGAGTTTGATTATGAAATCTATCAAGGTTCTTGATTTCGGTACTAACGCAGATTGGATCGGCTCAGATTCGGAGACTCAAATCTCAACGAAAAATTCTAAAAACTTGCAGAACTGTTCTAAACTCATAGATCTACAACTTTCATGTTCAACACCAATCCTAGATCGGCCTAGATCCATGGTCAAAATAACCAACAAGATTGAGAGTGAAATCTGCCAAAGTTCTAAGATTCAGATTTAATACTCTTCGGTTTTGGGTTGGTTTCAGGTTTCAAAACATCATGAAAAATTCTGAAATTTTTACAGAAGCTAGATCAAAGTCTTAGGAACACTTTTCATGTTTTGAGTTTTGTTGTTTGAGCAGCTTTAGAGGTTCGAAAAATTCATACGAAAACGCTGCGTTGAGGGTTTTTCTTGTTGACAGATTTTAGAGTTTCTAAATCTCTATGTTTGGTTGCATTTTAAGTCACCCAAAACCATAGTAAGGTTAACTTACAGTGGGGATGATGTTTAGGAGGTCACGGGGTTGTCCGGAATCCACGGGATGTCACGAACGAATCTCCTCCACCCGATTTATTCTTCCTTTGGCTCCGATTTGTATTTGAATATGAAGATTCGTAAGTTAGGATGATGGTTATGATCTTAAAACCATAAGGAAACTTGATTTACATCTTACCAACAATTCAAAGCCTACAAATCCTTGATCTACACACTTCCTTGGTCGGATTTGGTTGCCGGAAAGTTGCCGGAAAGTCGCCGGAATGTCGCCGGAAGGTAAGAACTTGTGTTTTTGGTTTTGGGAGAGTTTGGGAAGAAGAAGAAGTTATGGGGGCTGATCATGGGGTGTTAGGGTGTGTTATGGCCATTAAAGGGACAAGGAATCCCGGATTTGGAGGCCTAGGCCGACAATTAGGCGGCCGCTACAGTAGTGCTACAGTAGTGCTACAGTAGTGCTACAGTAACTTTTAATATTTTTTTTTTTTTTTTTAAATATTAAGATTCCTTCTTTACAAAAATAAAAATCATAATGTGGGAATTATCCGTGATTGTTGGGACAATTCGATAAACTCGTTTCGAGTTGCTATCTTCCGATAAATAATAAATTCCGCTCTCTCGGAATTATTTCGGTTTTAATAATTTAAATCCAATTCTTTATTTTTGGATTTAAATTTTCGATGGCGATTTCTCGGGTTCGTCGGCTTCCAATTTGTCGTCTTTTGATTCCCGTGCAATAACTTGTATCATTAAATTTCTTCCGACTTCACGGGTTCTTGGAATTAAAATTCTTTTCCTTCATGAACTTAACTCCAATTATTTTTACTCAATTCATGGAATGTCTTCGGGCTTCCTTTCCCTCTTTTATTCCATTTTGAATTTAAATCTATCGGCGTTTCATTTCCGAGCAATAATTTATTGTGATAGATTATTTTCTTCTTCTCGGAAATATTTCAACATTGATCGGAATAAATTTTATTCCTTTGGGCGTTGATAAAAATTCGGGATATTACATCCTCCCCCCCTTAAGAATCAACTTCGTCCTCGAAGTTGTGCTTCGGCTTTTCTCGCGCGAAGAGTTAGGGTTCTTTTGTTTACTTGGGATACAAACTATTCGGGTTTCAAAAATAAATGCTTATGCATCCTTACGGGGTATTACATGTGGTGGGGAAGACCACATGATTAGAGAATGCAATGTTCGTGAAGAGATGATTGAGAAGAGGCTAGATCTGGTAAACCCTCAATAAATAAATCGAGGATGAGCTGTAGGACGATTGAACGTCATCGATCAAGCTAACTTTCCAGTTCAATGAGAAATGATCAAAGGTGCATTTACTGTTTTAAGCGTACCTACCAAGGTTTTATTTGGTTTCATATAAGACCAATTCATAGGCAGTTATGGGGACATAACTGAAGCCCTAAGGGGGAGAGGATGTAACGACCCAATAATATGTATCTTAATAAACAAATTCAAATTGTTTTATCCTAATAAATAAATTCAAATGGTTTTGAACTACGTTATGACTTGATTCCTTCAGGGTACGTAGGCAACTTGGAAATTTCAATTCTGGGTTCAGTTATATAATAACACACAATAATACAATATCACATTATCATAAGAAGTAAAAATTGATATGACCCTAGTTCCTAACTCGCGAGAAGCTAACACGCAACTTCGAGGACGAAGTTGATTTCTAAGGAGGGTAGACTGTAATACCCGAGATTTTTATTAGCGTCCAAAGGAATAAAATTAATTTCTTAATCCGATCAAGGCCAAAATATTTCCGAGAAGAAGAAAATAATTCATTATTGCTCGGGAATGAATTACCGATAAATTCAAAATTCAAAATGGAATAAAAGAGGGAAAGGAAGCCCGAAGATATTCATGGATCAAGTTAAAAGAATTGGAATTAAATTCAAGAAGGAAAGGAATTTTAATTCCAAGAACCCGTGAAGTCGGAAATAATTTAATTAGATAAATTATTACACGGGAGTCGAAAGACGACGAATTCAAAGCCGACAAATCCAAACGCGACGGACTCAAGATTTTGGATACGGGATTAATTCGAGACGAAATAAATTTAAGATAGGAATCATAATCCGAGAACGACCCGAAAAATTGAGCCCGAAAACGTAGGAGGATAGAAGCCCAAAAAAGAGGAGAAAAGGCCCGACGGATCGCACGACCTGGCCCAGGCCGGAAGTCACGTGGTCTCCGTGCGGTCTGGGGTGATACCGCGCCAATACCGCGGGGGAACACAGGAAGAAAGCAATGACGCGTTCCGACGATTTTCTTGCCATATTTTCAACCCCCGACTAGGGAAACTCAATCACAATCAAGGGAAGGAAATGTGGGACGAATTGAGGAGATCATTATAATACCCGGGATTTTTATCGGCGTCCAAAGAATAAAATTTGTTTCTTAATCCAATCAAGGTCGAAATATCTCCGAGAAGAAGAAAATAACTTATCACAATAAATTATTGCTCGAAAATGAAACGCCGATAGATTCAAAAATTCAAAATGGAATAAAAGAGGGAAAGGAAGCCCGAAGACATTCCACGAATCGAGTCTAAAGAATTGGAATTAAATTCAAGAAAGAAAAGAATTTTAATTCCAAGAACCCGTGAAGTCGGAAATAATTTAATTAGATAAATTATTGCACGGGAGCCAAAAGACGACGAATTAGAAGCCGACAAATCCGAAACCGACGGACTTAAGATTTTAAAAACGAAATCGATTTCAAGTTGAAATAGATTTAAGATAGGAATCATGATCCGAGAATGACCCAGAAAAATCGAGTCCGAAAATGTAGGAGGATAGAAACCCGAAAGAGTGGAGAAAAGGCCCGACGGGATCGCACGGCCCAGTTCGGACGCACGGCCCAGACCAGGCCGCGCACTCTCCGCGCGGGGTTTGGCCTAACCCCGCGCCAACCCCGCGCCAACCACACAGCCTGCTACACTTGATGCGGTTATGCGATTTTCTTGCCTAAATTTCGACCCCCGACTAAGGAAAGTCGATCCCAGTCAGGGGAAAGGCATTTAGGACGAGAATGGAGGATCCTTAGCCTCATTCATCAGCCTTTCAAACCCATCCTCATCCACAAACTCTCTCAAAACCAAAATACAAAGTTCTTACCTTCCGACGACTCTCCGACGAGTTTCCGACGAGTTTCCGGCAACCATCGACGACCGTAGAGACGTGTAGATCAAGGTTTACATCCCTTAGATCATTGGTAAGGAGTATTTCAGATTCCTTTTCTCGTTTTTATCTCCGATCCTCAATCTAACTTTCGAATATTGGACTTGTAAACACGTTCGTGACAGAAGGAAAAGGAGAACGTGTGCGAGGATCCGTTCGTAGTAACTTTGGACGAGCCGAGCGACCCTAGGACGACCAAACACTCAAGCACAGTAAATTGATGCCTTTCATATCAATACGGGTGACTTAGGGGCGTCCGATTTAGTGACTTTGTAACGAAACGTAAAAATCGAACATAAAAACCCCAACTTGCGCAATTTCTGAAATCCGTTTAAAACTCATATTTTGAGAGTCCAATCCGAGAAACTCAAAACTAGACTTTTGATTCTAACACATTAATCTATGTCGTGTAAAAATTTCAGAGATTTTCATCAACGTTTGCTATCTCAAATCGCATCAAACATAAACTATTTTCCAAACTCCTCTCGAAAAACTGACAGTGCATATGTCCGAAATTGATGAGCACGTTTCTATAATTTTTATTCCAATCCAGTCTTGGAAATCTAAATAAAAGTTGTAGATAATCATGTCTAGTATGTGTGTATAAAATTTCAGAATTTTTAGAGTCCATTTGTGTAACACCCCAATTTAAAACACCAAAATAAAGGGGATGTTACCGCCACATCTCTTGGATAAAATACTACAACGCACACATGACCAAGAGATGCTAAGGCTCTAATAAGAAAACATAACTTTAATTCTCAAATAATGCAGTATCCATAAATATTTCAAAAATAATTGTGCAAAAGACATCATGAATAAAAAGGTTTTATTTATTAAAATTGGAATAGAATGCAAAGCTTGAATCCCGCCCCAATGCGTGCATGTGCTCATGACTTACTCACTCGCGAATCCTGAAAAAGAGTAAAGAAAACACACAGACAACTCAGTATAAACTGGTAAGTTAACCACAGTTCCATAAGGACAAACAAAGAAATGACACCACCGCAATATTAACATATTTAGTATGAAGGCGAATTAGTATTGACGAGGACACCCTTAACCGCATAAACCGCATAATCCGCAAGTTTTTGTCTAAACCTATAGCACCGGTGCCCTAACCTAGGCCCGCAGGCGAGGTTAGGGGTTAGACCCACAATACCGCATAGTCAAAGGTTCGTCAACCTGAATTTAATTTAAATTGTGACAGAGGGGGCGAGTTTCGTCGCTGGAGACCCGTCACGGTCCTGCCCCTCAACCGCATAATCCACAAAATCCGCATAGTTGCATCAACTCGTCAACACTAAACTTAGCGCACATAACAAAATAACCATGTTTAAACAAAACTGGAGCTTCGGTATTTTAATAAAAGTTAGCAGCAACCAATGGAATTTTGAAAGAGATAATTTTCCATACTCCACTACAACAACTTATACGGACCACATACTGAAATCATGTTGGCAGAGGAAGAAAATTCTAACTTGGAGTCTTGCTCCCCTGACATCTAAACCATTGTTTACATGCACTTAATGATTACTTCGATTCATAAAAAAAAAAAAATTCGTCTAGCAGTGAAGTGTAGTTAAAGGAAAGATAGCAGGATTCATCAATTAAAACTTGGGATCTTTCCTACAAGTTTGACAAGGCACGGACAATGATACATCATACATATAATATATATAGATACATAAGTATTATACAGCCTTCGGAACCTTCAAGCAAAGAACCACAGGTTGCATTCCATATTATAGTAAGAACATTTATAATTGAACTAAAAATCCATGCGTGCGACACAACCAGGCAATTTCAAAGACAATCTGACTTGTTTAGGGAAACAAAGGATTTAGGGAGAGTTGAATTAACTTACAGTCACAATTCAACAAAAGAGAGAGGAAGAATGGCTACTGGACAGAACCCAAGACGGATGAACGAGAGAAGGTTCTCACTGGACGGGTCTTCTCTATGTTTGGCAGGATGATGCGGCAGAGTTTAGGGTTCTACGGGTTTGGCTAGTGCTAATGGTTTTATAAAGAACTAACTGGTTTAAATTTGCAAGATTAATGGGATTTGATCCCTAATCACTCAACTACTATATCCATCCCATATTTAAATTTGAATTGAATGGAGTATAGCCGTGTTGTATCGTTAGGATGATAAGATTTGTTTGACCAAGTCTGTGTAGGATAGTAACTAGATCCCTTTAAATATTCTATCCATATTTATTAGCATTTACTTATTACTATTACTACTATTCTTATTATCATTAATATTAATACTAATTTTACGGGTATCACAATTTGATATGTCAAAAGGTCAATTTTCTGAACTGTGGTAAAACTGAAACCAGACAGTGTATATGCTGTGTAATGAACTCGATTTTTGACATGTTTCCTCAAATTATTTCGAAATCGTTAAAAAACGAAAGTTGTTCGTTAGGGTGTTTTTGGTACACTGTACAAATTTCAGATTTTTCGGACTTGAAATAAGTTTTTAAATTAAAAAGGCGTAAACTGTGACGCCAAACGATTTTAAATCGAAGAGATTTTGAAATTTCAAAACAAACGGTCGAAACCTTGAAATACGATAAATCTATACTTTTGAAAAATCCCGTTACACTAAATCGAAACGTTATGAGATACTTTGGTGGAGGGTGAGTGCTCTGCAGGGTGCCCCTCTAGCCTTTTTCGGCGTGCCTATAATGGACGCAAGATACTTGATTGAAAAACTACGCCAAAACGGCATGGGATACATGGCCTACACTCTCGGAAATATCCATATGGGTTTTCCGAGGCTCCAGAGTGTTACTGGGTATGGCGGATACGGCTTCGGCCGCTGGACGACCGGCTACACAAGAAACTTACGATACGGCTTCGGCAGCCGGACGACCGGCTACACAAGATACTTACTAAATTGGCTGAGGCCGCCGGATTGCCGGCTAAATGAAACTTACTAAATTGGCTGAGGCCGCCGGATCGCCGGCTAGATGAAACTTACTAAATTGGCTGAGGCCGCCGGATCGCCAACTAAAGAACACTTACTAAATTGGCTGCGGCCGCCGAATTGTCGGCTACACTAAAATATTCTTAAAATGGTGGCGTAACGGGGACAATAAAAGACTTAATTCTTTTCATGTATTTATTTATTTATTTATTCACGTCTTTAAATTATGCATTTAATATTATGTCTTAAATTTTATACCATGCTAAATTATTATTTATAAATTTAAACGCATGTTCAAGTATACAAATTAAATTCGTATATTCAAATTGGTAAATGGTTTGTTTGCATGCATGATTAGGAGTATGAATTAAATTAAATTAAATTAAATTGAATTATTGCCTACTCCCTCCGTCCCATATTTATCTTCTTACTTTCCGTTTTTAAACGTCCCACATTTATCTTCCTACCCCAAAAAGGGAATTTTTTTTTACTAAAATGTCCCTACATGTCCATATATTTACAGAAAAACCAATCCTTAATTTTACTAACAATGCACTACAAGACAAAAAGAGACAAATTTACCCCTCAAAAAGTACACATGAAAATAATAAAATACAACTTTCTTAAACTCCGTATCTACAGTGTCGAAGAAGATAAATATGGGACGGAGGGAGTATTAATTAGTCAAACTACATTTGTTAATATGTGTAGCACCCCGGATTTGATAACCCAGGCCGGGATGTCACCGCCACACCTCCCTAGCAAGACACGGCTTCTCCGAGCTTACTAAAGAGATGCAAGGCTATGGTTTTTCAGAATTTAAAACATTCAAACAGCCCATTGTAATATAATTTAAAAAGAATAATAATATCAAAGTTGCAGCGGAATGTAATATTTACATATATATAATTGTAATGCAGTGGAAATTTAAATACTGGGCCAACATGGCCAAAACACGGGTTAAACAGGTTCGTTCATACTATAGTCTAATGCAAAATTTAAAAATAAAGTTCCCAAAAATTCCCATGCATGTACGTGCTCAAGTGTAATCCACATGTTCTGTAGGAAAAAGAAAGAAATGGTTTTGGGTCAGCACAATTTGCTGAGTAAGTTAACACATACATGATTGTAGGGTTTCAAAGCCTTTAATTAAATTTAAGGAAAACATGTGCATACAAGACATAATTTAATTTTACTCATCTAATAGTAATTTAATTGCATAATTTAAAAGACAAGGATTTCCACAAGATCATAATTCAACACACATGATAAAATAATCGTAAGACATAATTTAAAGGCATAATATAAATAAGGGAAATATTCAAATATTTCAAGATTTCATTCTTCCATTTTTGTTCAATATGATCTGGTATAATTTGTTCTTGGGGAATCGAACCCGTAGGAATCAACACACGTTCTGGGGAATCGAACCCGCAGGAATTGACACACATCCTGGGGAATTGAACCCGCAGGAAAACATACACATTGGGGAATCGAACCCGCAAGATAAGATAGACACACATCCTGGGGAATTGACCCGCAGGAACACATTTCGCAAATTTCACAAGTCTCTCAAATATAATTTTTCACTAGTCGCTGTTTTACTCCATAATTATTTAAAAATTCAATTTAAGTCCGAAAATTCTTAAATTTCACCAGTAACTCGAAAACACAGTGACGAACAAGTTTTATGTTTTATGTTTTTCGATCCGGGTTAAGAATACAAGTCAAAAATCAAGTTTTTCACATAAGTAGTATGCTGCCAGGTTTCAGATTTGACACAGTTTCAAAACTCGACTTTTTGACACAACAAATGGACTCCAAAAATTCTGAAATTTTGTGGGCACATACTAGACATGATTATATACAACTTTTATTTACATTGCAAAGATTAGTTCGGACTAGAATTCATAGAAACATGCTCCTCAAATTCGAACAAGTACACTGTCAGTTTTCGAAAATTTCTTGAAATCACAGATTATGTCCGATGCGATTTGGGGTAGTAAAACTCGATGAAAATTGTTGAAATTTTCACACAACATAGATTAAGGTTTTAGTATCAAAATTCTAGTTTTGAGTTTTTCGGTTTGAACTCTTGAAATAGGGCTTTTGGTTGGATATCAAATCTATCACCGTTTCAAAATCAACTCTTAAGGCAGATTGGTTCTTAGTCGTTTTCGGATATCAAAACACAATGAAAAATTATGAAAATTTTACACGAACTAGGTTGGTGTCTTAAAAACGTTTTTCATGTTTTAAGTTTTTCCGTTTGAGCAGTTTAACGGGTTCGAAAAATTCATACCAAATCGCTGTGCCGTGGGTTTTTCGTGTTGACAGATTTTAGAGTTATTCAATCCCTATGTTCGGTTGCATTTTAAATCACCCAAAACCAAGTAAGTGTTAACTTACAGTGTGGGATGTCTAGGACGTCTCTGGATCGATCGGGGCATCCACGCTTGCTACGAACACGTCCCAATACTCCGTCTCCTCTCCGTTGGCCCCGAAACGAAATCGAAAGTAAAAATATAGGGTTAGATCGGATTTTCGGACTCCAAAACTTAAATGAAAACCTATGAACGACTTACCACAATGTGTAACACTAAATATCTTGTTCTCCACGCCTCCTCCGTCGATTTTCGTTGACGGAAAGTGATCGAAAAGTCGTCGGAAAGTCGGAGCTTCGTGTTTTTGGTTTCGGGAGGGTTTGGAATGAAGAATAGGGTTGAGAGGCTGAGAATGGGGGTTGGGGAACATCCAATCCCGTCCTAAAAGCTTTCCCCTCGTCTGAGATTGACCTACCTTAATCGGTGGTTGAAATTTCGGCAAGAAATCGCTGAAATCGCGCAAGTTGGCAGCTGCTGCTGCACTGGCGCGGGGTCGGTGCGGTCTTAGGGCAAACCCTGCGCGGCGACCGCGCGGCTCAGGCCTGGGCTGCGGCCTGGGCCGGGTCATGCGATTCGTCGGTCTTTTCTCCTCTCTTCCAGGCTTCTATCCTTCTGCATTTTCGGACTCGATTTTCCGGACCATTCTCGGATTATAAATTCCTATCTTAAATCTATCTTGACTTAAATAGATTTCGTGTTTGAAATCTTAAGTCTCGGTTTCGGATTTGTACGCTTCTAATTCGTCGTCTTTGACTCCCGTGCAATAATTGATCTAATTAAATTATTTCCAACTTCACGGGTGGAATTAAAATTCGTTTCCTTCTTGAATTTAATTCCAATTCTTTTGGGATTAATCCATGGAATATCTTCGGGCTTCCTTTCCCTCTTTTATTCCATTTTGAATTTATAAGTAATTCATTTCCGAGCAATAATGAATTATTTTCTTCTTCTCGAAAATATTTCGGCCTTGATCGGATTAAGAAATAAATTTTATTCCTTTGGATGCCGATAAAAATCCCGGGTATTACAATATGCATGCTTAAAAATGAGATTTTAGTTATTATTTAATTTTAAAACCCCTTTATTGCTATGTTAGGATCGACTTACTCAGTATTTTATAATACTGATGAAACCCGTTGTTTTATTTTTCTTTTACAGAGTGTGAAGAAATGGCATGAGTATGCACGCATATTGGGCTCGAGAATTAAATTAGTAACTGTGAATGTTGCATTTTATTAGACTTAAATTACCCACTGCGTTTTGGCCATGTCGGCCCCTATTTAAATTTTCCACTGCGACTTATTTTATTTTCTGTGGATTATACTATGTTATTTTAAAATTGTTTTTAAATTGTTTTGAAATACCTTTAGTCTTGCATCCCTCTAGCAAGCTCGAAAAAGTCGTGTCTTGCTAGGGAGGTGTGGCGGTGACATCCCGACTGGGTTATCAAAAACCGGGGTGTTACAAGTTGGTATCAGAGCCCGGACTATTTTTAAAACTAGTATTATTATTTTTAAACTATTATTATTTTTAAACTAGTATTATTTTTAAAACTATTATTATTTTGAAACTATTAGTGTTGAGCCCAAAATTTTTCTAAGCCCAATATTTAATTACTATGTTGGCCCAATTATTTTGGCCCAATACCCTTGTTTTTACTTAAGCCCAAATAATTTATTACTTTTGGCCCAATATAGCGGCCCAAACATTTTACCCTTATTTTTTTAAAATCTATCCATGGAGTATATTTATTATTAGGCCCGTGGATAATTAAATAAATGCATTACATAGATTAAATTTCTATTGGGGGATAGCATATGCATATATACATAATTGTACTAACCTTTTTATGAGAAACGCTTACGTTAGATAGCACTCTCACGCTAGTATTTGGCTTGACCTTGACTCTTGACTTAGAAGCATTAGCTTGGGGCTGTGTAACGACCCGAATATTCTATTCCGAATATTTTGTATTTCGAATAAACAAATTCAAACTGTTTTGAACTACGTCATGGCTTGATCCCTTCACAGGGTACGTAGGCAACTTGGAAATTTCAATTCTGAGTTCAGTCGAACGATATAATAAAATAATAAAAACAACATCAAGAACAACAACACATAATGATACAATCACGCAATCAAACAATAGCACAAAGTAGAAAGGACCTTAGTTCCAAGCTCGCGAGAAGCTAACACCCAACTTCGGGGACGAAGTTGATTCTTAAGGGGGGGTAGACTGTAATACCCGGGATTTTTATCGGCGTCCAAGGAATGAAATTTATTTCTTAATCAAATCAAGGTTGAAATATCTCCGAGAAGAAGAAAATAATTTATCACAATAAATTATTGCTCGGAAATGAAACGCCGATATATTCAAAAATTCAAAATGGAATAAGGGAGGGAAAGGAAGCCCGAAGACATTCCATGAAATCGAGTCAAAAGAATTGAAACTAAATTCAAGAAAGAAAAGAATTTTAATTCCAGGAACCCGTGAAGTCGAAAATAAATTAATTAGATAAATTGTTGCACGGGAGTCAAAAGACGACGAATTAGAAGCCGACAAATCCAAATGCAACGGACTCAAGATTTCAAGTACGGGATTAACTCGAGACGAGATTGATTTAAGATAAGAATTTATAATCCGAGAATGACCCGAAAAATCGAGCCCGAAAACGTAGGAGCACAGAAGTCCGAAAGAGAGGAGAAAAGGCCCGATCGGATCGCACGGACCCGCCCGGACCGAGGTCCTGGCGGAGGCCGCGCGCTGGCCGCGCGGTCTTTAGCCTAGGTGCGCGCCAAGGGCGCGTGACACCCCCAGAATTCGGCAACAACGCGTCCCGACGATTTTCTTGCCATATTTTCGACCCCCGACTTTGGAAACTCAATCCCGGGCTATGGAATGATATTGGGACGATATTAGGCTGCTCCCTAACCCTAATTTTCGAATTTTTACAGCCTCCAAACCACCTCTAAACTCTCAAACTTCTCTCGAACCGAAAACCCCATATTCTCTTGTGTTCTTGCCTTCCGATCACTTTCCGACGAACAAACCGGAGAAAGGAGGACGTGGATAGGAAGTATACAGACCCTAGATAGTGGTAAGATGAAGTCTTGAACTTCATTTCATAGTTTTCGTCGGATTTGATGTAATACCCCGAATTTTTATCAACGCCCAAAGGAATAAAATTTATTCCGATCAAGGTTGAAATATTTCCGAGAAGAAGAAAATAATTTATCACAGTAAATTATTGCTCGGAGATGAAACGCCGATAGATTTAAATTCAAAATGGAATAAAAGAGGGAAAGAAAGCCCGAAGACATTCCATGAATTGAGTCAAGATAATTGGAATTAAATTTAATAAGGAAAAGAATTTTAATTCCAAGAACCCGTGAAGTCGGAAGAAATTTAATAAAACAAGTTATTGCACGGGAATCAAAAGACGATGAATTGGAAGTCGACGAACCCGGGACCGACGGACTTAAGATCCCAAACATGAAATTCAATTGAGTCAAGATAAACTTAAGATAAGAATTTATGACCCGAGAATGACCCGAAAAATCGAGCCCGAAAACATAGGAGGATAGAAGTCCGAAAGAGAAGAGGAAAAGCACGACGGATCGCACGACCCCGCCCGGACCGAAGTCCAGGCGTACATGGCGCGGTGTCCGCGCGGTTTTCTCCTAAAGAGCGCGCCAACTGCGCGCCATTGCAGCAGCAGCTGCGTTTGTCGCGTTTTGGCGACTTTCTCGCCAATTTTCGGGGCCCAAGGGGGGAATCTCGATCTATCACGGGTGTGGCATCTTTTTGGACGTTATGTAATCAATCCCATCCCCATTGTCAGCCATTTTCATCAATCATTCACCCCAAAACTCTCCCAAAACCCTCCCAAAGCCAAACACTCTTCCGACGAACTTCCGGCGACTTTCCGACGAGTTTCCGGCAACCAAATCCAACCAAGGAAGTGTGTAGATCAAGGATTGCAGGCTTTGGATTGTTGGTAAGATGTTAATCAAGTTTCCATATGGTTTTAAGATCATAACCATCATCCTAACTTATGAATCTTCGTATTCAAACACAAATCGGAGCCAAGGGAAGAATAAATCGGGTGGAAGAGATTCGTTCGTGACATCCCGTGGATTCCGGACGACCCCGTGACTTCCTAGACATCATCCCCACTGTAAGTTAACCTTACTATGGTTTTGGGTGACTTAAAATGCAACCAAACATAGAGATTTAGAAACTCTAAAAATCTGTCAACAAGAGAAACCCTCAACGCAGCGTTTTCGTATGAATTTTTCGAACCTCTAAAGCTGCTCAAACAATAAAACTCAAAACATGAAAAGTGTTTCTAAGACTTTGGTTTAGCTTCTGTAAAAATTTTGGAATTTTTCATGTTGTTTTGAAACCTGAAACCGACCCAAAACCGAAGAGCATCAAATCTGGATCTTAGAATCCTTGACAGAATTTTCGTTCGAACTTGACGATAATTTTTACCTTAGATCTAGACCGATCTAGGATTGGAATTGAACATAAGAATTGTAGATCTATGAGTTTGGAATATTACTGTAAGTTTTTAGAATTTTTCATTGAGATTTGAACCTCCAAACTCGAGCCGATCCGATCTGCGTTAGAACCGATGTCAAGAACCTTGACAGATTTCTTAACCGAACTTGATGAGCATATTTCTATTACTTCGAGTGTTCAAATCTGAAAACTCAAAACTAAGATTTTGATCCAAAGATCATAAGCTATATTGTGTAAAAATTTCAAAGATTTTCATCGAGTTTTGATACCCCAAATCATGTCGGACATATTCTGCGTTTTTAAGAGTTTTCAAAGGATGACAGATTTCATATCCGATCTTGAGGAGCTTATTCCTATCATTTCTAGTCCGAACCAATCTTCATGATCTAAACAAAAGTTGTTGGAAATCATGTCTAGTATGTCTCTGTAAAATTTCAGAATTTTTGAAGTCCATTTGATATGATAAAAAGTCGAATCTTTTAACGTTGTCAAACCTGAATCCTGACAGCTTTTTGTTTCTGAAGAAAACTCGATTTTTGACATGCTTCCCATCGTTTTTCCGAAAAACTTAAAACACGAAAGTTGTTCATTGGGATGTTTTTGAGTTGCTGTACAAATTTCAGAACAATCGCCTAAGAAATGGATTTTTAAACCAAAAAGGCGCAAACTGTGACATCGATCGATTTTTGAAATCTTTTAAACAACGATCGAGACGTTGGAATTACGATAAAGCTATATTTTTGAAAAATCCCGTTACACCAAATAAAAACATTTTCTTTAAAAGAATTCTTTTGAAACATTGGGGACTTGTGACCAAGTTTGACGTTATCAATATGATTCATGCGGGTTTGATTCCCAATGATGTATTTGAGTTCTTGCGGGTTAGATTCCCCAAGGGCGATTGTATGTTTTCCTGCGGGTTAGATTCCCCAGGATGTATTGAGTTCTTGCGGGTTAGATTCCCCAAGGGCGATTGAATGTTTCCTGCGAAAAATATTGGTTATGAGGATTGCGGTCACAAGAGCCCTGGTGAATGGTGAACTATAAAAGAAACGAAAAATATTTTGAGAAATGATACTATTGATATTGGCTGAGGCCGCCGGATCACCGGCTATCTGTTACTATTGATATTGGCTGAGGCCGCCGGATCACCGGCTAAATGATACTTTTGAAATTGGCTGCGGCCGCCGGATTGCCGGCTAAATTAAATATTGTTGAAATGGTTATGTAACGGGAGAACAAAATATCTAATATTTTTAAGTATTTATTTAGTTATGCCTTGCAAATCATTACCTACAAGAAATGTTTTTATTAAATTTAATTAAAGGCTTTGAAACCCCTAACCCATGCTATGTGTTAGCTTACTCAGCGCGTTTTTGCTGACCCAAACCATATATCCTCTTTTTCTTACAGAGTACGAAGAATATGCATCGTCATATGCATACATGGGAACATTAAGGGAAATCTTTATTTTAAATCCCTGCGTTTAATTACGACTTGCATGAACGGGAATGTTTAACCCGTGTTTTGGCCATGTCGGCCCTTATACTTTATTTCCGCTGCACAATTTATATATTTCCGCTGCAACTTTGATGTATTATCTTTAAATAATATATGAATGGGCTGTTTGAATATTTTAAATTCTGAAAAACCATAGCCTTGCATCTCTTTAGTGAGCTCGGAGAAACCGTGTCTTGCTAGGGAGGTGTGGCGGTGGCATCCCGGCCTGGGTTACCAAAACCGGGGTGTTACATTTACATTCTAACTTATGGTTTTTATTCTCAAAAACACAAATCGGAGCCAAAGGAAGAAGAATCGACTTGAGGAGATTCGTTCGTGACATCCCGTGGATTCCGGACGACCCCGTGACCTCCTAGACATCATCCCCACTGTAAGTTAATACTTACTTGGTTTTGGGTGACTTAAAATGGAACCAAACATAGAGATTTAGAAACTCAAAAATCTGTCAATACGAAAAACCCCCGGCGCAGTGATTTGGCGCGAATTTTTCGAACCCCTAAATCTGCTCAAACGGAAAAACTCAAAACATGAAAAATGTTCCTAAGACATAGATCTCGTTTGTGTAAAATTTTCATAATTTTTCATTGTGTTTTGTTATCCGAAAACGGCCTCCAACAGACCTGCCCTAAAAGTCGAACATGAAACTGTAACAGATTTGTAATCGGATCAAAACCCCTACTTCAAGAGTTCAAACCGAAAAACTCAAAACTAGACTTTTGATCCTAACCCATTAAACTATGTTGTGTAAAAATTTCATCGATTTGCATCAACGTTTGCTATCCCAAAACGATCCGAACATAAACTGCTTTGTAAAATGTTTTCGAAAATCTGACAGTGTAGATGTCCGAACTTGATGAGCATGTTCCTATATTTTCTAGCCTGAATTGATCTTCACAATCTAAATGAAAGTTGTAGAGAATCATGTCTAGTATGTTCATATAAAATTTCAGAATTTTTGGAGTCCATTTGATGTGTCAAATTGTCGAGTTTTGAAGCTTTGTCAAATTCTGAAACCTGACAGCATGCTACTTTGGTGAAAGACTTGATTTTTGGCTCGTTTCCTTAACCCGGATCGAGAAACTTAAAATATGAAACTTGTTCGTCTCCGTGTTTTCGAGTTACTGGTGAAATTCTAGAGTTTTCGGACTTAAAATGAAATTTTAAATAATTACGGAGTAAGACAGCGACTTGTGTAAAGTTATATTTTGAGAAACTTGTGAAATTTGCGAAATGTGCTATTACCTTGCGGGTTTGATTCCCCAAGGGCGATTGTTTGTTTTCCTGCGGGTTCGATTCCCCAGGATGTGTGTTGATTCCTATGGGTTCAATTCCCTAGGATGTATTTGAGTTCTTGCGGGTTCAATTCCCCAAGGGCGATCGTTTGTTTTCCTGCGGGTTCGATTCCCCAGGATGTGTGTTGATTCCTATGGGTTCAATTCCCTAGGATGTATTTGAGTTCTTGCGGGTTCGATTCCCCAAGGGCGATCGTTTGTTTTCCTGCGGGTTCGATTCCCAGGACGTGTGTTGATCCTACGGGTTTGATTCCCTAGGATGCGTTTAAATTATTGCGGGTCCATTTTCCCGAGAACATATTATACTAGATCATATCGAACAAAAGTGAAAGAGTGAAATCCTTAAAATACCAAATCCTGAAGTCATGAGAAAATTAAGAGACTTGAATATTTCTTTGTTTAAATTATGCCTTGCAAATTATTTTACCATGTAAGTCGAATTATAATCACGTGGAAATCCTTATTTTAAATTATGCCATTTAATTATTAGCGGATGATTAATTCAAATTGTGTATTACCTACAAGCATGTTTTGTTAAATTTAATTAAAGGCTTTGAAACCCCTAAATCATGCTAGGTGTTAACTTACTCAGCACGTTTTGCTGACCCAAACCATTTCCTTCTTTTTCCTACAGAGCATATGGATTATACTGAACACGTACATGCATGGGAATTTTTGGGAACTCTTTATTTTAAATTTGCATTAGACTATAGTATGAACGGGCCTGTTTAACCCGTGTTTTGGCCATGTCGGCCCTTATACTTTATTTCCGCTGCACAACTTATATTTCCGCTGCGTGTATGGATGATTATTATTTTTAAATATATGTATTTCCGGACTTGCTTTTAAAACCTTTATTTTTCCAACACTTATAGCCTTGCATCTCTTTAGCAAGCTCGGAGAAACCGTGTCTTGCTAGGAAGGTGCGGCGGTGACACCTCGGCCTGGGTTATCAAATCCGGGGTGTTACAAAGTGGTATCAGAGCCCGGAATATTTTTAAACTATTATTTTTAAGTATTATTATTTTTAAAATTTATTATTTCTAAACTAGTAATATATTTTAAAGAGCCCAATCATTATTTTGAAGTCAAGGCCCAAATTTTTAACCCAAAATTTTTTTTAGAAGCCCAAATGTTTTCTTTAAGAAGCCCAAGAAATTATTTTTAGCCCAATACTTTATATACTTACTATTGTGGGCTCAATTTTCTTTAAGCCCAATTATTTTGGCCCAATACCCTTGTTTTTACTCAAGCCCAAATAATTTATTTTGGCCCAATATAATGGCCCAAACGTTTTACCCTTATTCTTTTAAAATCTATCCATGGAATAAATTTATTTTTTTTTAAAACCCATGGATAAATAAATGCATGCATAAATTAAATTTTTATTGGGGGATTGCATATGCATACATACATAATTGCACTAACTCTTTTTATGAGAATCATCGACTCTAAGAAAACACTCTTAAATTAGTATTCGACATGACTCTGACTTAGGAGCGCCTGCTAAAGACTAACTTTGCCTTAGTCCTAGATCTTGATCACTTAGAAACTCATCTTCGCGTGCTTTTACAACAGAAAATGGCACCTAGAAGAAAACTGAGGAAGGTAAGCCCAAACGGCACTGACACTGACCTCCCAAACGCACCTAACAACAATGAGATTCCTCCGAACGTAGGAGATCGAGCGCCTCCTATTCCCAACAACATGGATGAACGTTTAAGGGCGGTAGAAGAAGTACTCGTAGCATTAGGAAATGCCGAGGTGCATAGGGCACAAGTGGCAATACCTCCGCCAGTAGCCCGAGTCAACTACTTGGCATTGGTAAACCCCTACAATCTACCCCATTATGACGGGCAAGAGGATCCGGCCAAGTTGGAGGGTTGGATCCGTACCTTTGACAAACTCTTGGATGCTATCAAATGCCCCGACGAGGAGAAGATACGTGTAGCGACCTACTACTTAGGAGGCGAAGCCGATGAGTGGTGGCAAAACCTTCAAACGAATTCAGAGGAAGATGAAGAATCCTACACCTGGGAAGGACTTAAGGAAGCCTTGAGAGAAAGATTCTACCCACTGAGCACCAAGACCGCAAAGTACGAGGAATTCATCAACCTCAGACAAGGAGCGCAAACAGTACAAGAGTACTACACCAAATTCAAGGAATTGGTGCGATTTGCTACAAGGATAGTACCAACTGACTCTGACAAGGCTCAGAAATTCGAGATGGGTCTGAACCTTAGTATCCGGGAGATACTTGCAGTAGGACAATTCACAAACCTGCAGACGGTTTACGATCGAGCTGTAGCAATTGATCGAGTCCAGCAACTGAAGCGTAAGGAAACCGGTAAGTCGAGCAAGGTCTCGCAAGAGTTTGAGAAAAAGAATCGAAACATTAGCAATGGCAATTTTAAGGAGAATAAGAATAAAGGTTTCAATTATGGGAGAAACGGCATACGTCATACAGTCATACCACGTTGCCCGCAGTGCCACCAAGCCCATCTGGTGCGCGAATGCCCAAGGCGCGGGACTTGTTATAGATGTGGTGGGGAAGACCACATGATTAGAGAATGCAATGTTCGTGACGAGGGGATTGAGAAGAGGCTAGATTTGGTAAACCCCCAACCAGAGGAGCCATAGGACGATTGAACGACATCGATCAAGCTGACCTGCCAGCTCAATGAGGAAGGATCATGGGCAACAATACCCGAACCTGTTTGCGAATAATACATAGGCAGTTATGGGGACATAACTGTAATCTTAAGGGGGGGAGGATGTAACGACCCGAATATTCTATTCCGAATATTTTGTATTTCGAATAAACAAATTCAAACTGTTTTGAACTACGTCATGGCTTGATCCCTTCACAGGGTACGTAGGCAACTTGGAAATTTCAATTCTGAGTTCAGTCGAACGATATAATAAAATAATAAAAACAACATGAAGAACAACAACACATAATGATACAATCACGCAATCAAACAATAGCACAAAGTAGAAAGGACCTTAGTTCCAAGCTCGCGAGAAGCTAACACCCAACTTCGGGGACGAAGTTGATTCTTAAGGGGGGGTAGACTGTAATACCCGGGATTTTTATCGGCGTCCAAGGAATGAAATTTATTTCTTAATCAAATCAAGGTTGAAATATCTCCGAGAAGAAGAAAATAATTTATCACAATAAATTATTGCTCGGAAATGAAACGCCGATATATTCAAAAATTCAAAATGGAATAAGGGAGGGAAAGGAAGCCCGAAGACATTCCATGAAATCGAGTCAAAAGAATTGAAACTAAATTCAAGAAAGAAAAGAATTTTAATTCCAGGAACCCGTGAAGTCGAAAATAAATTAATTAGATAAATTGTTGCACGGGAGTCAAAAGACGACGAATTAGAAGCCGACAAATCCAAATGCAACGGACTCAAGATTTCAAGTACGGGATTAACTCGAGACGAGATTGATTTAAGATAAGAATTTATAATCCGAGAATGACCCGAAAAATCGAGCCCGAAAACGTAGGAGCACAGAAGTCCGAAAGAGAGGAGAAAAGGCCCGATCGGATCGCACGGACCCGCCCGGACCGAGGTCCTGGCGGAGGCCGCGCGCTGGCCGCGCGGTCTTTAGCCTAGGTGCGCGCCAAGGGCGCGTGACACCCCCAGAATTCGGCAACAACGCGTCCCGACGATTTTCTTGCCATATTTTCGACCCCCGACTTTGGAAACTCAATCCCGGGCTATGGAATGATATTGGGACGATATTAGGCTGCTCTCTAACCCTAATTTTCGAATTTTTACAGCCTCCAAACCACCTCTAAACTCTCAAACTTCTCTCGAACCGAAAACCCCATATTCTCTTGTGTTCTTGCCTTCCGATCACTTTCCGACGAACAAACCGGAGAAAGGAGGACGTGGATAGGAAGTATACAGACCCTAGATAGTGGTAAGATGAAGTCTTGAACTTCATTTCATAGTTTTCGTCGGATTTACATTCTAACTTATGGTTTTTATTCTCAAAAACACAAATCGGAACCAAAGGAAGAAGAATCGACTTGAGGAGATTCGTTCGTGACATCCCGTGGATTCCGGACGACCCCGTGACCTCCTAGACATCATCCCCACTGTAAGTTAATACTTACTTGGTTTTGGGTGACTTAAAATGGAACCAAACATAGAGATTTAGAAACTCAAAAATCTGTCAACACGAAAAACCCCCGGCGCAGTGATTTGGCACGAATTTTTCGAACCCCTAAATCTGCTCAAACGGAAAAACTCAAAACATGAAAAATGTTCCTAAGACATAGATCTCGTTTGTGTAAAATTTTCATAATTTTTCATTGTGTTTTGTTATCCGAAAACGGCCTCCAACAGACCTGCCCTAAAAGTCGAACATGAAACTGTAACAGATTTGTAATCGGATCAAAACCCCTACTTCAAGAGTTCAAACCGAAAAACTCAAAACTAGACTTTTGATCCTAACCCATTAAACTATGTTGTGAAAAATTTCATCGATTTTCATCAACGTTTGCTATCCCAAAACGATCCGAACATAAACTGCTTTGTAAAATGTTTTCGAAAATCTGACAGTGTAGATGTCCGAACTTGATGAGCATGTTCCTATATTTTCTATCCCGAATTGATCTTCACAATCTAAATGAAAGTTGTAGAGAATCATGTCTAGTATGTTCATATAAAATTTCAGAATTTTTGGAGTCCATTTGATGTGTCAAATTGTCGAGTTTTGAAGCTTTGTCAAATTCTGAAACCTGACAGCATGCTACTTTGGTGAAATACTTGATTTTTGGCTCGTTTCCTTAACCCGGATCGAGAAACTTAAAATATGAAACTTGTTCGTCTCCGTGTTTTCGAGTTACTGGTGAAATTCTAGAGTTTTTGGACTTAAAATGAAATTTTAAATAATTACGGAGTAAGACAGCGACTTGTGTAAAGTTATATTTTGAGAAACTTGTGAAATTTGCGAAATGTGCTATTACCTTGCGGGTTTGATTCCCCAAGGGCGATTGTTTGTTTTCCTGCGGGTTCGATTCCCCAGGATGTGTGTTGATTCCTATGGGTTCAATTCCCTAGGATGTATTTGAGTTCTTGCGGGTTCGATTCCCCAAGGGCGATCGTTTGTTTTCCTGCGGGTTCGATTCCCCAGGATGTGTGTTGATTCCTATGGGTTCAATTCCCTAGGATGTATTTGAGTTCTTGCGGGTTCGATTCCCCAAGGGCGATCGTTTGTTTTCCTGCGGGTTCGATTCCCCAGGACGTGTGTTGATCCTACGGGTTTGATTCCCTAGGATGCGTTTAAATTATTGCGGGTCCATTTTCCCGAGAACATATTATACTAGATCATATCGAACAAAAGTGAAAGAGTGAAATCCTTAAAATACCAAATCCTGAAGTCATGAGAAAATTAAGAGACTTGAATATTTCTTTGTTTAAATTATGCCTTGCAAATTATTTTACCATGTAAGTCGAATTATGATCACGTGGAAATCCTTATTTTAAATTATGCCATTTAATTATTAGCGGATGATTAATTCAAATTGTGTATTACCTACAAGCATGTTTTGTTAAATTTAATTAAAGGCTTTGAAACCCCTAAATCATGCTAGGTGTTAACTTACTCAGCACGTTTTGCTGACCCAAACCATTTCCTTCTTTTTCCTACAGAGCATATGGATTATACTGAACACGTACATGCATGGGAATTTTTGGGAACTCTTTATTTTAAATTTGCATTAGACTATAGTATGAACGGGCCTGTTTAACCCGTGTTTTGGCCATGTCGGCCCTTATACTTTATTTCCGCTGCACAACTTATATTTCCGCTGCGTGTATGGATGATTATTATTTTTAAATATATGTATTTCCGGACTTGCTTTTAAAACCTTTATTTTTCCAACACTTATAGCCTTGCATCTCTTTAGCAAGCTCGGAGAAACCGTGTCTTGCTAGGGAGGTGCGGCGGTGACACCTCGGCCTGGGTTATCAAAATCCGGGGTGTTACAGGCTGATTGTGCCTTAACCTTAGGTCTTGAACGTCTACGTTCAGCATACGCATAACTAGTCTCCGCCTTTCCATAGAATTTCACCTACACGATATATTATGACTTGTTGAGAAACCTAACGATGAAAACAATGAACGCATAAATAACCTAGAGACCCAAGTTAAAAAAAAAAAAAAAACTTACCGAACAAAACGAAGCAATGATGGATTGAATCGAAGCCCAACGGAGGATGACCCTACCAACGTGGCTTAAGGAGATTAAAGATTATAAACGCTATTCATTGACCATTGCCTAGTTATTCCTTTCCGAGAAATAAAAGTACCATTTCATTTCCTATCTTTGTACAAAAATTCCTTATATGGAAAAATAAAGCGCAAGTCCCTATCTATCATTACAACGCTCTTATTATCCCAAAAATCTTGAGGAATTCTTATTAAAATCTGCACCCTACTACGCCGCGCCCGAGCAACAAAATGTTAAACTCTTATTAACACCATTTGATCCAACAAATTATTATTTTTCCAACGCTCTATGAAATTCTTAGAATCAAATCCTTGCACGTTGTGACAGAATGGCACCAAGAGGAAGACCTAGCAATCCACCCATCCCACCCCACACCAACGAAGAGCCACGACAACCCAACGTACCAGTACAAAATGTGGGTGCACCCAATCAAGGAGGGCAAGCAACCCTTCTGCCTAGTAACGTAGACGGACGCCTAAGGACCATAGGGGAAGCTCTGGTCGTGTTGGGGAATGCACTAGTCAACCAGAGGCAAGACAAGATTAACATCAACCGCAGAGATGATAATAAGTCGGGTGGAAGCCGTCTTCGTGGAGGCCCGAATAGACCGCCTCGAGGCAGCAAAGGGAAAAACAAGAGGATAATCTTCAGCCATGGTGACTATTCGCCACCATGTTCAAAGTGTGGTAAACCACATTATGCGAGAAGGTGCCCTCAGCCCGGAGCGTGCTTTCGGTGTGGTCGATTTGGTCATCGGCTGCGTGACTGCCGAACGTGGATAGAGAACATTAACAAGAGAGAGGACGTGACCATTAAACCTGACCAGCCACAACCCGGACAGTCGAGATGACAACCATGAAGCATTCATACCACGCTGCCCACGGTGCAACCATGGACATCTGGTGCGCCAGTGCCCGAAGCCCAGAGCCTGCTATCAGTGCGGCAAGTTTGGTCACAGGGCTGGGAAATGTCGAACGCCAGAGGAGGAGATTGAGAAGAGGCTAGACTTGGTAAATCTGCAACAAGGAGATCAAGAAAGAGTTGTGGGACGGTTGAATGACGACAAACAAGCTGACTTGCCAGCTCAATGAGAAAGGGGTCGAAGGTAACGATACGCAAACCTTCTCGAGAGTAAGTATAGGCAGTTATGGGGATAAAACTGAAGTCCTAAGGGGGAGAGGATGTAATTCCCCGTAATAATGCATAAGCATTTATTTTTGGAACCCGAATATTTTGTATTCCAAATAAACAAATTTGAATTGTTTTGAACTACGTTATGACTTGATCCCTTCACAGGGTACATAGGCAACCTGGAAATTTTAATTCTGGGTTCAGTCAAACGATATAATAAAATAATACAAACAATATCCTACAATAACATATGATAACACAAAAATGCAATAACGCAATATAGAGATGGACGAAATGAACGATAGAGCCTTAGTTCTAAGCTCGCGAAAAGCTAACACGCAACTTCAGGACGAAGTTGATTCTTAAGGGGGGTAGACTGTAATACCCAGGATTTTTATCGACGTCCAAAGGAATAAAATTTGTTTCTTAATCCGATCAAGGTCGAAATATCTCCGAGAAGAAGAAAATAATTTATCACAATAAATTATTGCTCGGAAATGAAACGCCGATAGATTCAAAAATTCAAAATGGAATAAAAGAGGGAAAGGAAGCTCGAAGACATTCCATGAATCGAGTCAAAAGAATTGGAATTAAATTCAAGAAAGAAAAGAATTTTAATTCCAAGAACCCGTGAAGTCGGAAATAATTTAATTAGATAAATTATTGCACGGGAGCCAAAAGACGACGAATTAGAAGCCGACAAATCCGAAACCGACGGACTTAAGATTTCAAAAATGAAATTGATTTCAAGTCGAAATAAATTTAAGATAGGAATCATGATCCGAGAATGACCTGGAAAAATCGAGCCCGAAAATGTAGGAGGATAGAAACCCGAAAGAGAGGAGAAAAGGCCCGACGGGATCGCACGGCCCAGTCAGGACGCACGTCCCAGACCAGGCCGCGCGCTCTCCGCGCGGGGTTTGGCTTAACCCCGTGCCAACCACACAGCCTGCTACACTTGACGCGGTTATGCGATTTTCTTGCCTAAATTTCGACCCCGACTAAGGAAAGTCGATCCCAGCCGGGGGAAAGGCATTTAGGACGAGAATGGAGGATCCTTAGCCTCATTCATCAGCCTTTCAAACCCATCCTCATCCACAAACTCTCTCAAAACCAAAATACAAAGTTATTACCTTCCGACGACTCTCCGACGACTTTCCGACGAGTTTCCGGCAACCATCGACGACCGTAGAGACGTGTAGATCAAGGTTTACATCCCTTAGATCATTGGTAAGGAGTATTTCAGATTCCTTTTCTCGTTTTTATCTCCGATCCTCAATCTAACTTTCGAATATTGGACTTGTAAACACGTTCGTGACTGAAGGAAAAGCAGAACGTGTGCGAGGATCCGTTCGTAGTAACTTTGAATGAGCCGAGCAACCCTAGGACGGCCAAACACTCAAGCACAGTAAGTTGATGCCTTTCATATCAATACGGGTGGCTTAGGGGTGTCCGATTTAGTGACTTTGTAACGAAACGTAAAAATCGAACCTAAAAACTCCAACTTGCGCAATTTCTGAAATCCGTTTAAAACCCATATTTTGAGAGTCCAATCCGAGAAACTCAAAACTAGACTTTAATTTATAACACATTAATCTATGTTGTGTAAAAATTTCAGAGATTTTCATCAATGTTTGCTATCTCAAATCGCGTCGAACATAAACTGTTTTCCAAACTCCTCTCGAAAAACTGACAGTGCATATATCCGAACTTGATGAGCATGTTTCTATAATTTTTAACCCGATCCAGTCTTGGCAATCTAGATGAAAGTTGTAGATAATCATGTCTAGTATGTGTGTATAAAGTTTCAGAATTTTTGGAGTCCATTTGATATGTCAAAAGGTCGATTTTTTAACTGTGGTAAAACTGAAACCTGACAGTGTATATGCCGTGTAATGAACTCGATTTTTGACATGTTTCCTCAACTTATTTCGAAATCGTTAAAACATGAAAGTTGTTTGTTAGGGTGTTTTTGGTTCACTGTACAAATTTCAGATTTTTCGGATTTGAAATGAATTTTTAAATTAAAAAGGCGTAAACTGTGACGCCAAACGATTTTAAATCGAAGAGATTTTGAAATTTCGAAACAAACGGTCGAAACCTTGAAATACGATAAATCTATACTTTTGAAAAATCCCGTTACGCTAAATCTAAACGTTATGAGATACTTTGGTGGAGGGTGAGTGCTCTGCAGGGTGCCCCTCTAGCCTTTTTCGGCGTGTCTATAATGGACGCAAGATACTTGATTGAAAAACTACGCCAAAACGGCATGAGATGCATGGCCTACACTCTCGGGAATATCCGTATGGGTTTTCCGAGGCTCTGGAGTGTTACTGGGTATGGTGGATACGGCTTCGGCCGCCGGACGACCGGCTACACAAGAAACTTACAATACGGCTTCGGCCGCCGGACGACCGGCTACACAAGATACTTATTAAATTGGCTGAGGCCGCCGGATCGCCGGCTAAATGAAACTTACTAAATTGGCTGAGGCCGTCGGATCGCCGGCTAGATGAAACTTACTAAATTGGCTGAGGCCGCCGGATCGCCGGCTAAATAACACTTACTAAATTGGCTGCGGCCGCCGAATTGCCGGCTACACTAAAATATTCTTAAAATGGTGGCGTAACGGGGACAATAAAAGACTTAATTCTTTTCATGTATTTATTTATTTATTCACATCTTTAAATTATGCAATGTCTTAAATTTTATACCATGCTAAATTATTATTTATGAATTTAAACGCATGTTCAAGTATACAAATTAAATTCGTATATTTAAATTGGTAAATGGTTTGTTTGCATGCATGATTAGGAGTATGAATTAAATTAAATTAAATTAAATTGAATTATTGCCTAGTAATTAGTCAAATTACATGTGTTAATATGCATGCGTAAAAATGAGATTTTAATTATTATTTAATTTTAAAACCCCTTTATTGCTATGTTAGGATCGACTTACTCAGTATTTTATAATACTGATGAAACCCATTGTTTTATTTTTCTTTTATAGAGTGTGAAGAAATGGCATGAGCATGCACGCATATTGGCTCGAGAATTAAATTAGTAACTGTGAATGTTCCATTTTATTAGACTTAAATTACCCACTGCGTTTTGGCCATGTCGGCCCCTATTTAAATTTTCCGCTGCGACTTATTTTATTTTCTGTGAATTATACTATGTTATTGTAAAATAAATCTTTTGGGCTTGTTTTTAAATTGTTTTGAAATACCAAGCCTTGCATCCCTCTAGCAAGCTCGAAAAAGTCGTGTCTTGCTAGGGAGGTGTGGCGGTGACATCCCGACCTGGGTTATCAAAAACCGGGGTGTTACAATCATATACCCTATAATCAGATTATCTAACCCTAATTCACCCCTCCAAACCACCTCCCATTCTCTCTAAAGTCTCCAAAACCGAAAACCCTAAAGTTCCTTGTGTTCTTAAAATTCCGACGAGAAAACCAGAGCAAGGAAGGCGTGGAGAAGAAGGGGTCAGACCCTAGTAGTGGTAAGATGTAGTCTTGAATCTTCGTTTCATGATTTTCGTCGAATTAAGACTCTAACTTTTGGTTTCTACTCTTAAAAACACAAATCGGGGCCAATGGAGAGGAGACAGAGTGATTCGGACGTGTCCGGAGCAAACCATAGGCGCCCGATCGATCCAGAGACGTCCTAGGACTTCTATTCTGTAAGACAATGCCTTACATATCAATATAGGTGGCTTAGGATCGTTCGTAACACTAGTTTAAATCAAAACATTAAAATCGAACATAAAAGATTCACTTTTGCGCGTTTTCTGAAATCTAACGAAAACCCCTATTTCGAGAATCCGAAACGAAAAACTCCGAACTAGAGATTTGTTCCTAACATCTTAATATAAGTTGTATCAGATGTTCACGCATTTTCATTAAGATTTGATGCCCCAAAACCCGTCTGGTATATTCTGAAGTTTTTAAACAAAACCGAAAAGTGGACAGAATTGAGTGTTCGACTTTGGCATTTTTCTTAAGGATTCTTTCCAAAATAATCTTTGGTGTAAACATGAAAGTTGTAGATAATTGTCTTAAAAATGTGTGGTTAAAATTTCGTGAATTTGCGTTAATGTTTGAGTCATCAAAATCGATTTAAACAATCTGCGTTTTTGAAACCAAATCTTGACAGATTTCCTGTCCGAAATTAATGGATTAATCTGATTTAATCCGCTATGTTTTCGGACAAAATTCCTCTAATAAAACTTTTTTATTTTTGTGTCGTGTATGTGCTTGTAAATTTTCATAATTTTTGGAGTTCTTTTACTAGGTAGAAACGTGTTTTAAAATCAGTGCGCCGTTTCTGAAAAATCGTGGCAGATTTTGTTTTCTGTAAAGATCTCGAAATTCGACCTATCTCCTCACCCGTTTTCGAAAAACTCAAAATATGAAAGTTGTTCATTAAGGTATGTTCGGGTTACTGTGTAAATTTCATGACGATTGCCTGAGAAACTAATTTTTAAATTAAAAAGGCGCGAACTATGACGCGAATACTTGATATAAACCTTGAGATGAAATTTTCTAAACTTGTGGATTGAAATACTTGTCAAAGTGATAAAAATGATTTCGAAAATCCGTTGCAATAGATCGAGTTAAATTTCCACATACTATGCAGGGGGTGAGTCCCTATAGGGTGCCCCCTCTAGCCTTTCCTCTACATGCCTATAATGGACTAGAGAAACTTAAGTGAAAAACTGTGCCAAAACGGCATTATGATTAGTAATGTATGAGTCTATACTCCTAGATGTATCCGTATGTATTATCTAGGGCTCCAGAGTGTGTCTGTGTAGGGTCCGCTTAGTAATGTATGAGTCTATACTCCTAGATGTATCCGTATGTGTTATCTAGGGCTCCAGAGTGTGTCTGTGTAGGGTCCGCTGCATTCATTTACCTTGCGGGTTCGATTCCCCAAGGTGTATGTTTTCTTGCGGGTTCGATTCCCCAAGATATATATTTTCTTGCGGGTTCGATTCCCCTGGATATTATTGACTCCTATGGGTTCGATTCTCTATGATGTATTTGAGTTCTTGCGGGTTCGATTCCCCAAGCTCTACAAAACAATCGTCGGGAGGCGACGACACGTTTTTGTCGCCTCTGTCTGGCGACGACACGTTTTCGTCGCCTAAATGTTGGGACCGCCTTCCGGTGTTTGTCGAGCAATTCGTCGCCTGTGGGGCAAGGACGTAGGCGAAGACTTTGGTGAGGAATTTGGTGAGGAAGTAGGCGAGGAAATGGGCGAGGAACGAGGCGAGGATGAAGGCGACAAATTTAGCGAGGAAATCCAAGGCGACAGGTTTCGTCGCCCATATCGTCGCCTCCCATATATTTTTTTTTTAAAAAAAATTATATTAATATTTCTTTATAATATTATTTTTTCCCCTAACGCCAGTTTATCTTGTTCATGTTCGTCAACAATTTAAAAAATATCAAACACACATTGGACAAACGTAAAATTTGTAAACACATCCACTACAAGTTTTTCTCAAAACTGTTTATGCAATAGGCAATTTATATTACTACAAATTAGCCACCTGCACTAATATAATCCTATATATACCACAGCCAAAACCTCCATTCAGTACTATTTAACCCTCATCCACATAACAACAAAGAGCATCAACAATATTCAATTCTGATTTTCACCAAAAGAGATACTAAAGTTCAACATTTCATCAATATATCATTCAACCTAGAAAACAACGAAAAGAAACCTAAGATATCAGTGCACACAACCGAAATTCTACAAAATTCTACTAAAGTATATAGTCCATAAATCAGTGCACCGAGATATCACAGTGAAGATAAAACTACCTCCAAAATTATCATTGCCATGATCGGAGGAGCAAGGTCTGCGATCTCCTTGCAACTTCTCCACTCCTCCGCAATCGCATTATACTCCTCCTGTATTCATAGTCACAGAGATGTTAATAAATATTTAAAGTGGGAAATCTTAATTGCACAAGTTAAAATACTCTTAAACAAGTAAGGAATTTTTGTAGTTACCTGCTCTCTGGCGACGGATTCTCTCACAAGTCACAGGTCTCTCGAACCAGAGCAGCTGTATCTGTCATAGACCAATCTGGAGTGCTAGAAGAGGAACCACCTCCTTGATCAGCCATCTGCAAATAAACATTCTAATTATAATATGCACACATACAAACAAATTACTAAGATGTCATAGAATGAAATTGATCATAGAATTCTTTAGCTATTAAATCAACTACACAAATTGGGGCACCACAGTAATGACAGTATAAACTATTAAATCTATATACAATTTCGTACCTATATTTAGATAATCATTTACTAAAACAATTTGCATTTGTGAACAAGACTTTCTCACTCGTGTGTAAGATTTGTAGTACCTGGCTATGGATTGGACCGATGTAGTTTCGCAATTTCAGACAAAGTGAAGTATACGGGTTGCATTCTGCAACTTTAGTTTTGCATCGACAAACTGAAATGCAAACAGATATGAGAAAATTGAGTAATATTCAATTTCATCTGAATAATTCAAACAAGAAAGACATTCCATAAAATATATATAGAACAATGGAAGATTATCCTTCAAGGGAAAAGAGCAACCTGATATGTCCACTGATTAAGCAAGGGGCTGACAGGTTCGTCCCGCCTATCAACAACCAGCAACGTGGGAGAAACTTCAGCACGACGAAAATAAAAAGGACTACTTTCCTGTTGGTACATGAGCTTCTGTAGTATAGAAAGAGAAAGGTTGCATAAGCTATAAAGTCTAAAGTATGTTCGAAACTAGAAAGACCCAGCACAATTCAGCGTAAAAAGCATTTAATAAAAATAAACAAGGAAGAGGTGAATTAATCATATGATCAAAGCTTTCCTGGAAGACACAATCACAGTATTTTGAATGAGCAAGTGAAATATAGGGGTCTTACTGCTGCTTCTTGTGCTATATCCTTTTTGCAATATCCGAGGTCCTTGAATAACGAATTATAGGTATCCGTTTCAATGCGAGAAAGATGGCAGCAAGTCCATCAACCACTATGTCACAAAAGAGCTGTAAACCTGAAGGATCCACCACAGCTGGAAGTATGTACATGTAGTTTCAGACACAAAATCAAATGGCATAGCTTACATTGTGCAGGATCGACTTCTCATTTATCAACTTCTCAAAACATAATGCAAGTGGGGGAAATAGAAGCCAGACTGGACATTGGATATAATATGATCGAGCAATATTAACATCTTCTTTTTTTTGAGATTTCTAAAGAATATGCGATACACCAAAAACAACCAGACTGGACATTGGTGATTGGACAACATAAAGTTGAGAAATAGAAGCCCCGAAAGAACGCCAAAGTAAAATTGAAGCATCAATGAAACCAAAATTTGAAAGGACTAATGCAATACGCCTGAAGTGGGGGAAAATAAACCAAATCAACAATGAGAACAAGTCAGAGATAGGATCACATCTTGTGCCGCTGTAAATAAGATTTTACAAACGAATCAATAGAGCACCAGGATATATCGGTACTAAACATTTCTCTTTCTTTTTAGGCTGTAAAAGCCTAAAAAGAATAGATGAGAATACACGATGCCAACAGAACAATCACGGCCACAAAAATCTTATGTCAGACTAAAACCACTAACCATCACTGAGAAACATTCACCACTTAGGTACCGAGAAAAATCCTGCAATAAATAGATATGAGGTCAAAAGAGGATGAGATGATGAAAACAGATGTATCTGTCTATGTCCTCTTGAACCGAGATGTGGTGTTGCAACTGAAATAAAGTTAACAGGTTCAAGCCCACAAATATATGCTCTTGTCTTTTCATGCTCATTTCCATTTTGCTTATCTTCTTCACCAGTTCTTTTTGTTGCTAAATCTTTTCAGTAGAGCATAGCAATGGCATATCTTGCCACCAAGCCACCACGGGAATGACCTACAAAAGAAATCTTCTGAAGATTTGGAGGAAGTTCAACAACAAAATCACCAGAAAAAGATAAATAAGGCAACACATCTTTAATCTCTATCAACATAAGCTTCAGAACCACATAGCAGCTACAGTCATCCTCACATGACCGGCTAAAAAAGATTACTGTTGTCAGGAAATGCATAACAAACCTCATCTGCTAATCTTGTCCCAGTAACATCGACACTATCAAATGTCAACATTGATGCATTAGCCTGACGGCCTGGTCATAGCATGTTTATTGAGAATAATTCAAATTAATATTTAGTTCCTCCAAAATCACCCAACAAAGACCGATATAAAGATATACGCAAAACTCTCGTCAATTACAAGTGTAGTTAAGAGTGATTCCCAAGAACCCTTACAACATTACCCACACAAGTTTACACTGCAAAAAATGAAGTCATACTACTGTCCAAACATTTTTAGACCTTTGCGTTAACATAATTCTGGAATGTTATGTTGGGTTAAAAATTTGACATTCTAAGAAACTTTTATAGCATAGTAATTGAGTTCAACTTGGTCCCAAATCCTCTACTTCGACAATATTCATTAAGGCAGGATAATGATGCAAACAACTCAACAAACATTTCCATATGGAAAACAAGCTTAACTATCCAACATCCATTTTACGCACCCCCAACTCTCAAAATTATCTTGCTAAATATTCCTCACTTATCAAGTAATTAAAACAATCCCAATTGCACCAAGTCTTTGTAACACCCCCGTTTTCCCTAAGGATGCAGCGGAAGAAAAGAGCGGGAACAATGGGTGGGGTGCTATCGCCACGTATTACGGACCGCCCGGAATACGCTAAGGCTAGAATAAATATTATCGCTGAATGTATATGCTAACCACGTTCCGGACAAGCTAGCATATAATTCACAAAGAAGCTTATAATACTGTGAAGAGTATAAAATAGCTTAATAAAAATGGTTGGATTGTACAACCAAAACGGATGAACGCATTCCTCAAGGAGCTCAACGATAGAAATGGAATAACTTCCATGAGAGTTTTTATTGAAAAAGGGATTCTCTATTTCATATTCAAAAATACTGTTAAACGCGCAATGCATTGTTTAAAACAGTAGGGCACATAAGTATTCATAATAGGGTTGTGACAACCCGAGTATTTCTGAATATTTTGTACGAATACTTTGTACCCCAAATAAACAAATTCAAATTGTTTTGAACTACGTAATGACTTGATCCCTTCACGGGGTACGTAGGCAACTCGGAAATTTCAATTCTGGGTTCAGTCAAATAATAACAAACAACGACACACAATAATACAATCGCTTAATCAAACAATTCCCGAACTCGCGAGAGGATGAAGTACAACTTCGAGGACGAAGTTGGTTCTTAAGGGGGGTAGACTGTAATACCCGTAAATTTTAGAATATAAAAATAGGAATTAATCTAATAGGAGAGAAGGTTTCGTTTCCGAGAACCCGTAGACGCGGAAATGCACGGAAGTCAAAGGACGACGAATTAGAACCCGACGGACCAAAACCGACGGTCTTAGGATTTCAAGCATGAAACCGAATTGAGACGGAATGAATTTATGATGAGAAGCATAATCCGGAAATGACCCGGAAAAATCGAGCGCGAAAACGGGGAAGGATAGAAGTCCGAAAGAGAGGAGAAAAGATCCGACGGATCGGATCGCACGGACCCGCCCGGACCGCAGTCCAGGCGCGTCTCGCGCGCTGGCCGGGCGGGGTTTGGCTAAAAGGCGCGCCAACCCCGCGTGGCCCTACAGGTTTTGGCAACTTGCGTGTTTTCGGTGATTTCTTACCATAATTCGACCTCCCGACTTTGGAAACCAGATTTTGGCCGAAGGGGGAAGCATTTAGGCGACCTAGGGCAGCCTCTCCACCATTTTCATCAGTCACCATTCACTCTCAAACTTTCTCAACTCTCTCCAAAGCCAAAACTCTTTCCGGCGATTTCCCGACGACTTTCCGATCACTTCCCGGCGACGAAAACCGACGGAGGAGGCGTTGAATACAAGATTCCTAGTGTTCTAATCTGTGGTAAGTCGTTCACAGATTTCTATTTAAGTTTTTGAACCCGAAAACTTGATCTAACATTGGATTTCTTCGTCCGACTCGAAATCATGGCCAAAGTCGGAAGCTTGACGTTGAGGAGATCCGTTCGTAGGATTTTGGACGAGCCAGCGACCTTAGGACGACCCAAAACTCTCTATCACTGTAAGTTGAGCCTTCCATATCAATACGGGTGATTTCGGGGCGTCCAGTATAGGCGTAATGTAACGAAACGTAAAAATCGAACTTAAAAACCCCATCTTGCGCAGTTTCTGTAATCGGCCTAAAACTCATATTTCGAGGATTCAATCCGAGAAACTCAGAACTAGACTTTTAATCCTAACACATAAATCTAGGTTGTGTAAAAATTTCAGACATTTTTGTTAACGTTTTCTATTTCAAATCGCGCCGAACATAAACTGTTTACTAGGACTTTTCGAAAAACCTGACAGTTTTCATATTCGAACTTGATGAGCATGTTTCTATAATTTCTAGTCCGATTTTATCTTTACAATCTAAATGAAGGTTGTAGATAATCATGTCTAGTATATGTGGTTAAAAGTTCAGAATTTTTGAAGTCCATTTGATATGTTAAAACGTCGAAATTTTGAACTGTGTCATACCTGAGTTTGGACAGATTTCTGATTGCATAGTAAAATCGATTTTTGACATGTTTCCTCAACTTATTTAGAAAAAGTTAAAACACGAAAGTTGTTCGTTAGGGTGTTTTGCATAAAGTGTGAAGATTTCAGAATTTTCGGACTTAAAACGGATTTTTAAATTAAAAAGGCGCAAACTGTGACGCCAAGATACTTTTAAATCGAAGAGTTTTGAAATTTCGAAACGAACGATCAAAGATTTGAAATACGATACATCTACACTTTTGAAAAACCCCGATACATTAAATCTAAACGATACATGAGATACTTGGTGGAGGGTGAGTGCTCTGCAGGGTGCCCCTCTAGCCTTTTCTCTTCGGGCCTATAATGGACGAGAGAATTTGATGAAATATTACGCCAATCGGCGGGAGATACATGGCCTACTCTCTCGGGTTGTCCGTATGGATTTCTCGAGGCTCCGGAGTGTTACTGGGTATGGCAGATACGGCTGCGGCCGCCGGATCACCGGCTATACAAGATACTTACGACACGGCTGCGGCCGCCGGATCACCGGCTATACAAAACATTGAGAAATGGTTACGTAACGGGGGAAATAAAAGAATTAATGTTTTTAAGTATTTATTATTTTTGCATGTCTTTAAATTATGCATTTAAATTATGCCTTTAAATTTCATATCATGCCTAAATTGTTATTGTGGATTAGATGCATGTTTAAGTACACAATTAACATTATTATTTCCTTTAAATTTTGTGAATGCATGTTAGGAGTGAAATTTTAAATTATCTAATTAAATCCCTTTATTGCTATGTTAGGATCAACTTACTCAGTATTAAATACTGATAAAATTGTTGTTTTCTCTTTTCTTTCAGAGTACGGAGATAATGCATAGCATGTGCATTGGGGGATGGATTTATTAAACATTGTTTTACCGCTTTTCATGATACTTGCATAACGGGCATGTAAATCCCGCGTTTTAGCCATGTCGGCCCATGTTATATTTTTTTTTCCGCTGCGATATATTATTACTACTATATGTGTGGATGATACTTATTATTTTTACATAGATTCCGGACTTGTTTTTAAATCTTTTGCAATACCTATAGCCTTGCATCTCTTTGGCAAGCTCGGAGAATCCGTGTCTTGCTAGAGAGATGTGGCGGTGACATCCCGGCCTGGGTTATCAAATCCGGGGTGTTACAAGTTGGTATCAGAGCCCGGAATATTTTTAAGCTACTATTATTATTATTTTAAAATATTTTGAACTAAGTAATACTTTTAAATTTATTATCATCATTATTATTTTTAAGACTACTAGTATTATTATTTTAGCCCAAAATTTGAGCCAAAAATTTTCTTACCCAAGTAGTATAATATTTTGAGCCCAAAGGGGGTTAAATTATTTTGACCCAATATTTATAATTATTTATTTTAAGCCCAACCATTTCGGCCAATACCCATGTTTTTACTTCTTAAAGTCCAAATTATTATTTTGGCCCAATATAGGCCCAACTTTTTAAATCCATGATAAAATTAAATTAATTTTGGGGGGATTGCATATGCATATTCATGTAGATTTAAAATTCCTGCATATCCTAACTTTTATTCGAAACCTACTCTAACTCTAACCTCCTTGTTGACATTAGATGGCCGAACCCAACGCGAACATGACTAATCTGATGATAAAACTGACCAACGCATACCTCGAATCCCAACAGCATGTCAATCACTTCAAGGCTCGAGTGGGGCACCTAGAGAATAACGTGGACTATTTGAGACATCTTAGGGAAGCAGACCATCAGGAAATAACCCAACTCAAGGCCCAAGTCGCCAAACTCCAAACCCAAGTGGTCACACTCCAAAACAAGGACAACGAACGGATGATGCAATTAGGACACTTAGTAGCTGAGCTGCTAGGCCTAGAGGCTGACATATTTCCTCCGAGCCCGAGCCCGGTGGGGACACCCATTGCCATTGACGTATCCAGCGACGAGGACGATCCCATCGAGGATGTACCTACCCATACCCTCTAGACTTGGAGCCCATACTGATGCACTACTACCTATATTCTTTTTTTTTTCAAACTAGTACCAACACTACTATTTCATTCCTGTTACGAATGCTTGTAAACAGCTGAAAAATTTTCTCTTGAGTAATAAATCTACAAGCATTTATTTTATACAATTATACTTAAAGTATTCCTTACATTTTAATTAAATTATTTCTCTTCGAATACCCTACTAAAATCCGATCAAACAAACGAACAAGTTAATAATAATCAATGACCTATAGATAACAACTAAACAAAAATACAAGTAGTATATATATATACATATACATTATATGGAGATAATTATCGAACAAGGGTATCTCCAACCCTAAACCCTGCACCCTAGGGTCTCAAAAAAAAAAAAACCTGAACGGGTTACTGTTCACGAAAAAAAAAGCAGTAAGTAGAACCAACCCCGAATAACAACAAACAATACGCTAAACCCCAACAACCTATACTAACAGGTTCCAACAGAACTGATACCTGTTAATATCGTCATTTATTTAGTCAAATTATTTCCTAAGCATTACATAATACTTCAACGAAAGAATCTAAACTCTCTTGTTCTTGCAACAGCATGGCACCGAGAGGAAGACCACGCGCTCAGCCCACTACTCCAAACACCAACGAAACCCCTATGCAACCAGAAATGCCTATACCCGGCGAAGGGGTACACGCTCAAGAGGAGCCGGCAAACCCCATGCCAAACAACATGGACGCGCGCCTACGGACTCTAGAAGAGGTTCTCATCGCGATAGGGAACGCGCATGTGAACCAAGGCCAGGCCGCTGCGGTACCTCCACCCGAGGCCCGCATTAACTACCTAGCTATGGTGAACTCGTATCGTCCGCCGAACTACGCCGGAGAAGAGGACCCGGCTAAACTTGAAGAATGGATCCGAACATTCGACAAGCTGCTAAACGCGGTGAAGTGCCCAATTGGCGAGAAGGTGCCTGTGGCATCGTACTATCTCGGAGGGGAGGCGGATGACTGGTGGCGTGCCATGCAAGATAAGCTAGCCGAGGACGAGGAACCCTATTCTTGGGAAGAATTCATGAGTCTGATCAGGGATCGCTTTTATCCCATGAGCACAAAGTCCGCCATGTACGAGGAGTTCTTATCTCTGAAGCAAGGAGGGCAAACAGTCCAGGAATATTACACCCGTTTCAAGGAGTTGGTGCGTTTCGCGCCGAGACTCGTGCCGACAGACGTGGAGAAGGCACAGAAATTTGAAATGGGGCTAAACTTGGCTATACGAGAGGTGATCACTGGCGTCCCATACCCAGACCTGCAATCGGTGTATGATCGTGCGGTAGCTGTTGCAAGGGTGCAACAACTAAAAAGGAAAGTGAGTGGAGAACCCAGCCGAGGATCTCAGGGTCAGGATAAGAGGGGTAGAGACAACCGTTCCGGAAACAATGCTGTAGGGAACAACTTTCGGGGAGATCTGAACAGACCCCCTCAAAACAACAACAGAGGATATGACGATAGAACCCTTTTCCGGGGTAACCCGGTACCACCTTGCCCGAGATGCGGCAGGCCTCATTTGGCCAGAGGGTGCCCCCAACAGGGCGCCTGCTACAGGTGTGGTCGCAACGGCCACATGGCGAATGAGTGCCGCACTCGACTGGAAAACATCACCAAAAGAGAGGACTTAGGCACGGGGCCAACTCAGCCTCGCAACCAGGATGGACGGAATGGAAACAACCAGGGGTATAGACCCCCTCAGAACCAGAATCTCAATCAGAATCAACGTCCCCCACAGAATCCAAATGAGCAACAGAATCAGAACCCGAACCGGGATCAGCAAGGCAACCCGGGACGTCCAATGGGGCGATTGAATGTCATCAATGAGGCAGATGTGCCTATGCAAGGGGACGTAATGGGAGGTACGTTCCATGTCTTAAGTACACCCCTTAGAGTTCTATTTGACTCAGGAGCTAGTTGTTCGATAATATCATCTAGAGTCTTACCAGAACTAGATCTACCTAAGTGCGAATTGATTAACTTAGGGATTCAACTTCCATCGGGAGAGGTAGTATCATGCTCTAAGCGATATAACGGAATTCCGATAGTTATAAAGAACGTAGAGTTTTTCGCGAACTTAGTAGAATTCGAACTACAGGATTTTGACGTCATACTAGGAATGGATTGGCTAACCCAATATAAAGCCGTGATCGATTGCCAAAAACAAAAGATCACGTTGTCAAAGAGTCGGGGAAGGAGGGTCATCTTTTACTCGCAACCCCCTAAGAAGTCTACCAAGATAGTTAACGCCATGAAGCTATGTAGCTTAATGCGTAAGGGTTATGCGTTATATGCTTGCTACATTCAAAACCTTGAGGCCGAAGAGGTCAAGGTGGATAACATTCCGGTGGTGAGAGAATACCCGGATGTATTCCCGGAAGACGTTCCCGGCATGCCGCCTGAGAGAGATCTGGAATTCACTATAGATCTTATTCCGAGAACGGAGCCTGTCTCGAAGGCTCCTTACCATATGGCGCCGCTGGAAATGAAAGAACTAAAAGAACAACTCGAGGAGTTGCTAGAAAAGGGCTACATAAGGCCGAGCACGTCCCCATGGGGAGCCCCGGTCTTATTCGTGAAGAAGAAAGATGGAGGTCTACGACTATGCATCGATTATAGAGGACTTAACCAAGTCACGGTCAAGAACAAGTACCCGTTGCCAAGAATCGAGGATTTGTTCGACCAACTGAAGGGAGCCTCAGTATTTTCAAAGATCGACCTACGATCCGGATATCACCAGTTAAGGATCGCCGAAAAGGATATCCCAAAGACGACATTCAGAACTCGCTACGGGCATTACGAATTCACGGTGCTATCATTCGGGCTGACGAACGCCCCAGCGATGTTCATGAATCTCATGAACAACGTGTTTCGGGAATTATTAGATCAATGCGTAGTGGTGTTCATAGATGACATCCTGATATACTCGAAAAGCGAAGAAGAGCATTCCGAACACTTACACAAAGTGTTAGGGATTTTACGAGCAAATCAGCTGTATGGCAAACTGTCCAAATGCGACTTCTGGCTAAGAGAAGTGGCATTTCTGGGACATATCGTATCCGCCAACGGAGTGGCAGTGGACCCAGCAAAGATCTCGGCAGTGACCGAATGGGTGCCACCGAAGAATCCAACCGAGATAAGAAGTTTTCTCAGATTGGCAGGGTACTACCGAAGGTTCGTAAAGGATTTCTCAAGGATCGCTCGCCCATTGACACAACTGCTAAAGAAAGGGGTGACCAGTGAGTGTGATTCCGCATTCCAAGAATTGAAGAAACGGCTTACTACAGCACCGGTGTTGACATTACCATCGGAGGATGGAGACTTCGAGGTGTACAACGACGCCTCGAAGGAAGGATTGGGATGCCTACTAATGCAAGATCAAAGGGTCATAGCATACGCATCACGTCAACTAAAGCCACACGAAGAGAACTATCCGACGCACGACTTAGAGCTAGCCGCAGTCGTGTTCGCTCTAAAGATATGGAGGCATTACCTCTATGGGCGGAAGTGTCGGATGTTCACCGACCATAAGAGCCTCAAGTATATATTCACGCAAAAAGAGCTGAATTTGAGGCAAAGAAGATGGTTGGAACTGATTAAGGATTACGACCTGGAAATCGCGTACCACGAAGGAAAGGCCAACGTCGTGGCCGATGCCTTGAGTCGAAAGACTCAACACGTGGTGAACTCACTTGTGGTACCGGCCGAGTTGTACAGAGACTTGGCAAAATTAAGTCTGGAGTTGGTACACTCTGGCGAAGTAAGTGAGGTCGTCAACACGATGGTAGTAGGATCTACCATACTTGATGAGATACGACTAGCACAACAGGGTGATGAAAAGTTGGAGGAAATTAGGAAGAGCATTGCTGAAGGAAAGGCAATGGATTTTAAAATACATGAGGACGGAAGCATCCGCTTCAAGGGAAGGTGGTGCATACCACGAAAATGCGAGGACCTGAAGCAAAGAGTAATGGAGGAAGGCCATAATACCCCATATTCGGTCCACCCCGGAGGCGAGAAGCTATACAAGGACATAAAGAAGAACTATTGGTGGCCGAACATGAAGAGGGAAATAGCCGAGTTTGTGGCGAGATGCCTTACCTGCCAGAAGGTCAAGGCCGTACGGCAGAAACCCTTAGGATTAATGCAGCCATTGGAAATCCCAAGTTGGAAATGGGATAGCATTTCAATGGACTTCGTTTCGGGGTTACCACGTTCACCGAAGGGGATGAATAAAATCTGGGTGATCGTGGATAGGTTGACAAAAGCTGCCATATTTATCCCCATGAAGGATACCTGGTCCATGGACCAATTGGCAAGGGCATATGTCGACAACGTGGTACGACGACATGGAGTACCACACGACATCATCTCGGACAGAGACAGTAGATTCGTCTCACATTTTTGGACAAAACTACAAGAAGCCCTCGGTACGAAGATAAAGATGAGTACCGCGTTCCATCCCATGACGGATGGACAAACGGAAAGGACGATCCAAACTTTGGAAGACATGCTGAGGGCGTGCGTATTAGAGTTTAAAGGAAGTTGGGAAAATCACTTACCCTTGATCGAATTTTCCTACAACAACAGCTACCATGCTAGCATCGGCATGGCACCTTTCGAGGCACTGTATGGACGCAAATGCCGAAGCCCATTGAGCTGGGAAGAGGGCGAGAGGACTATGGTAATTGGACCGCAACTTGTTGAGGACATGGCTCAACAAGTCAAAATAATCCAAGGAAAGATGAGAGCCGCGCAAGACCGGCAAAAGAGCTATGCCGACGTGAGACGGCAAGATTTGGAATTCCAAATAGGCGATAAGGTCATGTTAAAGGTATCACCGATGAAGGGTGTGATGCGCTTTGGCAAGCGGGGAAAATTAAGCCCACGCTACATAGGACCCTACGAGATCCTAGAAAGAGTGGGGAATCTTGCATACCGACTAGCATTACCGCCACAATTCGCTCGTGTCCACGACGTGTTCCACGTCTCGCAACTGAAGAAATACGTCCATGATCCGACCCACGTACTCCAACCGGAGGAAATTGAGTTGGACGATGACTTAAGCTACGAAGAAATTCCGGTGCGAATACTCGACAAGAAGGAGAAGGTAACAAGGAATAAGACCGTGAGGATGGTTAAGGTTCTTTGGTCTAACCACGAAGCCGAGACGGCAACGTGGGAGCTGGAAGCAGACATGAGGGAGCGTTACCCAACCCTATTCCAAGACAGTGCAACAACAGTTATGGGGACATAACTGTAATCTTAAGAGGGGGAGGATGTGACAACCCGAGTATTTCTGAATATTTTGTACGAATACTTTGTACCCCAAATAAATAAATTCAAATTGTTTTGAACTACGTAATGACTTGATCCCTTCACGGGGTACGTAGGCAACTCGGAAATTTCAATTCTGGGTTCAGTCAAATAATAACAAACAACGACACACAATAATACAATCGCTTAATCAAACAATTCCCGAACTCGCGAGAGGATGAAGTACAACTTCGAGGACGAAGTTGGTTCTTAAGGGGGGTAGACTGTAATACCCGTAAATTTTAGAATATAAAAATAGGAATTAATCCAATAGGAGAGAAGGTTTCGTTTCCGAGAACCCGTAGACGCGGAAATGCACGGAAGTCAAAGGACGACGAATTAGAACCCGACGGACCAAAACCGACGGTCTTAGGATTTCAAGTATGAAACCGAATTGAGACGGAATGAATTTATGATGAGAAGCATAATCCGGAAATGACCCGGAAAAATCGAGCGCGAAAACGGGGAAGAATAGAAGTCCGAAAGAGAGGAGAAAAGACCCGACGGATCGGATTGCACGGACCCGCCCGGACCGCAGTCCAGGCGAGTCTCGCGCGCTGGCCGGGCGGGGTTTGGCTAAAAGGCGCGCCAACCCCGCGTGGCCCTACAGGTTTTGGCAACTTGCGCGTTTTCGGCGATTTCTTACCATAATTCGACCTCCCGACTTTGGAAACCAGATTTTGGCCGAAGGGGGAAGCATTTAGGCGACCTAGGGCAGCCTCTCCACCATTTTCATCAGTCAACATTCACTCTCAAACTCTCTCAACTCTCTCCAAAGCCAAAACTCTTTCCGGCGATTTCCCGACGACTTTCCGATCACTTCCCGGCGACGAAAACCGACGGAGGAGGCGTTGAATACAAGATTCCTAGTGTTCTAATCTGTGGTAAGTCGTTCACAGATTTCTATTTAAGTTTTTGAACCCGAAAACTTGATCTAACATTGGATTTCTTCGTCCGACTCGAAATCATGGCCAAAGTCGGAAGCTTGACGTTGAGGAGATCCGTTCGTAGGATTTTGGACGAGCCAGCGACCTTAGGACGACCCAAAACTCTCTATCACTGTAAGTTGAGCCTTCCATATCAATACGGGTGATTTCGGGGCGTCCGGTATAGGCGTAATGTAACGAAACGTAAAAATCAAACTTAAAAACCCCATCTTGCGCAGTTTCTGTAATCGGCCTAAAACTCATATTTCGAGGATTCAATCCGAGAAACTCAAAACTAGACTTTTAATCCTAACACATAAATCTAGGTTGTGTAAAAATTTCAGACATTTTCGTTAACGTTTGCTATTTCAAATCGCGCCGAACATAAACTGTTTACTAGGACTTTTCGAAAAACCTGACAGTTTTCATATTCGAACTTGATGAGCATGTTTCTATAATTTCTAGTCCGATTTGATCTTTACAATCTAAATGAAGGTTGTAGATAATCATGTCTAGTATATGTGGTTAAAATTTCAGAATTTTTGAAGTCCATTTGATATGTTAAAACGTCGAAATTTTGAACTGTGTCATACCTGAGTTCGGACAGATTTCTGATTGCATAGTAAAATCGATTTTTGACATGTTTCCTCAACTTATTTCGGAAAAGTTAAAACACGAAAGTTGTTCGTTAGGGTGTTTTGCATAAAGTGTGAAGATTTCAGAATTTTCGGACTTAAAACGGATTTTTAAATTAAAAAGGCGCAAACTGTGACGCCAAGATACTTTTAAATCGAAGAGTTTTGAAATTTCGAAACGAACGATCAAAGATTTGAAATACGATACATCTACACTTTTGAAAAACCCCGATACATTAAATCTAAATGATACATGAGATACTTGGTGGAGGGTGAGTGCTCTGCAGGGTGCCCCTCTAGCCTTTTCTCTTCGGGCCTATAATGGACGAGAGAATTTGATGAAATATTACGCCAATCGGCGGGAGATACATGGCCTACTCTCTCGGGTTGTCTGTATGGATTCTCGAGGCTCCGGAGTGTTACTGGGTATGGCAGATACGGCTGCGGCCGCCGGATCACCGGCTATACAAGATACTTACGACACGGCTGCGGCCGCCGGATCACCGGCTATACAAAACATTGAGAAATGGTTACGTAACGGGGGGAAATAAAAGAATTAATGTTTTTTAGTATTTATTATTTTTGCATGTCTTTTATTCCAGAAAGACAAGGGCCCACCCGAGACAGCGCCCATTAGTGAGAAAAACAGAGGCCCAAACTGCGCCTCAAAGATTCAAACCGAGAAGTCTCCAAGTTCTTCGTAAGGATGTCTGCGAGTTGTTCCAACGACGAGATATGCTGAATCTTGCATAAACCATCTTCCACCAAATTTCGAATAAAATGAAATCGAATGTCAATGTGTTTACTCCGATTGTGTTGTACGGGATTCCTGGAGATGTTAATGGCACTGGTGTTATCACAGTGTATAAGGAAATCATCCAAGGAAATTCCATAGTCCAAAAGCATTTGACGCATCCAAATCAATTGGGTACAACAATGAGCAGCAGCAATATATTCAGCCTCCGCAGTAGATAAAGCAACAACATTTTACTTACGAGAATACCAGCTGACTAAGTTGTGCCCAAGATAAAAACAGCCACCAGTGGTTGATTTGCGGTCGTCGGAACAACCAGCCCAGTCAGAGTCTGTATAACCAATGAGCTCAAGGGAAGAGCGTTTAGAATACCAGAGACCAAGGCCAGGAGTACCTTTAAGATATCGAAGAATCCTTTTCACAGCACGAAGATGAGATTCTTTGGGATCTGACTGATATCGAGCACACACACCAACACTGAAAGAGATATCCGAACGACTAGCAGTGAGATATAAGAGACTACCAATAATACTTCGATACATCTTCTGATTAACCGAAATTCCAGATTCATCTTTGGTAATCTTGTCATGCTGACCAAGGGGTGATCTAGCAATCTTGCAATCCTCCATTTTGAATTTCTGAAGCATGGTGCCAACATACTTCTCTTGATTAAGGAAAATCCCATCGGAGGTTTGCTTGATTTTAAGCCCTAAGAAAAAAGTGAGTTCGCCCATCATGCTCATCTCGAATTCAGTCTGCATAGAGTGTACAAATGCATCGCGAAGAACATCTGAGGTCGAGCCAAAAACAATGTCATCCACATAAATCTGTGCTACCAAAAGATGGTTGTTTGTACGTTGTACGAACAACGTCTTATCAACATTACCACGCACATAGCCTTTATCCAGGAGATATGTAGACAAGCGTTCATACCAGGCACGAGGAGCCTGTTTTAGACCATAAAGTGCACGCTTGACCTTATAAACATAGTCAGGATGATCAGGACACTCAAAACCAATAGGTTGAGATACATAGATATCTTCCTTGATATAGCCATTCAAGAACGCAGTTTTTATGTCCATTTGATAAAGTTTGAAACCAAGAGAACAAGAGATAGCAAGTAATAACCTTACAGCTTCAATGCGAGCAACAGGGGCGAAGGTCTCATCATAATCCAAACCTTCGATCTGAGTAAAGCCTTGTGCGACCAAGCGAGCCTTATTTCGAATGATCTTTCCATGCTCATCAGTTTTGTTCCGAAAAACCCATTTAGTGCCAATGACATTCACACCAGTTGGTTGTTCCATCAACTCCCAAACATCATTGCGCTTGAATTGTAGCAACTCATCCTGCATTGTTGCTATCCAAAACTCATCTTGTAAAGCTTCATGAGCATTCTTAGGTTCAATAGATGAAACAAAGCAATTCATAACATGAAAGCACATATTAGCTAATTCAGAGATGTTGAGTTGATGACCTCGAGTTTGCCTAGGACCAGAGGGATCACCAATAATATCATCCGTAGAGTGATACTTAGGTGCTCGTGGACCGCGTTTTGGACCTCTCCTTTTGGGAGAATCTGGAGCTGATGGTTGTTCACCAGTTGTATCAACAACTGGATCAACTTCTTCAGTATCAGAAACTTCAATAGGAGTTGAGGTACGAACAGCTTCAGGAGGTGTGCTAGAGGAAACATGAGGAATAATCCTAATAGGATCATCATCTTCATCACGAGAAGAGACAGAACCTGCAGAGAGATTAGCATCATCAAAGACAACATTAACAGTCTCAATAACCTTTGAAGTCCTCTTCAAGTGAACACGATATGCCCTTGAATCCACTGAATATCCCAAGAAAATAGCTTCATCGGATTTGGAATCAAATTTTCTAATTGTAGTGCGATCCTTTAAAGCATAGCACACGCTTCCAAAGACATGAAGGTGAGAAATATTTGGAGTCTTTCCTCTCCAAATTTCATACGGAGTAGTGGTTGTCTGAGGTCGCATGTACACACGGTTAATAATATAGCATGAGATATTCACAGCTTCAGCCCAAAAACGTTTCCCAAGTTTGCTGGCATGAAGAAGAGAACGAGCCATCTCCTGAAGAGTACGATTCTTCCTCTCCACCACACCATTCTGTTGTGGAGTATGTGGGGCTGAATATTCGTGAGCAATACCAAGGTTGTTGCAGAGTTGTGCGAACAACTGATTCTCAAACTCTTTTCCATGATCAGATCGGATACGCCCTATCTTGAGATCCTTTTCAGCCATGATCTTTAAGGATAGCTTAGAAAACACTGAGATAGCCTCATCTTTGGATTTTAAGAAATCAACCCAAGTGTAACGACAAAAATCATCAACGCATACAAAGATGTACCTCTTACCACCAAGGCTAGGAACTTCAGTGGGTCCCATCAAGTCCATGTGCAATAACTCAAGACACCTTGAAGTCTGAATGGTATCCACTACCTTGTGAGAGGAGTGAACTTGTTTACCCTTAGCACAAGCACCACAGACTATCTTATCTTTGCTCCGTAGTTTGGGCAACCCTCGAACAACGCCAGACTTGCTAAGTTGAATAAGAGATTTGTAGTTCATGTGACCACATCTTTGATGCCACAACTTTGCAGTTTCAACCTGAGACAGAAAAACTATTTCCATGGCAGGCTTCAAGACATAGCAATTGTTAGAAGATCGAACCCCTTTAATAACACAATTATAGGCAGGATCAATGACCATACAATCTTCATCAGTGAAATCAACAAAGAATTTCTCATCACAAAGTTGACTTATGGAAATAAGGTTAGTAGACAGATCAACAACATAGTAGACAGTAGTTAAGAAACCCATGTTTGAACCTTTAGCTTTTCCATAACCACAAATCTTACTACGAGCTCCATTTCCATAGAGTACTTCTCCACAATCAGATTCCACATAATCAATGAGAAAATCTTTCTTACCAGTCATGTGACGAGAGCAACCACTGTCGAAATACCACCTACCATCATTGGGGCCTTTCTGAGCAGAAAGAACTACTAAGCACATCTTGGGAATAATCTTGGACTTAGGCATCCACATCATAGTAAGTTTGACCTTTTTCTGTAGTTCTTGGAATGGCCAGACAACCGGTCGACCACCAAGAAGATCTTGGGTAAGTCTTTGACAGAGTTGAATAGGGTGACCTTGGAATTTACAGTAAGGGCAATCTTTGTTCTTCTTGGGAGACTCTGGATTATCAGGTATCTCAGGGGCTTTGGATGCACTGGTTTCAGTGGTACCTGCACGCACAAAGGTAGGTGCAGATTTCTTGTTAGACTTAGAATTATGCTTGTAACCAATACCTTCTCTATTAGATGGTGATTTCCCTTGACTGATAATCTCATCCAGCTTGTTTTTCCCTTTAACCATGTTGTCTATCTTTTGGGTCTTGGCAAGCAAGGCAGCATTTTCCTCCAGCAGAGTATCCCTCTCTGTAGTCACAGTAGCCAAAGATTGTTTGAGACTAGTAATTTCAGTATCCTTCTCATCAATAAGCACCAATAGATCTCCCTTCTGATCGAGCAACTTCTTATTCTCAGCAACAGCAACTGCATGATCCTCTTTCACCAATTCATATCCTGCAAGAAGTTCATCATAGTCATACCGACTAGCTTCACTATCAGATTCATGAGACTCTGTATCAGACAGATGTTTGGACAGAGTATCATCGGTTGTTAGAACAACGTCCTTCACAATGAAAGCTATCATCTCTCCATCTTCACTGTCATCTTCCTCCTCCTTGGAAGTAGTGCTGGCCTCATCATCACTCAAGGTAGCCTGAAGAGCTTTTCCAACCCTTCTCTTAGCAGTAGGACATTCAGAAGCTTTATGGCCAACGCCTTCACAATCATAGCACTTCAAATTCTTAAAGGTATCAGGTAACTCCATCTTCTTGTAACCTTTCCTCTTGTCATAGGATTTGTCTGACTTGTGCTTGGAAGGTTGTTCACGGGATGATGAAACACCTCGCTGATAACGTCCTTTATCATCTTTCTTGTAATTCAGCTTCTTGGCTCTCTTGTCCGTAGAATCCTTGCCAATTTTTTGGTTAGATAAGCTTTCTCTTCTTGGTCAACACACTGAATTTCATCCTCAACTTTGAAGGCCAGATTACGAGTAGGCTCTTCCTCCAAGTAGTTCATCTCAAAAGTCTGTAGCGAGCCAACCAAGGCTTCAAGAGTGAAGGTCTTGGTCTTCTCAAGTTCTTCAAGAGTGGAGACTTTTGATTGATATCTTTGAGTGACTGTCCTCAGCATCTTTCGAACCAACTTTGCATTATCATACTTCAAGCCAAAGGACTGAGCCTCATTGACCAACTTCTTAAACCGAGCATGATAAGCAGCAATATTCTCATCCTCTTGCATCCGAATGCTATCAAAGGCAGACTCAATTCTCTGAAGCTTCAAGGCTTCAACATCAGAAGATCCTTCATAAGCTGCTTCCAAAGCAGTCCAGGCTTCATAAGCTGTCTCACAATTTGAGATAATGTGATATTGTGACTCCTCAACAGCATTAAACAAGCAATTCAAAGCAGTATTATTCCCTTGTTCCTTGTTCTTCTGAGCAGCTGGCATTTCTTCTTGAGTAGCAGGAACAAAAGTAGTAATGGCAGCAGACGTTTCAATAGCAGGCGTGCGGACCTCTTTCAAAGGTTGTTCCCAGGGTGTTAGAACAGCGTTCCAGACATCTACACCAGAGTGCTTGAGAAATATCCTCATTCGATTCTTCCAGAATGGATAATTCGAACCATCAAACAGGGGAGGTCTCGAAACAGAACCACCTTCTCTATTCATATTGGACCGGACTCAGCTAAACGTTAGAGCCCTGCTCTGATACCAATTGACAGGCCCAATCTAATATATAAAACCCTGCAAGGGTTGTTTCAACGATGTCTCAACAACCTGCAAATCACAACCAAAGGCAAACACAGAAACAGAGTGCGGAAAACATAAACAAGAACACAAGAGTTTGATCACCCAGTTCGATCCACTGATCTACATCTGGGGGCTCCAAGCCAGGATTCACTAAATCTCCACCAAACTGATCGAACAAGAGTCAATCACACCTTACATACCCTTACATTCCAATGAACTCTCCTATCTACCCAAATAGACTAGAAGAACACAAGGGAGCATCAACTATCTACACAAATGCACACAATTCACCGGCAGGTATTAAGGTGGTGTTTGTGGAATCTAGCTAATCAACAAATTAAGCTCAATGGTGCTAAGAACACCTACAATACACCTAGATTGTGTTTACAAACAATAAACCCAGAAATGCATAAACACAATCCCAATTACCCCATGAACAATGGAAGACACAACAACAAAAATTATACCAGTAGCAGGACAGTTGTTGGTGCCTTCTGCAAACAACGAAGACCAGGGGTTTCTTCTTCAGCTCTCAATCTGCCATAATTACAGCTTAGGAATCTGTTAATGCTCTGTAAAATGAGCTGTGATTGCGGCTATACTCTCATACAGTCCCTCAAGGACGAAGGTAGGTATTTATATGGGTTTTAAGGCCCATCTAAACCCTTCTAAGGCCTGCTAGGGGAAATGCCACGTCACTGTACTATTCTGTGCTTTTTCCAGTGAAGAGAATAAAGCGTTGTTGGCAAGATATTGCAACAACGGTAAATATCACGAACATCTTCACAATAAAATATCCCTAACAAAGGGTTTAAAAATAATAATTAGTGGCTTTAAAACTATTTCGGGCTCTGATACCAACTTGTAACACCCCGGATTTGATCATCCATGCCGGGATGCCACCGCCACACCTCCCAAGCAAGACACGACTTCATTCGAGCTCACTTGAGGGATGCAAGGCTAATGGTATAAAAATAATTTAAAACAACCAAGTCCGGAAGTACTTTTACTTAAAAATAATAATCATCCATATCAAGTCTACGCAACGGAAAATATATAAGTTTATGCAGCGGAATTTAAATGCAGGGCCGACATGGCCAAAAGACGGTTAACAGGCCCGTATGCAGTATCATGCAGAAATTAATAAATGTCTAAAATATTTCTCCCCCGGATGAATGTTCATTCTTCATACTCTGTCATAGAAAAACATAAACAACATTTATCAGTATTAAAGAATACTGAGTAAGACAACTCCGAGCATAGCAATAAAGGGGTATTAATTATTAAATTTCAAAAATTCATTATAGCATGCATGTTTAGACAACGATAAAATCCATAATTTCTCATAACCAATTTAATTTAAAAATAATGATTTACGGCATAAGCATAAATTTAAAGACTTAATTTAAATTGCATAATTAGGGACATAAATAAATAAATAAAAATTTAAGGCATTTAAATTTTCTTCCGTTAACTAAGAAGGGGACGCCACAACCATATATTTCAAGTATCTCATGTCTCATGTATCAAGTTTCTCATATATCAAGTTTCAGAATTGCCGAAGCGATCCGAGTATCAAGTTTTAGAATTGCCGAAGCAATCCGAGTATCACGCCACACACAGTACCACTCCGGAGCCTCGAGAAACCCATACGGATACACTCGAGAGTGTAGACTAATTTCACAATGGCCGTTTTGGCACAATTTCACAATATATCAAATTTCGTCCACTCGGGCACGAATTTCAAGATAGAGGGGCACCCTGCAGAGCAATCACCCTCTACATACGTGGAGATCTAGCTCAGCCTAGATTAACGGGGTTTAAAAATAATGTTTTTATTGTTTAGACATATCTCACAAATCATGTGTTTCTAAAAAATCGAGTTTTTCAGCATTTCGACCAAGCCATTGGCACAGTATACGCCATCTCAGTTTAAAATTTCATTTCAAAGGCAATCGACTCGAAATTTTCACAGTAGCTCAAGAACACACTAACAAACAACTTTCGTGTTTAAGTTTTTCGAAATTATCTGAGGAAAAACGAGTGAAATTTTACTATCTTTGTAAGGTACAAAATCTGTCAACTTTGTTTACACAGCGCACTGATTTTCAAAAGAGTTTTTGACATAGCAAACGACCTCCAAAATTTATGAAGTTTTACAAGCACTTAAAAGACACCAAAATAAACAAGTGTTATTAGAGGAAAATTATGCTAATTCATTATGGATCAAGTCAGAATAATTCCCTAAGTCAGGACTCAAAATCTGTCGACTTTTCCTTCTCAGACACAGTGTATTCAAAATAGGTTTTGACTATACAAACATTAATGAAAATGCACGAAATTTTACAAGCATATTCTCAAGACATTTATCTACAACTTTTATGTTTTCACCAAAGATTAGTTTTGACCACAAGTGATAGTAAAACGCACATAAAATTCGACGACATAATCTGTCTCAGTTTTCGAAAAGTTCATGCACAACATAATATGTCTGACGTGATTTGGGATATCAAATCTTAATGAAAATGCATGAAATTTTAACAAAAGATAGATTAAGATGTTAGGAACAAATCTCTAGTTCGGAGTTTTTTGTTTCGGATTCTCAAAATAGGGTTTTTCGGCCAATCTCAGAAAATGCATAAAGATTGAATCTTTTATGTCCGATTTTAGTGTTTAGTTAAAAGCTAGTGTTTCTAACGGTTCAAAACCACCGATATTGATATGTAAGGCATTATCTTACTTGAATCTCGTCCTAGACTTTCTCGGGGTCGTCCGGGGTCTAAGATTTCACACGAACGGATCTCCTCAACGCGAAGCTTCCAACTTTGGCCACTGATTCGAATCGAAAGAAGAAATCTAACGTTAGTTCGAGTTTTCGGGTTTGAAAATCTCAACAAAAACCTGTGCACAACTTACAACAATCTGGAACACTAAGATCTTGTTCTCCACGCTTCATCCATCGATTTTCATCGCCGGAAAGTGATCGGAAAGCTCGAACTTGGTGATTTCGGGTGTTGGAAGAAGTTGGGAGAGTATGGAGAGTGTTTAGGGGCTGCTAGGAATTGGAGCTCGAAAATAATGAGCCTCCAGCCTCTAAATTTGTCCATATATCCTTCCCATTGCCTAAGATCAAGTTACCAAAGTCGGGGGTCGAAAATAAGGTAAGAAATCGCCGAAAACCGAAAGTTGATCGTCCACTGTAGTGTGGCACGGTCTTGGCACTGCACGGCCACCGCACAGCCCCCGGTAGGGCTGCATCGTAGGCTGGGCCGTGCGATCCGTCGGGCCTTTCCTCCTCTCGTTCGGGTTTCTATTCTCCGACGTTCTCGGGCTCGGTTTTCCGGGTCATTTTCGGATTCCGATTCCTATTCTAAATTTTATTTCGTCTTTAATTGATTTCGTATTCGAATCCTTGAATACATTTAATTTAAATTCGTTGGCGTCGAATTCGTCGTCTTTCGATTCTCGTGCAATGATTTATTTACTTAAATCATTTTCGACTTCACAGTTCTTGGAATTAAAATCCCTTTTGCTTTTCGAATTTAATTTCATTTCCTATTATCAAAAGTCTCGTCTATTACAGTCTACCCCCCTTAAGAATCAACTTCGTCCTCGAAGTTGCGCGACTTATTGTTCGATTGTTTGCTTGTTTGGTTGTTTGATCATGTGTGATTGTTTGTGGTTTGATTGGTTGATTATTTATCGTTTGTTTGTTTGTGATTATTTGACTGAACTCAGAATTGAAATTTCCCAGTTGCCTACGTACCCGGTGAAGGGATCATGTCATTACGTAGTTCAAAAGAATTCGAATTTGTTTATTTGAGATATAAAATTTTCGGGTCGTTACATACCTGCACAAGGCAGCGTAATGGCAGGTACATCCTCTTTTTAAGTACACCACTTAAAATCCTGTATAATTCTAGAACAAGCTGTTGGACTATATCATCAAGAATCTTGCATGAACAAGATCTATCTAAGTGCTGTAGGATTACCTTATGAATTATATTACCGTAGAAAAAAATGGTATCGTGTCCTGATAGTAATCAAGAACGTAGAACTCTTCGCGAACCATGCGAATTCTGACTTAGAAACTTTAATGGGGAATCGATATTAGGCAACGCTATCTGAATCTTTTTAAAAAAAGGTCCATTCATAGGCAGTTATGGGGACATAACTGAAGCCCTAAGGGGGAGAGGATGTGATACCCCATAAGAATTCGTCACACATCGAGGTGCAAATTCAATTTTTAGAACCTTTATGTGTGCGATTACTGGTCCACGTTGGATTAGTGCACTGAGAATAATTTTATTCTTGGCATTACCATTTTGAGTATAACGCAACTTCGAGGACGAAGTTGATTTCTAAGGAGGGTAGACTGTAATACCCACAAAATTAGCCACGCTTAGTCACATAAATAAATAAATAAATAAAAATAAAAGTAAAACGAAATGGAATTTAATTCAAAGACCAAAAGGAATTTAATTTCCAAGAGCCCGTGGAGTCGGAAATAATTTAATTAAATAAATTATGGCACGGTAACCAAATGTCACGAACTCAAGATTTCGAACACGAAATTAATTTGAGATCCGAATGAATTTAAAATAGGAGTTTAAAGTCCAAGAATAACCCGAAAATCGAAACCCAAGAATGTAGAAGAATAGGAGCCCAAAAGAGAGGAGAAAAAGCCCGACGGATCGCACGACCCGGCCCAGGCCGCAGCCCAGGCCCGTGCAGTCACGGGGCCAAATCCGTAAGAACGGCCCCAAGTGCGCGCCAAACTAGGTTGTGCGCCTTAGACGGGATTCGGCTATCCGACTCTGGATTTTTCGATGTTTGTTCCGTTTCTTGATGCCCAAGACCTGCACATTCGAATCCCTGACGTTTGGGGTTGTTAGGGCTTATAAATACCCCCTATTCAGCTCCCGGACGTCCTTTAATCACTCCCGCGAATCTCTCATACATTCAATTACCGAAAAACCCTAGATTTTCAAATTTTGGAGCGAATTCCGGCGAGGAGGAAGGCCGTGGACGAGTTGGAGACTTCCCCAATTGTAGATCGGGTGGTAAGAGTCGATTAGGTTCTGTTTTAACTCGTTGAATAGTCAATGTCTACGACCTAACAGTAAGAATTTTACTTGTATTCGTGAATCGGGGCCAAAGAGAAAGAGGCGACAGAATCTGGACGCGTGCGAGGATTCCGGAGCCCGAGTTAATCAGATCTAAGATTGTAGACCACATTTCTAGTAAGTTGACTCTTCGCATAATAATTTTGGTGGCTTAAAATCGAACGAAACATAGAACTAAGCAATAAACGTAAAATCTGTCAAAAGAGAATCCATGAGTACACAGTTTTGAAGATCTAATTTTTCGGACCATTTCAAGTACTTAAAACGAAAAACTATAAACTAAGATTCTATTCCTAAGACATTAATCAACGTTGTGTAAAAATTTCATAATTTTTCATCAACATTTGACGCCTCAAATCTTATCTGGTTTTTCTGCGTTAATTCTGAATTTTTCAAAAATCTGACAGCATGACATTTCGAATTTGATCCTTATTTTTCTACTTGATCTAGACCGAACTAGCTTGTGAAATTGAATGAAAGTCGTAGATAATGGAGTCTAGAATATGTCCTAAAAATTTCAGAATTTTTGGAGTCCGTTTGATGAGTCGAGAAATCGAATTAGGAACAGTAGGTCGAATCTGAAAACTGACAGCATGGCTTTTCTGTGTAAAACACGATTTTTGACTTGTTTCCTCACTTTATTTCGGAAAACTTATAACATGAAAGTTGTTCATTAGGATGTTTTCGAGCTACTGAGCAAAATTTAAGTCGTTCGCCTTTAAACCTAATTTTTAAACTCAAAATGCGCGAACTGTGACGAAATACATACTATATTTTGTGAAATTGAGATCTTCTAAACAAACGGTCGAAATTCCCTTTGAAAGATAAAAACAAAATTTCAAAATCCCATTACGACTAGATTGAGCACTAATTAGGGGGTGAGTGCTCTGCAGGGTGCCCTCCTAACCATTCACTTCGTGCCTATAAGGACGATGGTGACCCCTTTTATGGAAATTGAGCCAAAACGGCAAGAGATATTGAGCCGAAACGGCAAGAGATAGGGCTACACTCTCGGGAGTATCCATATGAGTTTCCTAAGGCTCCGGAGTGTTACTGGGTATGGTGTATATGGCTGCGGCCAACGGTTACACGAAATATTTAGCTGCGGCCATCGGACCACCGGTTATACAAGATATTGTTGAGATTGCTTTGCAATCGTGAAAAATACTTGAGATTGCTTTGCAATCGTGAAAAACTTGAAAAACTTGAGACAATCGATTGTGGAGTGGCGGGAATTAAAAGATTTAAATTGAATTACTTATTAAATTTAATTATGCTTTTAAGTTCATGTCCTTCTTTATTTAATTTGCCAAGTTATATTCATGCCTTTAAATCCATATCCATGCCCTTCTTAAATATGAAATTAAATTCTTATTAATTCGTTGGTCAAGTTTACATTGTGTAGATGTGCATGAGTAAAGGTATGTTTTATTTAATGAAACTTTAAAACCCATTATTGTTATGTTAGGAATTAGCTTACTCAGTATTTTATATACTGATAAATCGTTGTATTTCTTCTTCTTTTTTTTTTTTCTTTCAGAGTATGGCGAGTATGCATGACCATGTGCATTCATCGGGCTTGGGATAAAAAAATATCATCGTGATGTCGCTTTTCATTCGAACTTTATCAAACACTGTGTTTTGGCCATGTAGACCCAACTTTACTTTCCGCTGCAATTTACTTTAATTATCGCATGAGATATACTATATTGCTTTATTATGATATGATGCGCTTGTTTTAAATTATTTTTCTGAAATACCTCAGCCTTGCATTTCTCGCCTCAAGTGAGCTCGAATAAGTCGTGTCTTGCTTGGGAGGTGTAGCGGTGGCATCCCGGCCTGGGTTACCAAAATCGGGGTATTACAAGTTTTGCACAAGATTCTCTTTATTTAAAATAATATTACCACAACTTCATAAATGTGGCTAAAAACCCAAATAATTCCACTTAATAAAGATCTATGCCAATTAATATATTTTTTTCAAAAGGGAATTTAAAAAAATATACATTTTAAATATTAAACCCCGAATCATGCCCGTGCAAATGATACTCTGCTGAACCTTGCAGGTTTCAACTCCTTAAAGGAAATGGTAACGGTATAGAATCAGCGAAAACAATCGCTGAGTGAGTAGACCTTTACTCCCGGAGGAGGATGAGTTGCATAAATAACTTAAAAACAACGTTTACGGTCATGGTATGCTAAAACGAGATTTATTGGTGCACAATATAAAACTAATCCAGGAATTTCCTTCCAACCACTTTGAAATAAGGTGTGGTTGGTTAAATTCCGACACCGTTCCCGATGGGCATTTGATGCACACAACGACGAGGGTGGCGACAAGACCCACACATAGTATTCCAACACCGTAACTATGAGTACTCCAAACCATAGAATTCGTCGCAATAAATTGTAAAGCACAGTAAAAGTAGCATATCGATAATCCAAAAAGCATTAGGGAGCTATAAGCATAAATTTAAAATGTAAATGCGGTATAAAAATTATGCTCAAGCTAAATAATCTTTGGCTTAACTCCAAAGAGTAAAAATCAACTTACCGTTTCCGTGGGCAGAAAATGACACACGCACGCAATGATTCAAACTAACGAGCAGATAAACTTCTAGACCACGGAGCTCCTTGGCTAGCAAGCACTACAAAAATATTTCTAACAATGCTACTAAAACCTTACAAGCACTAAACTAAACTAGAGAAGGGAAAAAGAAAGAAAACATTAGAACATTGAGAAATTGGAGCTGGAAATAGCGTGAGAAATGAAGGAGAATGAGGAATAGGGTGTGTCAAATTTTTGCTAGCGGTGGGGGTTTATATAGGCGTAACTGTCTGCTATTTTTTTTATATCCCATGAAACCATACTCCATCATTTTATTTTTCATATAAAAAGAGTGCAATTAATTCCTTATCAGTTTTTTCCCCAATTTTTGCTGATCCATTTCCTTTTTTCGGGTCTGTTCCTCATTTAATTTTCCTCCCTCCATAGTCAACTATTTCCCCCTATCCCATTTTAGCATTATTTTGTCTCCACCTCCTGCACTCTTCGTTCCTCCTCTATTCTCCCTTCTTTCTTCTCTTTCTTGTCTTCATTTGTTCTCTCTACACCTAGCCGTGTAGCAGCTCCATCAGAGGCGCAAGGAGGCAACGACGGCGGAGGGTTCGGCGGCGGAAATGGCATGGTGGCGGGGGCGACTGCGCCGATTGAAGGTGGTGGCGGCTCCGCCTTCTTCCTCTCCTCCTTCTCTCTCTCCTCGTCTCCTCGCCATACTTATTTCTTTTTATTTTTCTGTTTTGGCTTTGATTTATTGATTTGGAGAAGGGAATGGTGGTTGTTGTGGTGTTGTTGTAAGAAAATGGACAGTTTTGATTCAGCAATACAGAAACGTCGAGTCGAGTTTGGAACTCTTCCCGCAAGACGTTTATGCCCCGGTAGTGCTCCGGCAGGGTTGAACGTCCCCAAAGGTAAAACGACGATTGCCTCGACGTAGCAGCACCGCAAATGTCGACGGCCGGCGAACAGAACAAAGAGATGAAGAAGTCGGGAAGAGAGGAAAGAATGTATGCAGAAGAATGCAGAAAATTGTGTGTCTTCCTAAGCCTGACGATGCTGCCATTTATAGGCGTTGGACGAGACGAAACCGCCGGCGAGTATTGATGGGGCGGTTTCAGCTGGATTTTCAACAGCTGAATTCAAATGGTTTTCAACAACTATTGAAATCAAAGTGGGCTTCAACGACTGGGCTGCTTGGCATGGGCCCGACAAACAAACTTTGTCTAAAAAATTAGACAGGCCCAAAGCCCACCCAAAGCCCAATTACCAAGATCCAAGATCCAAGTCCAAGTCCACGGGCACGGGCGCGGGCGACGGCAACGGCAACGGCGACGGCGCGGCGCGGCTCGGCTCGGCTCGGGACGGGACGGGACGGGCGCGCGCGTGTGGGCTTCCCCCGCACTTGACCAACCTGCATTAGTTTAATTGATTCTAACACGCAGAACAATATAAACTAATTCAACTCCCACTGTTTAAGCAATGTGGGACGCGCCACCTTTAACCACTCTTTAACAACCATTCAAACAAATGCTATCCGCACTCAATGACCCACTTCGACCACTTATTTCTCACTCACCCGACAATGGTTTTGAGAAAATAAATACACTACGACAATCTACGCGAAATGTAGAATTCGTATACGCTATTTAATTAACCAAATTAAATATCATCATTACGCAAAAAGGAGCTCAAAACCCCTTTTTTCCAACAATCCCCCACATGAACTTAAACCATGTAGTGAATGTAATGCAAATGCAAATGCCCCGAGTCCTTCTTTAAAGAAAGGTTACTGCACGGGTCTAAGTAGTTTTTGGCTTTGAACTTAAACCATATCAATATTATCGAGTATACAGGCGGAGTAGTGATTTTACTCTTGAACTATCCCCCACATCGTATACTAGACCAATAATAAGGAATCAGTAACTTTTCAGGCTCTTTGCCCGTTCTCACGTTTGGTTCCATTCCAGGCCATGGAAACCCCCTTTGGATTCATAAGTCTTTACTGAAGCGGCCACACTTCTACTTATATAGGTGATTCGATCAAATATTCTGTCATACTTATATGAACACACAGTTCCAGAATCATTAAGAGTCATTAAACTCAACCTCTACCACAGACAGGCATCAAACACTTCATCATTGCTTCTGAGGGAAAGGATGAAGATTATTCTTCAAAAGTGTTTTCACATTTGAAATCATACAACTTAGTTGTCCCTTTGAACCAAGTTTGTGGGATCTCCACGCATCATGGTTGGGTTACCAATGTAATCATTCTTTAGGTGTGGGTTTTAACCCCATTCCCTCTCGCAATTTGCAAAATTGATCTCTGTTGACAATTTTTGTTAACGGATCCGCTAGGTTATCTCCAGACTTCACATAAGTTAGAGAAATCACCCCACTAGAAATCAATTGCTTAACGGTATGATGTCGACGACGGATATGTCTCGACTTACCATTATACATCTCATTTTGTGCCCTGCCAATAGCTGCTTGACTATCACAGTGTATCATTACTGTTGGCACATGTTTCTTCCAACATGGAATTTCCTCGAGGAAATTTCGAAGCCATTCGGCTTCTTCACCAGCTTTATCTAAAGCTATAAATTCAGATTCCATGGTGGATCGGGCTATACACGTTTGTTTTTGTGACTTCCAAGACACAACCCCTCTCGCAATCATGAATACATATCCACTTGTGGATAATGAATCACTTTTCTCTGATATCCAATCGGCATCAGAGTACCCTTCAAGAACAGGAGGATATCTCGTGTAATGTAACCCCAACTCTTGAGTATATTTCAGATATCTCAAGACTCTCATAATAGCCTTCCAATGCTCACGACTTGGATTGCTAGTATATCTACTCAGTTTGTTAACTGAATATGCAAGATCCGGGCGAGTACAATTAGTCAAGTACATTAGACTACCAATGATTCTTGCATACTCTTCTTGAGCAACAGGTTCACCTCTGTTCACTCTCAACTTATCACTGGGATCCATAGGCGTCTTTGCCGGACGACTATCATAAGCGTTGAATTTCCTCAACACTTTCTCAATGTAGTGAGACTGAGAAAGAACGATCCCTTCGGGATGCCTTATGATTTTTATCCCTAATATGACATCGGCTACACCCATGTCTTTCATGTCAGAATTCCTTTTTAACATGTTCTTGGTCTGATTAATCATATTCAAGTCACTGCCCATGATCAACATGTCATCTACATACAAGCAAACTATGACAAATTTGTTCGTTATTTCCTTGTAGTAAACGCATTTATCGCATTCATTATACTTGAACTCGTTTGACAACATCACATTATCAAACTTCAAGTGCCACTGCTTAGGCGCTTGTTTTAGACCATACAGAGATTTAACCAGTTTGCAGACTTTATGCTCTTGTCCTTGAACAACAAAGCCTTCTGGTTGATTCATATAAATCTCTTCATCTAGATCACCATTTAAGAACGCAGTCTTAACATCCATTTGATGTATCTCAAGATTGTAAAGTGCAGCAATCGAGAGAAACACTCGAATGGAGGTGATTCTAAACACCGGAGAATAAGCATCAAAATAATTATCTCCTTCCTTTTGTCTAAAGCCCTGAACTACAAGGCAAGCCTTGTATTTATCGATCGATCCATCGGCTTTATACTTTCTTTTAAGGACCCAACGGCATCCTAAGGGTTTACAACCTTTCGGTAGATCAATAAGAACCCAAGTGCGATTCTGCATAATGGATTCTAACTCACTGTTTATGGCTTCTTGCCTTAACGCAGCATCTGGTCGAGCCAGAGCTTCACTCACAGTTCTTGGCTCGTTATCTAACATAAAAGTGATGAAATCTGGACCAAAAGTTTTAGCCACTTTGGCCCTATGGCTACGACGAAGTTCAACTGGTTCAGGAGAAATACTTCCCTTGTCAGTTTGTTTCGGCTGATCAGATCTCGTAGCTTCATCAAACGTTCTTTTATTTGAACATTCCACTTTATCCTTGTAAGGATATATGTCTTCAAAAAACGCGGCGTTTCTTGATTCAAATATCGTTCCTTCACTCATACCAGATATTTCTGACTTATGTACCAGGAAACAATACGCGCTACTCTTAAGGGCATACCCTATAAAGATACAATCAACTGTTTTGGGGCCGATTGTAACTTGTTTAGGAGGTGGCACCTCAACTTTAGCCAAGCACCCCCACACTTTGACGTATTTGAAAGAAGGTTTTCTACCTTTTCATAACTCGTAAGGTGTTACTTCCTTACCTTTGTGAGGTATTTTATTTAAAATATAATTAGCTGTTAAAACAGCTTCCCCCACAAGTTCTGGGGTAACCCTGAACTGATCAACAAGGCATTCATCATATCCTTTAGCGTACGGTTCTTACGTTCCGCAACACCATTGGACTGCGGTGAATATGGAGCTGTAGTTTGATGAATTATTCCGGACTCGGCACACAATTCAGCAAACAGAGCAACGTATTCTCCTCCTCGATCACTCCGAATAACCTTAATACGGCTATTCAATTGAGTTTCAGCCTCAAGCTTGAAGTTCTTAAAAGCTTCAATAGCTTCATCTTTGCTTCTCAACAAATAAAGATAGCAATAACGAGTGCTATCATCAATAAAAGTAATAAAATACTTTTTACCACCCCGAGTTTGCAAAGATCTAAAATCACATACATCAGTATGAATTAAATCCAGGGGTTTAGTATTTCTTTCAATACTTGGAAATGGAAGTTTTGTCATTTTCGCTTCAACACAAATTTCACATTTGTTTTTATCGTTGAATTCCATTTCTTTAAGTAAATTTAAATTTACCAATCTCTTTATAGCATTTTTATTTGCATGTCCAAGTCTACAATGCCATAAATTAAAACACTCAAGCAAGTAAGAAGAACCTTCAATTTTATTACCAGAAGCTTGCTCAACAATTTGGCGTTTAGCCAATACATTAAACTTGAAAAGACCATTGGTGAGATAGCCTCTACCAAGGAATTTTCCAAACTTAGTCATGATAAACTTATCAGACTCAAAAACAAGTTTAAAACCACTACTAACTAGCAGAGAACCAGAAACCAAATTCTTCCGGATATCAGGGACATGCATCACATCCTTCAGAGTCAAGTTTTTGCCACTAGTCAGCCTCAGTACCACATTCCCAACGCCAACCACATCAGATGATGCTTGGTTTCCCATATGCAGCTTTCTGCCTTCAACAGTCCGGTATGAAGTAAAGAACTCCCTGTTGGCAGCCACATGACACGAAGCCCCGGTATCAACAAACCAACCTTCATCATCATCAACATGCAAAGCTTCAGACACCACTGCACAAAGGTTGTCTTCCCAACCTTCAGGTTCAGCCTGTACCACATTAGCGGCAGGTTTGGCAGGCTTCTTCTTCTTCGGCTTCGGGCACTGATGTGCAAAATGCCCAACCTTGCCACAGTTGTAGCAATTCCCAGAGAACTTCTTCCTCTTTTGGCCATCGGCAACCGCTTTGCCTTTACCCGCAGCGGGCGGCTGCTTGCGTTTACCGGCCGTTTCAGTCAAGTTGGCTTTAGCCTCCACAGAATGGCTTCTTAACACGGCCTTGCGGTTATCCTCCTCGATTCTGATCCGTGTAACAAGATCTTCAAGGGACATTTCCTTTTGCTTGTGCATCAAGTAGTTTTTGAAGTCTTTCCACGAAGGAGGCAACTTCTCGATCACAACCGCAGCGTTAAACGCATCGGGCAACTGCATTCCCTCAGCGTGAACGCCATGTATCAGTAATTGAAACTCTTGAACTTGTTCAACCACTGAACGCCCGTCAACCATCTGAAAGCCCGGATATTTGGAAACGGCATGCTTATTAGTACCAGCATCCTCCGTTTTGTACTTCCGTTCCAACTGAATCCACAATTCCTTTGC